>CM024603.1:43419522-44619522 GCA_014182555.1 Eucalyptus erythrocorys
GAAGATCGCGACGAAGAACACGAAAGGAGCGGGGAGTGATCTGTTGTTGGCGAAGTGGAAATTTTGGATGAAAATTATTCAAAAATTTCTTCTTCCAAAGAAAGATCCTCTATTCTTCAATTGTTCAACATGATCTAGGGGTAAAATCAGAAAAGAATTTGGCAAAATTGCCCCGACTTTAACTATTAGAAAAAGTCGGCCAACGAATTCAAGACTTTATTTATAATTTACTTGGCCATTTTAGGTCCTTGTTGCACTCCCAACAGTTTATGAGAAAAATGCTTCCACTTTTGATCCTTATTTAAGATATTCTCAAAAAATAACTCACGCCATTTCATATTTGATTTATTCACGTGACCTCTAGAATTGCGCTATAAATAAAATAACCTTTATTGAATAACTCTTATGTAGTAACAGGATAAAATTAATGGCCACTGGTCATGGTAAATTCTTTAAAACAAACGGCTCAGGAAAAAAGTCCTTAACTTATTAGATTTAAGTAAACAAATCGTCAACCTCACTGACGGCATTCAGAGGAAAATATGATTTTCTTTCCCTTTGGCCAAAATATTTTAATAAAAAATAAACAAGATATAATTTAATCAATGGATCGACTGTCTAGATAAAATAGAATAATAACACAAGGATAGAGTGTCAGCCGGCGATTCTATATAAAGAGACAAACAGAGAGAGTCAGAAAAAGTTTAATTGAAATTTGCCACCGCCCGACAAACTATTTATTATATTAAATTCTCTTACTTGTTAGGGAAAAAATATAAAGAACTTTGCTGCTGGATTCAATGACAGATCTTCGTTTTCGATTTATATATACTGTGTAAGGTATGCCTAATAATCTATTACAAGTTTTCTTCTTTGGACAAAACACGAACAATCAATTTCGATTTCTCATGGCTGTATTTACATTAATTAAGTAATAATTATAATTTTCCACTGATATCTTGAAAAAGAGAGAAACATTGTATATTTCAACAAAGTCGCTTACCCACCTAATAAGACAATTTTTTTTTTGGTCTGTCATTTAATAAGGCTCAACAAAGGGTTTACAGATATAATACTTAAAAGGGACGCTATTTTAGCATTTTTCCGGGTTTTTGAATGATCAAGTGGTGCGCGCACGCGCGGTGTTCCATGGAGCCGATGCCTCCTCCTGCCACGTGTGCCTTTGACCTCGACGTCGACCAATCATGCGTCCATCATAAGGAACGATGCCCCTTTGAAATGGTATTATCTGGGGCCGAGAGTCTTCATGGCTACAGCGGCACTTCGGCTCGTGATTGGATAAAGGCACGAATTAAGCTCATGACATGCTCATCGGGCATTCATGACGTTTATATGAATCCATTCCAGCTACGCATATATATGGAAAGAGCCTGCAAAGGCCGGTCATTCTCGGTATAGAAGAGAGAGAGAGAGAGAGAGAGAGGAGAAGAAGAAGAGAGGGGGGATTGGGAATGGGGGAGGAAGTGAAGATGGCGGAGACAGCAACAGCAGCAGCATCAACTAAGAGGCCCCACTTTGTGCTGGTGCATGGGATTGGAGGGGGAGCATGGTGCTGGTACAAGATAAGGACCCTCATGGAGAGCTCCGGCTACACCGTCTCCTGCCTCGACCTCACGGCCTCCGGCATCGACCGCACCGACCCCAACACCGTCCTCACCTTGGACGACTACAACAGGCCGCTGCTGGACTTCCTGTCGACCTTGCCGGACGACAAAAAGGTTCTTTATTCTATGCTCTATGTTAGTCCATGGATATAATCATGTGCGGGTTATTACAAGCAGCCAGCTCTTGGTGGGTGACAGTTGATCTTCGGCTGATGATCTAACATGAATTTCGGATATGGTGGGCGACAGGTGATCTTGGTGGGTCACAGTGCAGGAGGGCTAAATGTAACTCAGGCTTCAGGTAAATTCCCCGGGAAAATCGGTGTCGCGGTTTATGTGGCCGCCACGATGCTCAAGCATGGTTTCCAAACAGATCAAGACTTTAAAGATGTAAACTTTCTCTTCTCAATCATTCATCCTCCCTCCCTCTCTCTCTCTCTCTCTCTCTCTCTCTCTCCGTGACTACTTTATGAATTGCAAATTTATGCGGTATGCCAATCTACGATTGAAGTTCGGTGAAGGTGTAGAGAGTGTAGAGACCTTAGAAGCAGCAAATCCAGGATTATGTCAATTAACTGTCCCGTGTCCTCGTTGATCGGCTGTCCCTAGTTTGTCCTCTTGCTAGGCCCCTAGATTACCCACCGTGCAGCACAAGTCCGAAAAGGTTGGAAATTTATGGTTCTCATGATTGGTCAAGCTCTGTTTTTTTTTTTTACCCAGTGACGTGATTTTCTATTCACCAAAATTACCATGTCTTTCTGAGCTTACAATGAAACATGCTTTGGAGCAGGGGACGCACCTGATTTGTACTTTTGTAGGACCAAGGAAAAAAAATTAAAACAAAACCCAACAAAAGCATTCGGATTTTGATTCTGGGTTTCTTGTGGTTGTCTTCTATTCTTCTAATGAATTAACTATGCAACCGCAAAAAAATTTGAAAAATCCCATTTTTAATTTCCCGGAAAATCTGCACTACAAAGGGGCAACTTGACCCCTCGCCTGAGATTTGAGTCAGCATCAATGATCAATCGGCAAACTGTTGAAGATGAAACCGAAGGAAAACGAAACCCACCAGAACTTCCTGTAGCCAAAGGAAAACTCGGTGCCCCTTTCGATCTCCAACCAGACAATGTGCATCATCTGATGTGTGCGGTCTCCCTTCAATAATTATCACCCCCATATTTTGTCGCCTTCCCCACTCTCTCTCTCTCTCTCTCTCTCATCCATCCCACTAAAACCAAACACCATTGTCTTTTTCCTCCTCCTTTCCATTTTTTGTGGGTGAGATTGCAATGCGTCCATCGTCTTGTCGAGTGCTGTAGTGGAACTGGCCTGATAAGGATGAGGAGTAAATTCCTGGGCACCGCCTGATGATGTTCTGAGTGGACATTACCGGAAGTGCAACGTGGAGGTTGGGAGTTGAAATTGATTAGGCTGATGTCAACCTTTGACAGGGAGCGCCGGATCTATCAGGATTTGGGGACGTGAACGATTTGACGTTCGGGCTAGGACCTGATAAACCACCAACAAGTGCAATAATTAAGCAGGAATTTCAGCGCAACATCATTTATCACATGAGCCCTCTCGAGGTATCCCCACCTCTTTTATCTTTCGACTAACGTGTGGTTTCGGTGCAGCTACGTCGAACCGATCACCACGACTCGAGTGCAGTTCGAGTTCATAATTTTGAGGATGTGAGGCACGTCACGAGCGGCCTTCGGTAGTGCCACGTTCGATAGAAAGCGATTGATTGACTTGGTCTATACGGCGGCAATTGCAGGACTCGACGCTGGCCGCGATGCTGGTGAGGCCGGGGCCGATCACAGCGCTGCTGACAGCGAAATTCCCCAAGGAGGACGACGAGGGCGTGGAGAGCGTGAGGCGAGTGTTCATAAAGACGGCGCAGGATCGCGTGGTGAAGCCGGAGCAGCAGGACGCGATGATCGCGAGGTGGGCGCCGGTCGAAGTGTTCACGTTGGACAGCGACCACAGCCCTTTCTTCTCCGCCCCGTTCTTGCTCTTCGGATTGCTCGTCAAAGTCGCCGCTTCGTTATGACCAAAAAAAAAAAAAAAAAAAGTGGCGGGACCAAGTCTGCGTCCTTGTTATCTCAAAGCTATTTGTTCTGGAACTACTGCTCTCGAATAAGAATTGGTGCATGTAATAATGAAAGATCTCTATTCTGTGGACGACGGTTAGATTTAAATGAAATGAATATTTAAAATGTTTGTGCGCGGAAGAGCGTCAATGGCCTATTAGCTCAGCTGGTTAGAGCGTCGTGCTAATAACGCGAAGGTCGCAGGTTCGAGACCTGCATGGGCCACCTTTCCCTTTTTATTCCTTTTCTAATTTCCCCATCTTTTATCCTCTTTGGCTTTAGGTATGTATAGATGGCTCTCTTTCATTACATTCATCATTTATCATTTGAGAGGACAAACAAAGGAGTTGAAGGAAGAAGAAGAAGATCATGGTCTCCTCTCTGGTAATTCTCGGCTCGACCTACGACTACTTTCTTTTGATTAGACAGTTCGATTTCCAAAAGGTTACAGATGCGTGCTCGGGCCATTCTACGGTCTCTTAATCACCGTGAAGTCGCTCCTCCCCATCCCAGCGTGTTCAAGACACGAGCAGCTTCGATGCCGGGAGAATCCTACCGAGAGATGCGTTTGCAAGTAGAGATGCAGCGTCCGGTTTACATGAATCTGTAGTCAATTGGTTCGAAGCATTCATCTGAGAATGTAGTTGGGTCAAGTTTAGGCTGACTAAACTATCACGAAAAGTGCTTACTTTGAAACCAGAGTGCTTCTTCCCGGAAATTCTGCATGCTGGAGAATGCCGAGATGCCAAAGGAAGATGCAAATGACGAGTGATTCACTCACCACGCTAATCATAGCTGAAAACCGGACCGAGGAAAATCACAACAAAAGTTTGAAAATTGAGTTTCAAGAAACAGTATCTCAGTTCTCCCTATCCATGTAGGTCAAACCAATGATTACCTCACTAGAGAAGCGAGAACGTTGATAAGATGTTTATTTCCGGCGGAGAGCTTCGCCCGCTCAAAAGAAATGAAAGACCTCATCAGAAAACACACGAAAGGTGACTACAATGCCTCAGGCGTCCTGTGCGATACAATACCTCAGGCCTCCCGTGCGATCCTACTGTATAAATCAACCAGAAAGTCTTTATGAACAATCACTCTCGGCCAGCCTTCTCGAGCTTCTCCATTTCTTCTCGACGCTTCTTCTCAGCCTCCTGGAGCTCTCTTTCGGCATCCTCCTCTTCCTCAATTTCATCAAGATCATCAAATTCCTTGGTTGCCGCCATTGCTTTTAAAACTGGATCTCTCAGTTCAGATATCAAACCACCACCAACCTTGTATTCTTCTTCGTCGCCAATCAGATATAATCGCTGGTCGGGTCCTGTTGACATCGGAACATCGACGGCCAACAACTTATAATCATACTGCAAATAAGCATGAGATCTATGTCAGGTAGCACGATTAGACTGCTATTTAATTCCCTCACAAATTTTTAAGGAGATAAAGAGTCTCAATACTAACACTAAACTATTCATTTTTTTTTTTTTTTTTGGGTAAGGTAAGCAATATATTGACTTTTAACCAAAACTATACAGCAGAGGACTAAACTATTCATTTATCTTCACACAAAAAGGGAAAAAGAAAATTAGACTGCTTCCCAGCAACAGAGGCATTTTTCTGCTCCAGATGGAAAAAAGAAAGCATAAACAAGTGGCATTTGTTATTCTATTCCTCATCGTACACACAAGTTTTAAACTATCCAGAACTCCTTAAATGAGAGTGACTGGAAACTTGATCAGCCTAGTCTAGTCAGATTTTGCACTGTCTCAAATAGCCCCACCCTACTGAGAAGCCAGGATCCAAAAGTGCTGAGAGCAACGCAGTAGCACAAATTTGAATACTATATTTTCTTTTTGGTTGGACAATTTGAATGCTAAATTGAGAAGCCATGCGTTGTGATTGAAACTTGAATTAGGCATGCACGGTAGCATCAGGCCCCCTTTCTTCTCACGTACATTTCTGTGTAATTTGAGTTATGAAATCTCGTTTATTCTTAAGCAAAAGGATTCATCCTTACCTCATAAATAAATCAAAGTAAAACAAACTACTAAATGAAAGAGGTTTTAAAAGGAGACTCCGTAATTTATCTTTGAGAAAAACATAAGCTTTAGAGAAAAATTACAACAAAAACAAGTTTACTATGTGAAGCAGACAGGTCTAATTAACAGCAAGATGATGTCAAATGCTGACAAATAGCAGGAAAGGAAAGTAAACTCAAGCTAACATTAGAATTATGCTCAAACACTTGGAGGCCAGTAGGTATAGGTGCAAACCTGGCCCTTTTTCTTTTTCACTTCAACGCTGACTAGGCCCCTTCTTTCAGAACCGCGTATAGGGAATATGAGAAAACACCGCTTGCTTCTAAGCCTGGGTTTGAACTTTTTGAAGGTAACACTGCCGCCAGACATCACGTAAGCTCTTAATTCTGATCCAGTAAGAGGGGCCCCCATTACCTCAAGAATTCCAGCATGTGTATTCAGCTTCCTCATGGCCATTCTATAAATTCTATCTGGATTAATCGTAAATCTTGCACGGACATACAGACCCTTAAACACAAAAGGAAAAAGTCATAATCAGCAAAATGGGACAAGATTAAGTGCAGTGGTATAATCTGCCAAAATTACACTATTCCGGGAAGGAGGGGTTTCCTCATGTAGACATTGACAAAACCCATGATGCGCAATCAAAGAATGCTCGTAATATATCCAATTCTAGGTAACCATGACAGACAGACATGAATTACTTTAAGGTTTTATGACTGGGAAGTAATTGGTGATAATATTCTAGATTGATCATATTGGTAAAAAGGAATTAGCAAACAGTGTTTGGAATTATGAGGCCCAGAACCACATGGTTATTAGCTTGTTACAAGCCCTTCAAAATCCCAAACTAGGCTTGCTGATGGTACTGTGTTCTGTTCACAATGACAGTTGCCTGCTTCATATAGCAAACTCAGATAATCATGACTTGGCAAGCCTGCCTAGCCAACATCTTTCGCCCCATAACTGGAAGGAATTCATTGGGCCAACAGGGAAACTCATGGCCTCAAGATTTTTTTGTAGAACCCACAAGAAACTGTACAAAGAAGTCGCTTTGGAGAATTGAGAACTTGAAAGACTGATATGCCAGACAGTATTCCACTTACAGCTACTCCCCACTTACTTAACTAAAAGCCAGACCAGCGGCGGAACCTGCACTGTAGCATAATGCCACATTGCAAATGAAGCTGCTAATTTAAAAACCAAAGACATTTGACAAACTCACAGTCATCAGGAAATCCAAGGTCCTTGCCTTGCTTATAACAATTGTTGGTTGGATAATCAACCTCGCGCTCCAATACCAGTTGAGAAAAAGGTAAGCATTTAGTGGTGACACACTCATCCAAATGCCGTCCTCCTAACCGTAAGGTCTCACTCTCATCATGGCCTTTACATACGGACGACAGACTAAAATTTAAGAATACTGCAATCACCGAGACGGAAATGCTGAGCACAGGCATTCAATCATTCCCAATACAGTTTTACACCTCTCTAGGCAATAGAAACAACTATATCACACAGATAAATGAACGAAGTAGGAAATTAACGAACTCACAGCAAAGGCGACAATAGCGGAGGAAAGGGCGAGGAACCCGTACTTTGCCATCCCCTCGGAGATCCCGACAAAGGTGTTAGCAATCCCAAACATGATCCTCCACAACAAGGCGCACACCAACACAGCCGCAGCCCCCAAAAGGACCAAGTAATTGCTCCTCAAGAACGACTCCACTTGCAGCCCAATGGCCTCCCGGTATTTGCTAAACGTAGAAAGAACTGACATTGCCGGCTTCTCGAAAGCCTTCTTCGCAAAACCCCCGTTCCCCAAGCTTTGGAACGAGAAATGCCTGACCCCATAGCAATTCAATCTCGACGGACCGAGTCCCGCCGGCCATAAGCTCTTCGACGAAGCCTGGCCCGCCCTAGGAGGGAGCACCTCGGACGCGGCGAGATTACCGAACGCTCTAGACTGGCACGTATTTCGCGCGCTGCGGGCGGCCGAGCTCGACGGATAGGAGAGAGGAAACGGGCGGGGGAGAGAAGAAGGAGGGGGCGAGGAGCCCGCGGCGGCGGCGGCGGGATCGACGGCCGCGGTGGCGAAGTGGGAGGAGGAATGCGCGCCGGCGGGGGACGATTTCGCGAGGTGGAGCTGGTGGTGGTGGCGATGCAATCTCAGGACGCCTTGGAGCAATCGCGAGGAGGGCTTTGACATCGTAGTAGGCGATTTGTACGGAATCGGAGCTCGAACGCCGCTGCTTCGATGCAGAATTGAAGGACGCGAATTTCGCCGGAGACTTGCGGGATCGGAGGAAAGGAAAGGAGGGTCGTTGACGCGAGGGAAGTGCTCCTCCCGGAGGGAAGCCGGAGCGCAGTCGATAGCTTGTGATGTTGTACGGTGCAGTCAGCGGTGAGGGAAGACGACGATGACCATTCTTTGATCCAGTCTTCTCCGGTTCGATCTATGGGTTTGGGCCGGAAGAGGCCCAAGCCCAAGTTTGAATTCTAAAGCATCCAAAATGGGGGCGGGCGATTCCAGCTTCCGCATAGATTTTATCTACAATTTAAGATCTACATGTTGTAAAAAGTTTTTTATTTTTTGGAACCTAAAATTTATCCTGTCATAGATTTCATGATTTACTCAGATTTCACTTTTATTATAAATTAGATGATTGCAGTGAATCGTCCTTTTCAATGATTTACACTTACTATTAATGCACTAATCACGACTTATTTTTAAACACATGAAGAATATAAAATATTAATAAAGTAAAAGTAAAAGTCTTGATCATAATATGGAAGCTCAAATGAGTAGTTCCATATTATATACTCATTATCGGATGTCATGGAACATCACAAAATTATGTGGAAACATAAACTAAGAAAAACACAAACTTATTCAATTCTTTGAATTTGAAATCTACCTTACATATTTTGAAATTTGGAATCGGACAAGTTCCAACCGATTTGGTTCTTTGATTTCACGTTCTACTTCGAAATTATACTCACCCCTAATTTAACTCTCTTGTGCTTCAGCTACCAAAAGCAAGCATCTTTCTACATAGAAAGAGAGAGAGAAGGGAATAACAGCGGCTAAATTAAGTTCTCTTTTGGGAGAATGAAGTATGATTGTCTTACCAATAGTGGAGACCAATCAGGAGATGTTTCGGCTTATTCTTTAGCCTTTGTTATTTTTCTTTGCATGAACCCAAGAAGCGAGTTTTGGCAGTTCATGAAGACCTCCGCATGCCAACTGCTACAAGCTCAATGTATATATGCAAGTTTTTGGCAAAAACAACCGGTTTCGAAAAGCGATCGGAAAGCAAAACCCTTCCTTCCAATCCAAGCGTCCTGCTTAGATGAGAACCTGATATGTTAGAAGTTCAAAAAGTGCAACAGAGTGACAGAGAGAAGCTCATCAACCATGAAACGAGGAGTCCGGCTCCTCATACTAGCGCACGCTTTGATTTCACGAGATTTGTTTGCATGGATGGAAAGATCAACGCACCCCGCAAGGTGAAGTCAATTGACAAGTATGATGACGAAGAGGCGAGGCCACAAATGGATCAGAAACCAGCAGTTGCAACGTTGCGTTTATGGTCTAAAAGCTTTGAATCTAGTAGCTCCTCTGATGCTTAATCTCGTTTTGTGGACAGGTGAATTAGAACTGTTGCAAGGGCACGGCAATCACAAATTCGATGATTCAAACATGACAGGAAATTGAGGATAGACACAGCGTTATTGCCTTATTAGCAAAAGTGAGTGAACACAAAATTGGAGTAACCTATCTAGTTTTGAATCCACTTGCCTGCTTCCCTACCCGTCCCCTCCTGATCCAAGAGTTGGAGGCCTGTCGTTGTACTTGTTGAGGCCCACTTAAATTTGTCTGTACCAACACTCATTAATAGGGAGAGACGTCAAGTAGAAATCATATTTTGGTTGAAAAGAGAGAGCAGAAAGCAAAGTTCGGCCCGAAAGATAGAATAGAAACAGTGGTGTTTTGAGAAATAGACCCCACAAAATGCTAATTAAATTACATGAATAAGCAAATTCATGGAAGGGAAGAGATCATACGAGCACAAGTTCTAAACAAACCAAAAATGAAAAACTAAAGGCAGAGGAGAGAGCACAAGATTGCTCATTTCTTACACGCTTCTTGATAATCTCAGTCTCTTCAACTTGGCTACCTTCACTACTATAGCCACATATGCCTTGTGTGCTGCTTGATCCGCAAAGATGAAATATGCTCGTCTCCAATCCTTCTTGAACTGCAAAACACCGAAAAAGCCCCAGAACCCAATCGCAAATCCAAGCATTACAATCGCATAGAACAACATTTGATCAAGCTTATCCTCTTCATGTGTATCTTCAGGGTGAGGGATTTTCTGTGGTTGAGGCATCTTGGCACTGAGGCATTTGTTTATCAATAGATCACCACAGAGTAGAGGATTGCCAGCATAAATGGAAGGATCATCGAGTGTTTGGATTTGATTCCCTTTTGGAATCTGCCCCATAAGGTCGTTTTGCGACAAGTTGAGGTGAGCTAGGGATGTTAATGCTGAAATGCCTTGTGGAATTGTCCCTGAAAGGTGGTTGTTTGAAAGATCAAGAGACTCGAGTGATGTCATGTTCCCAATGCCAATGGGAATATTTCCAGAGAGAAGGTTGTAAGACAAGTTCATGCCATGCAATCCTGAGAGGAAAGAAAGTTCTTCGGGGATTGACCCGTTCAAAAAGTTGCTCGAGAGATCCAAATTGACCATGAGTTGCAGAACAGTTTTGGTGTACTCGTTATATCTTCCCTTCAAGATCTCAACCACGTGCTGCTGATCCCAATCCAAATTATTTAATTCAGACAAGGAACTTATATCTTGTATAGGAGTCACGGCCACAGATCCAAATGGATTGCTTTGTTTCATGTTGCTTTGTTTCAAGTTGATCATGCTGCTCATATTGCCAAGACAACGTGGGATCGCTCCCGTCAAATTGTTCACTGCCATGTCTAATATTGTCAATCCTGAAAGTGAGCAGAGTTGTGGAGGGATGCTGCCGACAAACCTATTCTCTCGTAGCCTCAGGATCAACAAGTACTCAAAGCTTTCGTCAAACCATGTCGGAATGCTTCCAGACAAATTATTCTCTCCAAGGTCTAAAATTACCAGACCTGTGCAATAATCTAAAGCTTGAGGAAGCTCCCCATTAAGATGGTTTCCATTCAAGTGTAGGGTGGTAAGGTGGGGTAATGATCCAAGTGAGCTAGGAATTACTCCGGACAACTTATTGAATGACAAAGTCAAGAATGATAAAGAACCCTTCCAACAGTCTGGAATACTTCCAGATAGGTTATTATTGGCAAGATTTAAATCAAACAACTCCATGTCACATAATGATGACGGTAGATTACCATTGATTAGGTTATCATTGAGATACAGAGAATGTACTTGGTACATAATACCAATATTTGTTGGAAGAGAACCAGAGATCAAGTTGTGGGAGAGATATAAATAGGAACAATTAATAAACACGTTGGGCAAGGGTCCAGTAATTTGATTGTAGGATAGATCGAGCCATGAAAGCTTTAAGTTAGCTGACCATTTTGGCAAAGGCCCAGTAATTTGATTGTAAGATAGATCGAGCTCGAAAAACGTCAAGTTGACTGACCATTCTGGCAAGAGCCCACCAATCTTATTGTAAGATAGATCGAGCAAGGCGAATGTTAAGTTGGCTGGCCATTCTGGTAAGGGCCCAATAATCTGATTGTAAGATAGATCGAACCAGGAGAACGTTAAGTTGGCTGGCCATTCTGGTAAAGGCCCAGTAATCTGATTGTAAGATAGATCGAGCAAGGGCCTAGTAATCCGATGATAAACTAGATCGAGCAAGGGCCTAGTAATCTGATTGTAAGATAGATCGAGCGAGGAGAACGTCAAGTTGGCTGGCCATTCTGGCAAGGGCCCAGTAATCTGATTGTAAGATAGATCGAGTGAGGAGAACGTCAAGTTGGTTGACCATTCTGGCAAGGGCCCAGTAATCTGATTGTAAGATAGATCAAGCGAGGAGAACGTCGAGTTGGCTAACCAATTTGGTAAGGGCCCAAAAAGGGAAGCATTGGAGAGTTCGATATATGTGGCGTTCACTTGTGTCAGAATCCATCGGGGAACTTTAGCTTCTAATTTACAAGAGTTCATCCCAATAACCACTAATTGGAAAGGGGGTATCCAGCTGGGTTTTGCCTTAAAACTCAAATTATTATTGTCATCGATCCGCAACTCCTTGAGCCTCAACAAATTAGAGAAATGGATTTCGGTGATCACACCTTCTAAATGATTATTGTGAAGAAACAACTCTTGCAAAGCCCCCAATTTCCCTAATGACTCAGGAATATGCCCCCCCAATTGATTATAAGAAAGATCTAACGATCTCAATAATGACAACTGATCTATTGATGGTGGAATGTTCCCATTCAATCTATTACTCGAAAGATCTAGTGTTTCCAAGTTTGACAATGATCCAATGATACTAGGGATTGGACCGGAGAAGAAATTGTAGGAAAGCACGATATTTTTTAAGTTTGTGAAGTGCTCCAACCAGTCGGGCAGAGCACCCTTAAGATGATATAAATATATCTCTAGACTCTCTAAGCTATTCTCGATGAGTCTAGATGAATTTCCTTGGGTCATTGAAATCTCTTCTCCAATTGGGTTACAACACAAATGCAATGACTTGAGGTACTGCATGTTCTTTAAGAATAAGAATAAGCCCCCTTCAATGCTGTCAAAAGAATTTCCCTTGAGATTGAGATGAGCAAGGCTTGTAAACTTGTCAAACCACATGGGAATTGATGAGTTAAAAGAGTTCCATGAAAGATCAAGATGCTGAAGAGAAGTCATGTTTTGAAACAAAGTGCATGGGACGGGACCTTCGAAAAGATTATTCGAAAGATCAACGTACTGAAGATGAACGAGAAAAGTAGAATTGGCCAAGTGATTAGAAGACATATGAAAATTATCTAATCCACAACGTGATAAGCTCAAATGCGCTAAAGTTGGGAGCGTGCTAAGCACCTGCATGAGGACTCTTTCATTCACAATCATTGAGCCACTCAGGTCGAGGTACTTTAGTGATTGAAGATGAGAAACCCACATGATATCATCCACAACCAAATTTTCATATTCATTATGAAGATCAAGGACTTCCAACTTGGTGAGATTTCCCAATTGTTGGGGAACCGTTCCATGGAAGTTGGCAAACGATAGATTGAGGTACCTCAATTGTTCAATTGAACCGATGAATTCAGGTATTCTTCCATAATTGAAATCAATCCCGCTTAAGTCCAAATGGTTTCAAGTATCTCAAGCGAAGCAAAGAAGAGTTCAACTCACCACAAGCCTGGAGAAGCTTCGGTCCCATGCGAAAATAAGTACTAGTTTTGTCTTTTGTTGGTTGGGGTAATAATTGGAGACTGATGATATGACCATGTACTCTATCACAAATCACTCCTTCCCATCTGCAGCAATCTTTGCCTTCCCATGAAGAAAGCAAGCCAGACGGATCTACGAGGCTTCGTCGAAGCTGGAGCAGAGCCTCTCTTTCTTGCTTTCTGCAAATGGACGTTGAATTGTTACAAAAGCACACACTTGAATTATCTAAAACGAGTAATAGAGTTACTAGTGTGAGCAGTCGGGAACAATATCTCCCCATGAGCAATGAGAGAGAGGATGAATTCATGTTTTAGAGTGGAGATTTTGAGGGTCCTCTGATCAAACCCAAATCATTTATAGAGAAGGGCAGGGAGAGATTTCTTTTTTAACGTGACAAGTTGTGGTTTCGTACATGCACCTTATGTCCATGCATGTGTATCATGTATATGTAACGCAATTAAGGTACACATATGATAGTCCTCATCGGGGAGAAAAGGCTCATCCATTCTTGCAGTTGGAGTTCATAAATTGATGACCGGACCCCATCTAGACGAGACATCCCCGTCAACTTGGAAGAAAAAGCAGCTCCATTACGGAGATTGCGGACAAGCCCGTCCAATATTTTGCAGTGCTAGTCTTGGATAAAGTCAAGTCTTTTGGGTCCATGTCATTATTCATATCAAGGTCGTTTCTCGGTCTACATTGCGAGTTTCTAAAGACACCGTTTGTTTTACGTTTTTATCTTAACTAGATTACCAACTCTAGAACATTGATGCTAACTGGTCTTCTTGCTCATAAGGATGATGGTAATGTACTATTCATTAGGATTTCACGGAGACACAATAGAAGAGGCAGAGAGATTTAAACCGTCGGAGAGATCTTAATCAGAACCGCTTAAAGGTACATATATTGGGTAAGGACGTGGTAATTTGAGTGAGACAAATCAAGCCACAAAGTTCACATGTTGGCTGACCATAGAGGCGAAGCCTCCAAAATGAAGGCATTGCAGAGAGAGAGAAGCCATGGTCCTCCACTTGCGTCTACGTCCATTTTGGAAATGTCAATCCAGTTGGGATTTGCCTTAGAAGTCGGGTAATTATCGCAAATATCCAAATACTACAGGCTAGACCTAGTTTATGTGGAGTATGGATCGCTCGGGCATAGGGAGCAAAATATCGGAGCGCAGAACGTCATTCGTGCCAAACGATAGGGGTAGACTTCTTTTAATCATGTAACTAGTATCAATACATGATTTTGCAGTTACAACAAAGATAATATAGGCAGTATAATGTGTTTCTAACGTATCATGTTCAAAGAAGAATTATTATTTTAAATTGTGTTTTCAATTACAAAAAATATCAGCATGAAAAATATATCTCAAATAAATAATAAAGATTAGTACATTGGAACGTCTGAAATGCTCATTTTAGTATATGGATGCATTCTCATCTTAGATGATATTCTGTGTGTCTAGGATTTATAGAGACGAATGCATACATCTAGCATATCGAGTAATTGCCGTGTGAGAGGCAAATGCATACGTGTTCCTTTCAATCAAAGTTCATGAAAATGAAAGTTTGCGCATAACTCCAAGTCGAGTCAATATTTACCACTTTTTAATGTTCATGAAAATGAAAACCCACCAATAACTCCAAGTCAAAGTCAATGTTTATGACATTTCAGAATAATAACTTACTTCATCTTTAGAGCAAGTCTAGTATTCTTGTTTATTTCCGCTTTTGCGACGTAGTAAGTCCAATAGAGTAGTAGTCATGCCTCACATAATCAGTATCATAGCTGGAAAAAGTTGAAACCAGGAGGCGTTTGCCTTTGCCTACTGCTATAAGCTTATAACACTGACTCATACCATATCATTTACCTTTGGCTGAACGGGTGTCCATGTTGATTTGGTTGCATTTATTTCTTTTTTCCATAAGTAAATATCGTGTATTCGCAAAACTCCAGCAACTGTGGGAGGACAGATTGTTTTACTACCCTCTGCATTTATGCAAAAGCTTCATCCTTCCCCCCTTTTTTGTTAAAAAAGATTAAATCTAGATTTGCGAGACCTTTTCAATAACATGTAATTAATGAATTAGTCGCTCGAAACACAAAAGCAAGTCACAAAAACTTTTAGACTTTCTACTCAACAAATAAAGAATTAATTCTGATGGACTACACTAGTGGAAAGATTTCGATATGTACACGCATTCTGTTATTATGAAATGTAAAAATCACCATTTGAATGTCAATTATAGGTAATAGGGAAAAGTGCCAAAAAATTTCTAAACCTTTTTTTTTTGTGTCAATTAAGTCCTAAACCTTTTTACGTTGTGTCAATTTAATCCTTTCCGGCCAATTTTGGCCAGACTGGATGCTGGCTAGGCGGGCGACGTGGCCTTATCGGTGCTGACGTGGATAACTTTTAATAATATTTTAGTATTTTATTGATTTTTTTTATTATTTCTTTTTCTTTTTTTCATTCCTCTACTTCCTCCACCCAGTCGCTAGACCTCAGCGACTGGCCAGAGGCGACGGTCGACGGTCGACGGTCGGGCGGGCGAGCCTCGCCCGCCGCAAGCCTAGGCCTCAAGGGCGGCCTCGCGCCAGGCGGGCGAGGCTCACCCTTGCCGATCCGACGAGGGCGAGCCTTGCCGCCCAGCGCAAGGCCGCCCTCGCGACCACCGGGTAGGGTGGCTGGCTAGGTCGAGGTCGACCTCGCCGGCCGTCGCCTCGGCCGATCGCCGAGGTTTGACAACCGACTGGAGGAAGAAGAGGAAAGAAAAAAAGATAAAGAAAAAGAAAAAATAAAAAAGAAAAAAATTCAAAAATTCAAAAATTCAAAAATATTAAAATATTATTAAAAGTTGTTCACATCAACGCCGATCAGGCCACGTCGCCGGCCGGTGTCCAGTCAGCAAAATCCTATCAAAATTGGCCGGAAAGGACTGAATTGGCACAACATAAAAAGGTTTAGGACTTAATTGGCATCAAAAAAAAGTTTAGGACTAAATTGGCACAAATGCAAAAGGTTTAAGACTTTTTTGGCACTTTTCCCATAGGTAAGGTAACACTATCCACGTATAACTCCAGATAAAGTGAACATTCTCTCTCTCTCTCTCTCTCTCTCTCTCTCTCTCTACATAAATAAAGAACTTCCCTAATGATACATGTCGATGTCGCGATCAATTCTTAAAATATTTTGATCGCATCCTAATGAAAAAGAACTTAACAATGATACATTTTATCAATTAGATTGAGCAATCAAACAAAGGCAATGCAATGTCTATTGTAAGATTATTACGGTAAATTTATAGAAAGAAAGGGGCTCATTTTTTACCTTAATTACATCATTTTCATTTAACTGATAAAGTGTCTAGCTTTCTGCATTGTAGTCGAGAGCTTGGAATTAACAAGAACATACATCAGATGCTTCCGACTAATTACTTTGCATGAATTCCAAGCTCCTAGGATTCTGAAAGCGCTTCAATAGTTTTGCATCTGGAGCAGAAAGGATTGTCCTCAACTATTCATGTGCAGCAAGTGAAAGGGTCATAGCACGATTCCAACATATAAACCACACTAAGAAACTCAGAGCTATCAAAAAATTAAATAAGAGAAAAATCCTCCCAAGAAAAAAGAATCAGACTGCATATGTATCTTATTTTATAGTATAAAAAAAAGGTATGACAACGAGTAGTGATAACCATTCAATATCACTGCTAAAATCATTTAAAAAAATGAAAAAGAAAACGAACAGAATCTAACCACCGACTATGTCGTAAAGGAAAATGTAGCAACAAGCTTTGGATGGATAATGATATGAGAAGGATTAAGGAATTCAAACTCAATAAATAGTTCAAATCTTCCGTAGACTCAAAACCCTGTAACCAATTGATAATGAGTTATAATGCAGTAACGTTTATCAGAGATAAAGCCTAGTTTAGATTGGAGAACAGCATGGTTGTTTTTTACCACGGAGATCAAAGGTCACTAACGAAGGGGAAGATAAGAGAAACTGAAGATCGTATTTTTTCATCAATTTCGATACTCATAGATTGGAATCAATCAAGAGGCCTTTGAGCCTAAAAAACACAGAAAAATCAAGGTAAAATATAAACATAGTCGAAGGAAGAAAACGCAGTTTTGGCAAATTACTTTGACGGGTTTCTAGGATAGATGGGATGATCATAAACTGGAACATTCCTTGTTAAGGAAGCAAGTAGTTGCGCAGAAAACCCACGACCCGATGTACTTTAGAAACCAACTTGTGATCAAGTAAACTTAAGTAATTTAAGATGTCGGTAAGGTTAAATTTAGATTCTACACAGAGGCCGACAATACATAAGCTTCCAAGCAAACTCATCCTGTGCAAACTTTGAGAACTGGGACCATCCCCATTTTCTACTGGCAAATGAGCGCCTTCGCCTTCGACTTTATCTTTCTTGGTCAAAGGAAGGAAACAAACAACTTCAGGCTTAGGGGACAAGCAAAATTCAGGCTTGCGGATGGGTACTTAGAGAAACAATAGAAGCAAATATTGATAAATGGAATTGGAAAAGCTGTAAAATTTTGGTTGAGATTTCTAATTTAGTTGGTAAATTCCTAATGTCGTTGCTAAAAATATGCGGATGGGGCTGCAAAATTTCCATGTTGGCATTACATATGCCATGCTAAGTGGCTATATTGAAAACCTTAAAATAAAAAGTATCTGTAAAAAATTTACAAGAAAGAAATTGAAAAAAAAATGAAGAGAATTGGGAATTTGGCAAATCTACAATCTTGAACTCTCTCTCTCTTTTTTTTTTTTTTGAAATTTGGCGGATTTAATATTAAAACTTGCCTAATTAAAACAAATATCTCATAAACCATTGCTTTAGATTTCTCTTCGCTGGTTTAAAATTTTCAAAGCCCTCTTTTGGGCTTGAAACCTGGTTATGTTCAAGTTAGAGTGTAAAGGTGGAGAGCACTCATGCATCTTTCACAATGGAAGCGTATCTTTCTATATGCAGACATCATATTGTGCAACAAAATTGCAACTCACAGCAGACTAATTTCCAAGTTGGAACTTATTTTCTTGAAATTGATTGAATTAAAATAATAGATTGAGCACCACAATTTTACTATAAAATCAAATTGAATCCAAGTCAAACTTTTATTATCTCGACTTCATTTCAGTCTCAATTCGCCATGCTAGGAGTGGGAGAGATCAAGCCACAAAAGTGATCTGTTAGGCTCAACACCTGGGCAAAGCCCCATACATAGAAGCACTTGAGAGTTATGACATGGCCCTCCTCTTGTGTCTGCATCCATTGTGGAAATGTTGCTCCAAATGATTCCAAGTTGGAAAATGGGCCACTTGGGGTCTGTCCTAAAAGTCAAGAAAATCGTCGCTAATACTTTAAGCCTAGACCTAGGTTACCCGGCATGTGGACTGGGATGTGGAACGAAAAAGGGATTGTGAAATTGCTACTTGTCAAAAGTGTGGTACGATAAAGGTGGACTTCTGTTAAGCATGTAATTAGGATAAGACCTAATTTTGTAGTTACAATATAGATGATATAGGTCGTATAATGTGTTTCGAACATATTTGAGCCACTAAGTTTCATGTTCACACAAGAATTACTATTTATAATTCAGTATAAAAATATTATCACGAAATTATAGTTTAGGTAAGTAATAACGATTAGTGTATTAAAATGTTCAAAATACTCATTTTATTTTATGGGTATATTCTCATCTCATAGGATATCTTGTGCAAGTGAGGTCTAAGTGCCTTGTGGGAGAGGTATTCACGCATCTAACATATTTAATAATAGTAGAGAATCTAATCTATTGTTTTGGTTTTCAATCATAATAAAAAGATAGATTACATGTTCCTTTCTTCTCATAGGATATCCTATGCATTCTGAATCTACATGTTGTGTAAAAAATGAATGCATGCATCTAGCATATCTAATAATAATAAAAAAATCTAATCTACCGCATTGGTTTTCAATCACAATAAAAAAATAGTTCACATGCTCCTTTCAGTCAAAGTTTGCGAAAATGAAAGTCAATGAATAACTTACACGCCAAGTTCAGAAACTATTGATCACTTTTTAAAGTTCGTGAAAATGAAAGTCCACAAATAACTCCAAGTCAAAGTCAAAGTTTATGACTTTTCCTTCATCTTTAGAGCTACTCCAATATTCTTTTTATTTTGGGATAAGTGCAATAAAAATCCTAAAATTTGTCATGAAAATACAATTAAGTTTTATGCTTACAAAAATACAATCAAGTTTATGGGTGCGTTTGGGAATGGCCATAGGAAGGAGCTTTGAGTGTCCAAAACCCATTTCGCCAAATATTGAGTGTTTGGTAATAATTTCAAAAGATCAAGACACAAAAGTGATCTGTGAGGCTGAATATATGAGCAAAGCCCAATATATGGAAGCACTTGAGAGAGTTATGACATGGTCCTCCTCTTGTGTCTCCATCCATTGTGGAAATATTGCTCCAAATAATTCCGAGTTGGAAAATGGGCCACCTGGGATCTGCCCTAAAAGTCAAGTAAATCGTTGCTAATACTTTAACGCTAGACCTAGGTTACTCGGCGTATGGACCGGATGTGGAACGAAAAAGGGATCGCAGAACTGTTCATTGTCAAAAATGTGGTACGATAAGGGTGGACTTCTATTGAGCACGTGATTAGAATAAGACTTAATTTTGTAGTTACAATATAGATAATATAGGTCGTATAACGTGTTTCTAACGTATTTGAGTCACTAAGTTTCATGTCACACAAGAATTACTATTTTTAATTCAATACGAAAATATTATCATGAAATTATAGTTTAGGTAAGCAATGGCGATTAGTGTATTAAAACGTTCACGATGCTCATTTTACTTTATGGGTATGTTCTCATCTCATAGAATGTCTTGTGCAACTGAGGTCTAAGTGCCTTGTGGGAGACGTATTCACGCATCTGACATATTTAATAATAGTAGAGGATCTCATCTATCGTTTTGGTTTTCAATCATAATAAAAACAGAGATTACATGTTCCTTTCTTGTCATAGGATATCCTATGCATTATGAATCTACATGCTGTGTAAAAAATGAATGCATGCATCTAGCATATCTAATAATAATAATAAAAAAATATAATCTACCGCTTTGGTTTTCAATCACAATAAAAAAATAGTTCACATGTTCCTTTCAGTCAAAGTTCGCAAAAATGAAAGTCAATGAATAACTTACACGACAAGTTCAGAAATTGTTGATCACTTTTTAAAGTTCGTGAAAATGAAAGTCCACAAATAACTCCAAGTCAAAGTCAACGTTTATGACTTTTCCTTCATCTTTAGAGCTACTCCAATATTCTTTTTATTTTGGGATAAGTGCAATAAAAATCCTAAAATTTGTCATGAAAATACAATTAAGTTTTATGCTTACAAAAGTACAATAAAGTTTAAGGGTGCACTTGGGAATGGCCATAGAAAGGAGCTTTGAGTATCCAAAACCCATTTGGCCAAATATTGAGTGTTTGATAATAATTTCGAAAGATCAAGACACAAAAGTGATCTGTGAGGCTGAATACATGGGCAAAGCCCAATATATGGAACCACTTGAGAGAGTTATGACATGGTCCTCCTCTTGCGTCTCCATCCATTGTGGAAATATTGCTCCAAATAATTCCGAGTTGGAAAATGGGCCACTTGGGATCTGCCCTAAAAGTCAAGTAAATCGTCGCTAATACTTTAACGCTAGACCTAGGTTACTCGGCATATGGACCAGTATGTGGCACGAAAAAGAGATCGCAGAACTGTTCATTGTCAAAAATGTGGTACGATAAGGGTGGACTTCTGTTGAGCACGTGATTAGGATAAGACTTAATTTTGTAGTTACAATATAGATAATATAGGTCGTATAATGTGTTTCTAACGTATTTGAGTCACTAAGTTTCATGGTCACATAAGAATTACTATTTTTAATTCAATACGAAAATATTATCATGAAATTATAGTTTAAGTAAGCAATGGCGATTAGTGTATTAAAACGTTCACGATGCTCATTTTACTTTATGGGTATGTTCTCATCTCATAGGATGTCTTGTGCAACTGAGGTCTAAGTGCCTTGTGGGAGACGTATCCACACATCTAACATATTTAATAATAGTAGAGGATCTCATCTATCATTTTGGTTTCTAATCATAATAAAAACAGAGATTACATGTTCCTTTCTTATTATAGGATATCCTATGCATTATGAATCTACATGCCGTGTAAAAAATGAATGCATGCATCTAGCATATCTAATAATAATAATAAAAAAATCTAATCTACCGCTTTGGTTTTCAATCACAATAAAAAAATAATTCACTTGTTCCTTTCAGTCAAAGCTCGCGAAAATGAAAGTCAATGAATAACTTACACGCCAAGTTCAAAAACTGTTGATCACTTTTTAAAGTTCGTGAAAATGAAAGTCCACAAATAACTCCAAGTCAAAGTCAACGTTTATGACGTTTCCTTCATCTTTAGATCTACTCCAATATTCTTTTTATTTTGGGATAAGTGAAATAAAAATCCTAAAATTTATCATGAAAATACATTTATGTTTTATGCTTACAAAAGTACAATCAAGTTTAAGGTGCGTTTGGGAATGGCCATAGGAAGGAGCTTTGAGTGTCCAAAACCCATTTGGCCAAATATTGAGTGTTTGATCATAATAATTTCGAAAGATCAAGACACAAAAGTGATCTGTGAGGCTGAATACATGGGCAAAGCCCAATATATGGAAGCACTTGAGAGAGTTATGACATGGTCCTCCTCTTGCGTCTCCATCCATTGTGGAAATATTGCTCCAAATAATTCCGAGTTGGAAAATGGGCCACTTGGGATCTGCCCTAAAAGTCAAGTAAATCGTCGCTAATACTTTAACGCTAGACCTAGGTACCCGGCGTATGGACCGGTATGTGGAACGAAAAAGGGATCGCAGAACTGTTCATTGTCAAAAATGTGGTACGATAAGGGTGGACTTCTATTGAGCACGTGATTAGAATAAGACTTAATTTTGTAGTTACAATATAGATAATATAGGTCGTATAACGTGTTTCTAACGTATTTGAGTCACTAAGTTTCATGTTCACACAAGAATTACTATTTTTAATTCAATACGAAAATATTATCATGAAATTATAGTTTAAGTAAGCAATGGCGATTAGTGTATTAAAACGTTCACGGTGCTCATTTTACTTTATGGGTATGTTCTCATCTCATAGGATGTCTTGTGCAACTGAGGTCTAAGTGCCTTGTGGGAGACGTATTCACGCATCTGACATATTTAATAATAGTAGAGGATCTAATCTATCGTTTTGGTTTTCAATCATAATAAAAACAGAGATTACATGTTCCTTTCTTGTCATAGGATATCCTATGCATTATGAATCTACATGCTGTGTAAAAAATGAATGCATGCATCTAGCATATCTAATAATAATAAAAAAAAAAAAATAATCTACCGCTTTGGTTTTCAATCACAATAAAAAAATAGTTCACATGTTCCTTTCAGTCAAAGTTCGCAAAAATGAAAGTCAATGAATAACTTACACGCCAAGTTCAGAAATTGTTGATCACTTTTTAAAGTGCGTGAAAATGAAAGTCCACAAATAACTCCAAGTCAAAGTCAACGTTTATGACTTTTCCTTCATCTTTAGAGCTACTCCAATATTCTTTTTATTTTGGGATAAGTGCAATAAAAATCCTAAAATTTGTCATGAAAATACAATTAAGTTTTATGCTTACAAAAGTACAATAAAGTTTAAGGGTGCGTTTGGGAATGGCCATAGGAAGGAGGTTTGAGTGTCCAAAACCCATTTGGCGAAATATTGGGTGTTTGGTAATAATTTTAAAAGATCAAGCCACAAAAGTGATGTGTGAGGCTGAATACATGGGCAAAGCCCAATATATGGAACCACTTGAGAGAGTTATGACATGGTCCTCCTCTTGTGTCTCCATCCATTGTGGAAATATTGCTCCAAATAATTCCGAGTTGGAAAATGGGCCACTTGGGATCTGCCCTAAAAGTGAAGTAAATCGTCGCTAATACTTTAATGCTAGACCTAGGTTACCTGGCGTATGGACCAGTATGTGGAACGAAAAACGGACCGCAGAACTGTTCATTGTCAAAAATGTGGTACAATAAGGGTGTACTTCTGTTGAGCACGTGATTAGGATAAGACTTTATTTTGTAGTTACAATATAGATAGTGTAGATCGTATAATGTGTTTCTAACGTATTTGAGTCACTAAGTTTCACGTTCACACAAGAATTACTATTTTTAATTCAATACGAAAATATTATCATGAAATTATAGTTTAGGTAAGTAATGACGATTAGTGTATTAAAACGTTCACGATGCTCATTTTACTTTATGGGTATGTTCTCATCTCATAGGATGTCTTGTGCAATTGAGGCCTAAGTGCCTTGTGGGAGACGTATTCACACATCTAACATATTTAATAATAGTAGAGGATCTAATCTATCGTTTTGGTTTTCAATCATAATAAAAACAGAGATTACATGTTCCTTTCTTGTTATAGGATATCCTATGCATTATGAATCTACATGCTGTGTAAAAAATGAATGCATGCATCTAGCATATCTAATAATAATAATAAAATATAATCTACTGCTTTGGTTTTCAATCACAATAAGAAAATAGTTCACATGTTCCTTTTAGTCAAAGCTCGCGAAAATGAAAGTCAATGAATAACTTACACGCCAAGTTCAAAAACTGTTGATCACTTTTTAAAGTTCGTGAAAATGAAAGTCCACAAATAACTCCAAGTCAAAGTCAACGTTTATGACGTTTCCTTCATCTTTAGAGCTACTCCAATATTCTTTTTATTTTGGGATAAGTGAAATAAAAATCCTAAAATTTATCATGAAAATACATTTATGTTTTATGCTTACAAAAGTACAATCAAGTTTAAGGGTGCATTTGGGAATGGCCATAGGAAGGAGCTTTGAGCGTCCAAAACCCATTTGGCCAAACACTTGGTGGTTGGTAATAATTTCGAAAGATCAAGCCACAAAAGTGATCTGTTAGGCTGAATGCATGGGCAAAGTCCAATATATGGAAGCACTTGAGAGAGTTATGACATGGTCCTCCTCTTGTGTCTCCATCCATTGTGGAAATATTGCTCCAAATAATTCCGAGTTGGAAAATGGGCCCCTTGGGATTTGCCCTAAAATTCAAGTAAATGATCGCTAATACTTCAAGGTTAGACCTACGTTACCCGACGTATGGACCGGTATGTGGAACGAAAAAGGGATCGTAAAACTGTTGCTTGTCAAAAATGTGGTGCGATAAGGGTGGACTTCTGTTGAGCATGTGATTAGGATAAGACTTAATTTTGTAGTTACAATATAGATAATATAGGTCGTATAATGTGTTTCTAATGTATTTGAGTCACTAAGTTTCATGTTCACGCAAGAATTATTATTTTTAATTCAACACGAAAATATTATCATGAAATTATAGTTTAGGTAAGCAATAACGATTAGTGTATTAAAACGTTCACAATGCTCATTTTACTTTATGGGTATGTTCTCATCTCATAGGATGTCCCGTGCACCCAAGTTCTAAGTGCCTTGTGGGAAACGAATTTCTTCTCATAGGATATCCTATTTATTCTGAATGTATGTGCCAGGTAAAAAACGAATGCATGCATCTAGTATTTCTAAAAAAAAAAAAATCTAATCCCTTGCTTTGGTTTTCAAATCACGATAAAAAAAAGAAAAGTTTACATGTTCCTTTCAATCGAAGTTCACGGAAATGAAAGTCCACGTATAACTTATACGCCAAGTTCAGAAACTTTGATCACTTTTTAAAGTTCTTGAAAATGAAAGTCCACATATAACTCCAAGTCGAAGTCAACATCTATGACTATTCAAATGATCATCACTTCCTTCATCTTTAGAGCTACTCCAATATTCTTTTTATTTTGGGATAAAGGCGATAAAAATCCCAAAATTTATCATAAAAATATAATTAAGTTTTATTCTTACAAAAGTTCAATCAAGTTTAAGGTTGCGTTTAGGAATGGCCATAGTTGAGTGTCCAAAGCCCATTTGGCCAAATATTGGGTGTTTGGTAAAATTTTTGAAAGATCAAGCCACAAAAGTGATCTGTTAGGCTAAACACCTAGGAAAAGCCCCATATATAGAAGCACTTGAGAGAGTTATGACATGGTCCTCCTCTTGTGTCTCCATCCATTGTGGAAATGTTGCTCCAAATCATTCCGAGTTGGAAAATGGTGAAATGGGCTAGTGAATCAACCTAGAGGGGGGTGAATAGGTTGTTGCGGAATTCTTTTGGAATATTTTGCGGTGGAATACGTTGATATCAAGGATATATCAATAATAAATAAAGCACGTATTCATAAAGTAAATAGAGTAGAGTAAGAGAGAATTGACACAAGGATTATAGTGGTTCGGCTTAGTCCAAGCCTACGTCCACTCTCCACGCTGGCAGCCAACTGGCTGTAATCACTATGTAGCAAATGGGAGTCGTTACAGTAAACGGACTAGACTTCTTCAATAGACAGTCTCTCCTACAGCTTTCTGCTGCTTTCGCACTATATCTCACTCTCTTCGATACACAATTTGAACATGAAAGATTTTTAGAGAACAAGTGATTTTGGAGATTCTAACATCGAGATTTTTCTACCCAGTCTCTCCTTGTCTCCGGACACCGTCGATCCTCCTTAAATAGTCTCCGTGCCTCCATACCCGTTGGCACATTCCAAAAATTCATCCAATCAACCCGTTGGACCGAATCAATTTAAGTGATCTTCTTGTCGCCGAAAACGTAAGTAGACAGTAGCTCGTCAATCCTGTTCGCCCCATACAATCAGGATCTTGAGTTCCCAAAATTAGATTCTTCCAAAAATAATCTTGATCTTCAACGGATAAAATCCGAAGAACAAATCTCCCAAGCTTAAGATAACAGCCATAAATATCCCATGGTTAAGATTAGGAAACGTAGAATCCAATATTTTACTTTCCTTAACCATAAAGATAACCTGTGGCCAGCCTGTAAAAATCGCGAACTGTCTTCAGACTTAGATTTGGGTCTTGGGGATCATTAGACTGAAACTGAGTCTTGAAGGTTTTCAGACTGAAACTGCGTCTTGACTGACTTCAGACGGAAAAACTTCAGACCGAACTTCTGGGTCTGACTGTCTTTGAAAACCTTTAGACCTTGAAAACTTCAGACACAACTGATTGAGTCTTGGAGTCTTCAGACCGTACTGTTGAGGCTGTTTTGTCAACTTCAAAACTCCAAGGGATTTTTCTTCAACAATCTCCCCCTTTTTGATAGTGACAAAACCCTCGACAGATTTGCGAATTTGAGATCCTGCAATGAAAACTCATATATACTTTGAGGATTATTTCTGCAAAACAGAGTGTTAGTCCAATAACAATTATCCTCACAAATATAATGTTCCTGCAACACAAATTCACAAGTCTAGATCCAATTTGTCAAATAAGCATAAAGTCATAGAAGTTCATCCAACCCAATCAAACAACCCAATCGAAGTCCAAAACGAAAACAGTCTAATAAAATAAACTCAAATGAAATAAACTTCAAAAAAAAAATAATCTCAAAGCTCAAAGCTTCTTCTCAAAATCTTCAAAGCTTCAAATCTTCAAAACCTGTAATCAGCAAAACAGCAAATTTGCAACTCTCCCCCTTTTTGTCCCATCAAAGAGGTAGAGTAAAAATGATAAGGTTTTGAAAAGATTTAGAGGCCTGTAGGGAAACGAACAAGTTGAAACTTGCTAAGCTCCTGGACTGACTTCTTGAGATTGGCAAGTTTTTCCTTCACTGAAGCTAATTCTGCACTGGTCTGATTCGATTCCAGTTGAGCTCGTAGTGCATTGATCTGTTCCTGCATGTTCACTGAAGTACTCAGCAGCGCCTTTTTCAAATCTCTCATCTCAAGTCTATCCCAAAAACTTGCTTTTTCAGGTCCAACATGACATCCAACAGCTGTGTGAAGGCTGTGGAATTAGCGTTGCTTCCACTTGGTCTAGTAGAATAGGTTTGAAAACTAGGAGCTTCCCTTTCAGCCCTTTCCTTCTCAATCGGTGAGGAATCTTCATGCTTTGGGAAGTGAGATGCATAAACCTCCTCAGGGTCAGCACCAGACCTACTCACATCACTAAAGTGTAGTGGCGATATCGTTCCTTATTCTGCAGCAACTCCCCCTGAATGAATGCCAGTGGGTGGAGTAGAAAATTCATCGCCAACATCCATATCAGCACGTGGATGTTTCTCGGTCTCTTCCCCAGCAAAAGATGGCTCAAATGCAGCAGCCATATCCTCTTGCATTTTGCTTTCTTCCTCATCCTTCCTTCTTCTTTCTTCTTCTTCAGCTTTCCTCTGTCTCTCTTCTTCTCTTTTTCTCTCCTCTTCTTCTCTTCTCTTCCTTTCTTCCTCTCTTCTCTTCATTTCCTCTTCTTTTCTCTTCCTTTCCTCTTCTCTTCTCCTCTCTTTTTCTTCCTTCTCTTTCCTCTGTTTCTCTGCTTCCTTCTCCTCTGCTTCTTTTCTCGCTCTCTCTTCAGCCTCTGTTCTCAGGATTGCAGGGCTCCTCAATCTAGAGAGAGTGGACAAGGTCATGGCATCTTCTTCATCCTCCTCGTCTTGCAGGATGATTTTTTTTCTTTTCTTTTCAGCCATGGGCTCTTTGCCCTTCCTTTTCGATGAAGCAGTGGGGATCTCCCTTGAAGGTGTTTTCCTCCTCAACCTTTCCAGTGCTGCAGTTAGTTCTGGAAATTTCATCTTCATCACCATTTTCTCACCAACAAGCATCGAATTCAACTTTGTTAGGCATAAAGATGCAGAAACTTGAATATCAAAATGCCTAAACAGTTTGGTGATGATTGATGAATAAGGCAGCTGACCCTTATCCTTTACCACGCTTCTATACATATGGAAAAGAATGACATGTGGAAGTGAGAAGGGTCTGCCCTGGTTGATGGCAAACATCAGCTTTGCCTCTGTTTTGGAAACATCAGTCTTCGAGGTCGTTTTTGGCTGGATGCAGTTGATGACAATTTTATGCAACAAAACATTCGTGGCATTCATCATAGTGTAGGATATCTTGCCTTCAACAGTTCTATCTCGTACAATATCTAAGGTTGCATAGGTTGTTGAGACTTTGATTGGCTGGAAACTCCTTCTTTCCACACCAATAATGTCAGCCAGCAAGTCAACATCAACAACATAGTCTTTGTTCATGAAAGAAAAGGACAAATGATTTGCATCCAAAAAGGATAGATTCGAGTAAAAGTAAGCCACCAATTTAGAGTGGGCCTCAGTCATATCCATGCAGAAATTCTCCAGTTGCAACCTAGCAAACTTCCCTCTTAAATTAATCTTTATCGAATCTAGGAAGTCAAAATCCACACTCCTTGGATTGACCACACCCCTCTTTAACAACTTCACATAAACTCGTTCATGCTCCCTCGACCGAAATAAACTTCCCGGAGGACAAACAGTATTAGTAGCCACACCAAGACGAGGTTCAAAGTGAGAGAAAAGTCTCTCATCATCATCTAAGGTTTCAGCAGGAGCATTCTCAAGTGGATTACTCGAAATATTTTCTAGCGTCCTCTGTGCAGTACCTTTATCAACGACATTCAGCTTCTCCATCTCCATCAAAAATGCATACTCACTCCTAAACCCTCTTTCCTTCAAATATTCCTCGATCATCTTAAGGCTAATCTTTCCATCCTTAAGCCTTTTATAGAGATCGTAAGCAACATTTGGCTTGAGAGTTCTTACCGGTTCTGCTTCGGTAACAACCTCCTTAGAATGTTGACTCTCTGCTTCTCGTTGAGGCGAATCTTCTTTCGTTAGGTCCACCTTTGTAGGACCCTCTTGCTGTCTCTGTGGTCCCCTGCTGGCGATTCTGGAGGACTTGCGAGACGACATTCTTGGAGAGCAAGCAAAGTTTCAACTTGAACGTGAGGAAAAATGGAAACTTTGTGGTGAAAAAGAGATGAAACGGAAACGGCAAAAGGAACTTTTTAGGGTTTTGAGAGTGAAAGAGTATGAGGATGAATCGCAAAGGAGTAGCTGAGAGTAAAAGTGACGGTTCGAGAGTATAAATAGTGAGAGAGAAATCACCGGAATACGAATCGTCGCCAAAAAGTAAAAGTAAAGAACTGCCAAAAATAAACTGTAAAAAGAAAATTGCCCTTTTTGAAAATATAAACTACCATTAATACGTGTAAGAAAAAGAGCAAAAAGAGATTTGAAATACCGAAAAGTAATTACTAAAAATAAGTAAAGAGATTAAAAATACAGAGTCTGATAGATGTTCAGACTTTACCTTTGAGTCTGAACCCTTTTCAGACTTTACCTTTGCGTCTGAGCACAATCAGACTTTACGTAGAGTCTGAAACACTTTCAGACCTTGCTTTGAGTCTGAGCCGTCTTCAGACCTAACGTTGAGTCTGAACCACCTTTGGACTTTAATCTTGAGTCTGATTATCTTCAAACTTCACAATACC
Organism: Eucalyptus erythrocorys; assembly: GCA_014182555.1. Lineage (NCBI taxonomy): Eukaryota > Viridiplantae > Streptophyta > Magnoliopsida > Myrtales > Myrtaceae > Eucalyptus > Eucalyptus erythrocorys. Next base: position 43,449,266 of record CM024603.1, read on the forward strand.
CAGTCTTGAACGAATTGATTCAAAGTGAGCATTCTTCAGGGGTTTTGTGAATATATCTGCCAATTGATTCTTTGAATCTACATGCTGAATCACAACATCTTCACTTTGAACATGATCTCAAATGAAATGATGTTTGATTTCAATATGCTTTGCTCTTGAATGAAGTATTGGATTCTTTGTGAGATTGATTGCACTTGTGTTGTCACATTTGATTTCAGTATGTGTTTCATCAACTCCAAAGTCTCTCAATTTCTATTGCATCCAAAGAATTTGAGAGCAGCAACTTCCAAGAGCAATGTACTTTGCTTCAGCGGTTGAAATAGCCAGGTACCCTATTTTCTTGAGAACCAAGACACCATCCTGTTTTCCAATAATTGACATGTACCTGTAGTGCTTTTTCTATCCACTTTACAACCAGCAAGGTCAGCATCAGAATATCCAAGGAGAGTAAAATCTCCTTTCTTAGAGTACCACAGACCTAGCTTAGATGTAGTTGCAACAAATTTAATGATACGCTTAACAGCAGACAGATGAGATTCTTTAGGATCAGATTGAAATCTAGCACAAATGCAGACACTAAACAAGATATCAGGTCTAGAAGCTGTAAAGTAAAGAAGTGACCCGATTATACTTCGTATAGCTTTTGGTCTACACTCTTCCCTTGTTCGTCTTTATCCAGCTTTGATGAGCTTGACATAGGAGTTTCTGTTTTCTTGCAATTCTCCATTCCAAACTTCTTGATAAGATTTTTTGCATACTTCTCTTGATGGATGAAAGTTCCTTCACTTGATTGTTTGACTTGAAGTCCCAAAAGAAGTTTAGTTCTCCCATCATGCTCATCTCAAATTCGTTCTGCATACACTTTGAAAAATTCTTGCAAAGTTTCTCATTAGAAGAACCAAAAATAATGTCATCAACATAAATTTGAACAAGTATGAAATCCTTGCCTTCTCTTTTTATAAATAAGGTAGTATCTACTTTACCTTTAGAGAAGCCATTTTGAATTAAGAAGTTGCTTAACCTTTCATACCATACTCGAGGCGCTTGTTTTAAACCATACAAGGCTTTCTTTAGCTTGAAAACAAAGTTTGGTCTTTTAGGATCTTCAAATCCTAGTGGTTGTTCCACATAGACTTCTTCTTGGATAATTCCATTTAGAAATGCACTTTTCACGTCCATTTGGAATAACCTGAAATTCTTAAAACAAGCAAAAGCAAGAAGTAATCTTATAGCTTCTAACCTTGCCACAGGAGCAAAGGTTTCGTCATAGTCGATGCCTTCTTCTTGTGTGTAGCCTTTTGCTACAAGTCTTGCTTTGTTCCTTACCACTTTTCCTTGTTGATCAAGCTTGTTCCTGAAAAGCCATTTGGTACCAATGATTGATTTACCTTTTGGTTTAGGAACTAGCTCCCAAACGTTGTTGATTTTGAATTGATTCAGTTCTTTTTGCATTGCTTCGATCAAGCTTTCATCTTTCAATGCATCTTCTATATTTTTCGGTTCGATCTCAGAAATTAGTGCAAGAGCACTAGAAGCTTCTCATTTTTTAGATCTTGTACAAACTCCTTCATCAATATTGCCAATGATGAGGTCTGGGGGATGACTTGACTTTTGCTTCCAACTTGTAGTTGGTTTGTCAGTTTGGTGAAGCTTTTCTTCAGTTGGAATTTCTGAATCTGTTTGAGGCTCGGTGTCTGAAGCTTGATTTTCTTCATGAGAGTTTGTAGACACTTGGCCAGACTCAAAATCTTCAGGTTGAGTCTGATTTTGTACTGAGTCTTCAAACTTCACATTCATGGATTCTTCCACAGTTTGAGTGCGTTTGTTGAAGACTCTGAATGCTTTACTTGTCATGGAGTAGCCAAGGAAAATTCCTTCGTCTGATTTTTCTTCAAACTTACCAATTCGATCACTGGAATTCTTTAGGATAAAACATTTGCAACCGAATACATGAAAATATGAAACAACTGGTTTCTTACCTTTGAGCAGTTCATAGGGTGTCTTTTCCAATATAGGTCTTAGAAAAATTCTATTTATAACGTAACAAGCAGTGGAAGTAGCTTCAGCCTAAAAATGAGGTGAACTATTACTTTCGATTAAAAGAGTTCTTGTCATTTCTTGCAAAGAACAATTTTTCCTTTCTACAACTCCATTTTGTTGTGCAGTGTATGGGGATGAAAAATTATGTTGAATACCATTGTCATCACAATATTTAGCAAAATCATGATTTTCAAATTCTCCACCGTGATCAGTTTTAATACTTGAAATCGCATAACCTTTTTCAATTTGAATTTTCTTTGCAAACTTAGCAAAATAAGCTAAAGCATCAGATTTATTTGCAAGAAAGAATACCCAAGTAAAACGAGAATAATCATCAACTATAACCAAGCAATATCTTTTACCTCCAATACTTTAAACTCTTGTTGGTCCGAATAAATCCATGTGTAATAGCTGCAAAACACGATTAGTGGATACTTGATTTATAGATTTAAAGAAATTTCTAACCTATTTACCAAGTACACAGGGAGTGCATAATTCATGCTTTTGATACTTGAGGTTAGGAAGTCCTCGAACAAGCTTTTTGGATGATACTTTTGCGATTTGCTTAAGGTTGACATGTCCAAGCTTCCTATGCCAGAGAATGACTTCATCTTGAATCGATATCAAGCATTGAGGACTGTCGACCTTACGTCTAGCAAATAAATATTTCCATGTCTTCGTCCGGTAAAGGATTGTGAGAGATCCTTGCTTGTTCCAGAACATGTATCTTTTGAAAGTTGATTTTGTATCCGAATCGCATAATTGACTAATACTCAATAGATTGTAGTTCAATCCTTCAACAAGAGAGACATTGTTGATTGTGAGATTTCCAATCATCACAGTTCCTTGACCAACAATCTTTCCCTTGTTATTACCACCAAAAGAGACATTTCCTCCTTTTATATGAGAGAATTTTGTAAAACAACTTGAGTCTCCTGTCATGTGTTTTGAACATCCACTGTCCAAATTCCACTTGACTTTCTTCTTGAAGGTAACCTGCAATTAAAAGAAAGACTCATGTCTTCTTTGGTACCCAAATCTTCTTAGGTCCATAATTGTTAGTAGTATAAACAGTCTTTGCCCAGCTCTTTTTAACAGGTCTCCAAACTTTGGGACATTCCTTTTCAAAATGATCTACACTTTTACATTTTGAACAAGTAAGAGCATTTCTACCAACAGGCTTTACAAAAACCTTTTGAAAATGATTTTTATAAAAAGTTTTTGTTGGCCTACTCCTAATTCTTTCCTTTACCTTTGGGAAATCGATCAAAGGAACGGTTTCTTGTGTCATTCTTAAACCGGATTTATTAAAGTAAGGTCTTTGGATAGAAAGAATTTTATCCAACTTTTCAGAACCTATTGAAAATTTCTTTGAGACTTTCAATAAATCTTCTTTTAAGCAAGCATTCTCTTTTGAAAGTTCATTTTCATTTTCTTTCGAAACAGTAAGAGAATTGTCTAGACTTTCAACTTTTTCAAGTAAAATCTTTTCTTATTGTTTCATTTTGGAATTCTCCCTTTTTAGTTCAGCGATCCTTTTAAGAGAGCCTTTAAGACTAAGACAAAGTTCATCAATGTATTTTGATACTTTGACAGGAATTTTTAAATTTCTAACCTTGGTACCGCTGTTTGAGTCTGAGTCTGAATCTGAGTCTGAGTTTGAGTCTGAGTCAGAGTCTGAGTCTGAGTTTGCCATAAGACATATGTTTGCATATTCTTCATCACTCTCCTCACATTCAGTATCACTCCACGTTTCAGCTTTGAGTGCTTTCTTGAACTTTTCAGGTTTCCCTTTCTTTTTCTTCAACAAGGGACAGTTTGGTCTGATGTGTCCCTTTTTCTTGCATTTGAAGCAAACTACCTCTTTGCTGGTATCTTCATCTTCATTTGATCTCTTTTGAAATTTTTGATTGTTCTGTTTCTTTCCATTGAACCTTCTACCTTTTCTGTTTAACCTTCTGAACTTTCTAATCAGAAGCGCCAATTCTTCATCATCCAAGTCTTCTTCTGAATCTATAACATCAGAATCATCATTAGATTTTAAAGCAATTGACTTCTTACCTTTTGTGTCAAATTCCTCATTGAATTGCTCGACTTCATAAGATTGAAGTGTGCCGACCAATTCATCAACTGAAAGAGGCATGATCCTCTGTGTTTCTCTTATAGATGTTTTGACGTGATTCCAATCTTTGGAGAGCCCTTTCAACAGTTTATTGACCTTCATAGGTCCTGAGATTGGATGTCCCTGGTATGCCAAGCCATTTACAATTTTTGTAAATCGACTGAACATATCCGAGATGGATTCTCCTAGCTTCATTTTGAAGGATTCATATTGACCAAGAAGGATATTGATCTTGGTTTCTTTGACTCGATCCGTTCCTTCATAGGTGACATGTAATCTGTCCCAAACTTCTTTGACTGTTTCATAAGATGAAATTCTATTATATTCAGTAGGAGATAATGCACAATATAGAGAATAAATAGCCTTTGCGTCAAGAGCATGTCTCTTAGAAATTTCTGCTTGTGGTAATCCTGCTCCATCAGCTATTTCTTTTCCTGTGCTTGATGTAGCTTTAGGAATAATTCCGTTCTCCACTACATCCCATTCCATAGGATCTTTAGATCTTAAGAACGCCTTCATCTTGTTTTTCCATACGTTATACTCCTTGCCATCGAAGTAGGGAGGTCTGGTATTGCTTTGCCTTTCAATTAAAGCTGGAGCCAAAACATTAGCCATAGATCTTTAGCTTTAGAAGTAATAACACTTCTTATGAATAAGCAACCTGCTCTGATACCAATTGAAATGGGCTAGTGAATCAACCTAGAGGGGGGTGAATAGGTTGTTGCAGAATTCTTTTGGAATATTTTGCGGTGGAATACGTTGATATCAAGGATATATCAATAATAAATAAAGCACGTATTCATAAAGTAAATAGAGTAGAGTAAGAGAGAATTGACACAAGGATTATAGTGGTTCGGCTTAGTCCAAGCCTACGTCCACTCTCCACGTTGGCAGCCAACTGGCTGTAATCACTATGTAGCAAATGAGAGTCGTTACAGTAAACGGACTAGACTTCTTCAATAGACAGTCTCTCCTATAGCTTTCTGCTGCTTTCGCACTATATCTCACTCTCTTCGATATACAATTTGAACATGAAAGATTTTTAGAGAACAAGTGATTTTGGAGATTCTAACATCGAGATTTTTCTACCTAGTCTCTCCTTGTCTCCGGACACCGTCGATCCTCCTTAAATAGTCTCCGTGCCTCCATACCCGTTGGCACATTCCAAAAATTCATCCAATCAACCCGTTGGACCGAATCAATTTAAGTGACCTTCTTGTCGCCGAAAACGTAAGTAGACAGTAGCTCGTCAATCCTGTTCGCCCATACAATCAGGATCTTGAGTTCCCAAAATTAGATTCTTCCAAAAATAATCTTGATCTTCAACGGATAAAATCCGAAGAACAAATCTCCCAAGCTTAAGATAACAGCCAGAAATATCCCATGGTTAAGATTAGGAAATGTAGAATTCAATATTTTACTTTCCTTAACCATAAAGATAACCTGTGGCCAGCCTATAAAAATCGCGAATTGTCTTCAGACTTAGATTTGAGTCTTGAGGGTCATTAGACTGAAACTGAGTCTTGAAGGTCTTCAGACTGAAACTGCGTCTTGACTGACTTCAGACGGAAAAACTTCAGACCAAACTTCTGCGTCTGACTGTCTTTGAAAACCTTTAGACCTTGAAAACTTCAAACACAACTGACTGAGTCTTGGAGTCTTCAGACCATACTGTTGAGGCTGTTTTGTCAACTTCAAAACTCCAAGGGATTTTTCTTCAACAAATGGGCCACTTGGGATTTGCCCTAAAAGTCAAGTAAATTATCGCTAATACTTCATGGCTAGACCTAAGTTACTCAACGTATGGACCGGTATGTGGAACGAAAAATGGATCGCAGAACTGTTACTTGTCAAAAATGCGGTACGATAAGGGTGGACTTTTGTTGAGCATGTGATTAGGATAAGACTTAATTTTGTAGTTACAATATAGATAATATAGGTCGTATAATGTGTTTCTAACGTATTTGAGTTACTAAATTTCATGTTCACACAAGAATTACTATTTTTAATGCAATACGAAAATATTATCATGAAATTACAGTTTTGGTAAGTAATAACAATTAGTGTATTAAAATATTGACAATTTTCATTTTATTTTATGGGTATGCTCTCATCTCATAAGATGTCCCGTGCACCTGAGGTCTAAGTGCGTTGTGGGAGATGAATTCATGCATCTAACATATTTAATAATTGTAGGGAATTTAATATATCGTTTTGGTTTTCAATCTTAATAAAAAGAGAGATTACATGTTCCTTTTTTCTCATAGGATATCCTATGCATTATGAATCTCCATGTCATGTAAAAAACGAATGCATGCATGTAGCATATTTAATAATAATAAAAAATCTAATCTATCGCTTTGATTTTCAATAAAAAAAAAAAAGAGTTTACATGTTCCTTTCAGTCAATGTTCATGAAAATGAAAGTCGATGTATAATTTACACGCCAAGTTCAGAAACTTTGATAACTTTTTAAAGTTCATGAAAATGAAAGTCCACAGATGACTCCAAGTTGAAGTTGACGTTTATGATTTTTCGAATGATCATCACTTCATTCATCTTTAGAACTACTCCAATATTCTTTTTATTTTGGGATAAGTGTGATAAAAATCTGAAAACTTGTCATGATAATACAATTAAGTCTTATGCTTACAAAAGTACAATCAAGTTTAAGGGTGCATTTGGGAATAGCCATGGGAAGGAGCTTTGAGTGTCCAAAGCCTATTTGGCCAAATATTGGATGCTTGGTTAAATTATTGAAACCGATCTTGAGGGAAAGTTTGCCTTTAAAAAGGTGAAAGCCCAGGGTAGGTTTTAGGCTTCCTTGGGCTTTTAGCATTCTCAAAAGGCCCTCTCTAGGGTTTAGTGTATAAATTTTGTTCCAAAACTATGCTCACTCAATTTTATCTTTTTGTTTTTGACCTCGTGATTCACTGTTCATCTTATTCTCCATTGAGTCGACTGACTTGGTTGCGTGTGGTTGCAATGGGTCGGCGATAGGCTAGAGAGAGGTTGATGTGGTCATGACTATCCTGGCAATCGTCACCTGCCAGTTGCACGACCTCTACGAGTTGCGGTGACCCCCCTCGCAAATCGCGTCGTCATGACCCAAATCTAGTGCGTCACCTCTGTGAAGGGCCGCTTGATGTCACGCGACCAAGCGGACCTTGCCAAGGTCGTGCAAACTCTGATGACCCAGATTTGGGTCACATGACCCCGACCCAAATCTAGATCACACGACCTCCGTGAAGGTCGCTTGAGGTTGCGCAACCAGTCGACCCTCGTTGAGGTTGCGTGACCCTAGGTGACTGTCGCGACCAAATTTTTAGGTGTACCACCTAAAACCAGGCTAATGGACTACTAAGTCTAACTTAGCTCGGGTTCTCCCAAGCCCATACCAATTCGCGACATAGGTTCAAATATCAATTATGCAAAAAGGAGTCGCCACTAATTAGTTTACGGTAGGTTGATTAGACACCTAAGTAAAATAATGAGAGAATTATTTTACTCCTACGAACCAGAGATTTTGGGTATGGGGATTTGGTTACATTAGACTATTCTAATGCCATTTCGGTACCTTTCCCTTTTATTTAAAAAAAAAAATGCTTTGTAGGCAGCTTGAATTAATTTTAATTCACTTCCCTAACATGTGAGGTGAGCATACAAGTGCGTAAACCACCAATTTAGCATCTAAGAAAGCAAATAAAAAATAATGCAGGACTTACCTCATGGTAACGAAAGCATCTGCAATGTTAAATTAGAATTCATATCAACAATCCTAGAAACAATCACTCAATTTTTGGTTTTCACTTCTTCAATGAGAATCATGCAATGCATCTAATCTAACATGAAATGGTATGGCATGACAATGTGTTCTAAACTATATGACATGAGTAAAATAATTTTTTTTGTGTTTTTTTTAATGAACATGCAATAATTAAATATGCAAATCTAAATTAACAAAATGACCTAATTCTAATGACGGGCAATTTCTAATTAAATGAGTCTAATTCTATATGACGTGCATTTATTGAGTCTAATTCTATACGACGTGCACATGATTTTTCTATTCCTAAAAATGCAATCTATCCTAGAAATTGAAACTAATTTATCCAAAATTTTTTTTTCATGAAATTCGAAATTAAGAAAAATGCAAATATTACCTAGCTAGACTAAAATTCTATCCAATTTAAACTAAGGATTAAGTCAATATAAATCCTAATTTAAATTAAACCTAGCAATTCTAACCTAAGATGCAATCTATCTAAAAATCGACCTAAATTTAACATGAAACATGCAATTCTATTCTAATATGCATGATGATTTTTATTTTATTTTTATAAAATTCGAAATTAAGAAAAAAACATAACTAAACATGCAACCTAAAAAAAAACTAGCATTCTAAATTAATTAATTTTTTTGGGATTTTTTATTGTAAAAAATTAAAAATAAAAATCCTATTCTAAATTGACACGTGCAATTCTTAAAACAACTAATATCCTAAATGAATGCATTTTTTTGGTTTTTTGTTTTTTTTTTTAAGAAAAACGAGAACTAAATTTCCTGAACCTAAACCTAATCTAACTTGCATTTTTTTTTTTTTTTAAATTTTCTTTTATGAAAAAGACAAAATTGATTCAAATAACCCGACAACCAATCCAACAAGATAATATTAATATCCAAAATTGACAAACCATATCTCGCATATGAGATCAGGTTGACCAATTTTAAATTAAATCGCGAATTGAATTTTGGGCATGAGATTGGATTGTCGATTTTTGTAAGGGATTGTGAGTTAAATTTTGGGCACGAAAATCGAACTCTCAATCCCTAATTTGAGGGGTTAATTCATGTTGGCATCTCAAACATATATCAAAGGATAACTACACTAAAAAGAACAAATAAAATAAGATAAAATAAAAATAAGGCAAACAAATAAAAGGAAGAAAAAGCTACCTAAATTGATTTTGGCTTTTTCCTTTTTTTTTTTTTTTTTTTTTTTTTTTTTAACTTTCCAACCCTAGGCCGACTTGCTCGTGGGTGATGGGTCTCCAAGGGGCAGCAGGCTGTTGGTCCGGCAAAGGTGAACTGGCGGCGGGCGAGCGGTGAGGAGGTGAACCGACAGTGGGTGATCGTGCGGAGGTGAATCGGTGGTGGCCTCACGGACAGGGGAGTCGGGTCGGACAACGATTCAGCTAGGGTCCCGCTGCTGGGTGACGGGCGGCGCTCGGGCTTAGCTGCAGGAACGACAGAGGACTCCAGGTGCAGGCATCGTGGGCGGAGGATTCCGAGCACGGGCGTCATAGGCTGAGGACTGCAGATTCGGTTCGGGTCTGGCTCTGACGGGGGCGAATGAGATGGATGGAACTTGGATCGGCAACGGTGGCGTGGAATCAGCGGTTGCCGAGGCAAATCGACGACGGCTCGGGATCTCCTAGTGTCGGGGCAGCAGCGTCGAGCTGGAGGTGGAGCACGGCGAGGGCGTCGGGCAAGTCTCCTGGAGAAGAAGAATAGGACCCTTTTTTTTTTGGGAAAATGCCACCAAAAACTTCAAAGTTTGCTCAAAGTGACAAATTTACCCCAAACTTTTTTTTGCACCACCAAAAACCCCAAACTTTGCAAACCGTGACACATTTACCCCAAACTATTTTTTGTGACACAAAAAACTCCGAACTTTCATTTGTATGACACATTTACCCTAAATCTTAGGGGTATTTTGGTCATTTTGTTTTTAATTTTTTCATTTTTTTAATTTTTTTTTTCTTGGCGAGGACGACCCTCGGCTGGGTCGGGCGAGAGCCTCCCTCGCCTACGTCTGGTACCCCTCGAGGGCGGCCCTCGCTTGCTTCGGGCGAGGGCAGCCCTCACCGGCGTCGGGCGAGGGTGCCCTTGCCAGATCTGGTGAGGGAGGCCCTCGCCGGACGCCGGCTTCCCTCCGCCGAGAAAAGAAAAAAAAAAGAAAAAATAGAAAAAGATGAAAATACCCTTAATGGGATAAATGTGTCACGGTTTGCAAAGTTTGGGGTTTTTGGTGGTGCAAAAAAAGTTTGGGGGTATTTTTGTCACTTTGTGCAAACTTTGGGATTTTTTGTGGCATTTTCCTTTTTTTTTTTTTTTCAATTTTCCTCTCTCCACTCACATCACTCCCCTCTCTCCTTTCTCTGCCCTCTCATGTCCTCACCTTTTGGCTTTTTGTGTTTCTTTCGTCTTTTCTTTTTTTGCTTTTCAACCAATAGAAACCCTAAAAAGCCTCCCTTTACAATTGACCATGCACTCATACAGGGGAAAAACTTGGGATTTCAATTTACTCATCGAACCCATATCCGCAATTTTTTTCCACCAATTGATAATGATTCAAGATTTATGATAGAATCCAAATCTCGTAAAGATAAAACGCAATATCCTTTCACACATCTGCCCTATCCAAAAAATTCAAATCTCGGCAAAATTTCAAAATTTCTATTTTCTTACGAGATATTTTCCGATCATAAAAAAAAACTCGGGCTGATAAACAAATGCAAAAAATGCAAATTAGAATTAAATGCACCTAAATCTATATGCTATGCAATTAATTATTTTTTCAGAGATAAAATTAGCTCCTAATTTTCTATGCAATTAAAAAACAGGTCGTCAAAATTTAGGTGTCAACAGCTGCCCCTCTTTGAAGGTGAGCTCGTAGAGGTTACATTTAAAGACAAATTAAAACCTAAATTTTGACCATGCACATGCACTGAACGATTTTTTTTTTTTTTTTTTTTCCGGAAAATGAATTCCATTGATGTATGGAAATGCTAATGCAAATGCATAATGTGAAAGGAAAGAACATACCTACAATTACTTACCAGTCAGTGTAGTAGAGCATCTTGAGGTACATGATAAATCCCCATTCACTCTACAAGTACCCAACTCTCACTTAGGTTCCTTGAAGAGTCAACTAGGTAATAGATTGAGACATTGAGATTGAGAAGAACATTCACATCCAAAGTGAAATGCTCAACGAAAAGAATTGAGATATCCGGATCCAAATTGAGATGTCAAGAATTTTTGAACTCGAAATACCTAGATCCAGACTAAGGTATAACGAGAAAGGTCAAGAACATTCACATGCAGAGTGAAATGTTCAACGAAAAGAATTAAGACATCCAGATCCAGACTGAGATGTCAAGATTTTTGAATTCGATAAACCTAGATCCAAATTAAGGTAAAACGAAAAAGGTCAAGAAACATTCATATCCAGAGTGAAATGTTTAATGAAAAGAATTAAGACATCCAGATCCAGATTGAGATGTCAAAATTTTGTACTCGAAATACTAGATCCAGACTAAAGTATAATGAGAGAGATCGAAAAAACATTCACGTCCAGAGTGAAATGTTTAGACGAAAATAATTAAGACATCCAGATTCAGACTGAGCTGTCAAAACTCGAAATACCTAGATCCAAACTAGGTATAACAAGAAAGATCAAAAACATTCACATCCAGAGTGAAATGTTTAGATGAAAATAATCAAGATATCCAGGCCTAGACTAAGATGTCATGATTTTTGAAGCTCGAAATACCTAGATCCAGACTAAGGTATAACGAGGAAAATCGATGAACACTCACATCTAGAGTGAAATGTTCAACGAAAATAATCAAGACATCCAGGTCCAGACTAAGATGTCATGATTTTGGAGCTCTGGGTTACGAAAGCACGCTAGGTTAATAAAAGTAATTCGAGCTACGGAAGCACGCCGATTCGATAAAAGGGACTCTGGACTACAAAAGCACGCTAAGTCAATATAAATGGACACCGGGCTACGAAAGCACGTCGGGTCTATTAACAGGGACATCGGGCTACAAAAGCACGCCAAGTCGGTGAAAAGGACTCTGGGCTACGAAAGCACGCCAGGCCAAATCAAGGAACTCCGGGCTACGGAAGCACGCCAAGTTTATTAAAAGGGACATCGGGTTACAAAAGCACGCCGAGTCGGTGAAAAGGACTTTGGGCTACGAAAGCATGCCAAGTCATATCAAGGAACTCCGGGCTACAGAAGCACGCCGGGTCTCGAGGTTTCAAAGAGCAACCTGAACATCAAGTATTACTCAGTCTTGAAGGAAATATTACCTGTCAGACATGATTAGGACAAAAGCTTGTATGCATTCATAAAAAAGGTAGTCAATCTGAGTTACCTTAAAATGCAAAATTCAATGAGGTTTATGCATGATGACTTTACCATTTTTGCATCACCCAAATTTCCACAGGAGAGAATATGTTATTCAAGACAATGACATGGATTTCTTAAGAATACTAAATGAGAGACTTTCAGTTAGAAAGGACTTTCACTCACTCTCATTCAGAGTGGCTATTTTATGAGTATTGCTCAATCTCATCATATCGACAGGGGTTCGAGTATTCTCGCAAGCGGTACGACCTTACCAATCTGATAGGTCTTTAATATGGACCGTAATGCGGGCTTGGTCAATGGCTTAACAAAAGGGACTCTTCGAGTCAATGCAATTGAAAGAACAATTTTGTAATCATCTCCGGGTTTACAAGTCAAGAACCCTGCAAAATGAGAAAGAAATAATCTTGCTCGCACTTCTTCGAGCGATGCTTATAAACATATGAATTCCTATGTTAATTCAAGTGCCCTAATCTGAAGAGACTTTGTAAGGGACGTAACGTAGGCTAGGTTCATGGGTTAAGAAATGAAATGATCATTAGGCTCAAAATGTGTGCAAAGGGTGAGAGTTAATGATCATCTTGGCATTGCCACTAGTTTTCTTTTTCACCCAGGATTGTCATGCACTATTGACCTTGACTCATTGGGTACTACTCCATTGGGATACAATTTTTTACAACTGATAGTCGCCTATCTTGACTCTCCTTTTCATCTATGGGTATTGGCCATGCTTTTACTAGGTACACTACTTTTTCATACCCGCAATTCTCATGCATTTTTTCACTTCTTTTCATAGGCATTGGCCTTGCTTTTACTAGACACACTGCTTTTTCATGCCCCTTAGTTCTATTTTGAATTCAATTCTTGTATATAATGCATGCGTTAAGCAATTACATTTTGAATGACACTCAAACTTTTCAAGAATCTTCATCTGCCCTTTGCCTTGCCCTAGTGTGGGGGATGATCACCAACTAGGTTTGAAGAAATGAAATTGCAGGTTGAAGTGGACTATGCAAAGGATATAAGTGTATTGGATAGAGAAAGAAATGCTCTTCGTCATCCTAAGGCACTTAAATTACCACATGAATTCAATGTAATAGTACGACTTGAAGATTAATGCAATTGAGAGCAAAAAAATTTCTTTTCAATTTCCTCACCTCATGATACCATCTTACCTTCCATTTGCCCCAATGTGGGGTGGTTCTTGACAGGGGTAATTTGAAAGAATTCCCACAAGTGTATGGAACTCAAAGAAGTTAAGCAATGAATCACCTGTAGTGTTTGGGATAGAGAAATGAATTGCCCCTCATCATTTTAGTCATCGTACCTTTTGCGAGTGAACTCTTTAGTTTACGAATATGAAACTTCTCACACTCATCTCACAAGTGTATAAGTAGGGGACTGTATATAGGATAAGGCTTGCCTTTCATCATCCTAACACGTCTCATTCAGCTTTCTTAAGCATTTGATGTCACTCCACTGAATTGTCCATTTTGACAAATCTCCACATGAAATTGATGATTTAAATAGAGAAAATCACTATGGAATTCTCTTTTCAACAAAATCCAGCAACTTTAAGCATGGAAAGCCTTTGTGACTTTAAACAGACAAGAAATGCTCTCATAAGTATGAAAACAGGATTTCAAGCATTCATTCAAAGGATTGTCCCACAAAGGGACTGTCTTAGCAATGGGTATCCTTGGATTGCCCTATCGAAAGGGAACAAACACACCAATCGATCAATCGAGGTTGAAAATCTGATCTTCAATTTAATAAACGCTCCGTTTTTGCTTTTGCCCCTGCACATAACAACGTGCACGAATAGGATATTATGTAACATCAAAGTAAACACACATAGAATATCTATTTTGGTTTGGGTGGAGATTTTATCTCAGTTGGGTCACTACCAAAATCTGTCATGCCCCCAATTTGTCATCTGCAAGGAAAAGAACAGAGTTTTTTTTTTCTTTTGATGAATTTTTTTTTTAATTACAAAGGTCATTTGTAAATATAATCTCTCCAAATATTATATTACTTAAAGGTACTTTACAATGGGCTTTCAAATTACAATTTAACAAATATAATTTACATTTTTAAAAACCTTTTTAACTTAAAGTCCTTTACATTTTCTCAAAGACTTTCCCCAAAAGTCCGATGACACACCCTAAAACTTATCAACTTTATGTAATCAAGTCCTTTAGTTAACTTCGGCCAATTTGGCTAATGAAAAACGTTGGTGTGACTTCTTTTTAATATTTCCTATCTCATAAGTGGCGACGACATGATTAAAATATAAAACATAATGCTAAAATGATGTCAATCTGATTTTTAATACAAATTTCATGTATAATAAATTAAAAACAAGCTAAATTGAAATCCTAATAATCATAGTTATAGAAGAAAAGGCACATCCATTCTTGCAAGATATAATTCAATGGGACTTTGTATATTGATGACTAGGTCCCCATCCAAAAGAGAGAAATCAACCTCTACAAATTAGTCCAAGTGAAAAACAACTCCTCTAAGGAGATAGTGGAGACCTACCCCAATTTTTCCAGTGCCGAACACAAACTAAGTCTTAAGTCTTTTGAGTTAATAATTGTTTCTCTATAAAAATACATGTCTATAATTGTACCATTCATTTCACGTTATGATTTCTTCTTAAATTATCAATTCCAAAATAATGATTTTAATTAGTTTTATTGCCCGTCCTATGCATGGGAATTTGTTGGCTATTGCTTTTAATAATCATAGTCAAAGAAGAAAAGGTGCATCCATTCTTGCAAGAGAGAGTTCAATTGGTCTTTGTAAATTGATGACCGGGCCCATTCGGAAGATTGAATTCAACCTCTACAAATTCGTCCAAGTGAAATACGGCTCCATTAAGGAGATCATGGAGAATTACGCCCGATTTTTGTAGTGCTGAAAGTCGTCTAAGTCTTATGAGTTAATAATTGTTTCTCTATAAAAATGCATGTCTATAGCGGCACTATTGATTTGAACGTTATGATTTCTTTTAAATTGTCAATTCCGAAATAGCAATTTTAATTAGTCTTGTTGCTTGTGCTATGCACGGGAATTTGCTGGCTAGTGCTTATAATAATCATAGTTATAGAAGAAAAGGCACATCCATTCTTCCAAAAGAGAATTCACTTGGACTTTGTAAATTGATGACTAGGCTTCCATCCAAAAGAGAGAATTCAACCTATACAAATTAGTCCAAGTGCAAAGCAGCTCTACTAAGGAGATTGTGGATAATTAAGCCCAAATTTATAGTGTCAGACACGATTAAGTCAAGTCTTATGGATTAATGATTGTTTCTCTGTATAAATGTATGTCTATAACAATATCGTTAATTTCACGTTATGATTTTTATCAAATTATCAAAATCAAAATAACGATCTTAATTAGTCTTGTTGTCCATGCTACATGCAAGATTTTGTTAGCCATTGCTTAAAAAGCAATGTTTGGATAGGATGAGTTTGCTTGGTCGACCACTATGTAGAATCTGAATTTAACCTTATGTTAGATAAAATTCAGGTTACTTTATCAAGTTTAGCTATACCTGTGTTCACCATCTTAAATTGCTTTTTATTCAAACATGAGTTGTTTTCTAAACTACTTTGGATTATCAGCTGCGCTCTTAAATTATTAGTTCATACAGACCCGATATATATATTTATTCACCAAAAGATAACACAATGTGAGAATTAAGGGTCAAAATCATGGAGAGACTAACTGTGCATATGCATCTATTATTATAAAATGTGACTACCAACATTTGAGGGGGAAAGGAAATAGGTTTAGTGGTATTGCTTAAAGGATAGACCTACAGCCCATGATTTAGACGAAAGCTCTCTCTCAAATTCATACCTCATGTGACGTTAGGTATCTAAATTAACATTATGAGAATTTTCTAAAAAATGAGTCGCCACTAGCTTATATGATCAGTTAGAAACCAAACGAGGTATGGGAGTGTGCCCCACTTCCAATGCAATTAGATAATTTTGTTTATTTTGGAAAGATTTTTGTCAAACAGTTGGGGTTGATTTTAAACATATGCACTAACATGTCAGGTGAATATATGAGTGCGCAATCATTAAAATCATAATTAGAGGGAAACCATTACTAAATAAGGGGGCATGCCATATCTAACGAAGCTAGAGGGAAACCATAATGAACATATTGAAAGTGCTAAATCGAAGGCATTCATTTTTTAAGGACAATTGGAACTCTATGATAAAGCCGTAAGGGCGTGTTTAATTTTCGAGCATAAATTTTCAATGATTTCTCCATAATTTTAAGAGAAGGCTACCCAAAAAGGCAATTTTTAAGCATTTTTGAAGAATTCTAATTTTTTAATTTTCATGGAATTTTAGGGATTTTCCCAATTTTCTAAAAAAATTATGAATTTTGGAATTTTCAAAATTTTCAAAATTCTGAATTTTATAAATTCTTTTTTTTTTGAAAAATCCACAAATAAGGACATCGACTTGGAGTATCAAGCGAGGTCGGGCTCGGGCCCAAATCCGGGCCTACCGAGCAGGACCAATTGGCGGACAGATTCCCACCTTGAGCCCAATCCGACCTAGACCTTAAAACAAACCCGAATTTTCCAAAAGCCCAACTCACCTAAAAGTCCAGCCCAAACTAAACTGAACCAGACAAGTCTAAAAAATCTCAACCGAATTTAGCCTAAACTCCACAAGACCAATTATGACCAAACCAAACTAGACTCAATTAACTTTAAGCCCAACCTAGATTTACTAAAGTTCAGCCCAAGCTCATCTCTAATGTTCTTCTCCCTCTAAAATATGGTCGATCTCCCCACTGCTCTATGCCCACACGCACTACCCGCCATCTTTCCACCAAAGCAGGGAGCACGATATTTGAAGGATTTTTATCGCAACTCAGAACCAAAGCGCTAGAACTCGAACGCTGTGCTTCACAGTGAATCAATCTACATCCACCGCCGGTCCTCCATCACAGGCTAATTCCAGTCACCGGAAATGCTTGTGACCACCACCTTGAGCGTGTATGATTCTACAAGATCTAGTTTCGTTCAAGTAATGGATTCTGGCCAATTGCAAGGATCTTTTGATCACTTCCAGGTTGGAGCCCAACTCATCCCTTGATGAAGAGGGATTGTGGACACCCAAGGCGGATACCGTTTTCTACTTGCTAAAATGCCTATGTTCAACGTCCAAACAACAAATACGCAACAACCACACAAAGAAACGACATGCCAAGTAATAGAACGGCACAAAAACATTACAAAGCCATGTCTAGTGACCAAAATACTCTCAGAACAGACCAAGAACCAAAGAAGACGACGTGAATCTGTTCATCAAGCACTTGGAGGGTGTCGCCGAAAGGGAGGCCACTCGCTCATTCAAGACGCGGTTTCGAGTCAAAATCAATACACGACGCACAAGCAACACTCAAAGCCAACTCAGAGACGAATTATTTACATTCAACACAAGCGAAAATGGAGAACGAAGAGTCCTGGTCTCAATTGAACTGAGGCCGAGCATCAAACGAGGAAGAGGGGAGCCTGAGCCTGGTCGCCGGAGGTGGCCCTAACCGGCTCGGCCACGGGGGAATGGGAGGAGAGCTCCTCGAGCCGAGATCCTCCGGGAAATGGCCCGAACCATGCAAAATCAAAAGACGGAATGTGACCTGTATGGGAGATGTTGAGGTTGTCCCACGTCCATCGTGGAAAGCGCTAGCGGTCGATGTATAATTATAAGTAGGAGAGAAATGTCTCACCTATTGAATTAGTTTTTGGGGGCGAGAGAGGCCAAGATTACCAAACAGAGACCTGGTGTGGGGAGAGCGGGAGTTGCGCACTCAAGAACGCAGCCGGGAGTTGTCAGAAGGGGTTCGGGTGCGGTCGGACTGCTGGAGGCCTCCTTGCTCTCAGACTCTCTCTCTCTCTCTCTCTCTCTCTCTCTCTCTCTAGGTTGCTTACCGAAGAAAACCCCCTCTGTTCTCTCCAACCGAAGAATAAATAAGAAAAACCACCCCAGAAGATCAACGCTCCTCTCTCATTCTTGAGCGGCGACGACGCCAGCTGTGCTGACCTGCCCCGCACCGCATGCCATTCTTGGCCAGGCATCCCGCGCAACGTTCGCCTTGTCCTTCCCTCTTCAGTACCATCCTCTGTCCTCCTTCTTTGTCGCGTTCTGGTGTTTGTTCCTTTGCCCGCGGGAGAGAAAGAAGGTTGGGCTGGGGGGAAGAAAAGAAAGAGAGAAAGGTTGACCCCTCTCCATTGACTTAACTAAAAGCCGGACCCGGCGAAACCTGCACCAGTAGCGAATGCCACATTGCAAATGAAGCAGCTAATTTAAAAACCAAAGACATTTGGCAAACTCACGGTCATCAGGAAATCCAAGGTCCTTGCCTTACTTATAACAATTGTTGGTTGGATAATCAACCTCGCGCTCCAATACCAGTTGAGAAAATGGTAAGCATTTAGTGGTGACACACTCATCCAAATGCCGTCCTCCTAACCGTAAGGTCTCGCTCTTATCATGGCCTTTACATACAGACGACGGACTAAGATTTAAGAATACTGCAATCACCGAGACAGAAATGCTGAGCACAGGCATTCAATCATTCCCAATACAGTTTTACACATACAGTTTTACACCTCTCTAGGCAATAGAAACGACTAAATCACACAGATAAATGAACGAAGAGGAAATTCACGAACTCACAGCAAAGGCAACGAGAGCGGAGGAAAGGGCGAGGAACCCGTACTTTGCCATCCCCTCGGAGATCCCGACGAAGGTATTAGCAATTCCAAACATGATCCTCCACAACAAGGCGCACACCAACACAACCGCAGCCCCCACGAGGACCAGGTAATTGCTCCTCAAGAATGACTCCACTTGCAGCCCTATGGCCTCCCGATATTTGCTTAACGTAGAAAGAACCGACATTGTCGGCTTCTCGAAAACCTTCTTCGCAAAACCCCCGTTCCCCGAGCTTTGGAACGAGAAATGCCTGACCCCATAGCAATTCAATCTCGACGGACCGAGTGTTAAACATAAAGTTCAAGCCAATTATCAGCAACTTGCTGAAAAACAAGGGATGAAGGAGCAGCTCGATGATACAGGACAGAGGACTTGACTTGGCAACAAACAGAGAACAAACAGAGGATTCGGTGATTCAGTGATGCAACAATATAAAGAAACAACAGTCAATGGTGGAGATTTTAGAATAAAGAAGCTGACTGGATCGACATCAATGAGTGAGAGATATGAAGAGAAGTTTGACAAAGATTGCCAAGCTGTATAAGTCAAACACATGTGCTAAAATATAGTTCAGTTAGTTCCAGATTAGCTGGCACGTTAGTTAGTTCTGTTCTGTCCTCATGTACTTTAGTTTTCAGTTTTTCTGTTACAAGTTAGTAGATGAAGCAGCTTGATATAATCGAGAGAAAGAGAGAGAGAGAGAGAGAGAGAGAGAGAGAGAGAGAGAGAGAAGTGTGGTTCAAGAGAAATCCTCCATTGAAGTTCTGCAACAATCATCGAGAAGTTCTCTCATTAAAGATAGAAGTTGATCAGCTATCAAAGTTCAAGTAAGCAAGAACAGAGGAGGAAGTTCTGTAGAAAGTTCTGTAGAAATTGTATACACCGGTTTTTGATTACATTGTATGATTGTGACTTGCTGATACAATGATATACAAGGCATTTTCTCTAGATTTGATTACTCATCTCTAGAATATATCTTCATCTTCATCTGAAATCCTTCGATCAGCAACTTCAGCTTGAACTTCATCTTTTCTCATGGTATCAGAGCTCACAGATGATTACCACTTAATGATGTGCTAATAGTGCCAGAGATAAAGAAGAATTTACTTTCAGTTTCAAAGCTCACAGATGATTACCCTTTGTAACACCCCTATACCCCCTTGAGGTCGCTACAGTCATCCTATAAATCCTTTGAATTCAACTTTGAGCTGTAAACCCTTAGGCTCTTTTTTTTTTTTTTTTTTTTTTTTTTTTTTTTTTTTTTTTATACAAACGGTCCCAGCGCGTTCAACATGTGGAAGCGAAACCATTTCCCTTCAAATCTCCCTACCAACAGCTAGAGAAGGACAATGCACACACTAACAATCAAAGGATAATAAAATCGGACCTCTTTTATTTATATAACTATGAGATGGATCCCTTCGGGGTAGGTACATACTAACAGAAAGCCAACTCATATTGACGTGGCTTAAACATCAAAAAGAAAGAGTAAACTCCACTACCCCTCAAAAGAAAACCCTCAAAAAAACTGGCTTAGTCCATCTCTTGGTCGTGGTTTGTCAAAAAATGTCAGTCCTCTGCTCCCAGCTCCTCTCTCTCGGGCCCTACCTCCTCCTCCTTGGTTCGCCAGACGGTGGTGGTGGCAGCATACCTCTCATCACTCCGTCTCGCTGTACGAAGACAGAGATAAACTCCTGAAATACAGGGCCGTCCTCAAGCCCTACCTCAAACCATACCGGCACTCAGACTCGGAAAAAGATCAACCCAGCGACGATCGGGCTATCTATCTGCGTGATCCCCACCTCTACATCGGAAGGCATACCGTAGAAGGCACCCGGAGAAACTGGAGCAAGCGACATATCTAGTCTAAAAGTGTTTCCCCAAAAAGGGGTGAGTATATCGACTCAGCAAAGATAAAATCTCTATGACTACTCATACAACACACAATCAGTCAGACAAGTCACATCATTGCACAACAGTAATAGACATAACATAATATTAGACAGCATCAACAGATACAGCCATGCATATGGCGACCATTCAGCCATAAACACTCAATCATCCATGCTCTCTTTATCCAGTACTCATGCTCATACCTCATACATGCATCTTCAGCATTCAGGCATACATCTCATCATATGCACATACATATATCATCCAATGCCATGCATGCATTTCACCATATACACATATGCCATGCAATGTCCATGCATACCGAATTATCACCAGGTGCACATCACATTTTCCATTTTCACAATATAAATGTACTTTTAATGCATTCCCGGCACACAACATCCGGGCTTCCGGCCCCCCACATTCCGGGCATCTCGCACCCCAACTGGCATCACGAGGGATTCACGGCACACACCATCTGTGCTTTCGGCATTTACACTCCCTGGCCGGGCATCTCGCACCCCAACTGGCATTACGAGGAATTCACGGCACACACCATCCGAGCTTCCGGCATCCCCTACGCTCCGGGCATCTCAACTCCGAGGCCATCCAGATTTGCGCACGCAGGGCTACTGGGCATCCGGCATTTTCACTCCCTGGCCGGGCATCCCGATAACTCCCGGGGCATCATCGGCTCACACCATCCGATGGCCTTCTCACATGCATGATTCATGGCATACAACATAATACTCATCATTCATAACATCATGCAATGCCCACATTCTCATTCATATGGCATGGAACTCACATGAAACACTTCATTCGACCCATTTCCATCCCTTCCTCATAAGTGCATAAAATTCAGCACACAAAATTCCAAGGAAACGTCTAAATTAAATGCCAAATAATTTCCAAAAATTATAAAACTCACACATATAACAGCCAAGACAAAATGACGCATGTTTCATGAAGTAAGTATGTTCTGGATGTCATTATACAAAAAGATATTATTCAGCCATGTCAACGCAGCAAATTTCAAACAAAACAGTTTGCGCAATCACAAAAGAAATCTAAATTGACCATCCAATTGGCCACTAAAAATCCTGAAATTTCACCACAACATCATTGAAACATTAAAGCACAACTTTCATTAAGAGACTACATTTAAAAAGTCCTCACATAAAAAGATATAAGCTCGGCAAGGCAGATTAGAGTTTAGGACTTTCCAGTTTGCACTGCTCTCGAATTTTATTTAATTAAATACTCTAACGTCACTAAAAAATTATGAAATTTCACTATATTGTAGCTAAGATCCTACAGAACATTTCCCATGAAGACATAATCATCAAAATCGTCCTACATAATTTGCTATAAAAATCACAAGCTTCTGTCTCAATTACCGAACCGTACAGGATCAATAGGACTTCCCAGTTTACACTGCTCTCGAATTTTATTTAATTAAATACTCAAACGTCATTAAAAAATTATGAAATTTCATTATGTCATAGCCAAGAGTCTAAAGAATATTTCTCATGAAAATATAATCACCAAATTCATCCTACATAATTTACTATAAAAATCACAAGCTTCGATTCAATTCCCGAACCGTACAGAATCAACTACCAACGAAATCTCCTCAATTGAGCAACTTAACCTCCTTCTTTTTCCCTGATTTTTGGATATGTTATAGTTTAGCATATTTTATACAACTTTCCTTTAGAGGTCGAAGCAAGATTCTCAAGAAAGAGTCAACTTATAACCCATACAATCTACTGACGTTCCACAGAAACACTCCAGAATTCATGTCCGTAAGAAATCAAGCATTTCCCTAGGTTATACCGGTTAGATTTGCCTCAAATTTTAGTATGATATTCATTAGGATGTCCTTAACATTTAATATGAAGAGGTCGAAGACAAATATCCAACCAAATACCACATGCAGCAACCCACAAGCAACAAAGGTCAACATGCAAGCCGATTTTCACCCGGTTCCTTATAAAATTGATTTCACCCCTCAAACCTTGATCATTTTACTTCAATTTTGGATATGTTGTAGTCCCAGACATTCTCTACAACTTTCGTTCAGAACTTGAAGCCAAATTCTAACCCTAAGTTCATCCACAAACTCAAACAAGATTCGGGTACATGCAAGTTCATTCGGCCAGAATCACAACCACAGCAAGAACGGCCTCAAGACTTCAATTTTCATCCATCAAACCCAAAATTTCGACCAGCAATCAACACAACAACAAGACCACAGCATGCATGAGCAATCAAGAGATCAATCTTGCCTTAGAATTGAGCTAAAATGTGAAGAAATCAGCAGCAGGTTCCTCGGCTAACTCTCGGACGATAGCTGCTCCTCCTTCTTCTTTGCGTTTTCTCTCTTTCTCTCTCACTTAGTTGGTCGAATTTCCTCTCAAATAGGCCGGTCACTCTCTTTTATATGTCTATTTAATTATTAATTAGAAGTAATGATTAATTTTCATGCATTTTGGACATTTGGCAAGGCTTGGAGGACACATGGACCCTCTCATCTCTCTCTTGGCCACCTTGGCTTCCTCAAGAAGCTTGGCCGACCCTCCTTGGGCTTGGCCGGTCCATCATGGGCTTGGCTTGGCCCAAGTCTTCAAGCCCAAAGTTCCAAAATTTTAATCCTCTAATTAATTAAATTTTAGTTAAGTAAAATCATAAGCTAAAAAAAAAAAATCTATAAACTTGAATCTAGCTTGAACTTTAAATTTCAACTTCGTACCTCACATAAACATAACCTTTTTCCTTCAAGTAAATGCTTTACAATCTTTGGCCATATCACAAGACTACAATGTAAATCAAGGTTAGTTCGATTGTAGCTCACCAGTCCTCATGGTCTCACGGTTCATCAATTTATTCTCTAATACACATCATGGTTATAAGTGAACATACAAAACTATAATCCATCAAATGTCCAGCCCTTGGCTCAATTGTGACTTATGAAATCACTGACTAAAATCCATCAGCGTCTCTATCGATCGGCCACAGTCATCACCTCCTTGAAGATTGTCGAAATTTTGGATGCCATACCCTTGCTCATTCATCTTTGATAAAATTGGTGTCTATGTAAAGGACAACAATACCTAAGTAACAGTCAAGCTCGGGAGGAAGAGTAGAGGCCTCTATCAAGTGGATACACAGGCTGTAGAAGCTCTGTTCACTCAAAGACAGAAAAGTGTGAATGAAGACACATGGCACCAAAGGCTGGCTCATACAAACTTTCAGACAGTCCAATACCTGCAACATCAGAAGCTGATCAACTGTAGTTCAAAGTCTTCGAATGTTTGCAGTAGTTGTCAGATAGCTAAAAGTACAACTCTACCTTTTTCCTTATCAGACTCTACAGCAAAGTGTCCTCTAGAAAGGATTCATTGTGACATTTGGGGACCCTCACCTGTCAATTCATTTCAGAAGTTCAGATATTATGTGATCTTTGTTGATAGTTTCTCATGATATAGCTGGTTTTATCCCATGAAGTTGAAATCTGAATTCTATAATATCTTTGTCCTGTTTCAGAAATTAGTCGAAAAACAGTACAATCACCAAATCAAAATCTTTCAAAGTGATGGAGGAGGTGAATTCATAAGCAACAAATTTCAATCCCATCTGCAGAATTGTGGCATAAAGCAACTCATCTCATGCCCACACACACCTGAACAAAATGGGATTTCAGAGAGAAAACACAGGCATATTGTAGAGCTGGGACTAGCAATGATGTATCACTCCAAAGTCCCACTAAAATTCTGGGTAGATGCCTTTTCTACAGCAAATTACATTATAAATATTCTTCCTTCATCAACACTGAAGATGGACACACCTTATAACAAGATCCATAATAGTCAGCCAAGGTATGATCACTTGAGGATATTCGGATGTGCATGTTATCCATGCTTAAGACCTTATGCAAAGCATAAATTTGATCCTCGATCTCTTACTAGTGTGTTCCTGGGATACAGTGAATTACATAAGGGATATAGGTGTCTTGTACCTGCTGATAATCGCATATATATCAGTAGGCATGTGATGTTTGATGAAACCCTGTTTTCCCTTCTCAAAAAGAGTGATCAATGATTAAGGGCAACATACACCTCTTTATAGCCAGTGGATTGGAAACACTCAATTGTTCGAATCTCCAAATAATACTACCACAAACAATAGGGCTCTCCATCAGCCAGTTAACACAGGACAATATAATCCTGATATGGATAGTTACTGTCATGATGAGCAAGCATCAAGAATTATCTCAGGAATACCTACACCAGCTGAGTCTATCACAGAACCATCACAAGTAGCTACTCTATCAGGTACTCCGTCTACAAATACTTCAGCTTCACAAGACCATCATGTTTCAAATTCTCCATCTTCTCAAAATATCATGTCTGCCAATATTTGTCCTGAACCAGTACAACACACTTCTGACTTATCCTCTTCACAAAATAACCCTGTTGTTCATCACATGCAAACTCGGCTAAAGTCAGGTATTATAAAACCAAACCCAAAGTATGCTTGTTTAGTTGAGTACCAAGTTCCTGTTGAACCAAGATCCATTAAGTCCGCATTAGCTGATAAAGGCTAGCACAGTGCAATGCAAGAAGAGATGAGTGCTTTATATGAAAATCATACCTAGACATTGGTTCCAAGGAAAAGTCACATGAATGTTGTAGGCTGTAAGTGGGTCTTCAAGACCAAATTAGCACCTGATGGCAGCCTTGATAGGCTGAAGGCTCGACTGGTAGCCAAAGGCTTTCATCAAGGAGTAGGTCTGGATTTTACTGAAACTTTCAGTCCTGTGGTGAAACATGCAACAATTCGCATAGTTTTGTCCATAGCTCTGATGAAACAATGGCCAATACACTAACTTGATATGAAGAATGCTTTTCTACATGGGGACTTGAATGAGACTGTTTATATGGAACAGCCCCCTGGTTTCATCCATCCACAAAAATCAAGTCATGTCTGCCTACTTCACAAATCTTTGTATGGTCTTCGACAAGCTCCAAGAGCTTGGTTTGATAAGTTCAACAAATTTCTTCTGGAGATTGGATTCTTTTGTAGTACATCTGATCCCTCATTGTTTGTTCTTCATACTAGATCATAAACAGTACTGTTACTACTGTATGTCGATGACATTATTTTAACAGGAAGCTCTTCTCAACTCTTAACAACATTAATACAGAGCCTCGGCCACTAGTTTCAAATGAAGGATCTTGGCCACCTTCATTACTTCTTGGGAATTGAAGTTAAACAAACAGCACAGAATTTGTTTCTATGCCAGACAAAATATGCCATTGATCTACTGAAAAGAGCTAATATGGCAAAGTGTAAGTCTATATCTACACCCTTACCACTTCGGCCAGTCCCAATGGCCAATGCTGAAACTCAGCTAACAGATCCTCTTGAATACAGAAGCCTGGTAGGAGGGCTTCAATACTTAAGCATAACTCGGCCAGATATATCTTTTGCAACAAATCTCCTCTGTCAAAAGATGCAACATCCAATAGTAGCAGACTATCATCAATTAAAAAGAGTCCTTCGATATGTCAAAGGAACTGTACACCTTGGATATGATCTCCATTCTAGAAGTTCTATAAGTCTCTATGGTTTTTCAAATGCAGACTGGGTAGGTTGTCCTATCACCCGAAGATCTACTACGGGTTTCTGCACATTTCTTGGCTCTAATCTAATTTCCTGGTCTGCCAAGAAACAAGCAACTGTTTCCAGATCATCCACAGAAGCAAAGTATAGAGCACTAGCTTCTACTACAGCTGAACTCACTTGGATCAGCTTTGTGTTGCGTGATATTGGCATTACTCTTACAAAAGCAACAACTTTATTCTGTGATAACAAATCTGCTATTTCCCTTACAGCCAATCCAATCCTACATGCTCGCACAAAGCATGTTGAAATTGACTTCCACTTCGTTCGTGAAAAGGTGTCCTCTGGATCTATTCAGGTCCAACACATTCCTAGTCATCTTCAACTAGCTGATATTTTCACCAAATCTCTTCCCAAAACAACTCATGTGACTTTACGCATCAAATTGGGAATGGGATTCTTCACCCTTCCCAATTTGAGGGGGGATGTTAAACATAAAGTTCAAGCCAATTATCAGCAACTTGCTGAAAAACAAGGGACGAAGGAGCAGCTCGATGATACAGGACAGAGGAGTTGACTTGGCAACAAACAGAGAACAAATAGAGGATTCAGTGATTCAGTGATGCAACAATATAAAGAAACAACAGTCAACGGTGGAGATTTTAGAATAAAGAAGCTGACTGGATCGACATCAATGGATGAGAGATATGAAGAGAAGTTTGACAAAGATTGCCAAGCTGTATAAGTCAAACACATGTGCTGAAATATAGTTCAGTTAGTTCTAGATTAGCTGGCACGTTAGTTAGTTCTGTTCTTTCCTCATGTACTTTAGTTTTTGGTTTTTCTATTACAAGTTAGTAGATGAAGCAGCTTGATATAATCGAGAGAAAGAGAGAGAGAGAGAGAGAGAGAGAGAGAGAGAGAGAGAGAGAGAGAGAGAGAGAGAGAGAGAGTGTGGTTCAAGAGAAATCCTCCATTGAAGTTCTGCAACAATCATCGAGAAGTTCTCTCATTAAAGATAGAAGTTGATCAGCTATCAAAGTTCAAGTAAGCAAGAACAGAGGAGGAAGTTTTGTAGAAAGTTCTGTAGAAATTGTATACATCGGTTTTTGATTACATTGTATGATTGTGACTTGCTGATACAATGATATACAAGGCATTTTCTCTAGATTTGATTACTCATCTCTAGAATATATCTTCATCTTCATCTGAAATCCTTCGATCAGCAACTTCAGCTTGAACTTCATCTTTTCTCACCGAGTCCCACCGGTGAGAAGCTCTTCGATGAAGCCTGGCCCGCCCTAGGAGGGAGCACCTCAGACGCGGCAAGATCACTGAACGCTCTAGACTGGCACGAATTCCGCGCGGTGCCGGCGGCCGAGGTCGACGGATAGGAGAGAGGAAACGGGCAGGGGAGAGAAGAAGGAGGGGGCGAGGAGCCGGCGGCAGCGGCGGCGGGATCGACGGCCGCGGTGGCGAAGTGGGAGGAGGAATGCGCGCCGGCGGGGGACGATTTCGCGAGGTGGAGTTGGTGGTGGCGATGCAATCTCAGAACGCCTTGGAGCAATTGCGAGGAGGGCTTTGACATCGTAGTACGCGATTTGTACGGAATCGAAGCTCGAACGCCGCTCCTTCGATTCAGAATTGAAGGACGCGAATTTCGCCGGAGACTTGTGGGATCGGAGGAAAGGAAAGGAGGGTAGTTGACGTGAGGGAAGTGCTCCTCCCAGAGGGAAGCTGGAGCGCAGTCGATAGCTTGATGTTGTACAGTGCAATCAGCGGTGAGGGAAGACGACGACGACCATTCTTTGATCTCGTCTTCTACGGTTCGAACTTGGGTTTGGGCCGGAAGAGGCCCAAGCCCAAGTTTCAATTCTAAAGCATCCAAAATAAGGGAGGGCAATTCCAACTTCTACAAAGAGTCTATCTACAATTTAAAACTACCCGTTGTTAAAAGTTCCTTATTTTTTGGAACCTAAAATCTATCATATTGTAGATTCCTTGATTTACTCAGGTTCCACCTTTATTATAAATCAAATGATTGCAGTGAATCATTCTTTTTAATGATTTACACTTACTATTAATACACCAATCAAGACTTTTTTTTAAACACATGAAGAATAGAAAACATTAATAAAGTAAAAGTCTTGATCATAATATGGAAGCTCAAACGAGTAGTTACATATTATATACTCATCGTTGGATGTCATGGAACATCACAAAATTGTGTGGAAACATAAACTAAGAAAAACACAAACTTATTCAATTTTTTGAAATTGAAATCTGCCTTACATATTTTGAAATTTGGAACTAGACAAGTTCCAACCAATCTAGTTATTTGATTTCACATTCTACTTTGAAATTATACTCACCCCTAATTCAACTCTCTCACGCTTCAGCTGCCAAAAGCTAGCATCTCTCCATAGAGAGAGAGAAGGAAATAACAGTTGCTAAATTAAGTTCTCTTTTGGGTAAAGGAAGAATGATTATCTTACCAATAGTGGAGACTGTCGCGACCAAATTTTCGGGTGAACCACCTAGGGTTTGGCTAATGGATTGTTAAGCCTAGACTTAACTCGGGCTCTCCCAAGCCCATACCAATTCGCGACTTAAGTTCAAATTCTTAACATGCAATTATTTTTTAACTAGGAGTCGCTACTAATCAATTTTTGGTGGGTCGATTAGAAACCCAAGTAAAGTAATGGGAGTTTTACTTTACTCCTGCGAACCAGAGATTCTAGATACGGAGACTTGGTTACGCTAGATTTCTCTAACGCCCTTTCGGTACCTTTCTCTTTTATTTTGAAAAAATGTTTAGCAGGCAGCTTGAATTGATTTTAATTTATCTCCCTAATATGTGAGGTGATCATGCGGGTGCGTAATCCACCAATTTAACACCCAAGAAAAACAACGAATAGATTGCAAAACTTACCTCAAAGCAGTAAAAGCATTTGCAATGTTAAATTAAAATCCACATAAAGAATCCTAGATATGGTTTCTAATTAACACGCGATTTTCTCTTTTTTGTTTTGTTTTCACTTTATTTAATAGACTTTAATCTATATGTAATGCATGCTAATAACCTAATATGGCATGCCAACATGACCTAAATTACATGACATGGCAAAATGATCTAAACTATATGACATGAATAGATTAAATCATAAAGAAATGCAATAATTAAATGAAATCTAAATGATCTAATTCTATTGATGGGCAATTTCTAATTAAATGAGCCTAAAAACTAAATGACATGCATTTGATATTTCTATTCCTAAATGACATGTTCATGACACTTTTTATTTTTTCTTTTTCCTAAAAATTGCAATTTATCCTAAAAATGGAAATAACTTATCCTAAGATATTTTTAGATTTTTTTATCAAATTTGAAATTAGGTAAATGTGAAAATTATCTAACTAGGTTAAGATCCCATTTAATTTATATTAGGAATTAGGTTGAGCCAAAATCCTAATTTAAACTAAAATATTATCTTAACCTAAATGATCCTAAAATGCTATCTATCTAATATTATCTAAACTTATAATGAATTAAAAAAGAACTAACATCTAGAATTAAGATTTTACCCTAAAATGCAATGATGTGCAAAAGATGCCCTAATCTTATATGTATGATGATTTTTTTGTTGTTTTTTTTATTATTAATTTCGAAATTAAAATTTAACATGCAATTCAAATAAAACTAGCATCCTAAATGAATTTTTACTTTCTTTTTGTTTTTCTTTTTCATGACCTCAAATAAAATCCTTAATCTAAATATGCAAGACAATAAAAAAAAAAAAACTAATCCTAATTTAACATTTTTTGAGTTTTTTTCCTTTATTTTTGAAATCAACAATTCCTAACAATCAAACATGCAACCTAAATTAATTATTTTTTATTTTTTGATTTTTCATTATTTTAAAAAAAGAAATTTCTATCCTAAACATGCAAACCCTAAAATGACATTTTTTATTTTTGATTTTTTTAAAGAAAATTAATTCAAACAACCCCAAAAATCAAGCAAAATTGATCCCCCAAATTAACAAACCGTATCTTGCGCATGAGATCGGGTTGGCCAATTTCACGAAAAATCACAAATCGGATCTTGAGCGGAGATCGGATTGGCAATTTTTAAAAGTAATCGCGAGTCGGATTTCGGACGCGAAAATCGGACTCGGCAATTACTAATTTCATGACAAATTTATCTCATGGAATTTCAATTTCACATAAAAGGACAATCACACTAAAAAAAAAAAAAAACTATATAAGGAAAAGACTATAAAAAAAAAGAAAGATAAAATAAAAGGAAAACTACCTAATTTTCCCCTTTTATTTTTATTTTTTGTTTTTCTTTTTGTTTTGCTCCCACGCACGGCTTGGCTACTCGTAGGACTCCAAGGCGGCGGCTCACCGAGGCGGCGGGTCGGTGCGGGGCAGGGCCAGCGGTGGCTTCGTGCGTTGAGGGAGGCTTGCGGGTTGGCTGCGCGTCGCGGGGTTAGCTGCAGGAACGGCAGAGGACTCCGGGTGTGAGAGTCGCGGGCGAAGGATCCTGAGCACGAGTGTCACGGGCTGAGAACCGCAGATCTCCTTCGGGTGTGGCTCTGGCGGGGGTGAACGGGACAGATGGAACCTGGATCGGCAACGGTGGCGTGGAATAAGCGGCTGTGGAGGCGGATCGATGGCGGCTCGAAATCTCCCAGTGTTGGGGCTGTAGCGTTGAGTTGCAGATGGAGCACGGCGAGGGCGTCGGGCAAGCCTCTTGGGGAAGAAGAACAGGACTCCCCTTTTTTATTAATTTTTTTCACTCACGTCACTCCCCTCTCTCTTCTCTTTGCCCTCTCACGTCCCCTAACCTTTTTACTTCTCTCTGCTATTCTTTTTTCCTTTGACTTTTCAGCAAAAGTGGCCTTTTTCTTTTCCTTCAAAACCGAGAGCCCCCCACTCGGCAAAACTTCCATGGACGCGGCTCCCTTTTCTCTTGCATTTGTGCTTTTTTTAGCCAAAAAGAGACCCCCAAAATTAGGTGTCAACAGGGACCAATCAGGAGATGGTTCGGCATATTCTTCAGCCTTTGTTATTTTTCTTTACACAAACCCAAGAAGCAAGGTTTGGCAGTTCATGAAGACCTCCGCATGCCAACTGCTACAAGCTTAATGTATATGCAACTTTCTAGCAAAAACACTAGAAGCACCGGTTTCAAAAAGCGATCGAAAAGTAAAACCCTTCCTTCCAATCCAAGCATCTTGCTTAGATAAGAACTTGATATGTTAGAAGTTCAAAAAATGCATCAGAGTGACAGAGAGAAGCTCATCAACCATGAAACGAGGAGCGCGGCTCCTTATACTAGCGCACGCTTTGATTTCATGAGATTTGTTTGCACGGATAAAAAGATCGATGTACCCCGCAAGGTGTAGTCAATTGACAAGTATGACGACGAAGAGGCGAGGCCACAAATGGATCAGAAACCAGTAGCTCCAACATTGCGTTTATGGTCTAAAAGCTTTGAATCTGGTAGCTCCACCAATGCTTTATCCCGTTTTGTGGACAGGTGAATTAGAATTTCTACAAGGGCATGGCTATCGCAAATTCGACGGTTCAAACATGACAAGAAATTGAGGATAGACATAGCCTTATTGCCTTATTAGCAAACATGAGTGAACACAAAATTGGAGTAACCTATCTAGTTTTGAACCCGTTTGCATGCTTCCCTATCTGTCACCTCTTGATCCAAGAGTTGGAGGCCTGCGTTGTTGAGGCCCCTTTAAATCTGTCCATACCAACACTCAATAACAAGGAAGAGACGTTAAGTAAAATCATATTTTGGCTGAAAAGAGAGAGAGAGCAGAACGCGAAGTTCAACCCAAAAGATATAGTAGAAAGAGTGGTGTTTTGAGAAATAGACCTCGCAGAATGCTAATTACATTACATGACTAAGCAAACTCATGGAATGGAAGAGATCATACGAGCAAAAGTTCTAAACAAACCCAAAATAAAAAATTAAAGGCAAATGAGAGAGCATAAGATTGCTCATTTCTTACATACTTCTTGACAATCTCAGTCTCTTCAACTTGGCTACCTTCACTACTATAGTCACATATGCCTTGTGTGCTGCTTGATCTGCAAAGCTGAAATATGCTCGTCTCCAATCCTTCTTGAACTGCAAAACTCCGAAAAAGCCCCAGAACCCAATCGCAAATCCAAGCATTATGACCACATAGAACAACGTCCGATCAAGCTTATCCTCTTCATGTGTATCTTTAGGGTGAGGGACTTTCTGTGGTTGAGGCGTCTCGGCGCTAAGGCATTTCTTTCTCAAAAGATCACCACATAGTAGAGGATTGCCAGCATAAATGGAAGGATCATCAAGTGTTTGGATTTGATTCCCTTTTGGAATTTGCCCCACAAGGTCGTTTTGCGACAGGTTGAGGTGGGCTAGGGATGTTAACGCTGAAATGCCCTGTGGAATTATCCCTGAGAGATGGTTGTTTGAAAGATCCAAAGACTCGAGCGGCCTCATATTCCCAATGCCAATGGGAATATCTCCATACAGTTGCTTGTGAGACAAGTTCAAGCCATGCAATCCTGAGAGGAAAGAAAGTTTTTCGGGGATTGACCCGTTTAAAAAGTTGCTAGAGAGATCCAAATTGATCACAAGTTGCAGAACAATTTTGTTGTACTCGTTATATCTTCCCTTTAAGATCTCAACCACGTGCTCTCGACCCCAAACCATACCATATTCAATCGTCAAGAAAATTATATCTTGTATAGGAGCGACCGCCACAGATCCAAATGAACTAGTTTGATTCAAGTTGATCATGCCGCTCATGTTGCCAATACAATGTGGGATCATTCCCGTCAAATTGTTCATTGCCATGTCTAATATTCTCAATTTTGATAGTGAGCAGAGCTGTGGAGGGATGCTGCCAACAAACCTATTCTCTCGTAGCCTCAAGATCAACAAGGAGTGAAAGCTTTCATCAAACCATGTGGGAATGCTTCCAGATAAATTATTCTCTCCAAGGTCTAAAATTACTAGACTTGTGCAATAATCTAAAGCCTGAGGAAGCTCCCCATTGAGACAGTTTCCGTTCAAGTGTAAGGTGGTAAGGCGGGGCAATGATCCAAGTGAGTTAGGGATTACTCCAGACAACTTATTGAATGACAAAGTCAAGAATAATAAAGAATCCTTCCAACGGTCTAGAATACTACCAGATAGGCTATTCTTGGCAAGATCTAAATAAATCAACTCCATGTTGCATAATGATGATGGTAGAGTACCATCGATTAGGTTGTCATTGAGAAACAGAGCATGTACCTGATACATAATACCAATATCTGTTGGAAGAGAATGGGAGATCAAGTTGTGAGAGAGATCTAAATAGAAACAGTTGGTAGACATGTTGGGCAAGGGCCCATTAATCTAATTGAAAGATAGATAGAGCTTGAAAAATGTCGAGTTGGCTAGCCATTCTGGCAAGGGCCCAGTAATCTGATTGGAAGATAGATTGAGCTCGATAAACGTCGAGTTGGCTGACCATTTTGGCAAGGGCCCAGTAATATGATTGGAAGATAGATCGACGGAAAATGTCCATTTGGCTGGCCATTCTGGCAAGGGCCCAGTAATCTGATTGGAAGATAGATTGAGCTCGGAAAACGTCTAGTTGGCTGGCCATTCGGGCAAGGGCCCAATAATCTGATTGGAAGATAGATCGAGCCCCAAAAAAAACGTCCAGTTGGCTCGCCATTTTGGCAAGGGCCTAGTAATCTGATTGGAAAATAGATCGAGCTCGGAAAACCTCAAGTTGGCTGGCCATTCTGGCAAGGGCCCAGTAATCTGATTGGAAGATAGATCAAGCTCGAAAAACGTCGAGTTGATTGGCCATTTTGGCAAGGGCCCAATAATCTGATTGGAAGATAGATCGAGCTCGGAAAACATCGAGTTGGCTGGCCATTCTGGTAAGGGCCCAATAATCTGATTGGAAGATAGATCGAGTTTGAAAAATGCTGAGTTGATTGGCCATTCTGGCAAGGGCCCAGTAATCTGATTGAAAGATAGATTAAGCTTGGAAAACGTCGAGTTGGCTGGCCATTCTGGCAAGGGCCCAGTAATTTGATTGGAAGATAGATCGAGCTCGGAAGATAGATCGAGCTTGGAAAACATCGAGTTGGCTGGCCATTCTGGCAAGGGCCCAGTAATCTGATTGAAAGATATATCGAGCTCAGAAAACGTCAAGTTGGCTGGCCATTCTGGCAAGGGCTCAGTAATCTGATTGTAAGATAGATTGAGTGAGGAGAACGTCAAGTTGGCTGGCCATTCTGGCAAGGGCCCAGTAATCTGATTGTAAGATAGATCAAGTGAGGAGAACGTTAAGTTGGCTAACCAATTCGGTAAGGGCCCAAAAAGGGAAGCATCGGAGAGTCCGATATATGTGGCGTTCACTTGTGTCAGAATCCATCGAGGAACTTTAGCTCCGAATTTACAAGAGTTCATCCCAATAACCACCAATTGGAAAGGGGGTATCCAGCTAGGTTTTGCCTTAAAACTCAAATTATTATTGTAATCAATCCGCAACTCCTTGAGCCTCAACAAATTAGAGAAATGGATTTCGGTAATCACACCTTCTAAATGATTACTGTCAAGAAACAACTCTTGAAAAGCCCCCAATTTCCCTAATGACTCAGGAATATGCCCCCCCAATTGATTATTAGAAAGATCTAACGATCTCAATAATGACAACTGATCTATTGATGGTGGAATGTTCCCATTCAATCTATTACTCGAAAGATCTAGTGTTTCCAAGTTTGACAATGATCTAATGACACTAGGGATTGGACCAGAGAAGGAATTGTAGGAAAGCACGATATTTTTTAAGTTTGTGAAGTGCTCCAACCAATCGGGCAGAGCATCCTTAGGATTATTTGAACATATCTCTAGACTCTCTAAGCTATTCTTGATGAGTCCCGATGAATTTCCTTGGGTCGTTGAAATCTCTTCTCCAATTGGGTTATGACACAAATGCAATGACTTGAGGTACCGCATGTTCTTTAAGAATGAGAATAAGCCTCCTTCAATGCTGTCAAAAGCATTTACCTCGAGATTGAGATGAGCGAGGCTTGTAAACTTATCAAACCACATGGGAATTGATGAGTTGAAAGAGTTATATGAAAGATCAAGATGTTGAAGAGAAGTCATGTTTTGAAACAAAGTGCTCAGGATGGGACCTTTGAAAAGATTACTTGAAAGATCAAGGTACTGAGATGAACAAGAGAAGTAAAATTGGCCATGTGATTAGAAGACATATGAAAATTATGTAATCTACAACTTGATAAGCTCAAATCCAATAAAGTTGGGAGCGTGCTGATCACCTGCATGAGGACTCTTTCGTTTGTAATCATTGTGCCACTCATGTCGAGGACTTCCAACTTGGTGAGATTTCCCAATTGTAGGGGAACTGTTCCATGGAAGTTGGCAAACGATAGATTGAGGTACCTCAATTGTTCAATTGAACCGATGAATTCAGGTATTCTTCCATAATTGAAATCGATCCCGCTTAAGTCCAAATGGTTCAAGTATCTCAAGTGAAGCAAAGAAGAGTTCAACTCACCACGAGCCTGGAGAAGCTTCGGTCCCATGCGAAAATAAGTACTAGTTTCGTCTTTTGTTGGTTGCCGTAATAATTGGAGACTGATGACATGACCATATACTCTATCACAAATCACTCCTTCCCATCTGCAGCAATCTTTGCCTTCCCATGAAGAAAGAAAGCCAGATGGATCTACGAGGCTTCGTCGAAGCTGGATCAGAGCCTCTCTTTCTTGCTTTCTGCAAATGGACGTTGAATTGTTACAAAAGCACACAACTGAATTATCTAAAACGAGTAATAGAGTTACTAGTGTGAGCACTCGGGAACAATATCTCCCCATGAGCAATGAGAGAGAGGATGAATTCATGTTTCAGAGTGGAGATTTTGAGGGTCCTCTAATCAAACCCAAATCATTTATAGAAAAGGGCAGGGAGAGATTTCTTTTTTTACCTGACAAGTTGTGGTTTCATACATGCACCTTATGTCCATGCATGTGTATCATGTATATGTAGCGCATTTAAGGTACACATGATAATCGTCATCGGGGAGAAAAGGCTCATCCATTCTTGCAGTTGGAGTTCATAAATTGATGACCGGACCTCATCTAGACGAGACATCCCCGTCAACTTGGAAGAAAAAGCAGCTCCATTACGGAGATTGTGGACAAGCCGGTCCAATATTTTGCAGTGCTAGTCTTGGATAAAGTCAAGTCTTTTGGGTCCATGTCATTATTCATATCAAGGTCGTTTCTCGGTCTACATTGCGAGTTTCTAAAGACACCGTTTGTTTTACGTTTTTATCTTAACTAGATTACCAACTCTAGAACAATGATGCTAACTGGTCTTCTTGTTCATAAGGATCATGGTAATGTACTATTCATTAGGATTTCACGGAGACACAATAGAAGAGGCAGAGAGATTTAAATCGTCGGAGAGATCTTAATCAAAACCGCTAAAAGGTACATATATTGGGTGAGGGCGTGGTAATTTGAGTGTGAGACAAATCATGCCGCAAAGTTCACATGTTGGCTGACTATATAGGCGAAGCCTCCAAATTGGAGGCATTGCAGAGAGAGAAGCCATGGTCCTCCACTTGCGTCTGCGTCCATTGTGGAAATGTCAATCCAGTTGGGATTTGCCTTAGAAGCCGGCTAATTATCGCTAATATCCAAATACTACAGGCTAGACCTAGTTTATGTGGAGTATGGATTGCTCGGGCATAGGGAGCAAAATATCGAAGCGCGGAACGTCATTCGTGCCAAACGATAGGGGTAGACTTCTTTTAATCATGTAACTAGTATCAATACATGATTTTGCAGTCACAACAAAGATAATATAGGCAGTATAATGTGTTTCTAACGTATCATGCTCAAAGAAGAATTATTATTTTAAATTGTGTTTTCAATTACAAAAAATATCAGCATGAAAAATATATCTCAAATAAATAATAAAGATTAGTACATTGGAATATTTGAAATGCTCATTTTAGTATATGAATGCATTCTCATCTCAGATGATATTCTGTGTACCTAGGATTTATGGGCCGTGTGAGAGACGAGTGCATACATCAAGTATATCGAGTAATTGCCGTGTGAGAGGCGAATGCATACGTGTTCCTTTCAATCAAAGTTCATGAAAATGAAAGTCCGCGCATACCTCCAAGTCGAGTCAATATTTACCACTTTTTAAAGTTCATGAAAATGAAAACCCACCAATAACTCCAAGTCAAAGTCAATGTTTATGACATTTCAGAATAATAACTTACTTCATCTTTAGAGCTAGTCCAGTATTCTTGTTTATTTCCGCTTTTGCGACGTAGTAAGTCCAATAGAGTAGTAGTCATGCCTCACATAATCAGAATCATAGCTGGAAAAAGTTGAAACCGGGAGGCATTTCCCTTTGCCTACTGCTATAAGGTTATAACACTGACTCATACCATATCATTTACCTTTGGCTGAACGAGTGTCCATGTTGATTTGGTTGCATTTATTTCTTTTTTCCATAAGTAAATATCGTGTAGTCGCAAAACTCCAGCAACTGTGGGAGGACAAACTGTTTTACTACCTCTGCATTTATGCAAAAGCTTCATTCTCCCCCTTTTTTGTTAAAAAAGATTAAATCTAGATTTGCGAGAATTTTTCAATAACATGTAATTAATGAATTAGTCGCTCGAAACACAAAAGCAAGTCACAAAAACTTTTAGACTTTCTACCCAACAAATAAAGAGTTAGTTCTGACAGATTACACTTGTGGAAAGATTGTGTTATGTACACGCATCTTGTCATTATGAAATGTAAAAATCACCATTTGAATGTCAGTTATAGGTAAGGGGAAAAAGTGCCAAAAAAGTCCTAAACCTTTTGTATTTGTACCAATTTAGTCCTAAACCTTTTTACATAGTGTCAATTCAGTCCTTTTTGGCCAATTTTGGCCGGACTGGACGCTGGCCGACTGACATGCCCTTATCGAAGCTAACGTGGATAACTTTTAATATTATTTTAATAATATTTTATTTTTTGATTATTTCTTTTTTTCTTTCCTCTACTTCCTCCAGCCGGTCGCCGAACCTCGGTGACCAGCTAGAGGCGACGGCTGATGGTTGAGCGGGCGAGCCTCACCCTCGCCGGCCATGGGTGAGGCTCGATCCTCGCTAGATTCGGTGAGGATGAGCCTCGCCGCCTAGGCCTTGAGGGCGGCCTCGCGCCAAGTGGGCGAGGCTCCCCCTCGCCAGATCTGGCGAGGTCGAGCTTCGCTGGTCATGGGCGAGACTCGCCCTCACTAGATCCGGTGAGGGCGAGCCTTGCCGCCTAGCGCGAGGCCGCCCTCGCGCCACCGGCGAGGTGGCCTCGACCTCACCGGCCGTTGCCTCTGGCCGGTCGCCGGACCTCGGTGACTGGCTAGAGGAAGAAGAGGAAAGAAAAAAAGATAAAGAAAAAAAATTCAAAAATATTAAAATATTATTAAAAGTGGTCCACGTCAGCATGGATCGGGCCATGTCAGCCAGTCGGTGTCCAGTCAGCAAAATCCTGCCAAAATTGGTCGGAAAGGACTGAATTGGCACAATATAAAAACGTTTAGGACTTAATTGGCACCCAAAAAAAAAGTTTACGACTAAATTGGCACAAATACAAAAGGTTTAGGATTTTTTTGGCACATTTCCCATAGGTAAGGTAACAATGGTGATCCACGTATAACTCTAGATAAAGTGAACATTCTCTCTCTCTCTCTACATAAATAAAGAACTTCCCTAACGATACTTGTCGATGTCGCGATCAATTCTTAAAATATTTTGATCGCATCCTAATGAAAAAGAACTTAGCAATGATACATTTTATCAATTAGATTGAGCAATAAAACAAAGGCAATGCAATGTCTATTGTAAGATTATTACGGTAAATTTATAGAAAGAAAGGGGCTCATCTTTTACCTTAATTACATCATTTTCATTTAACTGATAAAGTGTCTAGCTTTCTGCATCGTAGTCGAGAACTTGGAATTAAAAAGAACATACATCAAATGCTTCTGACTAATTACTTCGCATGAATTCCAAACTCCTGGGACTCTGAAAGCGCTTCAATAGTTTTGCATCAAGAGCAGAAAGGATTGTCCTCAACTGTTTCATCGGATAATGGACATGAATATTGTTGGATTAACAAGAACATACATCAAATGCTTCCGACTAATTACTTCGCATGAATTCCAAGCTCCTGGGATTCTGAAAGCGCTTCAATAGTTTTGCATCAAGAGCAAAAAGGATTGTCCTCAACTGTTTCATTTGATAATGGACATGAACATTGTTGGATCCTCGCTCGAGCGGTTCCACTCTAAGTTTCTCATTGTTAAGAAGGTGCCTTCGGTATTGGTACCTTTGACAGGAAGCTCTTGAATAAAGCATGTGACCTTAGACAGGAAGCTGTTGAATAAAGCATGTGCTAGAGAGAGAGAGAGAGAGAGAGAGAGAGAGAGAGATTGGCACTTCAACGCCACAAATATACATGCTTTTCCACAAACACATAGAAAGTCCTCTACAGCAGGCTCAAGCTTACCTTTCTTCCTCTCATCACTAAGTGTTGCGATAGGGCGAGCGATCGACCAATAATATAGACAAAAGAAGCAAAATAAATTGGACACAGATTTACGTGATTCAGTCGTAAAGACCTACGTTCACGGGGAGAGCAGCAGCAAATTTCACTATAAATCAAGCGATATAAGGAGATTACACACTCAAGTCACTCAAACATTCTCTCGGTGTTTCCCAAGCCCCAATTTATCCCAAACCCAAAGTGTTTATAAATAAACAACTTACTTGGAGATAAATTCACGGTACAAAGTTATCACACAAGCTCAAACAAACGCTGAAAAAGAACTCCTTTTCTTGATCGCGCTTCGGCTTGAAGACGTGCGGCTCCCCCTTTTTCTCTTGTAAGGGTACAGCACCAACACACACCGAAAGAAGAGAAACCCTCTCAGTCGAAGACCTGCAAAAATAGCCTCTTATATGTGTGCCCATCGAGGGCCCACTTGCCCCTTGCTTCTTACGCCTGCAGAGGATTCTTTCCTCTTTTATTTGTGTGGCCGAACAGGAAATACTTGCAAATTGCGTGTGTATGCATGTGCCCAAGGTCAAACATTTGACCTTGGGCCCCACCAGCATTCTTCACGTGCAGGGGACTTCGTTCTTCTTTTCTTCGGATTCCGCTTCTTAGCAAATAAAAACTTTGCTTCAATTTATTTTATATTTCCTATTTTGTAATTCCTTCGCGAGTTCACCGAATTTCGCATTTTAGCAAACGCTCAAACTCGAGTCATATTTAACACTAAGCATGACTGAATCAACTCAATTAAGCTCTTCTCCTGGCTCTGCTTCTTATTAGTGTTTAGATATGTCTTGAGGTTGAGTTTGTATGGGAAAGTCTAAATTCATATAAGAGATTTTCTATTTGGGAATTCAATGGCCAACTAAGCAATAAATTTAACAACTTAAAAGTAAAGTCCAAGTTGGATTAAGTTTCAGAACAAATTAGGGATATCAACTTTCCAAATTTGGGTTGGATTCGGCAAGGCCTAGAGTTCCACGTTTAATATATAAAATAAGCAAATCTCTTTTGGGAGTTGGCCCTGTTGATTCGTCGTTCATGGAGAGTTCCTGGGTCTGTGGAATTCTCATACCATTGTTGGAGAATAATTCGTGAATTAAGTCTCATTAAGTTGGTGTTCAAGCCGTGAAATCATGCAGTAAGATTTGGATATTTCTTTGTGATATTGAGATATATTTCGTGAGAAATTGTGAAGAATAAACATTTTTAATTGGAAAAAAAATCTAAAAATAATAAATTTTGTCCATATTAGCATGGCCATGCCATGTAGGATGACTAGCATCTACATCAACGAATTCCGGCCAAGATGGACTCAATTGGCTAAAAGTGAAAAAGTTTATGACTCAATTGGCAAAATTAAAAGATTTAGGACTAACTTGACAAAAGTGCAATAGATTTATGACTTTTTAGATATTTTTCCCACATTTTCATGTACCTATCCTTCTTTTTGATTTCTGAAATGTGTTGAGTCGGAAGATTGTTCAAGTGATTTGACAATGATGGCGAGCTATAGTAGTGAGCAGCTTTTAAATTGCTTTTCTAGTTTCTCCATTTAGAGTTCATGAAATGCAAAATGCATTTTTCCATAACTCGAATTTCAAGGATACTAAAACCTGTACTACATTAAAGAAAAATTCGCCAACATAAATCAAGAGGGGTCTATGATGCATTGTCTAAGCTGGAGCAAAGCCTCTCCTTTTTGCTCTCTGCAAATGGAAGTTGAGTTTTTAGAGAAGCAAACACATGAAGTATTTAAAAAGAGCAATCGAGTAACTAGTGAAAGGACTTGAGAAAAATATCTCCCCATGAGCAACAAGGGATGGTCTCGCAGGCAGAGAACAAATTTATGCTTTAAAGTTTGGGGGTTTAAGGATCCTCTAATTAAATCCAGATCAATTATAGAGGAGCAGAGGGGAGATTTTTCTTTCAATGTGACAAGTTGGGGTTCCAAACATGCACCTTATGTGGATGCATGTGTGCCATCTCGAAGGATGTATGTGTAGCACATGTAGGTCCACGTATCATAATCACTGTCCAAGAAGAGAAGGCACATCCATTCTTGCAATTAGAGTTTGTCAATTGATGACTAGGCCCCATCCAAAGGAAAGAATTCAACCTCTAGAAATTAGTTCAAGTGAAAAGTAGCTCCACTAAGGAGATAGTGGAGAATTATACTTAATTTATGCAGTGCCCTACACGGACTAAGTCAAGTCTTCGGGGTTAATAACTGTTTCTCTATATAAATGCATGCTTGTAATAGTACTGCTCAATTCAATTTATGATTTTTACTAAATTATCAATTTCGAAATAATGATCTTAATTAGTCTTGTTGCTTGTGCAACGCACAGGAGTATGTTGGTCATTGCTTAAAAAGCAACACAATAGAAAACACCATCGAAAAATATATTGCGATTACTTTCACAATATCGCAAATGTAATTATTTTCTGAATTCTTCGCCCACAACACCTACGTTAAACTTGAGTTTGCTTTGCCCATAAAAACTCTAGATAAATGATGATTTTGACCTTAGAAAACATAAACGGTTCAATCTGTAAAAGC
Organism: Eucalyptus erythrocorys; assembly: GCA_014182555.1. Taxonomy (NCBI): domain Eukaryota; kingdom Viridiplantae; phylum Streptophyta; class Magnoliopsida; order Myrtales; family Myrtaceae; genus Eucalyptus; species Eucalyptus erythrocorys. Next base: position 43,492,111 of record CM024603.1, read on the forward strand.
ACTTTCTCTATGTAGGCTTTTCTTTCAATAGAAAGATATAATTTGATTCTTTAGTTGTGCGTTTAGTGTTTCCCATGAGTGTAAATCACTAAACAAATAGTGATGGTAATAAAGCAAGGGATCATTAGCGCAATTCATGTGCAGCAAGTGAAAGGGTCATAGGACCATTCCAACATATAAACCACACTAAGAAACTCAGAGCTATCAAAAAATAAAATAAGAGAAAAATCCTCCCAAGAAAAAAGAACCGGACCGCATTTGTATCTTATTTTATAGTTTAAAAAAAAGGTCTGACAACGAGTAGGGATAAACATTCAATATCACTGATAAAAGCATTTAAACAAAAGAAAAAGAAAACAAACAAAATCTAACCACCGACTATGTTGTAAAGGAAAATGTAGCAACAAGCTTTGGATGGACAATGATATGAGAAGGATTGAGGAATTCAAACTCAATAAACAGTTCAAATCTTCCGTAGACTCAAAACCCGTGCAACCAATTGATGATGAGTTATAATGCAGTAACGTTTATTAGAGATAAAGCCTAGTTTAGATTGGAGAACATCATGGTTGTTTTTTACCGTGGAGATCAAAGGTCACTAACGAAGGGGAAGATAAGAGAAGCTAACGATCGTATTTTGTCATCAATTTTGATACTTGTAGATTGGAATCAATCAAGAGGCCTTTGAGCCTAAAAAACACAGAAACATCAAGGTAAAATATAAACATAGTCGAAGGAAGAAAAGGCAGTTTTGGCAAATTACGTCGACAAGTTTCTAGGATGGATGGGACAATCATAAACTGCAACATTCCTCGTTAAGGAAGCAAGTAGTTGCACAGAAAACCCACGACCTGATGTACTTTAGAAACCAACTTTGTGATCAAGTAAACTTAAGTAATTTAAGATGTTGGTAAGGTTAAATTCAGATTCTAAACAGAGGCCGACAATACATAAGCTTCCAGGCAAACTCATCCTGTGCAAACTTTGAGAACCGGGACCATCCCCATTTTCTATTGGCAAATCAGCGCCTTCGCCTTCGACTTTATCTTTCTTGGTCAAAGGAAGGAAACAAACAACTTCAGGTTCAGGGGACAAGCCAAATTCAGGCTTGCGGATGGGTACTTAGAGAGACAATAGAAGCAAATATTCATAAATGGAATTGGAAAAGCTGCAAAATTTCGTTTGAGATTTCTGATTTAGTTGGTAAATTCCTAATGTTGTTGCTAAAAATATGCGGATGGGGCTGCAAAATTTCCATGTTGGCATTACATACGCCATGCTAAGTGGCTATATTGAAAACCTTAAAATAAAAGTATCTCTAAAAAATTTACAAGAAAGAAATTGAAAAAAAAAAAAAAAATGAAGAGAATTGGGAATTTGGCAAATCTACAATCTTGAACTCTTTTTTTTTGGAATATGGCGGATTCAATATTAAAACTTGCCTAATTAAAACAAATATCTCATAAACCCTTGCTTTAGATTTTTCTTTGCTTGTTTGAAATTTTCAAAGCCCTCTTTTGGGCTTGAAACTTGGTTATGTTCAAGTTAGAATGAAATGATGGAGAGCACTCATGCATCTTTCACAATGGAAGCATATCTTTCTATATGCAGACATCATATTGTGCAACAAAAATGCAACTCACAGCAGACTAATTTCCAAGTTGAACTTATTTTCTTGAAAATTGATTGAATCAAAATAATAGATTGAGCACCACAATTTTACTATAGAATCAAATCGAATCCAAGTCAAACTTTTATTTTCTCGACTTCATTTCAGTCTCAATTCGCCATGCTAGAGTGGGAGAGATCAAGCCACAAAAGTGATCTGTTAGGCTCAACATCTTGGCAAAGCCCCATATATAGAAGTACTTGAGAGTTATGACATGGTCCTCCTCTTATGTCTCCATCCATTGTGGAAATGTTGCTACAAATGATTCCAAGTTGGAAAATGGGCCACTTGGGATCTGTCCTAAAAGTCAAGAAAATTGTCGCTAATACTTTAAGGCTAGACCTAGGTTACCCAGTGTGTGGACTAGGATGTGGAACGAAAAAGGGATTGTGAAACTGTTACTTGTCAAAAATGTGGTACGATAAAGGTGGACTTCTGTTGAGCATGTGATTAGGATAAGACCTAATTTTGTAGTTACAATATAGATGATACTGGTCGTATAATGTGTTTCTAATATATTTGAGCCACTAAGTTTCATGTTCACACAAGAATTACTATTTATAATTAAAAAAAATGTTATCATGAAATTATAGCTTAGGTAAGTAATAATGATTAGTGTATTAAAATGTTCACAATACTCATTTTACTTTATGGGTATATTCTCATCTCATAGGATGTCTTGTGCAACTGAGGTCTAAGTGCCTTGTGGGAGACGTATTCACCCCTCTAAAATATTTAATAATAGTAGAGAATCTAATCTATCGTTTTGGTTTTCAATCATAATAAAAAGAGAGATTACATGTTCCTTTCTTCTCATAGGATATCCTATGCATTCCGAATCTACATGCTGTGTAAAAAATGAATGCATGCATCTAGCATATCTAATAATAATAAAAAATCTAATCTACTGCTTTGGTTTTCAATCACAATAAAAAAATAGTTTACATGTTCCTTTCAGTCAAAGTTCATGAAAATTAAAGTTAATGAATAACTTACACGTCAAGTACAGAAACTGTTGATCACTTTTTAAAGTTCGTGAAAATGAAAGTCCACAAATAACTCCAAGTCAAAGTCAACATTTATGACTTTTCGAATGATCGTCATTTCCTTCATCTTTAGAGCTACTCCAATATTCTTTTTATTTTGGGATACGTGCAATGAAAATCCTAAAATTTGTCATAAAAATACAATTAAGTTTTATGCTTACAAAAGTACAATCAAGTTTAAGGGTGCGTTTGGGAATGGCTATAGGAAGGAGCTTTGAGTGTCCAAAACCCATTTGGCCAAATATTGGGTGTTTGGTAATAATTTTGAAAGATCAAGCAACAAAAGTGATATGTTAGGCTGAATACATGGGCAAAGCCCAATATATGGAAGCACTTGAGAGAGTTATGACATGGTCCTCCTCTTGTGTCTCCATCCATTGTGGAAATATTGCTCCAAATAATTCCGAGTTGGAAAATGAGCCACTTGGGATCTGCCCTAAAAGTCAAGTAAATCGTCGCTAATACTTTAACGCTAGACCTAGGTACCTGGCGTATGGACCGGTATGTGGAACGAAAAAGGGATTGCAGAACTGTTACTTGTCAAAAATTGTGGTACGATAGGGTAGACTTCTGTTGAGCATGTGATTAGGATAAGACTTAATTTTGTAGTTAAAATATAGATAATATAGGTTGTATAATGTGTTTCTAACATATTTAAGTCACTAAGTTTCATGTTCACACAAGAATTACTATTTTTAATTCAATACGAAAATATTATCATGAAATTATAATTTAGGCAAGCAATAACGATTAGTGTATTAAAATGTTCACAATGCTCATTTTACTTTATGGGTATGTTCGTATCTCATAGGATGTCTTGTGCAACTGAGGTCTAAGTGCCTTATGGGAGACGGATTCACGCATCTAACATATTTAATAATAGTAGAGAATCTAATCTATTGTTTTGGTTTTCAATCATAATAAAAAGAGAGATTACATGTTCCTTTCTTCTCATAGGATATCGTATGCATTCGGAATCTACATGCTATGTAAAAAATGAATGCATGCATATAGCATATCTAAAAATAATTAAAAAAAAAATCTAATTTACCACTTTGTTTTTCAATCACAATAAAAAAATAGTTTACATGTTCCCTTCAATCAAAGTTCGCGAAAATGAAAGTCAATGAATAACTTACACACCAAGTTCAGAAACTGTTGATCACTTTTTAAAGTTTGTGAAAATGAAAGTCCACAAATAACTCCAAGTCAAAGTCAACATTTATGACTTTTCGAATGATCGTCATTTCCTTCATCTTTAGAGCTACTCCAATATTCTTTTTGTTTTGGGATAAGTGCAATAAAAATCCTAAAATTTGCCATGAAAATACAATTAAGTTTTATGCTTACAAAAGTACAATCAAGTTTAAGGGTGTGTTTGGGAATGGCCATAGGAAGGAGCTTTAAGTGTCCAAAACCCATTTGGCCAAATATTGGGTGTTTGGTAATAATTTTGAAAGATCAAACCCCAAAAGTGATATGTTAGGTTGAATACACGGGCAAAGCCCTATATATGGAAGCACTTGAGAGAGTTATGACATGTTCCTCCTCTTGTGTCTCCATCCATTGTGAAAATATTGCTCCAAATAATTCCGAGTTAGAAAATGGGCCACTTGGGATTTGCCCTAAAAGTCAAGTAAAGTATCGCTAATAGTTCAAGGCTAGACCTACGTTACTCGACATATGGACCAGTATGTGGAATGAAAAAAGGATTGAAAAAGGGATCATAGAACTGTTACTTGTCAAAAATGTGGTACGATAAGGGTGGACTTCCGTTGAGCATATGATTAGGATAAGACTTAATTTTGTAGTTACAATATAGATAATATAGGTCGTATAATGTGTTTCTAACGTATTTGAATCACTAAGTTTCATGTTCACACAAGAATTACTATTTTTAATTCAATACGAAAATATTATTATGAAATTATAGTTTAAGTAAGCAATAACGATTAGTGTATTAAAATGTTCACAACGCTCATTTTACTTTATGGGTATGTTCTCATCTCATAGGATGTCCCGTGCACCCAAGGTCTAAGTGCCTTGTGGGAGACAAATTCACGCATCTAACATATTTAATAATAGTAGGGAATCTTATATATCATTTTGGTCTTCAATCATAATAAAAAGAGAGATTATATGTTCCTTTCTTCTCATAGGATATCATATGCATTCTGAATGTATGTGCCAAGTAAAAAACGAATGCATGCATCTAGTATATCTAATAAAAAAAAATAAAATCTAATCCCTAGCTTTGGTTTTCAATCACAATAAAAAAAGAGTTTACATGTTCCTTTCAATCAAAGTTCATGAAAATGAAAGTCCATGTATAACTTATACGCCAAGTTCAGAAACTTTGATAACTTTTTAAAGTTCATGAAAATGAAAGTCCATAGATAACTCTAAGTCGAAGTCAATGTCTACAACTATTCAAATGATCATCACTTCCTTTATCTTTAGAGCTACTCCAATATTCTTTTTATTTTGGGATAAGGGCGATAAAGATCCCATAACTTATCATAAAAATACAATTAAGTTTTATGCTTACATAAGTACAATCAAGTTTAAGGGTGCGTTTAGGAATGGCCATGGTTGAGTGTCCAAATCCCATTTGGCCAAATATTGGGTGTTTGGTAAAATTTTTAAAGATCAAGTCACAAAAGTGATTTATTAGGCTAAACACCTAGGAAAAGCCCCATATATAGAAGCACTTGAGAGAGTTATGACATGGTCCTCCTCTTGTGTCTCCACCCATTGTGGAAATGTTGCTCCAAATGATTCCGAGTTGGAAAATGGGCCACTTGGGATCTGCCCTAAAAGTCAAGTAAATTATCGCTAATGCTTCAAGGCTAGACCTAGGTTACCCGACGTATGGACCGGTATGTAGAACGAAAAAGGGATCGCGGAACTGTTACTTGTCAAAAATGTGGTACGATAAGGGTGGACTTTTGTTGAGCATGTGATTAGGATAAGACTTAATTTTGTAGTTACAATATAGATAATAATCATAGTTATAGAAGAAAAGGCACATCCATTCTTCCACAAGAGAATTCACTTGGACTTTGTAAATTGATGACTGGGCCCCCATTTAGAAGAGAGAATTCAACCTATACAAATTAGTCCAAGTGCAAAGCAGCTCTACTAAGGAGATCATGGATAATCAAGCCCAAATTTATAGTGCTAGACACGACTAAGTCAAGTCTTATGGGTTAATGATTGTTTCTCTGTATAAATGCATGTTTATAACAACATCGTTAATTTCACGTTATGCTTTTTATCAAATTATCAAAATCAAAATAACGATCTTAATTAGTCTTGTTGTCCATGCTATGTGCAAGATTTTGTTGGCCATTGCTTAATGTCTGGATAGGATGAGTTTGCTTGGTCGAATTTAAGCTTATGTTAGATAAAATTCAAGTTACTTTATCAAGTTTAGCTATACCTGTGCTCACCATCTTAAATTGCTTAAGTTTACTCAAACATGAGTTGTTTTCTAAACTACTTTGGATTATCGATTTTCTGCGCTCTTAAATTATTAGTTCATACAGACCCAAAAAAAAAAAAAAATATTCATTCACCAAATGATAACACAATTTGAGAATTAAGGGTCAAAATCATGGAGAGACTTTATTGTGCATATGCATTCTATTATCATAAAATGTGACTACCAACATTTGAGGGGGGAAGGAAATAGGTTTAGTGGTATTGCTTAAAGGATAAGCCTACAACGCAGGATTTAGACGTGAGCTCTCTCTCAAGCCCATACCTCACGCGACATTAGGAATCTAAATTAACATTATGAGAATTTTCTAAAAAAGGAGTCGCCACTAGCTTATTATGATCGATTAGAAACCAACCGAGGTATGGGAGTATGCCCCACTTCCAACGCAACTAGATAATTTGGGGTTAGAGACTTGATTACGTTAATTAATCAATTAATGCCTTTTTGGTACCTAATTTTGTTTATTTTGGAAAGATTTTTGTCAGACAATTGGGATTGATTTTAAACCTATCCACTAACATGTCAGGTGAATATACGAGTGTGCAATCATTAAAATCATAATTAGTAGCTAATAAAAGCATTAAATAAATTGCATTAGATAGCAAAGATCTCACATTACTAAATAAGGGGGCATGCCATATCTAACCAAGCTAGAGGGAACCATAATGAACATATTGAAAAAGCTCAATCGAAGGCATTCATTTTTTAAGGACAATTGGAACTCTATGATAAAGTCGTAAGGACATGTTCAATTTTCGAGCATAATTTAAGAGAAGGCTACCCAAAAAGGCAATTTTTAAGAATTTTCAAAGAATTATAATTTTTGAAATTTTTTTGAATTTTCATGGAATTTTAGGGATTTTCCTAATTTTCTAAAAAAATTATGAATTTCGGAATTTTCAAAATTTTCAAAATTCTGAATTGTTTAAATTCTTTTTTTTGAAAAATCCACAAATAAGGACATCGACTTGGACTATCAAGCGCGGTTGGGCTCGGGCCCGAATCCAAGCCTACCGAGCAGGACCAATTCGCGGACAAATTCCCACCTAGACCTTAAAACAAAGCCGAATTTTCTAAAAGCCTAACTCACCTAAATATCTCAACCGAATTTAGCCCAAACTCCACAAGATCAATTAGGACCAAACCAAACCAGACTCAATTAACATAAGCCCAACCTAGATTTACTAAAGTTCAGCCCAAGCTCATCTCCTACGTTCTTCTCCCTCTAAAATATGGTCGATCTCCCCACTGCTCTCTGCCTACACGCACTACCCGCCATCTTTCCACCAAAGCAGGGAGCATGACATTTGAAGGATTTTTATCGCGACTCAGAACCAAACGCTAGAACTCGAATGCTATGCTTCGCAGTGAATCGATCTACTGTAAGAGTTTTTCTTAATATGGATTAAATTAATTGACGTTGTAATTTACCGTTTAACGTTTACCGTTTTACGAGTTTGGTCTAAGGTGAGATAGAAGGTTTCTTAATTAGTCTAATATGGGGCTGGCTAGTGTGGGCCGAGTTGAGCCTGGCCCGTAATGAGGGAGACTGGCTGGAAACTCTATAAATAGTGCTCAAGTCTCTCCTCTAACCCTAATTGTCACATATCCTCACCTAAGGGGCGTTATTCTAACGCTAAACGTGAGGGGCCGTTTCATTGAGCCAGTGATACAGAGGGCAATAGAGGAGAAGGATTTGCGCAAGGAACATTGTGTTTCTGCTTCCGCTTCAAGAACAATGGATCTCAGGTGCTTTAATCTTTCGACCTAATTATGCATGTTCTTGTTCTAGTTATGGAGATCTTGGGGTTGCGCAAATTGCATCATGTGGTATCAGAGTCTCCATAACCTTAGAACTTGAACCTTAATTGATTTTTCCCTAGATTGTATGGGTTTGCCGATTCTTTTCCTTCCGCCGTGGGTTTCTCGTGGGATTGTTGATTTTTTGCGCGGTCAGTGCCTGTTTGTTGTTTCTCGATGCATCGACCTCTCTCGGCTGGTCTTGTTTCTAGCTAGGAGATGGCGGAGCAACCGGGCGAGCAGATAGGACGTGTTTGGTATGGTCGACAGACTCGGTACTAGGGTATTAGGAGGGGAGAGTATTGAAAGGATGGAATTGTTGTCCCCGCCTCGATTTTTAGAATGTTATGCTTATCTAGAAGTTGGCATCTCCGTTTTTTTTGGAAATTCTACGATGATGACTGAAATTGTGTTGGGCATCCTGAAGATCAATGGGTTTGGCAACCTAATAGCACAAAGCGACTGGATATTCGTCTGTGATATTTATTTGATTGCAAATCCAGCGCAACTTACTCTTAGCTATATATATTCAATGTACTCTTACAGCATGAATTGTAAACTAACTATTCTCCGCATTAAGTAGAATTTTATGCATGTCTGAAGTTTGCATGATCCAAACTTGGGTTGGAATTTAGTTAGAAAGAGCCATGCTGAAAATTGCACATTCGTCGTTTCCTTATTGGCCGTGCAATTGCTTATAAATTAAAGTTATAGCTAGACCTTCTCAGTGAGGGTAACTTGGCTTATTCTCCTGATACCATCAAGAAATTCGAAGTAACTTTTTAAGTTATTGATTTATACCATGTAATTTGTGGGAATCAAGTTTGCATTATCATTTGATTTTTAACTCATTCAAGTAAAGATAATTAAATTGCAAATTCGGACCGGTTTTGACCGGCCTTTGAGCCACACGCATGAGCTCCACGCACCGCGCATTCAGGCGGCTCGTGCGGGCACGTGGAGGCTCGGATCAACGCGTGGGTTATGGCGTTAGGTTCGTATGGTCCTCCTTTATCTTGTGGTATATTTATTTTACATGTTTGGTGTTTTTATGGATGTGAAAATACTTATGTAGCCCTAAATACATGTATTTTTAGTGTATTTTTGCGTATGTTTATTGTATTTTCTGTTATTTTGGAAATACAACTGTTGGGTTATAGGTATATTATCACATAATTATTATAAAGGTGTGATTCATCAATAAAAATCAAAATTTATTGTGAACTGAAGCTGGCTTAATGAGATACAATCATTATGAGATAGTAATTGAACTATATATTGAGATAATGAGAAAAACTTTTGTTGCCCATGCATACTCCTTTACACGTTGGTAACTTTTGAATGATGGATGTTTTAAGAATCTGTGACCAAACTGATTGTACTAATTAACACATCTGCTGAGCGTAGGTAATGCATGTTAGTAAGGTTATTGCATATTGTATCTATACTCATCTGGTCACTGGTTAATATCCATCGAATTGAATTTTTTTTTTTTTTTTTTTTTTTTTTTTTTTTTTTATGATTAAGGAGTATGATAATATTTATGCAGAGCATTAGTATCTACTATTATAGTTTAGATATTTGGTTCTGTGGTTTGACTTAATTTATAGGCCACTGGTTGAAGTAATGATATTTGTTACTTAAAATTGGCTAATTAATCAGTTATTGGCCTTGGAGTCATTTTTGACTTATGAATCACATGGGCTATAATGGATCAGCTGTCAGACATCTCGATCTGGTGTACCATATATTGCTGTTGATGTTAATTTGTGATAGATCCTCTAGATTAATAGCAATAATTTATGTTGTTCTGGTACCTAGTATTTTGGGTGCACAAGAGAAGTTTTTTGTATTGCTGTGATTAGTGATTTCATTGGAATTTGTCTTATAGGTTCTCTATATATATTTATATATATGTGCATGTTTAATTTTATTAATGAATAAGGCAATGTAATTAGCATGATATGTGATTTCAGTGATACGTGCCCTATCACTAAAGTTGAAATCACATGTATATGGTGTATGTGAGATGTAGATTTTATATCCCTGGTATGAGAGAATTTCAAAGATTCAATTGAGTTATGACCTCCAAAGTGGCACACTTGATTGGGTTTTAGAAATTTCGGTCTCGTATGTTAATTAAGATGTCTCCTGGTCTAAAACGTGGTCATACTCCCAAAGGAGGTGATTGTGTATTAGTTCATGGAGGGATACATGATGGTGCGGTGGAGGAGTGATTGGTCATAATGGTTCATCTGCCCAAAGGTGATGAATTCACGAAGATTGGAATATATTCTCATAACTGCTATCATGTGGGGAGTGTACAACTACATGTCATGTATTCTGCCCAGAGGTGATTATATGATTATACGTGTAACTTTCTGGATGTGTACTTATACGTCAAGTTACACGGTACTCACATAATGCTAATTATATACATTGCTTATTTTTCAGTCACCTTTTCTGTAATTAATAACTCCACTATTATTAAGGTTTTTACTGTTTCAAATTTTAAGTTATGGGACATATGATTTGTTACTTGAGAAAAGAGCAATAGAATTAGCTTACTGTCTATGAAGCGTTCCATTCTGGAATACTTGAAATTTGGTTTGCCTGCTGACTGCACTGCTAAGAGATGATGGAAGCCTTAGTGGCTTGTAATTATGTCTTGTCTAATAACAAAATTAGGACACATTTGCAAAGATTGTGTTGAAGTCCTAATGTCATATACATCTGGTATATGATTAAAAAGTTGTTTCCAAAAGTTTTCTATTTAGAGAAAATTACCGAGATAAAGAATAAATAATTATAATTAGTTTTAAAAGGTTGTCAGGCTTAATAGTTGCCGTGAATATTTTGGCAAGTATGACAATGCAAAATAGCTTAAAGGGTCATTTGTCAAATACTTGGTAGATTCTGGGGTGGTAACTTAATTACTATACCTGTAAATCCTGACAAAAGATTTGGCCAAAAGGCATAATTGCACCATAATATACATGGTGATGAGTATGATTAGTAAGATTAATTTATTCGGTCTTTTATGGGGTGGTATTTTGAAAACAACATTTTCACACATAAACGTGTTTCTTATCAAAGTTGTTTCATAAACTTTTTTTGAGTTATGAATTGGATATAAATTACTTTGATCTTATTAAATTTAGAGGTGACATGCAATCTATGAAACGTGTTTGGAAACTTACTGACTTGTCTAAAGATCACAAGTTCTTTAGTTGCAAATTGGCGTATAAAACTAAAAGGAATTCAAATAAAGATTGTGGAGTTTAATGCTAAACTTGTAGTTAAAGTTTTCACTCTGAAAGAGGGGTGGATAGTTAATAGTGAAGAAATAATTATTTCTTTAAAAGATTCTTTTAGAGTGAATGTGGCATTAATAGTTTATTTATTTTATATGGAGTTACGTCAAATAGATACAAAATCTATATAGTGCAACGAGAGGATTTTGCAACAGATTTAAGTAAACTTGTGTGTAGACTGAAAAGTCTTATTAATAGTTTTATGCAAGTTTCCAGACAATATTAATAAAGTTTTATAGTGTTGTTATTTTGTTCAATTGGAAACAAAGTAATTCAATATACTGCAAGGTTAGTGGGAGGAAATTTATTTTTCTCATATTCTATGTACATGATATTTTGTTTACAAGTAGTGACCTTGAGGCGTCTTTTGTCCTTTGTACTGAGGTCTATAAGGATTATTCAAGGATTATTCTTGCCATATATATTGGATTTTATATTAGATTTTCTCGAAGGACATTTGTTGATCGTATTTTGGAAATATTCAATATACATCATTACAATTCAGGAATTACTCCTATTGTTAAGGGTGATGGACTGAATCTATCACATTGTCCTTATTTAGATATTGAGAAAATCTAATTAAATGGTGTACCTTGTGTTAATGCACTTAAAATTTTAATATATGCTTTAATTTTGCACTAGATTAAATATTGCATTTGCGATAGGACTTTTAGGTATAAATAAGTTGAATCCAGAACATGATCACTGGGTTGTTGCCAAGAAGGTTTTAAGGTACTTAAAAGTACAAGAGATTATACTGTTAACTTTACTGACTGTTAGGATGATATAATATCAATAACATAATACATATTTATGTTAGCAAGAAGTGCAGTGCAGTAAATAAAGTTCTATGCCTACTATGTAAGTAGAATTTGTAACATTCTTTTAGGTTGTTACTTGAGCTATTATGTTTCGGAACCTTATGAAGGAGTTGATCGTTTGACTTTATGGATAGACCCATACGGTTAAGTTGAGACAATAAATTTATTATTTTTTTAATAACAAATGTCTCAAGGGGTCTAAATATATGACGGTCAAATATATATATATATATATATATATATATATATATATTGACCATAAAGAAACAGTATAGAAAGGCGATGTTAAAATATAATATATTTTCACAGATGGTGTGGTTGCAGATCCACTAACTAAAGGCCTACGCCCATGTGTATTTGAGTGACATGTAATTAGCATGGGCCTAGGAGTATTTTCGGATACTATTGTTTAGTGGGAGCTATTTTGGCTTTATTTTGATAAAGTTCACATCTGTGTTCGTTACATTTGATAACGGTTTGATATGTATCAACTTTTGCATTCAATAAGATATTTTTGAATGTGTTGTTATGTTGAATACATATTGATAAAGTCTCAAGGTATTGCTTAAATCTTCAGTGAAAGCTAGGGGCATCCAGTTATTAACCTTGCGCATATGTCTTGTGATACATAAAGAAAGGTTAACCATAAGGACAAGACATATGTGGGTTCATTGTGTTGAAGAAAAATCCCTTGAAGTTTTGAAGTTGACAAAACAGTCTCGTTAGCAAAGTCTGAAGAATCCAAGACTCAGTTGGTTAAGTCTGAAGACAGTCAGACCCAAAGTTCGATCTGAAGTTTTTTCGTCTGAAGACAGTCAAGACCCAATTTCCGTCTGAAGACTTTTAGACCCAAAATCTAAGTCTAAAGACAATTTGCGATTTTGACAGGCTGACAGCAGGTTATTTTTATGATTAAAGAAAGTAAGATTTGGATATTATATTCTCTAACTTATCCATGGAATATCTCTGGCTGTGATCGTGAGCATGGAAGATTTATTCTTCGGATTTTATCCGTTGAAGATCAAGTGAATTTTTGGAAGGATCTAATTTTGGGAACTCAAGATGGGTCTAATGGCTAACTCAGACTTAGACTCAAACTCTGACTCAAACTCAGACTCAGATAGCGGTATCAAGGTTAGAAATTTAAAAATTCCTACCAAAGTATCAAAATACATTGATAAACTTTGTTTCAGTCTTAAAGGCTCTCTTAAAAGGATTTCTGAACTAAAAAGAGAGAATTCCAAATTGAAACAACAAGAAAAGATTTTAGTTGAAAAAGCTGAAAATCTGGACAAATGTCGTGCTGTTTCAAAAGAAAATGAGATTGTACTTTCAAAAGAAAATGTTTGCTTGAAAGAAGATTTGTTGAAAGTTACAAAGAAATTTTCAATGGGTTCTGAAAAGTTGGATAAAATTCTTTCCATTCAAAGACCTTATTTTAATAAATCTGGTCTAGGAATGTCACATGAAATCATTCCTTTGATTGACTTTCCAAAGGTAAAAGAAAGAATCAAGAATAGGCCAACAAAATCTTTTATAAGGATCATTTTCGAAAGGTTTTTGTAAAACCTGTTGGTAGAAATGCTCTTACATGTTCAAAATGCAAAAGTGTAGAACATTTTGAGAAGGATTGTCCTAAAGTTTGGAGACCTGTTAAGAAGAGTTGGGCAAATACTGTTTATGGTACTAACAATGATGGACCCAAAAAAGTTTGGGTACCAAAGAAGACTTGAGTTTTTCATTTAAATGCAGGTCACTATCAAGAAGAAAATCAAGTGGTATTTGGATAGTGGCTGCTCAAGACACATGACGGGAGACTCAAATTGTTTCACAAAACTTTCTCATGTAAAAGGAGGAAACGTTTCTTTCGGTGGCAACAACAAAGGAAAAATTGTTGGTCGAGGAACCGTGAAAATAGGAAACCTCACAATCAACAATGTTTCTTTGGTTGAAGGATTGAACTATAATCTATTGAGTATTAGTCAACTATGCGACACTGGATACAAGATCAACTTTCAAGAAGATACTTGTTCTGGAACAAGCAAAGATCTCTCACAATCCTTTACTGGACGAAGACATGGAAACATTTATTTGCTGGATGTAAAGTCTGACAGTCCTCAATGCTTGATATCAATTCAAGATGAAGCCATTCTTTGGCATAGAAAGCTTGGACATGTCAACCTGAAGCAAATTGCAAAAGTTTCATCCAAAAAGCTTGTTCGGGGACTTCCTAACCTCAAGTATCAAAAGCATGATTTATGCACTCCTTGTGTACTTGGAAAACATGTTAGAAATTCTTATAAATCTATAAATAAGGTATCCACTAATCGTGTTTTGCAACTTTTACACATGGATTTATTCGGTCCAACAAGAACTCAAAGCATTAGAGATAAAAGATATCGTTTGGTAATAGTTGATGATTATTCTCGTTTTACTTGGGTATTCTTTCTTGCAAATAAATCTGAAGCATTAACTTATTTTACTAAGTTTGCAAAGAAAATCCAAATTGAGAAAGGATATGCAATTTCAAGTATTCGAACTGACCATGGTGGAGAATTTGAGAATCATGATTTTGCTAAATATTGTGATGATTATGGTATTCAACATAATTTTTCATCCCCATACACTCCATAACAAAATGGAGTTGTAGAGAGGAAAAATCGTTCTTTGCAAGAAATGGCAAGAACTCTTTTGATTAAAAGTAATATTTCACCTCATTTTTGGGCTGAAACTACTTCAACTTGTCGCGACCTAATTTTTCCGGGTACATCACCTAGAGTTTTAGGTTAATGGATTACTAAGCCTAGACTTAGTTCGGGCCCTCCCAAGCTCATACCAATTCGCGACTTAGGGTTCAAGTTTTTAAGCATGCAGATGAATTTTATCTAGGAGTCGCCACTAATCATTTTCCGGTAGGCTGATTAGACACCTAAGTAAAATAACGGGAGGATTATTTTACTCCTACGAACTAGAGACTAAGGGTACGGGGACTTGATTACATTAGACTTCTCTAATGCCCTTTCGGTACCATTCCTTTTTATTTTTTGAAAATGTTTTATGCAGGCAGCTGATTTATCTTAACCTAAATTACTATCATGCAAATGTGGTGACCACACGGGTGCTCATCCATTATTAAAACATAAATAAATTGCATCACACAAAGCAAGCAATCATTTTTTTGGGTTTTCTTGAAAATTAGAATTCTTTTACAAAAATGCATTTCCTAACTAAATGACTTAATCTTATTAATATGCAAATTCTAATTAAATGGGCCTATTATGCAAACTAGTTATTATGCACCTCATGACCTAATTTCACTAATGAACAAATTCTGATTAAATGATCCTATTATGCAAAATATGGTAACATGCACCTAATATTTTGGTATTTTTTAATTGAAATTCAGAATTAATAAAAACCTTAATTAAACTATCTAAAAGGGATAATTTTCTAATTTATTCTAGGAATTAATTTGACTTAAACCTTATAAAACTATTTTTTTTTAAAAATGAGATAATTAAAATGTGCGAAGATTATCTAAAAAAACTAATTTAGGTCCAATCCTAACTTAATTCTAAAAATGCAACCCCAAAAATATAATCCTAAGAAAATTTTAATTTACTAAACCTACATGTTTGATTTACTAACCTATATGCTCATGATTTGCTAAACCTAAAAATGCAATTTAATTTATTAAACCTACAGGGCTAATGCAAGATTTTGATTTTTTTTTTTTGATTTTTTTAGTTTTTTTTAGTGTTTTTCCAAGATAATCAATTATCAAATAAGCATTACATCTAAACAATCCAGATATTCAACCAATAAAGAATTAAAATAATCGAAAAAATAACCCGTTGTCTCACGGGCCAAATTAACGATTATTTTTAACCCTAAATATCACGACAAATCAAAATAATTAAAAATCTGGTTTGAAGTCTTACGGACCAAATTAAATAATTATTGTGATGTAACGATTAAAATTCCACCAAAGAACCCAAAAATTAATATAATTAAAAAAAATGATCCGACGTCTCTCGGATCAAATTAATAATTATAATAATTCTGGACAAAATTCCTGCAGGTAGTGCCTACAATACTTATTGACATCAAGTACAACCTAAATAAATAAACTAAAAAAGAACAAAACAATGGGATCAAATGAAATAAAATAAGTAAAAAAATTAAACTACCTAAGAGGGGCTCAAGGAAGACTACAGTGTTGAGGGGGAAAGCGGATCGCAAACGGAGGCGATGCGGTGACGCGCGATGGGGAGGTCGGATCTCGGATGGCCGCACTGGGGGCGACGAACGGCGACGGTAAGGGGCACCTTCGGAGCGGGGTTCGGACGGAGGTGCGGGGAGTAGCAGGTCGCGGCTTCGGCTGAGGGAGAGGCTCCGGCGCGATGGCAAGCGACGGGCTGAACTCGGCGATGGGCGGGGATGCGAGCTGTGGCAGTGGCGTGGCAGTGGGCTGCTACGGCGTCGACGCTCGTGGGTCGCAGGTGGAAGCGCGGTGGTACCCGGTGTCGCGGTGCCGGCGCAAGGGCTGGCGCGGCACGAACTGGCGCGATCAAAAGGGGGTGGGGGGTCTCCGAAGGAGATGATACTGTAGTGCTTTTCCTTTTCTTTTTTTTCCTTTTTTCTCACTCTCTCACGTCACTTCTTTTCTGCAACTTTTCTCTTCTTTGCTGACTTTTCCCTTTCTTTTCTCCCGCAGGTTGTCGAGGGGAAGAGAAAACTCTTCTTGCACGACAAAAGGTGGGGTTTCTCTCTCTCGCACGAATTCCCTCTTTGCACCAATTCTCTCAATTTTTGGAGAACGCCCCTCGGAACTCTCTCTCTCAAAAATTTCCTATCCCCACCTTATTACGAAAAAATGAACTTCTTTTATAGTGATTCTAAAAGCCACTTATATGGCATTTCTCGAATTTCCATCTCTAGTCGTATTAAATCAAATCTGTAAATTAGGGCATGATTTCGCAATTAGTTCGATCTTGCTCAGATTTCTTCCATTCTGCAAAAATTATTGCCTCTTATTCACATGATTTTTAAATTGCTTCTGCATTTGACAAAAATCCGAATATCCATCAGAATTTCAATTTTCCTTGCACAATTCAATCAAATCAATCTCCCCTATTTTTAAAAAAAATGCAATTTTATTTTTCCAAAATTAGGTGTCAACACAACTGCTTGCTATATTATAAACAAAATTTTTCTAAGACCTATTTTAGAGAAAACACCTTATGAACTGTTCAAAGGTAAGAAACCTATTGTTTCTTATTTTCATGTATTTGGTTGTAAATGTTTTATCTTAAAGAATTCTAGTGATCAAATTGGTAAGTTTGAAGAAAAATCAGATGAATGAATTTTCCTTGGCTACCCTATGACAAGCAAAGCTTTCAAATTTTTCAACAAATGAACTCAGATTGTGGAAGAATCCATGAATGTGAAGTTTGAAGACTCAGTACAAAATTAGACTCAACCTGAAGATTTTGAGTCTGGCCAAGTGTTTACAAATTCTCTTGAAGAAAATCAAATCTCAGACACTCAGCCGCAAACCAATTCAGCAGCTCCAACTAAAGAAGAGCCTCATCAAAGTAACAAACCAACTACAAATTGGAAGCACAAATCAAGTCATCTTGCAGATCTCATCATTGGCAACATTGATGAAGGAGTTCGAACAAGATCTAAAAGGCGTGAAGAATCTAGTGCTCTTGCACTCATTTCTGAGATCGAACCTAAAAACATAGAAAATGCATTGAAAGATGAAAGCTGGATTGAAGCAATGCAAGAGGAATTGAATCGATTCAAAATCAACAATGTTTGGGAGCTAGTTTCTAAACCAAAAGGTAAATCAATTATCGGTACCAAATGGGTTTTCAGGAACAAGCTTGATCAACAAGGAAAAGTGATAAGGAACAAAGCAAGACTTGTGGCAAAAGGTTACACACAAGAAGAAGGCATCGACTATGATGAAACCTATACTCCCGTGGCAAGGTTAGAAGCTATAAGATTATTTCTTGCTTTTGTTTGTTTTAAAAATTTCAGGTTATTCCAAATGGACGTGAAAATTGCATTCCTAAATGGAATTATCCAAGAAGAAGTCTACGTGGAACAACCACCAGGAAAGATTTATATGGCTTAAAACAAGCACCTCGAGCTTGGTATGAAAGGTTAAGTAATTTCTTAATTCAAAATTGTTTCTCTAAAGCTAAAATAAATACTACTTTATTTATTAAAAGAGAAGGCAAGGATTTCATACTTGTTCAAATTTATGTTGATGATATAATATTTGGTTCTTCTAATGAAAAGCTTTGCAAGAATTTTTCGAGTTGTATGCAGAATGAATTTGAGATGAGCATGATGGGTGAACTAAATTTCTTTTTGGGACTTCAAGTTAAGCAATCAAAAGAAGGAACTTTTATCCATCAAGAAAAGTATGCAAAAGACCTTATCAAGAAGTTTGGAATGGAGAATTGCAAGAAAACAGAAATTCCTATGTCAAACTCATCAAAGCTGGATAAAGATGAAGAAGGAAAGAGTGTAGACCAAAAGCTATACAGGAGTATAATCGGGTCACTTCTTTACCTTACTGCATCTAGACCTGATATTCTATTTAGTGTTTGCATATGTACTCGATTTCAATTTGATTCTAAAGAATCTCACATGACTGCTGTGAAGCGTATTATTAAATATGTTGCAACTACATCTAAGTTAGGTCTGTGGTATTCCAAATAAGGAGATTTTACTCTCCTTGAATATTCTGATACTGACCTTGCTGGTTGTAAAGTGGATAGAAAAAACACTACAGGTACTTGTCAACTATTGGGAAACAGGATGGTATCTTGGTTCTCAAGAAAACAGGGTACCGTGGCTCTTTCAACCGCTAAAGCAGAGTACATAGCTTTTGGAAGTTGCTGTTCTCAAATCCTATGGATGCAACAATAATTGAGAGACTTTGGAATTGAAGAAACAAATACAGAAATCAAATGTGACAACACAAGCGCAATCAACCTCACAAAGAATCCAATACTTCATTCAAGAGCGAAGCACATTGAAATCAAGCATCATTTCATTCGAGATCATGTTCAAAGTGGTGAAGTGGTGATTCAGCATGTTGATTCAAAGAATCAATTAGCAGATATATTCACAAAGCCCCTAGAAAAGGCTCACTTTGAATCAATTCGCTCAAGACTGAGTATCGTAAGTTTTGAAGATGTTTAGACTCAAAATTAAAGTCTTGAGACAAGTTCAGACCTAACGCAAAGTCTGATGGTGCTCAGACTCAACGTAAGGTCTGGTGGCGTTCAGACTCAAAGGTAAAGTCTGAAAAGAGTTCAAACTCTGAGGTAAAGTCTAAACACTTTCAGACTCTATCTTTTAGTCTTTTTATGTATCGTATTTTATTTTTTCGTATTCTCTGCATTATCTTATTTTTATTAATTACTTTTCGAATTTTCAAAATCTCTTTTTTACTTAATTTTTGACATGCAATTATGGCAGTTTACATTTTCGAAAAGGCAGTTTACTTTTTCCAAATTTGAATTTATCTTTAGTAGTTTTTATTTTCCTTTTACGCGACGATTCAGTATCCCGGTTTCATTATTATTTTCTCCTACTATTTATACTCTCAAATCGTCACTTTCATCCGCTACTACTTTTTGAAATTCATCTCCATTCTCTTTCGTTTCCGAAACCCTAAGACCTCCCTTTGCCGTTCCTGTTTCATTACCTTTCTGGACAAAAATTCCATCTTTTTTGCGAACAAGTTGAACTTTTGCTTGCATTCCAAGAATGTCGTCCCGAAAGTCTTCCAAGATCGCCAGCATGGGACCGCAAAGACAAATAGAGGGTCCTACAAGGGTGGACCTCATAGGAGAAGATTCTCCTCGAAGGGAAACCGAAAGTCAACATTTTGAGGAATGGGTCACTGAAGCAGAGCCAGTAAGAACCCTTAAACCACATAATGCTTTTGATCTTTACAGTAGATTAAAGGCTGGAGGAACGAGTTTAAAGACGATTGAGGATTTTTGGAAAGAAATGGGGTTTAAAAGCGAGTATATTTTCTTGATGGAGATGGAGAAGATGAAACTTGTTGAGGAAGGGACTGCACAAAGGACACTTGAAAACATTACGAGTGATCCGCTTTACAGTTCTGCAAGTTAGACCCTAGACGATGATGAGAGACTTTTCTCTCAGTTTCAGCCGCGATTGGGTGTGGCTGTGAACTTTGTTTGTTCTTCGGGAAGTTTGTTTGGGTCTAAAGAGTATGAGCGAGTTTACACCAAGTTGTTGAAGAGGGGTGTAGTAAATCCAAGAAGTGTGGACTTCGACTTCCTTGATTCGTTGAAGATAAATCTTAGAGAAAAGTTTGCTAGGTTGCAATTGGAGAAATTCTGCACGGATACGACAAATGCACATTCTGAACTTACGGCATATTTTTACTCAAATTTGTCGTTTCTGGATGCGAATCGGTTGTTCTTTTCTTTTATGGACAAGGATTATATAGTTGATGTTGACACTTTGGCTGATGTTATTGGGGTGGAGAGAAGGAGTTTCCAACCAATATAAGTTTCTACAGCCTATGCAACTCTGGAGATTGTGCGTGACAGAACAGTTGAATGTAAAATATCCTATACAAGGATGAATGCCACAAACGTATTGTTGCACAAAATCATCATCAACTGTATCAGGCCAAAGACAACCTCGAAGACCGATGTCTCCAAGACCGAAGCCAAACTGATGTTTGCCATCAACAAAGGCAGACCCTTTTCTCTCCCACATGTTATTCTTTTCCACATATACAGAACAGTGGTTAAGGATAAGAGCCAATTGCCTTATTCATCAATCATCACCAAGTTATTCAAGCACTTTGAAATTCAAATTCCTACACCTCTATGCCTGACCAATTTAAGTCTGATGCTTGTTGGTTACAAGATGGTGATGAAGATGAAGTTTCCGGAGCTAAATGCTGCTGTGGAAAGGTTGAGGGAACAGACATCTTCAAAAGAGATCCCTACTGCTTCTTCAAAGAGAAAGGGCAAAGAGCCCATGGTTGAGAAAAAACGTCGAAAAATCATCCTGCAGGACGAAGAGGATGAGGAAGAACTTGAAGATGCCATGACTTTGTCTGCTCTCTCAAGATTGAGGAGTCCAGTCAGCCTGAGCACAGAGGCTGGAGAGAGGACACGGAAAGAAGCAGAGGAGAAAGAAGCTGAGAAGAAGAGGAAAGAAGAAAAAGAAAAACAGAGGAAGAGAGAAGAAGAAAGGAAGAGAAGAGAAGAAGAAAGAAAAAGGAGAGAAGAGGAACAGAGAAAGAGAGAAGAGGAACAAAAAAGAAGAAAAGAAGAACAGAGAGAAGAAGAGGAAAGACAGAGGAAAGCAGAAGAAGAAGAGATGAGAAGAGAAGAAGAAGGAAGAATGAAGAAGGATGAAGAGGAGAGCAAAATGCAGGAGGATATGGCTGCAGGATTTGAGCCATTACTTGCTCAATCTGGGAAAGAGACCGAGAAACATCACAGTGCTGATATGGAAGTTAGCGAGGATTATTCAACTCCACCCATTGACATCAACATAGGGGGAGTTACTGTGGATCAAGAAACGATTTCGCCTTTACATTTTAGTGATGTGAGTAGGTCAGGTGCTGACCCTGAGGAGGTCTACGCATCTCATTTCCCAGAGCATGAAGAATCCTCTCCATTAGAGAAGGAAAGGGCTGAGAATGATGCTCCAAGTTTCCAAACTCCTAGAACTGAATCTGCTGGTCCTAGTGGAGGTAATTATAACTCGACAGCTTTTACACAACTGTTGAATGTTATGTTGGACCTTCAAAAGCAGGTGTTTGGAATGGACTTTGAGCTAAGGGATTTAAAGAAGGCGATGTTGAGTACTTCTGTGAATATGCAAGATCAGATCAATGCACTTAGAGCTCAAGTGGAATGAAATCAGAACAGTGCAGAGTTGATTTCTGTGAAGGAGGCTCTTGCTAATCTTGAAAAGACAGTACAGACGCTCAGCAAATTTCAGCTTGTTCGTATCCCTGGAGAGCCCTAAATCATTTTTCAAAATCATCCACTATTCACTCTACCTATTCGATGGGACAAAAAGGGGGAGAGTTTGCAGATTTGAAGCTTGTTTATTTGTTTTGAACGTTTATTTGTTTTGAACTTTTATTTCGCTTAGACAGTTTTTATTTTGATTTGGATTTGGATTTGGTTGTTTGAACCTCTATGGACTTTATGCTTATTTATGCTGATGTTTGAATTTCTAGACTTGTGAATTTGCATTGCAGGATCATTATAGTTGTGAGGATAATTGTTATTGGACTAACATTTTCTGTTTTGCAGAAATAATCCTCAAAGTATATATGAGTTCTCTTTGCAGGTTTTAAATTCACAAATCTGCCGAGGGTTTTGTCATCATCAAAAAAGGGGAGTTTGTTGAAGAAAAATCCCTTAAAGTTTTGAAGTTGACAAAACAGCCTCGTCAGCAAAGTCTGAAGAATCCAAGACTCAGTTGGTTAAGTCTGAAGACAGTCAGACCCAAAGTTCGGTCTGAAATTTTTCCGTCTGAAGACAGTCAAGACCCAATTTCTGTCTGAAGACTTCCAGACCCAAAATCTAAGTCTAAAGACAGTTTGCGATTTTGATAAGCTGACAGCAGGTTTTTTTTTTTTTTATGGTTAAGGAAAGTAAGATTTGGATATTATATTCCCTAACTTATCCATGGAATATCTCTGGCTGTGATCGTGAGCATGGAAGATTTATTCTTCGGATTTTATCCGTTGAAGATCAAGTGAATTTTTTGAAGGATCTAATTTTGGGAACTCAAGATTCTGATTGTATGGGCGAGCAGGATTGACGAGCTATTTTCTACTTATATTTTCGGCAACGCGAAGATCACTTAAATTGATTCAGTCCAACGGGTTGATTGGATGAATTCTTGGAAAGTGCCAACGGGTATGGTGGCACAGAGGCTACTTAAGGTGGATTGGTGTTGCTTGAAAATAAGAGAGAGAACTGATAGAAAAATCTCGATATTAGAACCTCTGAAATCACTTGTTCTCTAAAATCTCTTGTGTTCAAATTGTGTATCAAAGAGAGTTAATTACAGTGTGATACAGCAAGAAGCTGTAAAAGAGACTGTCTACTGGAGAAGTCTAGTTCGTGATTTGTAATAGTACTCATTTGCTGCATAGTGATTACAGCCTATTAGCTGCCAGCGTGGAGAGTGGACGTAGGCTTGGAATAAGCCGAATTACTATAATCTTTGTGTCAATTCTCTTTTACCCTACTCTATTTTACTTTATGAATGCATGATCTACTTGTTATTGATATATTCTCCATATTAAAGTATTCTACAGTAAAAGATTCCAAAAGAATTTCGTAATCACTTATTTACCCCCTTCTAGGTTGATTCACTAGCCTATATCACATTGGAACCATAATGTCATTCTCTTATGGCACGAGCTTTTATGTCGCCTAAGGTAAGAGAATGGTGACTAACAAATGGATCTCTCTATGAGAGATGTTAGCCATTTGCCACACTACCATATTGGATCCATATCAATAAAGTTGAAAGCACTTGTGACCGTGGAAGGCTCTGTGTGTATACATGCAGTTACCGCCATGATTCGGTGTTGGAGACTTTATGGGATAGGATTGACTATTAAGAATTATCTCTGGACCAATGTGTGCACATACAGTACAATTTCAATTAATATAATCTAAGTGGGAGAATGTAAGAGTTTTTCTTAATGTGGACTAAATTAATTGACGTTGTAATTTACCGTTTAACATTTACTGTTTTATGGAGTTTGGTCTAAGGTGAGATAGAAGGTTTCTTAATTAGTCTAATATGGGGCTGTCTAATGTGGGCCGAGTTGAGCCTGGCCCGTAATGAGGGGAATTGGTTGGAAACTCTATAAATAGTGCTCAAGTCTTTCCTCTAATCCTAATTCTCACATATCCTCACCTAAGGGGCGTTATTCTAACGCTAAACGTGAGGGGTCGCTTCATTGAGCCAATGATACGGAGGGCAATAGAGGAGAAGGATTTGCGTAAGGAACATTGTGTTTCCGCTTCCACTTCAAGAACAATGGATCCCAGGTGCGTTAATCTTTCTACCTAATTATGCATGTTCTTGTTCTGGTTATGGAGATCTTAGGGGATAAGAACGCTTCAAGTGCCATAAGTTGGCACAAAAGGACATTTAAGTGCCAAAAGTTACAAAATATACACTTAAGTGCCACATTCGAAAAAGAAATGGATACTTAAGTGCCACTCTAGCCAAAATGCTGACGTGTGCAAATTCCAACAAAATAAGTGCAAAACGACGCCGTTTTGCACACTGATATGGCCAAATAAGTGCAAAACAACGTCATTTTTGCATTGACGTGGCAATAAATAAATGTAAAAATTAATTAAATTTAATTTAAAACTAAATTTACTTAAAATATTTAAAAATACAAATACAAATATTAAAAAATTCAAAAAAATTAAAAAATTTTCCAAAAAACTAAAAAAATCAAAAAATTTAAAAAATTTAAAAATTTGAAAATTTGAAAATTTAAAAAAAAATTTAAAAATTTAAAAATTTTAAAAAATTTAAATTTTTAAAAAATTTAATTAATTTTTATATTATTTTAATTTTTGCATTGACGTGGCAACTTTTTTTTTTTAAATTTTTTTAGTTCTTTAATATTAAATTTTGTTATTTTTAAACGTTTTAAATAATTTTAATTTTAATTTTAATTTAATTAAATTTTATATTTTTTAATTTTTGCATTGACGTGGCACTTTTTTTTAATTTTTTTAGTTTTTTAATATTAAAATTTGTTATTTTTAAATGTTTTAAATAATTTTAATTTTAATTTTAATTTAATTAATTTTTATATTATTTTTTCCACGTCAACACTAAAACGACGCTGTTTTGCCTTTGCCTCGCCGGAAAATCGCCATGTCAGCGTTTTGACCGGATTTTGGCCGGATTGGCACTCAAGTGTACCATTTTGCTCCGATTTTGGTACTTAAGTGTACATTTCGTAACTTTTGGTACTTCAGTGTCTCTTTGTGCCAACTTATGGCACTCCAGGGGTCCGCGTGTCAAGATCTTGGGATTGCGCAATTTGCGTCTTACATCTATATCCACCACTGGTCCTCCATCACAGGCCAATTCCAGTCACTGGAAATGCTTGCGGCCACCACCTTAAGCGTGTATGATTTGACAAGATCTAGTTTCGTTCAAGTAACGGATTCCAGCCAATTGAAAAGATCTTCTGGTCACTTCCAGGTTAGAGCCCAACTCATCCCTTGATGAAGAGGGATGGTGGACACCCAAGGCGGATACCGTTTTCTACTTGCTAAAATGCCTATGTTCAACGTCCAAACAACGAATACGCAACAACCACACAGAGAAACGACATGCCAAGTAATAGAACGCACAAAAACATTACAAAGCCATGTCTAGTGACCAAATTACTCTCAGAACAGACCAAGAACCAAAGAAGACGACGTGAATTTGTTCATCAAGCACTTGGAGGGCGTCGCCGAAAGGGAGGCCACTCGCTCATTCAAGACGCGGTTTCGAGTCAAAATCAATACACGACGCACAAGCAACACTCAAGGCCAACTCAGAGACGAATTATTTACATTCAACACGATCGAAAACGGAGAACGAAAAGTCCTGGTCTCAATTGAACTGAGGCCGAGCATCAAACAAGGAAGAGGGGAGCCCGAGCCTGGTCGCCAGAGGTGGCCCTAACCAGCTTGGCCATGGGCGAATGGGAGGCGAGCTCCTCAAGCCGAGATCCTCGAGGAAATGGCCCGAACCATGCAAAATCAAAAGAAGGAATGTGACCTATATGGGAGATGATGAGGTTGTCCCACGTCCATTGTGGAAAGCGCTAGCGGTTGATGTATAATTATAAGTACGAGAGAAATGTCTCACCTATTGAATTAGTTTATGGGGGCGAGAGAGGCCAACATTACCAAACAGAGACGTGGTGCGGGAAGAGCTGGAGTTGCGCGCTCAAGAATGCAGCCGGGAGTTGTCAGAAGGGGTTCGGGTGCGGCCGGACTGCTAGAGGCCTCCTCGCCCTCAGACTCTCTCTCTCTCTCTCTCTCTTGGTTGCTTACCGAAGAAAACCCCCTGTGTTCTCTCCAGCTGAAGAAGAAATAAGAAAAACCACCCTAGAAGATCAACGTTCCTCTTGTTAAGATATACAACAATTCTGAAGACAAAGCTAAGGCAGCAAGCATTACTAGTGCAAAAGGGAAAATGACTAAAGCCAATTCATCCATGGAGTAATGTCGAAGATGTTCTGCTGTTCATAATGTCGACGCTCTGCTGTTCATAATGACGAAGATACTCTATTGTTCACTACCTTGTTCGATACTCTGTTGTTCACTACCTTGTTCTTAGTCTGTATTACACTCTGTTGAAAAATTGAGTCTGTATTCATGAAGTCTTTCTTTTAGTCTTCGATGAGTAGCCTTTAGTCTACAATATTAGTCTTCTTTTTGTTCGTTAAGTAAGATAGAAGAGCTGTACTCTTTAGTTAGTTAGTTAGTTGAGTATTGCTGTAACTACTCAACTAATCTGTGAAACTACTCTAATGCGAGAGATATAAATAGAAGAATCTCTCTCTCTGTTGTAATTGATTCAATAGAATGAATACAGAATGAAGAAATATTCAGTTCATATTCATCTTCTCTCCAAATACTTCTGTTCTTGAAATTCTTTATGGTATCAGAGCATGATCGATTCTGGAGTGATCCTGGCAACGCTGGTAAGCTGCGAGAATCTGCAGCAAACTGAAGTTTCTCAAGAACTTGAGGATCGTTGCAACAGTGACTTGAATCTCTTCTTTTGAAGTAAGGTTTCCTTGTTAAGGAAAACTATCAGTAGAAATACACAGTAGAAACGAGTAAAAATTCTGTGTATACTTTCAGTATTGAGATCTTAAGGGGGAAGCATGACAGCTAGAGTCTCGAAGTATCCATTCCCTATACATATTAATATTTCAAACTTCGTTAATATCAAGCTTGCAGAGGATAATTTTCTTCTTTGGCAAGCTCAAATCCTCAGATTCCTGAGGAGTCAGGATCTCTTTGGTTTTGTTAGTGGAGAAGTAGAACAATCTGTTAAAATTCTGCAGATCGAGGCTGAGGAAGGTCAGGTTATAGAGATCCCTAATCCTGAGTATAATGATTGGGTTAAAACTGATCAGCTGGTTTCTTCTTGGATCAGTGGCTCACTGTCAGAAAATATACTTAGTTTAATCATTGGGTTGAATACTGCTCATGAGGTTTGGCAAACACTGATTAATCGATTTACACAAAAGTCAGTGGCTAAGGAGTTTGAGCTTAGAGGGAAGTTACAGTCCTGTCAAAAACGTGATAGAAATCTATCAGCCTATCTGAGGGAATACAAAACAATTTTTGATCAGTTGAATGCAATTGGGAAACCAGTTGATGAAATAACCAAACTTTTTGGTGTATTAGAAGGCCTTGGATCTGAATACGAGAGCTTTAAGACAACAATTTACTGTCTAAAGCCACAACCTGAGTATGATGAAGTAATTTCACACCTTGAAAGGTTTGAAAACAGGTTGCAGAATTATACCTTGAATCAGTACAATCCAACTCTGGCTTACTATAGTCAGAAGAGAGTTGAAGGTAAAAATGATAAGCTTGAAGATTCAAGGGGAAGTAGTCGTGGGGGAAGATTTTATGGAAGAGGCAGAACAACAAACAACAGATATAGGGGTTCTGGTTATCAAGGGAGAAACTTGAATTACAGAAACTACAATGTCAACTATGAGCAGAGGAATCAGCAATTCAAACAATTTAATTCTCCACCAGCCTTTATTCCTGGTCAGGGCTTTAGGCCATACAACAATCCAACACCAAAGTATACAGATACCAGAACATATCCATCATAAGGTTCTGCTCTTAATGGAAAAACTCAGACAGAAAAGCCAAATGGAAATAATCGACTAGAGTGTCAAATATGCAAAAGACCTGGTCATGGGGCTCTACACTGCTGGTACAGGTTTGACAACTCATACCAGGCTGAGGAAATACCTACAGCATTGTCAGCATTCCATATTGAAGATGGCAGTGGCAGTGACTGGTATCTTGACACTGGTGCAACAGCTCATGTTACAGCCAATGCTGGTATGCATCGAAACTATCTTAAGAATGTTAATAATGATACTGTAATGGTTGGCAATGGTGTGTGCTTACCTGTTAAGTACATTGGAAATACAACATTAAACACTGCAGCAAATGTGTTACCATTGAATGATGTATTGGTTGTACCAGAGATAAAGAAAAATCTACTCTCAGTATCTAAACTGATAGATGATTACCCCTGCTTTTTTATTGTCACGCTCCGAACCCCGAGCGCGCGCACATCCCACTGTGGTCGATCAGCTATGCGACGTTCCCAGGCACTCGTCGCCGACCCGTTCATTTTAAATGCACATGCGGAAGCGAATTACTAATCCCCCGACCTCAACAAACATGGGATAGAAAAGCAAGACAACAATTTCCAAGCAAATACACTTTTATAAACACTTCAAGTTTATACTAAAGGTCTAAGTCATAAAGAACTACTGAGCCACCTATGCTCCTGATCCTTCTGCTTCAAGCTCCTGGCTCTTCACACTAGGGACCTGAAAATGGTTATACAATAACCAGTGAGATATAAATCTCAGCGAGTTCTTCCCCTAAGCCCCCGATTAGAACACTAACTCAACTCGGGGTATCTCTTCAGAACCACCCCACAAACAAGCAAACAACCAACAATCAACAGTCGGTTCGCATGTAATCTTACCTGGCATGCCATACCCTGCACGTTATATCTCAGTACAATACACGCAATGCACATGACCATTAGATGATACATTTCATCATTCACATACGAGTCGCATCACAAGCAATCTCACCTGGCCATTGCCACACCCTGCACGTTATTGATTCATGTGTGCGTGCCATAAACAATGTGCTCAACTCATGTATGACCGAAATCGCAAATACCATGATTCTCATGCATTCTTGCACATTGGCATAGTTCGAAAACACAATGCATATACTCAATGCATACAACAATTGAAATGCCTTATCCACTCAATTAATCACAGGGGTCTCAACCCAATCAACCACAGAGGTCCTGATTATGAGGCCAAACCGTTATGACACGTCCCATACCATGCCACACAGTTTCGTCCCATAATCAGGCGCATCAATCAACACCCAACATGCGATCCAATTGTTATTCACTGCCACTCAAGGGCATAGCCTACTCGCAGTTCGGCTATCTTCTGACATTAATGCCAGGCATCGTCTCCCCCCATGGAGCACGGCATCGTCAGTACGTCGACGGCATTCCCGAAGGAGCATCGTCTCCCCCCCATGGAGCACGGCATCGTCAGTTCGTCGATGGCATCGTCAGTACGTCGACGGCATTCCCGAAGGAGCATCGTCTCCCCCCTTGGAGCACGGCATCGTCAGTACGTCGACGGCATTCCCGAAGGAGCATCGGTCCAACCTCCACTGCGACCGGCATCCGTTGACTTGGGGCATTCCCGAAGGAGCATCGTCCGGCCCCAAAGGCTCGCGACGGCATCTCATCTCATTCATGCATTCATTCAATTTCGGCCTAGGACACCGTGCATTGCACTCAAATACTTCAATTAAAATGGTGATCCCGGCCTATTTTCTTCATATTAGAAATGCATGATAAAATAATCGTGTGTGAGGGACACGGTTAGATCGAAACCAGAAATTTGTGTCATCACTTTTTCAAACCCCACTGTTTGATAAGAAATTTGTGTCATCTCTTTTTCAAACCCCACTGTTTGATATTATACTTAAAAAATATATTTTCGGTGTCAAAACCCGACACCCGGGATTTTCCAAATAAAATCCACATTTTCACAATCACCACTCAACTTCACAAATCATCACTCAATTCATGCGGATGTTTATGCAATAACACATCCAATCACTTCATAGGATTAAACACACATGAAATTAGACACTTTTCATTCTCGGGTGAACAGTGTTTTGTGAACAGTGCTCGTGAACAGTGTTTCGTGAACAGTAAATCGTGAACAGTACCTCGTGAACAGTAATTTGTGAATAGTGTCGCGTGAACAGTAAATTTCCAGAATTCAATAAATGATAAATTAAACTCAGAATTTATTAAAAGCATTAATTAAAGCAACCCTCAATTAATTAAAGCCAAGCATACTTAATTAACCACATAAAGCACATCAAGCAAATAAAGCAAGATTAAGCTAAACTAATCTAATCCATCCATCTAACCACCTATCTTAGGGCTAATACAACTTAATTAAATCATCTAAAATAGAATTAAATCTAACTAAACCAACCCTAAGCAAGTTTAGGCTCTAATCAAAGGATTAGGAGCTAAACTCACCCGTTAAGCGGGCCGGAGACATCAACGCTGCGGCGACGCTCCCAGACCTCTACCACGACGATCCAAGGCGGTCCCAAGCTCAACACAGCAACCACAGCCCAAACTCCCACTGAAACCTCTGAAAAACAGCCCTGCCGGAGGAGAAACTGACTTGAACGGCTTGGCCGGAGCTCCGGCGAAGGGGTTGGCCGGCAACCGGCGGCTCCCAGGGGTCTTGGGGATCTTGTGGGTGGATGGGATGGCCAAAGGAAGGTCTGGAATGGGAGAAAAATGGCCGAAAACGCGAACCAGGCGGAGCTGGGCGGAACCGGGCGGTCCAGCGGCCGGTGTCTTGTCACAGGATTTCGGGATAAACGGAAGCTCTGTTCGAGGTTATACCAGGCTCGTTGGAACGGTTTCGAAGTTCTCTTTACGGTGGTATATGGAGCGTATCCTGATTCTCACGGGAAGATCACTTTTAACTCGAATATTTGACGAAAGGTCAGCTGGAGCAGAACTGTTCCAGGCGGTCGGACTGCCGCTGGCTTCTGGCCGGAATTCGGGACGGATGGAGAATCTTTTTGGCGAACAGCCAAGTCCCCCTGAACGGTCTGGATCTTCTGAAGACAATGGTGGGTGGCACGAAGGCCGATTCGTCCAGGAAGCCAACAATCAACTCGAATCTTTGGAGGGATGTCTGCTGGAACAGAAATTGGAAAAGAGGGAGAACGAGGGAGAGAGAGAGCTCGACGGTTTGGGGCTGAAGGAGGGAGAGAGAGAGAGTGATGTGAGGGCTGGAGTCACATCTCTTTAAGGCCATTGAATGCTTGCTTCAATTCCCCATGCATGATGTCATCTTCTCTCTCTTCCTTTGCCCTTATCCACTTGCTTTTAGGGGCAATTTGGTCATTTCCACCTTACACAAATTACCAATCTAACCTTGGGCTGAAATTGGTGGATGGGCCTAAGGATTGGGCTTGGCCATGAATAGTAATGGGCTTGGGAATTGGTTGGGCTTGATTGGGCCCAAAGTTGGACCATGGGCTTTGAAAGATGAATAGTGTCTTAGGCCTAATGGGCTCATTTGCTTAACTTAGGCCCATTTTGGTGGCTGTCCCAACTTAGGCCTAAGGCCACACTAGCTTGGCCCGGCCCATTTCCTCGCGGGCTTACTTTCTCGGTCCAAAAATCCCTTTTTCCAATTTCTCGGCTTTACTGGCTCTGTCTACTGTCGCTAAAGCTTCATCTAAAGTCTGTCCTGGACATTCCCGATAATTCGAAGTCCAATTCTTAGTTCTCATGCCATGTCAATTTCGCCCTAATGCCATTTTGGTCACAACTCAGACTGACAGGTGGCTTTGAGGATTCACGCGTGACCGACTTGTGCCAAACCACGTTCAAGATATCTCGACGCATGGACGTCCTTGACTACATGAAATTACGGAGGATAGATTCTTATTTCTAAGTACACGATTACTGAGGATCGACCTAGGGTCATTCGCGGGCTCGATAACGGTAAAAGGAATCACCCGTCGTTCCATTATGTTCTGTTCACGAATCAACTTTTAGTCGTCCTTAGAATCGGCCTGCCTACCTACAGGATCTTCCTCACGCAAGTCTCACGGTCAAGTCGTTTTCCCAGGTCGAGTTCTTTAGTCGTACGAGTTCTGTCCTCATTAGCCTTTCCTCTCAAGGTCAGTATCTTAGGAGTGATCAATTCCAAGTGAGAGCAACCAACAATGCATTGACGAAATTCACATCCATTCATTCCTCAGAGGACTCGAATTTCAGGATGTCACATTTATATTTGACAAAAATGGGGTATACATGAATGATAGCACCTCCAACACAATAAGGATGCTGGGAAGGAAGATTCAAGGTCTCTACAGGATAAGTCCTTGTGCTGCTGAGGCTCTCTTCACTCAGAAGCAAAAGGTCATTGGAGAGAATGTATGGCACCAACGCTTAGCACATACAAGCCAGAATGTCTTGAGACAATTGAAGAATCAAAAATTGATCATGTGTAATAAAGACTTACCTTCAGTCTATAGAAGCTGTCAGTTAGTTAAAAGCACAGCTCTTCCCTTTCCTATAGCGAATTCTACAGCAACAGAACCATTAGAACAGATCCATTGTGATATATGGGGACCCTCCCTAATTAATTCTGTTCAAAGGTTCAAATATTATGTCATCTTCATTGACAATTTCTCTAGATTCAGCTGGTTGTATCCACTAAAGCTCAAATCAGATTTCTATAATATCTTCTTGATGTTTCAGAAGTTAGTGGAAAATCGGTTCAATCATAAGATCAAAGTGTTCCAATGTGATGGGGAGGTGAGTTTATCAGCAACAAGTTTAAATCCCATCTGCAGAATTGTGGTATTCAACAACACATTTCATGTCCCCACACTCCTCAGCAAAATGGGATAGCTGAGAGGAAACATCAACATGTAGTAGAACTTGGCTTGGCAATGCTGTATCATGCAAAACTCCCATTGAATTTATGGGTTTATACATTTGTAACAGCAAATTATATTATCAATATCCTTCCAACTCCAAAGCTGCAGATGCAATCCCCATTTAACAAACTCTACAAATGCCAGCCAAAATATAATCATCTCAAAGTATTTGGGTGTGCATGCTATCCCTGCCTTCGACCTTATGCTCAGCATAAACTTGATCCAAGGTCTCTCACTTGTGTCTTTTTAGGATACAGTACTCAGCATAAAGGGTATCGATGTCTAGTTCCAACTACTGGACACATTTATGTCAGCAGACATGTGACATTTGATGAAACATTCTTTCCATTTTCTCAAAAGTTGGGAACAACCTATCCATCATATTCACATTTATACAAATTATGGATCACAGAAGAGCAGTTCTTGGTATCTGGAAACACCAAGGTGGGAGACACTGCAGGTTCTCATCATAAAGAAAGTGTACAAAATCAGACAACTGTTGCAGAACCAGTAATTTCAGCTGATATAATGGATTCACCTATAGTGGATACTTCTATTACAGAGACAACAACATCAACTCATGAAGTACCTGATGATCAAATTGACTCTAGTTCTCGGATCAAATTTCGGATCGAATCGAAAGAGAAAGCATATCAAATACCGGGCAAACAATATCTACAACTCAAACTACCTTACAAGGTACTTCTTCTTTACATCCTATGCAAACCGGATCTAAATCTGAATTGTTAAGGCCAATCCTCGTTATGCATATTTCATCGCACAATCAGTTCCTTCGAACCAAAATCACCGAAATCTGCATTAAAGGATCCGAATGGTATAAGGCAATGCAGGAAGAAATGGATGCTTTGCATCACAATAAGACTTGGCTACTGGTTCCTCGAACTAAAAACATGAATGTTATTGGTTGTAGATGGGTGTTTAAAACAAAACTCAAACAAGATGGAAGCCTTGATAGATTAAAGGCTCGATTAGTGGCCAAGGGGTTTCACCAAGAAGGACTTGATTTCTCAGAAACTTTCAGTCCTGTTATTAAACACTCTACAATTCGAATTGTGTTATCAATAGCCATGATAAAGCATTGGCCAATTCATCAATTAGATGTCAAAAATGCTTTTCTCCATGGTATCTTAAATGAGACTCGTATTCATGGAACAACCTCCCGGTTTTATACAACCAGATTACCCTCGCATGTTTGTCTTCTACAAAAATCTCTATATGGACTACGCCAGGCCCCACGAGCTTGGTATGAGAAATTTAGTAATTTCCTTGAGAATGGATTTTTCTCGGTTCCACGAGATCCTTTCTTGTTCATAATGCATCAGTCCAAAGAGATAGTTCTACTCCTTGTGTATGTTGATGACATAATTCTTACTGGAAGTTCTAATGCTTTACTAGACTCACTCATCCACTCACTCAGCATTCAATTCCATATGAAGCATCTTGGACAACTTCATTATTTCCTTGGAGTTGAAGCTATTCGAACCCCCACTAAGCTGTTTCTATGTCAGACAAAATATGCTACAGAATTACTTACACGAGCAAATATGTCTGACTGCAAACCTGTTGCTACTCCTATGTCTCTCAAACCAGAATCAGGAAAAACAGCTACTGAACCTATATCAAATGTGACAGAGTATAGAAGTCTTGTGGGTGGTCTTCAGTACCTTACCTTAACTCGTCCTGACTTAGCCTTTGCAACCAATACTCTCTGTCAAAGAATGCAGCATCCTACAGTGGCTGATTTTCTCAGCTTAAAGAGAGTACTGCACTATGTGAAAGGAACAATTCACTTTGGCATTTACCTTCACTCTCAAAGCTCTCTACATTTATATGGCTATTCTGATTCAGATTGGGCAGGATGCTCACAAACTAGAAGATCTACTACAGGGTACTGTACTTATCTCGGCTCAAATCTCATCTCATGGGCAGCCAAGAAACAAACAACTGTTTCTCGATCTTCAACTGAAGCTGAGTACAGGTCACTTGCTTCAGCAACAGCAGATCTTACTTGGGTGTCATTTGTTCTCAGAGACATTGACATTCCATTACATTCACCAACCCTATTATTCTGTGATAATAAGTCTGCAATATCACTTATAGCCAACCCTATACTTCATGCCAGAACAAAACACATCGAGGTGGATTTTCATTTTGTTAGGGAAAAAGTGGCTTCCGGATCATTATCTGTTCGATATGTCTCTAGTAAAAACCAAGTTGCTGATATATTCACAAAGTCACTCTCCCGACTGACATATTCCTCCCTTCGTCTCAAATTGGGCATTGGTTTTTCACCCCTGCCCAATTTGCGGGGGGATGTTAAGATATACAACAATTCTGAAGACAAAGCTAAGGCAGCAAGCATTACTAGTGCAAAAGGGAAAATGACTAAAGCCAATTCATCCATGGAGTAATGTCGAAGATGTTCTCGCTGTTCATAATGTCGACGCTCCGTTGTTCATAATGACGAAGATACTCGTTGTTCACTACCTTGTTCGATACTCGTTGTTCACTACCTTGTTCTTAGTCCGTATTACACTCGTTGAAAAATTGAGTCTGTATTCATGAAGTCTTTCTTTTAGTCTTCGATGAGTAGCCTTTAGTCTACAATATTAGTCTTCTTTCGTTCGTTAAGTAAGATAGAAGAGCTGTACTCTTTAGTTAGTTAGTTAGTTGAGTATTGCTGTAACTACTCAACTAATCATGAAACTACTCTAATGCGAGAGATATAAATAGAAGAATCTCTCTCTCTCTCTCTCTCTCTCTGTTGTAATTGATTCAATAGAATGAATACAGAATGAAGAAATATTCAGTTCATATTCATCTTCTCTCCAAATACTTCTGTTCTTGAAATTCTTTACCTCTCTCATTCTTAAGCGGCGATGACACCAGTTGTGCTGACCTGCTCCGTACCGCAACATTCCTGGCCGGGCATCCCGTGCAACGTTCATCTCGTCCTTCCCTCTTTAGTGCCATCCTTCGTCGTCCTTCTTTGTCGTGTTTTGGTGTTTGTTCCTTTGCCTGCGAGAGAGAAAGAAGGCTGGGCTGGGGGGAAGAAAAGAAAGGGAGAAAGCTTGGCCCCTCTCCATTGACTTAACTAAAAGCTAGACCAGCAACAGAACCTGCACTGTAGCAGAATGCCACATTGCAAATGAAGCAGCTAATTTAAAAACCAAAGACACTTGGCAAACTCACAGTCATCAGGAAATCCAAGGTCCTTGCCTTGCTTATAACAATTGTTGGTTGGATAATCAACCTCTCGCTCCAATACCAGTTGATAAAATGGTAAGCATTTAGTGGTGACACACTCATCCAAATGCCGTCCTCCTAACCGTAAGGTCTTGCTCTTATCATGGCCTTTACATACAGACAACGGACTAAAATTTAAGAATACTGCAATCACCGAGACAGAAATGCTGAGCACAGGCATTCAATCATTCCCAATATAATTTTTACACCTCTCTAGCCAATAGAAACGACTATATCACACAGATAAATGAACGAAGTAGGAAATTCACGAACTCACAGCAAAGGCGACAATAGCGGAGGAAAGGGCGAGGAACCCGTACTTTGCCATCCCCTCGGAGATCCCGACGAAGGTATTAGCAATTCCAAACATGATCCTCCATAACAAGGCGCACATCAACACAGTTGCAGCCCCCACGAGGACCAAGTAATTGCTCCTCAAGAACGACTCCACTTGCAGCCCAATGGCCTCCCAATATTTGCTAAACGTAGAAAAAACCGACATTGCCAGCTTCTTGAAAACCTTCTTCGCGAAACCCCCATTCCCCGAGCTTTGGAACGAGAAATGCCTGACCCCATAGCAATTCAATCTCGACGGACTGAGTCCCGCCGGCGAGAAGCTCTTCGACGAAGCTTGGCCCGTCCTAGGAGGGAGCACCTCGGACGCGGCGAGATTACCGAACACTCTAGATTGGCATGAATTTCGTGCAGTGCCAGTGGCCGAGCTCGACGGATAGGAGAGAGGAAACGGGCAGGGGAGAGAAGAAGGAGGGGGCGAGGAGCCGGCGGCGGGGGCGGGATCAACGGCCTTGGCGGCGAAGTGGGAGGAGGAATGTGCGTCGGCGGGGGACCATTTCGGAAGTTGAAGCTGGTGGTGGTGGCGATGCAATCTCAGAATGCCTGGGAGGAATCGCGAGTAGGGCTTTCACATCGTAGTAGGCGATTTGTACGGAATCGGAGCTCGAACGCCGCTGCTTCGATGCAGAATTGAAGGACGCGAATTTCGCCGGAGACTTGTGGGATCGGAGGAAAGGAAAGGAGGGTAGTTGAAGCGAGGGAAGAGCTCCTTCCAGAGGGAAGCCGGAGCATAGTCGATAGCAACGAATCAAATGATTGCAACGAATCATCATTTTTAATTAGATTGGCACGAATTGCGTGCCCTGTCGGCGGCCGAGCTCGACGGATAGGAGAGGGGAAACGGGCGGGGGAGAAGAAGGAGGGGGCGAGAAGCGGGCGGCGGCGGGATCGACGGCCACGGCAGCGAAATGGGAGGAGGACCGCGCGTCGGCATGGGACGGTTTCGGGAGGTGGAGCTGGTGGTGGTGGTGGCGATGCAATCTCAGAAAGCCTTGGAGCAATCGCGAGGAGGGCTTTGACATTGTAGTACGCGATTTGCACGGACTCGAAGCTCGAACGTC
Source organism: Eucalyptus erythrocorys (assembly GCA_014182555.1). Classification (NCBI taxonomy): domain Eukaryota; kingdom Viridiplantae; phylum Streptophyta; class Magnoliopsida; order Myrtales; family Myrtaceae; genus Eucalyptus; species Eucalyptus erythrocorys. The sequence continues at coordinate 43,529,830 of CM024603.1, forward strand.
GCTGCTTCGATGCAGAATTGAAGGACGCGAATTTCGCCTGAGACTTGTGGGATCGGAGGAAAGGAAAGGAGGGTAAGTTGACGCGAGGGGAGTGCTCCTCCCGGGGGGAAGCCAGAGCGCAGTCGATAGCTTGATGTTGTACGGCGCAGTCGGCGGCGAGGGAAGACGACGACGACCATTCTTTGATCTCGTCTTCTACGGTTCGAACTTGGGTTTGGGCCGAAAGAGGCCCAAGCCCAAGTTTGAATTCTAAAGCATCCAAAATAGGGGCGGGCGATTCCAGCTTCCGCATAGATACTATCTACAATTTAAAATCTACCGGTTGTAAAAAGTTCATTATTTTTTGGAATCTAAAATCTATCATATCATAAATTCCATGATTTACTCAGATTCCACATTTATTATAAATCAAATGATTGTAATAAATCATCATTTTTAATGATTTACACTTATTATTAAGGGTTAATACCCTGAAAAACCCAAAACTGGTACATTTGCGACAAATTTACCCCAAGCTATTTTTTTGACCACCAAAAACCCCAAACTGGTATACTTTTGACAAATTTACCCCAAACTAGTACACTTGTGACAAATTTACCCTCTGTTAGTTTTCGTTAAATTTTATTATCAAATTATTAAGTTAAATGACACGTGAAAATTGACTAATATACCAATTTGGGATTTTACGATCCGTTTGTCAGAGTTTACAATTTTTATGATTTTTTTGTGGTATTAATCCAATTTAGCGAAAGGTATATTTGTCACAAATTTATCAGTTTGGGATTTTCTGCGGTTGAATAAATTAGTTTAGGATAAATTTGTCATAAATATACCAATGTAGGGTTTTTTATGGTCAGTCGAGGTAAATTTGTCACAGGTGTATCAGTTTGGGGTTTTTCATGGTCAAAAAAATAGTTTGGGGTAAATTTGTCACAAGTGTACCAGTTTGGGATTTTTCAGGGTATTAACCCTATTATTAATGCACTAATCACGACTTATTTTTAAACACATGAAGAATATAAAACATTAACAAAGTAAAAGTCTTGATCATAATATGGAAGCTCAAACGAGCAGTTTCATATTGTATACTCATCATCAGATGTCATGGAACATCACGAAATAGTGTGGAAACATAAACTAAGAAAAACACAAACTTATTCAATTTTTTGAATTTGAAATCTACCTTATATATTTTGAAATTTGGAACCAAACAAGTTCCTTTGTTATTTTTCTTTGCGTGAACCCAAGAAGCAAGTTTTGGCAATTCATGAGACCTCCGCATGCCAACTGCTACAAGCTCAATGTATATGCAAGTTTTTGGCAAAAACACTAGAAGCATCGGTTTCAAACAGCGATCAGAAAGTAAAGCCCTTCCTTCCAATCCAAGCGTCCTACTTAAATGAGAACCTGATATGTTAGAAGTTCAAAAGTGCATCAAACTGACAAAGAGAAGCTCATCAACCATGAAACGAGGAGTCTGGCTCCTCATACTAGTGCACGTTTTGATTTCATGCAATTTGTTTGCATGGATGGAAAGATCGACACACCTCGTGAGGTGAAGTCAATTAACAAGTATGACGACGAAGAGACGAGGCCACAATTAGATCAGAAACTAGCAGCTCCAACATTGCATTTATGGTCTAAAAGCTTGAATCCGGTAGCTCCTCTGATGCTTAATCCCATTTTGTGGACAGGTGAATTAGAACTGCTGCAAGGGCATGGTGATCGCAAAGTCACCGGTTCAAACATGACAAGAAATTGAGGATAGACACAGCCTCATTGCCTTGTTAGCAAATGTGAGTGAACACAAAATTGGAGTTAACCTATCTAGTTTCGAATCCGTTTGCGTGCTTCCTTGCCTGTCCCCTCATGATCCAAGAGTTGGAGGCCTATCGTTGTTGAGGCCCATTTAAATATGTCCATACCGACACTCATTACCAGGGAAGAGACATCAAGTAGAAATCATATTTTGGCTGAAAAGAGAGAGAGAAAAAAGCAAAGTTCAGCCCAAAAGATAAAGTAGAAAGAGTGGTGTTTTGAGAAATAGACCTCGCTGAATGCTAATTACATTACATGAAGAAGCAAACTCATGGAAGGGAAGAGATCATCCGAGCACAAGTTCTAAACAAACCCAAAATGAAAAACTAAAGGCAGAGAAGAGAGCACAAGATTGCTCATTTCTTACACGCTTCTTGACAATCTCAGTCTCTTCAACTTGGCTACCTTCACTACTATAGCCACATGTGCCTTTTGTGCTGCTTGATCCGCAAAGCTGAAATATGCTTGTCTCCAATCCTTCTTGAACTGCAAAACTCCGAAAAAGCCCCAGAACCCAATCGTAAATCCAAGCATTATGACTGCATAGAACAACGTCCGATCAAGCTTATCCTCTTCATGTGTATCTTTAGGGTGAGGGACTTTCTGTAGTTGAGGAGTCTCGGCGCTAAAGCATTACTTTCTCAAAAGATCACCACAGAGTAGGGGATTGCCAGCATAAATGGAAGGATCGTCGAGTGTTTGGATTTGATTCCCTTTTGGAATCTGCCCCATAAGGTCATTTTGCGACAGGTTGAGGTGAGCTAGGGATGTTAACACTAAAATGCCCTGTGGAATTATCCCTGAGAGATGGTTGTTTGAAAGATCCAGAGACTCGAGGGACCTCATATTCCCAATGCCAATGGGAATATCTCCAGAGAGATGGTTGTGAGACAAGTTCAAGCCATGCAATCCTGAGAGGAAAGAAAGTTCTTCGGGGATTGACCCGTTCAAAAAGTTGCTAGAGAGATCCAAATTGACCACAAGTTTCAGAACAATTTTGGTGTACTCATTATATCTTCCCTTTAAGATCTCAACCACATGCTCTCGATCCCAAACCATATCATATTCAATTGGCAAGAAAATTATATCTTGTATAGGAGCGACAGCCACAGATCCAAATGAATTGGTTTGATTCAAGTTGATCATGCCGCTCATGTTGCCAAGACAATGTGGGATCATTCCTGTCAAATTGTTCATTGCCATGTCTAATATTCTCAATCTTGACAGTGAGCAGAGTTGCGGAGGGATGCTGTCGACAAACCTATTCTCTCGTAGCCTCAAGATCAACAAGGAGTGAAAGCTTCCATCAAACCATTTGGGAATGCTTCCAGACAAATTATTCTCTCCAAGGTCTAAAATTACTAGACTTGTGCAATAACATAAAGCCTGAGGAAGCTCCCCGATGAGATAGTTTCCATTCAAGTGTAGGGTGGTAAGGCGGGGCAATGACCCAAGTGAGCTAGGGATTACTCCAGACAACTTATTGAATGACAAAGTCAAGAATAATAAAGAATCCTTCCAACAGTCTAGAATACTACCAGATAGGCTATTATTGGCAAGATTTAAAGCAATCAACTCCATGTCGCATAATGATAACGGTAGAGTACCATCGATTAGGTTGTCATTGAGACACAGAGTACGTACCTGGTACATAATACCAATATATGTTGGAAGAGAACCATAAATCAAGTTGTGGGAGAGATCTAAATAGTTACAATTAGTAGATATGTTGGGCAAGGGGCCAGTAATTTGATTGTAAGATAGATCGAGCCAGGAAAATGTCAAGTTGGTTGACAATTTTGGCAAGGTCCCAGTAATCTGATTGTAAGATAGATCCAGTCCCAAAAATGTCAAGTTGGCTGACCATTCTGGCAAGGGCCCAATAATCTGATTGTGAGATAGATCAAGAATATGATTGTAATATTGATCGAGCTCGGAAAACATCAAGTTGGCTGGCCATTCTGGTAAGGGCCTAGTAATTTGATTGTAAGATAGATCAAGCTCGAAAAACGTCATGTTGGCTGGCCATTCTGGCAAAGGCCTAGTAATCTGATTATAAGATAGATTGAGCTGAGAAAACGTCACATTGGCTGGCCATTTTGACAAGGTCCCAGTAATCTGACTGTAAGATAGATCGAGCTCGAAAGACGTCAAGTTGGCTGGCCATTCTGGTAAGGGCCCAGTAATCTGATTGTAAGATAGATCGAGCCTGGAAGACGTCAAGTTGGCTGGCCATTCTGGCAAGGGCCCAGTAATCTGATTGTAAGATAGATCGAGCCTGGAAGACGTCAAGTTGGCTGGCCATTCTGGCAAGGGCCCAGTAATCTGATTGTAAGATAGATCGAGTTCGGAAGATGTCAAGTTGGCTGGCCATTCTGGCAAGGACCCCGAAATCTGATTGTAAGATAGATCGAGCTAAGAAAATGTCATGTTGGCTGGCCATTCTAGCAAGGGTCCAGTAATCTGATTGTAAGATAGATCGAGTTCGGAAGATGTCAAGTTGGCTGGCCATTCTGGCAAGGACCCCGAAATCTGATTGTAAGATAGATCGAACTTGGAAAATGTCAAGTTGGCTAACCAACTCGGTAAGGGCCCAAAAAGGGAAGCATTGGAGAGTATGATATATGTGGTGTTCACTTGTGTCTGAATCCATCGGGGAACTTTAGCTCCGACTTTACAAGAGTTCATCCCGATAACCACCAATTGGAAAGGGGGTATCCAGCTGGGTTTTGCCTTAAAACTCAAATTATTATTGTCACCAATCTCCAACTCCTTGAGCCTCGACAAATTAGAAAAATGGATTTCGGTAATCACACCTTCTAAATGATTACTGTAAAGAAGCAACTCTTGCAAAGCCCCCAATTTCCCTAATGACTCGGGAATATGCCCCCCCAATTGATTGCTAGAAAGATCTAACAATCTCAATGATGATAATCGACTTATAAATGGTGGGATGGTCCCATTCAATCCATTATATGAAAGATCTAGTGTTTCCAAGTTTGACAATGATCCAATGACACTAGGGATTGGACCGAAGAAGAAATTGCCGAAAAGTATGATACTTTTTAAGTTTGTGAAGTGCTCCAACCAATTGGGCAGAGCACCCTTAAGATGATTTGAACATATCTCTAGATTCTCCAAGCTATTCTCGATGAGTCCCGATGAATTTCCTTTGGTTGTCGAAATCTCTTCTCTAATTTGGTTATAATTCAAACACAATGACTTGAGATACCGCATATTCTTTAAGAATGAGAATAACCCTCCTTCAATGCTCTCAAAAACATTTTCCTTGAGATTGAGATGAGTAAGGCTTGTAAACTTGTCAAACCACATGGGAATTAATGAGTTGAAAGAGTTCCAAGAAAGATCAAGATGCTGAAGAGAAGTCACGTTTTGAAACAAAGTGCTCAGGATGGGACCTTCGAAAAGATTATTCGAAAGATCGAGGTATTGAAGATGAACAAGAGAAGTAGAATTGGCCAAGTGATTAGAAGACAAATGAAAATTTTGTAATCCACAGCCTGATAAACTCAAATGCGATAAATTTGGGAGCGTGCTGATCACCCGCATGAGGACTCTTTCATTCGAAATCATTGAGCCACTCATGTCGAGGTACTTTAATAATTGAAGATGAGAAACCCACGGGATATCATCTACAACCAAATTTTTGTCTTCACAACCAAGATCGAGGACTTCCAACTTGGTGAGATTTCCCAATTGTTGGGGAACTGTTCCATGGAAGTTGGCAAAAGATAGATTGAGGTACCTCAATTGTTTAATTGAACCGATGGATTCAGGTATTCTTCCATGATTGAAATTGATCCCGCTTAAGTCCAAGTGGTTCAAGTACCTCAAGTGGAGCAAAGAAGAGTTCAACTCACCCCCAACTAGGAGAAGCATCGGTCCCATGGGACTAGTTTCATCTTTTGTTGGTTGGGGCAATAATTGGAGATTGATGACATGACCATATACTCCATCACAAATCACTCCTTCCCATCTGCAACAATCTTTGTCTTCCCATGAAGAAAGCAAGCTAGATGGATCAACGAGGTTTCGTCGAAGCTGGAGCAAAGCCTCTCTTTCTTGCTCTCTGCAAATGGACATTGAATTGTTACAAAAGCACACACATGAATTATCTAAAATAAGTAATAGAGTCACTAGTGTGAACACTTGGGAACAATATCTGCCCATGAACAACGAGAGAGAGGATGAAATCATGTTTTAGAGTGGAGATTTTGGGGGTTCTCTAATCAAACCCGAATCATTTATAGAGAAGGGCAGGGGGAGATTTCTCTTTTAATACGACAAGTTGTGGTTTCGTACATGCACCTTATGCCCATGCATGTATATCATGTATATGCAGCGAATTTAAGATCCACATATGATAGTCGTTGTCCGGGAGAAAAGGCTTATCTGTTCTTGTAGTTGGAGTTTGTAAATTGATGATCAGACCCATCTAGACGAGGTGTCCCTGTCAACTTGGAAGCAAGAGCAATGCCATTCTGGAGATTACGGACAAGCCTGTCCAGTATTTTGCAGTGCCAGTCTTGGATAAAGTTAAGTCTTTTGGGTCTTTGTCGTTAGTCATATTAAGGTCATTTCTCGATCTACAGTGCGAGTTTCCAAAGACACCGTTTGTTTTACGTTTTCATCTTAACTAGATTACTGACTCTAGAATAACGAGGCTAACTAGTCTTCTTGCTCATAAGGATGATGGTAATGTACCATTCATCGATATTTAACGGAAACACAATAGAAGAGGTAAAGAGATTTAAGCTGTTGGAGCGATCTTCATCGAAATTGCCAAAAAGGTACATATATTGGATAAGGGCATGGTAATTTAAGTGCGAGACAAATCAAGCCACAAAGTTCACATGTTGGCTGATCATATAGGCGAAGCCTCCAAAATGGAGGCATTGTAGAGAGAGAAGCCATGGTCCTCCACTTGCGTTAGCATCCATTGTGGAAATGTTGATCCAACTGGAATTTGCCACAGAAGTCGGGTAGTTATTGCTAATATCCAAATTCTACAGGCTAGACCTAGTTTATGTGGAATGTGGATCGCTTGGGCATAGGGAGCAAAATATAGGAGCACGGAACGTCATTCGTGCCAAACGACAAGGATAGACTTCTTTTAATCATGTAATTAGTATCAGGCATGATTTTGCAGTTACAACAAAGATAACACAGGCAGTATAATGTGTTTCTAATGTATCATGTTTAAACAAGAATTATTATTTTAAACTATGTTTTCAATTACAAAAAACATTAGCATGAAAAATATATCTCAAATAAATAATAAAGATTAGTGTGTTGGAATGTCTAAAATGCTCATTTTAGTATATGGATATGTTCTCATCTCAGAGGATGCTCTATGCACCCAAGATTTACGTGCCGTGTCAGAGACGAATGCATAATTCTAGCATATTGAATAATTGCCGTGTGAGAGGTGAATGCATACATGTTCCTTTCAATCAAAGTTCATGAAAATGAAAGTTCGTGCATAACTCCAAGTCAAGTCAATGTTTTCCACTTTTTAAAGTTCATGAAAATGAAAATCCACCAATAACTCAAAGTTGAAGTCAACGTTTATGACATTTCAGAATAATAACTTACTTCATCTTTAGAGTTGGTCCAATATTCTTGTTTATTTCTGCTTTTGGGACGCGGTAGGTCTAGTAGAGTGGTAGTCAGGCCTCACACAATTAGTATCATAGCGGGAAAAAGTTGAAATCGGGAAGCGTTTGCCTTTGCCTACTGCTATGAGCTTATAACACCAACTCATACCATATCATTTACCTCTGGCTGAACAAGTGTCACATTGATTTGGTTACATTTATTTCTTTTTTCCATAAGTAAATATCATGTATTCACAAAACTCCAGCAAATGTGGGAGGACAAACTGTTTTATTACCCTAGGCACTAATGCAAAAGCTTCATTCTTCCCCCTTTTTTGTTAAAAAAGATTAAATCCAGATATACGAGACTTTTTCAATTACATGTAATTAACGAATTAGTCGAGTAAAGAACACCTGGAGTGCCATAACTTGGCACGGGGGGACACTTAAGTGCCATAACTTTTTTTCGGTACACTTAAGTGTCACTTCTTTTTCAAATGGAACACTTAAGTGCCAATATCGGAGTAAAATGGAACACTTAAGTGCCACTCCGGCGAAAATCCGGCCAAACGCAATTTTCCGACGATGGAGGTCCAAACGGCGTCGTTTTTGCATGCCGACATAGCAAAAAATGCAAAAACGACGCCGTTTCGCGTCTGATGTGTAAAAATAATAAAAAATTAATTAAATTAAATTAAAACTTAATTTTAAATAAAAATACTCTAAAAATTAAAAAATTAAAAAAAAAAAAAGGTAGGGGACGAAGGGGCGGGCGGCCGAGGGCCGAGCCCTCGCCGCCGCCGCCTCCCCGCCGTCGCCGGAAGGGCCGGCGATGGAGGGGGAGGGTCGGCTGGGGTCGCCGGCCCCGGCCGACCGGCGGCGAGGGCCGTGAGCCCTCACCGAGATCCGGCGAGGGCTGCGGGCCCTCGCCGCCTCCCCACCGTCGCCGGGAAGGGTCGGCGACGGAGGGGGAGGGTCGGCCGGGGTCGCCGGCCCCGGCCGACGGGCGGCGGGCCGCGAGCCCTCGCCGGATCGCGGCGAGGGCTCGCGGCCCTCGCCGGATCCGGGCAAGGGCTCGCTGGCCCTCGCCGCGATCCGACGAGGGCTCGCGGCCCTCGCCGCCGGCGGCCGGGGCCGGCGACCTCGGCCGACCCTCCCCCTCCGTCGCCGGCCCTTCCCGGCGACGGTAGGGAGGCGGCGGCGGCGAGGTTTCAGCCCTCAACCGCCCACCCCTTCGTCCCCATTTTTTTTTTTTTAAATTTTAGAGTATTTTTAATTAAATTAAGTTTTAATTTAATTTAATTAATTTTTTATTATGTAAACGGCGTCGTTTTTGCTGAGTCAGCGCCGACTCAGCTCTCCGGCGAGCCACGCAAGCATTAAAAAATAATAAACACGTGCCACATAGGATTTCCGGCAAAGTCGCCGGAGGTGGCACTTAAGTGTCCCTTTTGAAAAAAAGTGGCACTTAAGTGTACCGAAAAAAGTTATGGCACTTAAGTGTCCCCCGTGCCAAGTTATGGCACTCCAGGTGTCCCAAACTCCGAATTAGTCACTCAAGCCATAAAAGCAGGTCACAAGAACTTTTAGATTTTCTACTCAACAAATATAGAGCTTTTAGAAATTCCGATGGACTACACTTGTGGAGAGACTTTCTTATGTACACGCATCCTATTATTATGAAATGTAAAAACCACCATTTGAGTGTCAATTATAGGTAAGGATAACACTGATAATCCACGAATAACTCCAAATCAAGTGAACATTCACTCTCTCTCTCTCTACATTAAAAAAGAACTTCCCTGATGATACTTATTGATGTGGCGATCAATTCTTAAAATATTTTGATTGCATCCTAATGAAAAAGAACTTAACAATGATTTTATCATTTAGATTGAGCTATAAAACAAAGACAATGTAATGTCTATCGTAAGATTATTACGGTAAATTTATAGAAAGAAAAGGGCTCATTTTTTTACCTTAATTACATCATTTTCATTCAACTAATAAAGTTTCTAGCTTTCTGCATTGTAGTTGAGAACTTGGAATTAACAAGAAGATACATCAAATGCTTCCGACTAATTTCTTTGCATGAGTTTCCAAGCTTCTGGTATTCTGAACGCGCTTCAATGGTTTTGCATCAAGAATAGAAAGGATTGGCCTCAACCGTTTCATCTGATAATAGACATGAACATTGTTGGATCATCGCTTGAGCGGTTCCACCCTGAGCTTCTCATTGTTTAGAAGGTGCCTTTGGTATTGGTACCTTAGACAGGAAGTTCTTGAATAAAGCACGTGCCTCAGAGAGAGAGAGAGAGAGAGAGAGAGAGAGAGAGAGAGAGAGAGAGAGAGAGAGAGAGCATTGGCACTTCAACAACACAAATGTATATGCTTTTCCACAAACACATAGAATGGCCTCTACAGCAGGCTCATGCTTATCCCTCTTCCCCTCATCACTAAGCATGACTAAATCAACTAAATTAAGCTCTTCTCCTGGCTCTGCTTCCTACTAGTGTCAAAATATGTCTCGAGTTTGAGCTTGTAAGCGAAAGTCTAAATTCATATAAGAAATTTTCTATTTGGGAATTTGATGGACATATAAGAAAAAAATTTAAAAACTTAAAAGTAAACTCCAAGTTGGATTAAGTTTCAGAACAAACTAGGGATATCAACTTTCCAAATTTGGGTTGGATTCGGCAAGGCCTAGTGTTCCACGTTTAATAAATAAAGTAAGCAAATCTCTTTTAAGAGTTAGCCTTGTTGATTCACCGTTTATGGAGAGTCCCCGGGTCTGTGGAATTCTCATACCATTGTTGGAGAATAATTCGTGAATTAAGTCTCATTAAGTTGGTGTTCAAGCCATGAAATCATGCGGTGAATTGTGAAGAATAAACATAATTGAGTTTAATTAGGGGGAAAAATACTAAAAGTGTTTGAATTACTCGAATGTAATTATAATCTCCATTATATCGCTTGATTTATAGTGAGATCTCGCGATGCTCTCCCTACGGAGTAGGTCACACCGGCCAATCTATGCGAATCAAGTGTCCCTTTTATTTCATTGTTTGATCACTTGTACTTAGCATAGTCAAATCAGCAATATGTAATTATAAAACAGGTTCAATAGTTCTTTATAAGACTCGGTTCACCAATATTGGCTTATTTTTTTCAAGTGAAACTATCCGTTGTACAGTTTTAGTTTGACAGAGAGGGGAGCTTAAGAGCCTAACGACGGGCACGAAATGTTACTTTCTCTACAGTTATCCATCCAAAACTTGTCTTCCTTGAAGTGTGTCGCATGCTTTGTTTCGCCCTGTTAATTTTTTTTTTCTCACGCGTAGCTTCTATAATTAGAAGACAAAGATCATTACAAAACATACATCTACTAACGAGGAAATTAAACTACACTTCTAATTTAACATGTCTAATTAAAACGATGCTAAAAATTTTAAAGGAAAATTATCCAAAAAATCCTAAACTTGTTGCATTTTTGTCAATTCAGTTCTAAGTCTTTCAATTTTGCCAATTGAGTCATAAACATTTTTACTTTTTGCCAATTGAGTCCTAAACATTTTCATTTTTTTGTCAATTAAGTCAATTAACCCAATTTTAGTCAGAATTTACTAACATGAGCGCCGACCGTTCTACATGGCATGGCCAACGTTGATGTAGATAAATTTATTTTTTTAAATATTTTTATATTTTTTAATAATTTTTAAAATTTTTTTCTTGTCTTCCCCCCTCTCTCACTTCTTCCTCTTTGACGGTCGCCTAGCCTCGATAACCGACCGCAGGCTGCAACCGGTGAGGGTCGACCTCACCGGGAACTAGTGAGGGGTGGCTTTCCCGACCTTGGTCAAGGTCGCCCTCGCCAAAGGCTAGGAAGGGTTAGCCTAGTCGGCCTCACCCTTGCCAGCCTTACGCAAGGTCGCCCTCATTAGGATGTGGTGAGGGATGACATCATGGGCCTTGGGCGAGGCTCGTCCTCGCCGCCGGTCGATGAGGCTGGCCCTCACCCTCACTTGAAGCACACGAAGGTCAGCCTCGCTGGCCGTGAGCAAGGCTTACCCTCACCAAATTCAGCAAGGGTGAGCCTCACCCAAGGCCCACATGGCCGTCTCTCTCCAGATCCCGACGAGGGCGACCTTGCGTGAGGCCGACAAGGCCACCTCTTGCCAATTCCAGGTGAGGGCAACCTCACCTGAGGCCGACGAGGTCGACCCTTGCCAGCCGCAACCTTTGGCTGGTTACCGGAGGCCCGACCGGTAGAGAGGAAGAAGAGAGATGGAAAAAGAAAAGAAAATAAAGGAAAAATTAAGATTTTTTAATAAAATTAGAAAAATTCAAAAAAATATTTTAAAAAATAATAAATTTTGTCCACGTCAATGCCGACCTGTCACATAGGACGGCTAGCATCCACATCAATAAATTTCAAATTAGTGAAATGGACTCAATTGGCAAAAAGTAAAAAGATTTAGAAATCAATTATCAAAATTGAAAGGTTTAGAACTAAATTGACAAAAGTGCAATAGATTTAGGACTTTTTAGACAATTTTCTCACATTTTAATATACCTATCTTTCCTTTGATTTCTAAAATGTGTCGAGCCGGAAGATTATCTGAGTGATTTGACAATGATGCCGAGATATAGTAGTGAGCAGCTTCTAAATCGCTTTTCTAGTTTCTCCATTTAGAGTTCATGGAATGCAAAATGTATCTTTCGATAACTCGAATTTCAAAGGTACTAAAATCCGGACTACATTTAAGAAAAATTCACTTAAATAAATTGAGATGGGTCTATGATGCATTGTCTGAGCTAGAGTAAAGCCTCTCTTTTTTGCTCTTTGCAAATGGAAGTTGAGTTTTTAGGAAATAAACACATGAATCATTTAAAAAGAGCAATAGAGTTACCAGTGAAAGGACTTGAAAAAAATATCTCCCCATGAGCAATGAGGGAAGGCCTTGCGAGTAGAGAACAAATTTATGCTTCAGGGAGTGGGGGTTTAAGGATCCTCTAATTAAACCCATATCAATTATAGAGAAGCAGGGGGTAAATTTTTCTTTCAACATGACAAGTTGGGGTTCCAAACATGCACCTTATGTGGATGCATGTATGCCACATGTAAGGTCCACGTATCATAATCATAGTCCATGAAGAGAAAGTACATCCATTCTTGCAATTGGAGTTTGTCAATTGATGATTGGGTCCCATCCGAAGGAGAGAATTCAACCTCTACAAATTAGTCCAAGTGAAAAGCACCTCCACTAAGGAGAAAGTGGAGAATTACACTTAATTTTTGCAGTGCTGGACACGGACTAAGTCAAGTCTTATAGGTTAATAATTGTTTCTCTACATAAATGCGTGCTTATAACGGTACCGTTCAATTCAAGTTATGATTTTTACTCAATTATCAATTTTGAAATAACAAGTTTAATTAGTCTTGTTGGTCGTGCAATGCACGGGAATATGTCGGGCATTGCTTAAAAAGCAAGACACTAGAAAACAACATCAAAAAATATATTGCGATCACTTTCACAACATCACCAATGTAATTATTTATTATTTATTTCTGAATTCTTCCCCCACAACACCTATGTTAAACTTGTGTTTGCTTTGCCCATAAAAACTCTAGACAAATGATGATTTTGACCTTAGAAAACATAAACGGTTCAATCTGTAAAAGAACTTTCCCTATGTAGGCTTTTCTTTCAATAGAAGGATATAATTTGACTCTTTAATTATGCATTTAGCGTTTCCCATAGGTGTAAATCACTAAACAAATAGTGATGGTAATAAAGCAAGGGATCATTAGCGCAATTCATGTGCAGCAAGTGAAAGGGTCATAGGACCATTCCAACATATAAACCACACTAAGAAACTCAGAGCTATCAAAAAATAAAATAAGAGGAAAATCCTCCCAAGAAAAAACAATCAGACCGCATACGTATCTTATTTTATAATATATAAAAAAGGTCTGACAACGAGTAGGGATAAACATTCAATATCACTGCTAAAAACATTTAAAAAAGAAAACAAACAGAATCTAACCACTAACTATGTTGTAAAGCAAAATGTAGCAACAAGCTTTGGATGGATAATGATATGAGAAGGATTGAGGAATTCAAACTCAATAAACTGTTCAAATCTTCCATAGACTCAAAACCCATGTAACCAATTGATAATAAGTTATAATGCAGTAACGTTTATCAGAGATAAAGCCTTATTTAGATTGGAGAACAGCATGGTTGTTTTTTTTTACCACATAGATCGAAGGTCACTGACGAAGGGGAAGATAAGAGAAGCTAAGGATCATATTTTGTCATCAATTTCAATACTCGTTGGAATCAATCAAGAGACCTTTGAGCCTAAAAAACACAGAAACATCAACCTAAAATATAAACATAGTCGAAGGAAGAAAACGCAGTTTTGGCAAATTACTTCGACGAGTTTCTAGGATAGATGGGACAATCATAAACTGCAACATTCCTTGTTAAGGAAGCAAGTTGTTGCGCAGAAAACCCACGACCCGATGTACTTTAGAAACCAACTTGTGATCAAGTAAACTTAAGTAATTTAAGATGTTGGTAAGGTTAAATTCAGATTCTACAGAGGCCGACAATACATAAGCTTCCAAGCAAACTCATCCTGTGCAAACTTTGAGAACCGGGACCATCCCCAATTTCTATTGGCAAATCAGCACCTTCGCCTTCGACTTTATCTTTCTTGGTCAAAGGAAGGAAACAAACAACTTCAGGTTCAAGGGACAAGCAAAATTCAGGCTTGCGGATGGGCACTTAGAAAGACAATAGAAGCAAATATTCATAAATGGAATTGGAAAAGCTGCAAAATTTCAGTTGAGATTTCTGATTTAGTTGGTAAATTCCTAATGTCGTTGCTAAAAATATGCAGATGGGGCTGCAAAATTTCCGTGTTGGCGTTACATATGCCATGCTAAGTGGCTATATTGAAAACCTTAAAATAAAAAGTATCTCTCAAAAATTTACAATAAAGAAATTGAAAAAAAAAAAAGGAAGGGAATTGAGAATTTGGCAAATCTACAATCTTTAACTCTTTTTCTTTTTGAAATTTGGCGGATTTAATATTAAAACTTGCCTAATTAAAACAAATATCTCATAACCCTTGCTTTAGATTTCTCTTCGCTTGTTTGAAATTTTCAAAGCCCTCTTTTGGGCTTGAAACCTAGTTATGTTCAAGTTAGAGTGTAATGGTGGAGAGCACTCGTGCATCTTTCACAATGGAAGCGTATCTTTCTATACGCAAACATCATATTGTGCAACAAAGTTGGAAGCGTATCTTTCTATACGCAGACATCATATTGTGCAACAAAGTTGCAACCCTCACAGCAGACTAATTTCCAAGTTGAACTTATTTTCTTAAAAATTGATTGAATAAAAATAATAGATTGAGCACCACAATTTTACTATAGAATCAAATCGAATCCAAGTCAAACTTTTATTATCTCGACTTCATTTCAGTCTCAATTCGCCATGCTAAAATGGGAGAGATCAAGCTACAAAAGTGATCTGTTAGGCTCAACACCTGGGCAAAGCCCCATACATAGAAGCACTTGAGAGTTATGACATGGTCCTCCTCGTGTCTCCATCCATTGTGGAAATGTTGCTCCAAATGATTCCAAGTTGGAAAATGAGCCACTTGGGATATGCCCTAAAAGTCAAGTAAATCGTCGCTAATACTTCAAGGCTAGACCTAGGTTACCCGGCGTGTGGACTGGGATGTGGAACGAAAAAGGGATTGTGAAACTGTTACTTGTCAAAAATATGGTACGATAAATGTGGACTTTTGTTGAGCATGTAATTAGGATAAGACCTAATTTTGTAGTTACAATACAGATGATATAGGTCGTATAATGTGTTTCTAACATATTTGAGCCACTAAGTTTCATGTTCACACAAGAATTACTATTCATAATTCAATACAAAAATATTATCATGAAATTATAGTTTAGGTAGGTAGTAAGTACTAACGATTAGTGTATTAAAATGTTCACAATACTCATTTTACTTTATGGGTATGTTCTCATCTCATAAGATGTCTTGTGCAACCGAGGTCTAAGTGCCTTGTGGGAGACGTATTCACGCATCTAACATATTTAATAATAGTAGAGAATCTAATCTATCGTTTCAGTTTTCAATCATTATAAAAAGAGAGATTACATGTTCCTTTCTTCTCATAGATATCCTATGCATTCTGAATCTACATGCCGTGTGAAAAATGAATGCATGCATCTAGCATATCTAATAATAATAAAAATCTAATCTACCACTTTGGTTTTCAATCACAATAAAAAAATAGTTTACATGTTCCTTTCAATCAAAGTTCGCGAAAATGAAAGTCAATGCATAACTTACACGCCAAGTTCAGAAACTATTGATCACTTTTTAAAGTTCATGAAAATGAAAGTCCACAAATAACTCCAAGTCAAAGTCAACGTTTATGACTTTTTGAATGATCGTCACTTCCTTCATCTTTAGAGCTATTCCAATATTCTTTTTATATTGGGATAAGTGCAATAAAAATCCTAAAATTTGTCATGAAAATACAATTAAGTTTTATTCTTACAAAAGTATAATCAAGTTTAAGGGTGTGTTTAGGAATGGCCATAGGAAGGAGCTTTGAGTGTCCAAAACTCATTTGGCCAAATATTGGGTGTTTTGTAATAATTTTGAAAGATCAAGTCACTAAAGTGATCTGTTAGGCTAAATACATGGGCAAAGCCCAATATATGGAAGCACTTGAGAGAGTTACGACATGGTCCTCCTCTTGTGTCTCCATCCATTGTGGAAATATTACTTCAAACAATTCCGAGTTGGAAAATGGGCCACTTGGAATCTGCCCTAAAAGTCAAGTAAATTATCGCTAATACTTCAAGGCTAGACCTACGTTACCCGGCGTATGGACCAGTATGTGGAATGAAAAAGGGATCGTAGAACTGTTACTTGTCAAAAAATGTGGTACAATAAGGGTGGACTTCTAGTATATCTAATAATAATAAAAAATCTAATCCCTCACTTTGGTTTTCAATCACAATAAAAAAAAAAAAAAAAAAAAAAAAAAAAAAAAAAAAAAGAGTTTACATGTTCCTTTCAATGAAAGTTCACGGAAATGAAAGTCCATGTATAACTTATACGCTAAGTTCAGAAACTTTGATCACTTTTTAAAGTTCATGAAAATGAAAGTCCACATATGACTCCAAGTCGAAGTCAACATTTATGACTATTCAAATGATCATCACTTCCTTCATCTTTAGAGCTACTCCAATATTCTTTTTATTTTGGGATAAGGGCTATAAAAATCCCAAAACTTATCATAAAAATACAATTAAGTTTTATGCTTACAAAAGTACAATCAAGTTTAAGGGTGCGTTTAGAAATGGCCATGATTGAGTGTCCAAAATCCATTTGGCCAAATTTGGGTGTTTGAGAAAATTTTTGAAAGATCAAGCCACAAAAGTGATTTGTTAGGCTAAACATCTAGGAAAAGCCCCATATAGAGAAGCACTTGAAAGAGTTATGACATGGTCCTCCTCTTGTGTCTCCATCCATTGTGGAAATGTTGCTCCAAATGATTCCGAGTTGGAAAATGGGCCACTTGGGATCTGTCCTAAAAGTCAAGTAAATTATCGCTAATACTTCAAGGCTAGACCTAGGTTGCCCGACGTATGGACCAGTATGTGGAACGAAAAAGGGATCGCAGAACTGTTACTTGTAAAAAATGTGGTACAATAAGGGTGGACTTTTGTTGAGCATGTGATCAGGAAAAGACTTAATTTTGTAGTTACAATATAGATAATATAGGTCGTATAATGTGTTTCTAACGTATTTGAGTTACTAAATTTCATGTTCACACAAGAATTACTATTTTTAATGCAATTCGAAAATATTATCATGAAATTACAATTTAGGTAAGTAATAACGATTAGTGTATTGAAATATTCACAATGTTCATTTTACTTTATGGATATGCTCTCATCTCATAAGATGTCCCGTGCACCCGAGGTCTAAGTGCTTTGTGGGAGACGAATTTATGCATCTAACATAATTAATAATTGTAGGGACTCTAATATATAGTTTTGGTTTTCAATCATAATAAAAAGAGAGATTACATGTTCCTTTCTTCTCATAGGATATCCAATGCATTATGAATCTCCATGTCGTGTAAAAAACGAAAGTATGCATCTAGCATATTTAATAATAATAAAAAAATCTAATCTATCGCTTTGATTTTCAATCAAAATTTAAAAAAAAAAAAATTACATGTTCCTTTCGGTCAAAGTTCACGAAAATGAAAGTCCATGTATAAGTTACACGCCAAGTTCAGAAACTTTGATCACTTTTTAAAGTTCATGAAAATGAAAGTCAACGTTTATGACTTTTCGAATGATCATCACACTTCATTCATCTTTAGTGCTACTCCAATATTCTTTTTATTTTGGGATAAGTGCGATAAAAATCTAAAAACTTGTCATGATAATACAATTAAGTCGAGACGCAGACCTCTGGAGTGCCATAACTTGGTAGAAATAGACACTTAAGTGTCATAAGTTATGAAATATATACTTAAGTGCAAAAATCGGAGTAAAATGGATCACTTGAGTGCCAATCCGGCCAAAATCCGGCCAAATTGCATACGTGGCATTTTCCGGCGAAACGTGTGCAAAACGAGCCCTCGCAGCCTCCCCCTTTTCTTTTCTTTTTTTCTTTTTTTAAAATTTTTTTTAGTTTTTTTAATATTAAAATTATTATTTTTAAATATTTTAACTAAATTTAATTTAATTATTTTTTAGATTATTTTTTATCACGTCAACCCAAAATGATGTCGTTTTTATATTATTTGGCCACGTTAGCATGCAAAACGGCGTCATTTTGCACTCGCTTCGCCGGAAAAATGCAACGTATGCAATTTGACCAGATGTTGGCCGGATTGGCACTCAAGTGATCCATTTTACTCCGATTTTGGCACTTAAATATACATTTCGTAAGTTCTGACACTTAAGTGTTCCTTTCTGTCAAGTTATGGCACTTGAAGTGTATTTCTTTCCAATTAAGTCTTATGCTTACAAAAGTACAATCAAGTTTAAGGGTGCCTTTAGGAATGGCCATGGAAAGGAGCTTTGAGTGTCCAAAGCCTCTCTGGCCAAATATTGGGTGCTTGGTTAAATTATTAAAACCCATCTTGAGGGAAAGTTTGCCTTTGAAAAGGTGAAAGCCCAAGATAAGTTCTAGGCTTCCTTGGGCTTTCAGTATTCTCGAAAGGCCCTCTCTAGGGTTTAGTATAATTTTGTTCCAAAACTATCTTCACTCAATTTTTTATCTTTTTCTTTTTGGCCTCATGATTCACTGTTCATCTTATTCTCCATTGAGTCGGCCAGCTTCGTTGCATGTGGCTGCAATGGGTTGGCAACAGGCTAGAGAGAGGTTGATGTGGTCACGGCTATCCTGGCAATCGTCACCTGCTAGTTGCACGACCTTTATGAGTTGCAGTGACCCCCAGCAAATCGCATCGTCATGACCCAAATCTAGTGCATCACCTCTTTGAGGGGCCGCTTGAGGTCACGTGACCAAATGGACCTTGCCGAGGTCGCGCAAACTCCGACGTCCCAGATCTAGGTTGCATGACCCCTTGCTAGTCGCGGCAACCCAAATCTAGATCACACGACCTCCGTGAAGGTCGCTTGAGGTCGCACAACCAGTCGACCCTCATTGAGGTTGCGTGACCCCAGGCGACCCTCACCGATCGTCTCTTGGGGCCGCCTGAGGTCTTATAACCTTCGACGTCGGCTGCCAACGACAAATTTCAATCACTGGCGACCCCTTGTCCTTGCTGGCTAACTTTTTTATTTTTCTTTTGACGAATTTTTTTTAATTACAAATGTCATTTGTAAATATAATCTCTCCAAATATATTACTTAAAGGTACTTCACAATGGACTTTCAGATTACAATTACAATTTACATTTTAGAAAACCTTTTTAACTTAAAGTCCTTTACATTTTCTCAAAAACTTTCCCCAAAAGTCCAACGACACACCCTAAAACTTATCAACTTTATGTAATCAAGTCCTTCGGTTAACTTTGGCTAATTTGGCTAATGAAAAATGTTGGCGTGACTTCTTTTTAATATGTCCTATCTCATAAGTGGTGACAACATGATTAAAATATAAAACATAATGCTAAAATGATGTCAATCTGATTTTTAAGACAAATTTCATTTATAATAAATTAAAAACAAGCTAAATTGAAATCCTAATTCGACTACTAGCCGCCACGCGATGAACGTCGTCCCATCCTCGCTCCACGAAATCAAATCGTCCACCGACGGATCATTCATGAGCATGTAAGTCTTCATGAGAAACGGAAGCGACCTCTGGGAGTCGCCATCTACTAGCGAATCCCCGGTCTGCTCCCCCGGCATCGGTCCCCATGGGTGCCTCACAAATTCCAAGCCCCAAGACACCTGGAGAGACTCCGAATCGGACAGTATCCATTCGAGTTAGCTCGCGGATGATGCTGTATTTTACGCTGAACCACAAAATCAATGCACACGAAGCTTCCTCTTGCCGATTTGATTAAGAAAAAGAAAATTCGAAAAAGAGAATAAAAGAAACCATTACTCTCTCTACTGGCGTTCGTCCCATGCGATAATTAATAAAACAAGTCCTTTTTGTGTCCCTTGCCTTGAAGCAACATATGGAGCATCAAAATTGATAAAAGAGAATATGACAAATGAAAATATAGGCTACCTAGGATAGTGGAGCAAACGTGGTAGGAAAAGGCGCATTTATTATTGCAATAGGAATTTGCAAATTGGTGGCTGCCCGCATCCAGAAAATTGAATTCAACCTCTATAAATTAGTTCAAGCGCAAAGCAGCTCCACTAAGGACATAGTGGAGAATTATGCCCAATTTTGCACTACCGAACATGAACTAAGTCCAAGAGTTATGAGTCAATAATTATTTTTTATAAAGATACGTGTCTACACCGTTCATTTTACGTTATCATTTTTACTAAATTATCAATTCTGATATAATGAATTTAATTAGTCTCGTTGCCCATGCTGTGCACAGGAATTTGCCGGCCATTGTTTATAATAATCATAGTCATAGAAGAAAAGGCACATCCATTCTTGCAAGATATAATTCAATGGGACTTTGTATATTGATGACTAGGCCCCCATCCAGAAGAGAGAATTCAACCTCTACAAATTAGTCCAAGTGAAAAACCACTCCACTAAGGAGATAGTGGAGAACTACCCCAATTTTTCCAGTGCCGAACACAAACTAAGTCTTAAATCTTTTGAGTTAATAATTGTTTCTCTATAAAAATACATGTCTATAATTGTACCGTTCATTTCACGTTATGATTTTTTCTTAAATTATCAATTCCAAAATAACGATTTTAATTAGTTTTATTGCCCGTCCTATGCATGGGAATTTGCCGGCTATTGCTTTTAATAATCATAGTCAAAGAAGAAAAGGTGCATCCATTCTTGCAAGAGAGAGTTCAATTGCACTTTGTAAATTGATGACCGGGCCCATTCGGAAGATTGAATTCAACCTCTACAAATTCGTCCAAGTGAAATGCGGCTCCATTAAGGAGATCGTGGAGAATTACGCCCGATTTTTGCAATGCCGAACACAGACTAAGTCTAAGTCTTATGAGTTAATAATTGTTTCTCTATAAAAATGTACGTCTATAGCGGCACCGTTGATTTGAACGTTATGATTTCTTTTAAATTGTCTATTCTGAAATAGCGATTTTAATTAGTCTTGTTGCTTGTGCTATGCACGTGAATTTGCTAGCCAATGCTTATAATAATCATAGTTATAGAAGAAAAGGCACATCCATTCTTCCAAAAGAGAATTCACTTGAACTTTGTAAATTGATGACTAGGCTTCCATCTAGAGGAGAGAATTCAACCTATACAAATTAGTCCAGGTGCAAAGCAGCTCTACTAAGGAGATCGTGGATAATTAAGCCCAAATTTATAGTGTCAGACATGACTAAGTCAAGTCTTATGGGTTAATGATTGTTTCTCTATATAAATGTATGTCTATAACAACATCATTAAATTCACGTTATGATTTTTATCAAATTATCAAAATCAAAAGAACGATCTTAATTAGTCTTGTTGTCCATGCTACATGCAAGATTTTGTCAGCCATTGTTTAAAAAGCAATGTTTGGATAGGATGAGTTTGCTTGGTCGACCATTATGTAGAATCTGAATTTAACCTTATGTTAGATAAAATTCAGGTTACTCTATCAAGTTTAGCTATACCTATGTTCACTATCTTAAATTGCTTAAGTTTACTCAAACATGAGTTATTTCTAAACTACTTTGGATTATCGGTTTTCTGTGCTCTTAAATTATAAGTTCATATAGACCCTATATATATACATCATTCACCAAAAGATAACACAATGTGAGAATTAAGGGTCAAAATCATGGAGGGACTAACTGCAAAATCATGGAGGGACTAACTGTGCATATGCATCTATTATTATAAAATGTGACTACCAACATTTTAGGGGGAAAGGAAATAGGTTTTGTGGTATTGCTTAAAGGATAGGCCTACAGCCCATGATTTAGACGCAAGCTCTCTCTCAAGCTCATACCTCACGCGATGTTAGGTATTAGGTAGCTAAATTAACATTATAAGAATTTTCTAAAAAATGAGTCGCCACTAGTTTATATGATTAGTTAGAAACCAAACAGGATATGGGAGTGTGCCCCACTTCCAACACAATCAGATAATTTTGTTTATTTTGGAAATATTTTTGTCAAACAGTTGGGGTTGATTTTAAACATATCCACTAACATGTCAGGTGAATATACAAGTGCGCAATCATTAAAATCATAATTAGTAGCTAATAAAAGCATTAAATAAATTGCATTAGATAGCAAAGATCTAACATTACTAAATAAGGGGGCATGCCATATCTAACCAAGCTAGAGGGAAACCATAATGAACATACTGAAAGTGCTCAATCGAAGGCTTTCATTTTTTAAGGACAATTGGAACTCTATGATAAAGCCGTAAGGGCATGTTTAATTTTTGAGCATAAATTTTCAATGATTTCTCCATAATTTTAAGAGAAGGCTACCCAAAAAGGCAATTTTTAAGCATTTTGGAAGAATTCTAATTTTTGAATTTTCATGGAATTTTAGGGATTTTCCAAATTTTCTAAAAAAATTATGAATTTTGGAATTTTCAAAATTTTCCAAATTCTGAATTTTTTTAAATTCTTTTTTTGAAAAATCCGCAAATAAGGATATCGACTTGGAGTATCAAGCGCGGTCGGGCTCGAGCCGGAATCCGGGCCTACCGAGCAGGACCAATTCGCGGACAGATTCCCACATTGAGCCCAATCCAACCTAGACCTTAACACAAACCCGAATTTTCCAAAAGCCTAACTCACCTAAAAGTCCAGCCCAAACTAAACTGAACCAGACAAGTCCAAAAAATCTCAACCGAATTTAGCCCAAACTCCACAAAGACCAATTAAGCCCAAACCAAACCAGACTCAATTAACTTTAAGCCCAACCTAGATTTACTAAAGTTCAGCCCAAGCTCATCTCCCATGTTCTTCTCCCTCTAAAATATGGTTGATCTCCCCACTGCTCTCTGCCTACACGCACTACCCGCCATCTTTCCACCGAAGCAGGGAGCGCGACATTTTAAGGATTTTTATCGCGACTCAGAACCAAAGCGCTAGAACTTGAACGCTATGCTTCATAGTGAATCAATCTACATCCACCACTGGTCCTCCATCACAGGCTAATTCCAATCACCGGAAACGCTTGCGGCCACTACCTTGAGTGTATATGATTTTACAAGATCTAGTTTCGTTCGAGTAACGGATTCTAGCCAATTGAAAATATCTTCTTATCACTTCCAAGTTGGAGCCCAATTAGAGGAATGGTGGACACCCAAGGCAGATATCATTTTCTACTTGCTAAAATGCCTATGTTCAACGTCCAAACAACGAATACTAAGGGTGAGCATGGTCCGGGTTGGGTCGGTCCACCCCCTAATCCTAGGACCAACTCGCACAGTGTTGGTCCTCAATTTTTAAGATCGAGGACCGACCCTATTAAACTTGGGACCGAGAACCGGACCGACCCAATGGGTTCAATCCAGTTTAAAGCTCAACCTGGGACCAACTGATAATTTTTTATTTCATTTTTTGCACTCCTTAAGAAAGCGATTGAGGACTAGATTGACCCAATGAGTTCAGTCCGTTTTCAAGGTCAACTTAGGACTAATCAATAAATTTTTATTTTATTTTTTGTACTCCTTGAAAGGGAAATCGAGTATTGTACCGACCTAATGGGTTCGATGATGAGCAAAGTCAGGTAAGAAAGGCAAACAGTGAGGGTTAAGTAAGGTGAGCATCGAACAAAATGAGCATCGAATGTCAACTGGGGAGCAACAAGCCAAGCGAGCATCAAGCGGCGAGCGGCATGAGTAATCCAAAGTAAGTGAGGTAAGTGTCAAGTGATGAGCCTAAAAGTTGTTGTTGTTGTTATTTTTTTTTTTTTTTTTTTTGATTTTAGCAAATTGAAAACTAAAAGGACAAATAAGACAGAAGAGAACAAATGCTAGAGGAGGATGCCATAAGGTGCCTTCCTGGACGCCGTGAGGACTCTTTCCAAAAACATTTTTATCTTTCGTAAATTATAACTATTTACACCGTAAAAGACATTAAAAACTTAAGTAATTAAATAATAATGTAAAATTACTTGAACTCCTTACTAAAGTCTTTGTTTAATGTTGTTGACACTTTGTTTATTTTAAGGTTTTCTCTATATAAAAAAATTATAAAAAATATTTTATACATATAGTTAAGGTTGGTTCGGATTGGACCGACTCACAATTCTCAGGACCGAGGGACCGACCCGCACAAGACTGCGGTTACGGAATTTTAGGACCAGGGACCCCGTCTTTCCCGGAATCGAACCAAGACCGGCAGGGTTGGGCCGGTCCAGGGTCAACCCTAGACCGATGCTCATCCCTAACGAATATGCAACAACCACACAAAGAAACGACATGCCAACATTAGAAAGCCATGTCTAGTGACCAAAATACTCTCAGAAAAGACCAAGAATCAAAGAAGACGACGTGAATCTATTCATCAAGCACTTGGAGGGCGTCGCCGAAAGGGAGGCCACTCACTCATTCAAGACGCGGTTTCGAGTCAAGATCAATACACGGCGCACAAGCAACATTCAAGGCCAACTCAGAGACAAATTATTTACATTCAACACAAGCGAAAATGGAGAATGAAAAGTCCCAGTCTCAGTTGAACTGAGGCTGAGCATCAAACAAGGAAGAGGGGAGTCCGAGCATGGTCGCCAGAGGTGGCCCTAACCGGCTCGGCCACGGGTGAATGGGAGGCGAGCTCCTTGAGCCGAGATCTCAGGGAAATGGCCCGAACCATGCAAAATCAAAAGAAGGAATGTGAAATATGTCGGAGATGTTAAGGTTGTCCCACGTCCATTGTGGAAAGCGCTAGCGGTCGATATATAATTATAAGTACGAGAGAAATGTCTCACCTATTGAATAAGTTTTTGGGGGCGAGAGAGGCCAAGATTACCAAACAGAGACCTGGAGCGGGGAGAGCGGGAGTTGCGCGCTCAAGAACACAACTGGCAGTTGTCAGAAGGGGTTCGGGTGCGGCCGGACTGCCGGAGGCCTCCTCGCTCTCAGACTCTCTCTCTCTCTCTCTCTTGGTTGCTTACCGAAGAAAACCCCCTGTTCTCTCCAGCCGAAGAAGAAATAAGAAAAACCACCCCAGATGATCAACGCTCCTCTCTCATTCTTAAGCGGTGACGACGCCAGCTGTGCTGACCTGCCTTGTACCGCACGACGTTCCTGGCCGGGCATCCCGCGCAACGTTCGCCTCGTCCTTCCCCCTTCAGTACCATCCTCTGTCCTCCTTTGTCGCGTTCTGGTGTTTGTTCCTTTGCCCGCGGGAGAGAAAGAAGGCTGGGCTGGGGGGTAGAAAAGAAAGAGAGAAAGCTTGGCCCCTCTCCATTGACTTAACTAAAAGCCAGACCAGCGACAGAACCTGCATTATAGCAGAATGCCACATTGCAAATGAAGCTATTAATTTAAAAACCAAAGACATTTGGCAAACTCACAGTCATCAGGAAATCCAAGGTCCTTGCGTTGCTTATAATAATTGTTTGTTGGATAATCAACCTCGCGCTCCAATACCAGCTGAGAAAATGGTAAGCATTTAGTGGCGACACACTCATCCAAATGCCGTCCCCCTAACCGTAAGGTCTCGCTCTTATCATGGCCTTTACATACAGAGGACGGACTAAAATTTAAGAATACTGCAATCACCGAGACAGAAATGCTGAGCACAGGCATTCAATCATTCCCAATACAGTTTTACACCTCTCTAGGCAATAGAAACGACTATATCACACAGATAAATGAACGAAGTAGGAAATTCACAAACTCACGGCAAAGGCGACAATGGCGGAGGAAAGGGCGAGGAACCCGTACTTTGCCATCCCCTCGGAGATCCCGATGAAGGTATTAGCAATTCCAAACATGATCCTCCACAACAAGGCGCAAACCAACACAGCCGCAGCCCCCACGAGGACCAAGTAATTGCTCCTCAAGAACGACTCCACTTGCAGCCCAATGGCCTCCCGGTATTTGCTAAACGTAGAAAGAACCGACATTGTCGGCTTCTCGAAAACCTTCTTCGCAAAACCTCCGTTCCCCGAGCTTTGGAACGAGAAATGCCTGACCCCATAGCAATTCAATCTCGACGGACCGAGTCCCGCCGGCGAGAAGCTCTTCGACAAAGCCTAGCCCGTCCTAGGAGGAAGCACCTCGGACGCGGCGAGATTACCGAACGCTCTAGATTGGCACGAATTTCGCGCGGTGCCGGCGGCCGAGCTCGACGGATAGTAGAAATGAAACGGGCGGGGGAGAGAAGGAGGGGGCGAGGAGCGGGCGGCGGCAGCGGGATCGACGGCCGAGGTGGCGAAGTGGGAGGAGGAATGCGCGCCGGCGGGGGATGATTTCGGGAGGTGGAGCTGGTGGTGGTGGCGATGCAATTTCAGAACGCCTGGGAGAAATTGCGAGGAGGGCTTTGACATCGTAGTAAGCGATTTGTACGGAATCGGAGCTCGAACGCCGCTGCTTCGATGCAGAATTGAAGGACGCGAATTTCGCCGGAGACTTGCGGGATCGGAGGAAAGGAAAGGAGGGTAGTTGACGCGAGGGAAGTGCTCCTCCCGGAGGGAAGCCGGAGCGCAGTCGATAGCTTGTGATGTTGTACGGTGCAGTCAGCGGTGAGGGAAGACGACGATGACCATTCTTTGATCTCGTCTTCTCCGGTTCGATCTATGGGTTTGGGCCAGAAGAGGCCGAAGCCCAGTTTTAATTCTCAAGCATCCAAAATAGGGGTGGGCTAATCTAGCTTCCGCACTGATTCTAAATAGAATCTAAAATCTATCCGCGACAATAAATTCCTGATTTTTTGGAATTTGAAATTTATCTTCTCATAGAGTCCATGATTTACTTAGGTTCCACCTTTATTATAAATCAAATGATTGCAATGAATCATCTTTTTTAATGATTTACACTTACTACTAATACACTAATCATGACTTATTTTTAAACACATGAAGAATATAAAATATTAATAAAGTAAAAGTCTTCATCATAATATGGAAGCTCAAACGAGTAGTTCTATATTATACACTTATCATCTGATATCGTGGAACATTATAGGATTGCATGAAAACATTAATTAAGAAAAACACAAACTTATTGTAAGTTTAAGTTCCAGATTACTTTGATTATTTTGAAATTTGGAACCGGATAAGTTCTAACTTGGTCTGGTTCTTCGGTTTCATGTTCTAATATGGAACTACGATCATTCCTAATTCAAAATGGGCTACTGCTCTCTCTTGTGCTTCAGTTGCCAAAAGCAAGCATCTTTCCACAGAGAGAGAGAGAGAGAGAGAGAGAGAGAGAGAGAGATTCATCTTTTAACAGCCGCTAAATTAAGTTCCCTTTTGAGTGAAGGAAGTATGATTTTCTTACACCAATCAGGAGATGTTTCGGCCTTTTCTTCAGCCTTTGTTATTTTTCTTTGTGCGAACCCAAGAAGTAAGTCTCAGCAGGTCAAGGAGACCTCCACATGCCAATTGCTACAAGCTCAATGTAGATGCAAGTTTTTGACAAAAACACTAGAAGCACCAGTCTCAAAAAGTGATCAGAAAGCAAAGCCCTTCCTTCCAATCCAAGCGTCGTGCTTAGATGAGAACACGATGTGTTAGAAGTTCAAAAAGTGCATCAGAGTGATAGAGAGAAGCTCATCAACCATGAAAACCATGAAACGAGGAGTCCGGTTCCTCATACTAGCGCACGCTTTGATTTCATGCGATTTGTTTGCATGGATGGAAAGATCGACGCAGCCCGCGAGGAGAAGTCAATTGACAAGTATGACGACGAAAAGATGAGGCCACAAATAGATCAGAAACTAGCAGCTCCAACGTTGCATTTTGGGTCTAAAAGCTTGAATCTGGTAGCTCCTCCGAAGCTTAATCCCGTTTCGTGGACAAGTGAATTAGAATTGCTGCAAGGGCACATCAATCGCAAATTCGCCGATTCAAACATGATTGGAAATTGAGGATAGACATAGTCTTATTGCCTTATTAGCAAATGTTAGTGAACACAAAATTGGACTAACCTATCTAGTTTGAATCCGTTTCCCTGCTTCCCTACTCGTCCCCTCATGATCCAAGAGTTGGAGGCTTGTCGTTGTTGAGGCTCATTTAAATCTGTCCGTACCAGCACTCATTAATAGGGAAGAGACGTTAAGTAAAAATCATATTTCGGCTAAAAAGAGAGAGAGCAGAAAGCAAAGTTCGGCCCAAAAGATACAGTAGAAAGTGTGGTGTTTTGAGAAATAGACCTCGTAGAATGCTAATTACAAGACATGAAGAAGCAAACTCATGGAAGGGAAGAGATCATATGAGCACAAGTTCTAAACAAACCCAAAATGAAAAACTAAAGGCAGAGGAGAGGGCACAAGATTGCTCATTTCTTACATGCTTCTTGATAATCTCAGCCTCTTCAACTTGGCTACCTTCACTACTATAGCCACATATGCCTTGTCTGCTGCTTGATCCGCAAAGCTGAAATATGCTCGTCTCCAATCCTTCTTGAACTGTAAAACTCCGAAAAAGCCCCAGAACCCAATCGTGAATCCAAGCATTACGACCGCATAGAACAATGTCTGATCAAGCTTATCCTCTTCATGTGTATCTTTAGGGTGAGGGACTTTCTGTGGTTGAGGTGTCTCGGCGCTGAAGCATTTGTTTCTCAAAAGATCACCACAGAGTAGAGGATTGCCAGCATAAATGGAAGGATCGTCGAGTGTTTGGATTTGATTCCCTTTTGGAATCTGCCCCATAAGGTCATTTTGCGACAGGTTGAGGTGAGCTAGAGATGTTAACGCTGAAATGCCCTATGGAATTATTCCTGAGAGATGGTTGTTTGAAAGATCCAGAGACTCGAGCGACCTCATATTCCCAATGCCAATGGGAATATCTCCGGAGAGATGGTTGTGAGATAAGTTCAAGCCATGCAATCCTGAGAGGAAAGAAAGTTCTTCGGGTATTGACCCATTCAAAAAGTTGCTAGAGAGATCCAAATTGACCACAAGTTGCAAAACAATTTTGGTGTACTCGTTATATCTTCCCTTTAAGATCTCAACCACATGCTCTTGATCCCAAACCATACTGTATTCAATTGGCAAGAAAATTATATCTTGTATAGGAGCGACAGCAATAGATCCAAATGAATTGGTTTGATTCAAGTTGATCATGCCACTCATGTTGCCAAGACAATGTGGGATCATTCCCATCAAATTGTTCATTGCCATGTCTAATATTCTCAATCTTGAGAGTGAGCAGAGCTGTGGAGGGATGCTGCCGACAAACCTATTCTCCCGTAGCCTCAGGATCAACAAGGAGTGAAAGCTTCCATCAAACCATGTGGGAATGCTTCCAGAGAAGTTATTCTCTCCAAGGTCTAAAATTACTAGACTTGTGCAATAATCTAAAGCTTGAGGAAGCTCCCCATTGAGATGGTTTCTGTTCAAGTGTAGGGTGGTAAGGCGGGGCAATGATCCAAGTGAGCTAGGGATTACTCCGAACAACTTATTGAATGACAAAGTCAAGAATGATAAAGAATCCTTCCAACAGTCTGGAATACTACCAGATAGGCTATTATTGGCAAGATTTAAAGCAATCAACTCCATGTTGCATAATGATGACGGTAGAGTACCATCGATTAGGTTGTCATTGAGATACCATATGCTTACCTCGTACATAATACCAATATCTGTTGGAAGAGAACTAGAGATGAAATTGTGGGACATATCTAAATAGAAACCATCAATAGACATGTTGGGCAATGGGCCAGTAATTTGATTGTAAGATAGATCGAGCCAGAAAAACGTCAAGTTGGTCGACAATTTTGGTAAGGTCCCAGTAATCTGATTGTAAGATAGATCAAGTTCGGAAAATGTCAAGTTGGCTGACCATTCTGGCAAGGGTCCAGTAATATGATTGTAAGATAGATCGAGCTCGGAAAACGTCAAGTTGACTAGCCATTCTGGCAAGGGCCCAGTAATATGATTGTAACATAGATCGAGCTCGAAAAACGTCAAGTTGGCTGGCCATTCTGGCAAGGGCCCAGTAATCTGATTGGAAGATAGATCGAGTATGGAAAATGTCAAATTGGCTGACCATTTTGGCAAGGGCCCAATAATCTGATTGTAAGATAGATCCAACTTGGAAAACGTCAAGTTGGTTGGCCATTCTGGCAAGGGCCCTGTAATCTGATTGTAAGATAGATCAAGCTCAGAAAACATCAAGTTGGCTGGCCATTCTGGCAAGGGCCTAGTAATCTGATTGTAAGATAGATCAAGCTCAGAAAACGTCAAGTTGGCTGGCCATTCTGGCAAGGGCCCAGTAATTTGATTGTAAGATAGATCAAGCTCAGAAAACGTCAAGTTGGCTGGCCATTCTGGCAAGGGCCCAGTAATTTGATTGTAAGATAGATCGAGCTAAAAAAACGTCAAGTTGGCTAACCAGTTTGGCAAGGTAATTTGATTGTAAGATAGATCGAGCGAAAAAAATGTCAAGTTGGCTAACCAATTCGGTAAGGGCCCAAAAAGGGAAGCATTGGAGAGTTCGATATCTACAGCGTTCACTTGTGTCTGAATCCATCGGGGAACTTTAGCCTTGAATTTACAAGAGTTCATCTTGATAACCACTAGTTGGAAAGGGGGTATCCAGCTGGGTTTTGCCTTGAAACTCAAATTATTATTGTTACCGATCCACAACTCCTTGAGCCTTGACAAATTAGAAAAATGGATTTCGGTGATCACACCTTCTAAATGATTATTGTTAAGAAGCAACTCTTGCAAAGCCCCTAGTTTTCCTAATGACTTAGGAATATGCCCCGCCAATTCATTATAAGAAAGATCTAACAATCTTAATGATGACAACCGACCTATTGATGGTGGAATGGTCCCATCCAATCCATTTCCCCAAAGATTTAGTGTTTCCAAGTTTGACAATGATCCAATGGCACTAGGGATTGGACCGGAGAAAAAATTGTTGAAAAGCATGATACTTTTTAAGTTTGTGAAGTGCTCAAACCAATCGGGCAGAGCACCCTCAAGATAATTTGAACATATCTCTAGACTCTCTAAGCTATTCTCGATGAGTCCTGATGAATTTCCTTGGATTGTCGAAATCTTTTCTCTGATTTGATTATAACACAAATGCAATGACTTGAGGTACTGCATGTTCTTTAAGAATGAGAATAAGCCTCCTTCAATGCTGTCAAAAAAATTTCCCTCAAGATTGAGATGAGCAAGGCTTGTAAACTTGTCAAACCACATGGGAATTAATGAGTTGAAAGAGTTCCTCGAAAGATCAAGATGCTGAAGAGAAGTCATGTTTTGAAACAAAGTTCTTGGGATGGGACCTTCGAAAAGGTTACTCGAAAGATCGAGGTATTGAAGATGAACAAGAAAAGTAGAATTGGCCAAGTGATTAGAAGACAACTGAAAATTATGTAATCCACAGCTTGATAAGCTCAAATGCGATAAATTTGGGAGTGTGCTGATCACCGGCATAAGGACTCTTTCATTCGAAATCATTGAGCCACTCATGTCGAGGTACTTTAGTGATTGAAGATGAGAAACCCACAGGATATCATCCACAACCAAATTTTTGTCTTCATTACCAAGATTGAGGACTTCCAACTTGGTGAGATTTCCCAATTGTTGGGGAATCGTTCCATGGAAGTTGGCAAACGATAGATTGAGGTACCTCAATTGTTTAATTGAACCAATGAATTCAGGTATTGTACTATGATTGAAATCGATCCCGCTTAAGTCCAAGTGGTTCAAGTATCTCAAGTGGAGCAAAGAAGAGTTCAACTCACCACCAACTAGGAGAAGCATCGGTCCCATGGGACTAGTTTCGTCTTTTGTTGGTTGGGGTAATAATTGGAGAATGATGACATGACCATGTACTCTATCACAAATCACTCCTTCCCATCTGCAGCAATCTTTGCCTTCCCACGAAGAAAGCAAGCCACGTGGATCTAAGAAGCTTTGTCGAAGCTAGAGCAGAGCCTCCCTTTCTTGCTCTCTGCAAATGGATGTTGAATTGTTATAGAAACACACACATGAATTATCTAAAATAAGTAACAGAGTCACCAGTGTGAACACTTGGGAACAATATCTGCCCATGAGCAATGAGAGAGAGGATGAATTCATGTTTTAGAGTGGAGATTTTGAGGATTCTCTAATCAAACCCAGATCATTTATAGAGAAGGGCAGGGAGAGATTTCTCTTTTAATGTGACAAGTTGTGGTTTCGTACATGCACCTTATTCCCATGCATGTGTATCATGTACATGCAGCGCATTTAAGGTCCACATATGATAGTCGTCGTCGGGGAGAAAACGCTCATCCGTTCTTGCAGTTGGAGTTTGTAAATTGATGACCAGATCCCATCTAGACGAGATGTCCCCATCAACTTGGAAGCCAAAGCAACGCCATTATGGAGATTGCGGACAAGCCCATCTAGTATTTTGCGGTGCTAGTCTCAGATAAAGTCAAGTCTTTTGGGTCTGTGTCATTATTCATATCAAGGTCGTTTCTTGGTTTACATTGCAAGTTTCCAAAGAAACCGTTTGTTTTACGTTTTTATCTTAACTAGATTACTAACTCTGGAACAACGATGCTAACTAGTGTTCTTGCTCATAAGGATGATAATAACGTACCATTCATCAGGATTTCACGGAGACATGATAGAAGAGGTAGAGAGATTTAAGCTGTCGGAGAGATCTTCATCGGTACTGCTAAAAAGGTACATATATAGGGTAAGGGCGTGGTAATTTGAGTGTGAGACAAATCAAGCCACAAAGTTCACATGTTGGCTGACCATATAGGCGAAGCCTCCAAAATGGAGGCATTGTAGAGAGAGAAGCCATGGTCCTCCACTTGCGTCAGCATCCATTGTGGAAATGTCGATCCAGCTGGGATTTGCCCCAAAAGTCGGGTAGTTATTGCTAATATCCAAATACAACAGGCTAGACCTAGTTTATGTGGAATGTGGATCGCTTGGGCATAGGGAGCAAAATATAGGAGCACGGAACGTCATTCGAGCCAAACGACAGGGGTGGACTTCTTTTAATCATGTAATTAGTATCAGACATGATTTTGCAGTTACAACAAAGATAATATAGGTAATATAATGTGTTTCTAACGTATCATGTTTAAACAAGAATTATTATTTTAAATTATGTTTTCAATTACAAAAAATATCAGCATGAAAAATATATTTTGAATAAATAATAAAGATTAGTGTATTTGGAACGTCTAAAATGCTCATTTTAGTATATGGGTACGTTCTCATCTCAGAGGATACTCTGTGCACCCAAGATTTACATGCCGTGTGAGAGACGAATGCATACATCTAGCATATTGAATAATTGCCGTGTGAGAGGTGAATGCATACATGTTCCTTTCAATCAAAGTTCATGAAAATCAAAGTTCATGCATAACTCCAAGTCAAGTCAATGTTTTCCACTTTTTAAAGTTCATGAAAATGAAAATCCACCAATAACTCCAAGTTGAAGTCAATGTTTATGACATTTCAGAATAATAACTTCATTTTTAGAGCTAGTCTAGTATTCTTGTTTATTTCTGCTTTTGCGACCCAGTAAGTCTAGTAGAGTGGTAGTCAGGCTTCACGCAATCAGTATCATAGCTGGAAAAAGTTGAAATTGGGAGGCATTCGCCTTTGCCTACTGCTATAAGCTTATAACATCGACTCATACCATATCATTTACGTCTGGCTGAACGAGTGTCCATGTTGATTTGGTTGCATTTATTTCTTTTTTCCATAAGTAAATATCATATATTCACAAAACTCCAGCAAATGTGGGAGGACAAACTGTTTTACTGCCCTAGGCACTTATGCAAAAGCTTTATTCTCCCCCCTTTTTTGTTAAAAAAGATTAAATCCAGATACACGAGACTTTTTCAATTACATGTAATTAATGAATTAGTCACTCAAAACATAAAAGCAAGTCACAAAAACTTTTAGACTTTCTACTCAACAAATAAAGAGCTTTTAGAAATTCCGACGGACTATACTTGTGGAGAGACTTTCTTATGTACACGCATCCTATTATTATAAAATGCAAAAATCACCATTTGAGTGTCAATTATAGGTAAGGATAACACTGATAATCCACAAATAACTCCAAATCAGGTGAACATTCACTCTCTCTCTCTCTCTCTCTCTCTCTCTCTCTCTCTACATTAAAAAAGAACTTCCCTGATGATACTTATTGATGTGGCGATCAATTCTTAAAATATTTTGATCGCATCCTAATGAAAAGGAATTTAATAATGATTTTATCATTTAGATTGAGCTATAAAACAAAGACAATGTAATGTCTATCGTAAGATTATTACGGTAGATTTATAGAAAGAAAAGGGCTCATTTTTTACCTTAATTACATCATTTTCATCTAACTAATAAGGTTTCTAGCTTTTAACATTGTAGTTGAGAACTTGGAATTAACAAGAAGATACATCAAACGTTTCCGACTAATTACTTTGCATGAGTTTCCAAGCTTCTGGTATTCTGAACGCGCTTCGATGGTTTTGCAGCAAGAGTAGAAAGGATTGGCCTCAACTGTTTCATATGATAATGGACATGAACATTGTTGGATCATCGCCGGAGCGGTTCCACCCTGAGCTTCTTACCGTTAAGAAGGTGCCTTCGGTATCGGTACCTTAGACAGGAAGCTCTTGAATAAAGCATGTGCCTGAGAGAGAGAGAGAGAGAGAGAGAGAGAGAGAGAGAGAGAGAGAGATGCATTGGCACTTCAACAACACAAATGTATATGCTTTTCCACAAACACTTAGAATGGCCTCTACAGCAGGCTCATGCTTATCCCTCTTCCCCTCATCACTAAGCATGACCGAATCAACTCAATTGAGCTCTTCTCCTGGCTCTGCTTCCTATTAGTGTCAAAATCTGTCTCGAGCTTGAGCTTGTAAGTGAAAGTCTTAATTCATATAAGAGAATTTCTATATGGGAATTCGATGGACATATAGAAATAAATTTAAAAACTTAAAAGTAAACTCCAAGTTGGATTAAGTTTTAGAACAAATTAGGGATATCAACTTTCCCAATTTGGGTTGGATTCGGCAAGGCCTCGTGTTCCACGTTTAATAAATAACTAAAGCAAATCTCTTTTGGGAGTTAGCCTTGTCGATCCGTTTATGGAGAGTTCCCGAGTCTGTGGAATTCTCATACCATTGTTGGAGAATAATTCGTGAATTAAGTCTCATTAAGTTGGTGTTCAAGCCATGAAATCATGCAGTAAATTGTGAAGAATAAACATTTTTTAGTTTAACTAGGGGCAAAAAAATACTAAAAGTGTTTGAATTACTCGAACGTAATTATAATCTTCATTGTGTCGCTTGATTTATAGTGAGACCTTGCGATGCTCTCCCTACGGAGTAGGTCACTCCGGCCAATCTATGCAAATCAAGTGTCCCTTTTATTTCATTGTTTGATTGCTGAGTAAAGGACACTTGGAGTGCCATAACTTGGCA
Organism: Eucalyptus erythrocorys; assembly: GCA_014182555.1. Taxonomy (NCBI): domain Eukaryota; kingdom Viridiplantae; phylum Streptophyta; class Magnoliopsida; order Myrtales; family Myrtaceae; genus Eucalyptus; species Eucalyptus erythrocorys. The sequence goes on from CM024603.1 coordinate 43,565,504, forward strand.
CGGGGGGACACTTAAGTGCCATAACTTCAAAATGGTACACTTAAATGCTAGTTTCGAAGTTAAATGGAACACTTATGTGCCACTCCGGCGAAAATCCGGCCAAACGGCTGACATGGCAATTTTCTGGCGAGTTTAGTCCAAAACGGCGTCGTTTTGTACATTGACGTGGCGAGAAAATGCAAAAACGAAGCCGTTTCAAATCTGATGTGTAAATAATATTATAAAAATTAATTAAATTAAATTAAAACTTAATTTTATTTAAAATATTCTAAAATATTCTAAAAATTACAAATTACAAATTTAAAAAAAAAAAAAAAAAAGGGAGGTCGAAGGGGGCGGGAGGGGCGAGCCCTCGCTGCCGCCGGCTTCCCACCGTCGCCGGGAAGGTCCGGCGACGGAGGGGGAGGGTCGGCTAGGGTCGCCGGCCCCCGGCCGGCCGACGGCGAGGGCCCGCAAGCCCTCGCCCGGGGCTACGGCTTGCGGGCCCTCACCCCGATCCGGTGAGGGCTTGCAGCCCTCGTCGCCGTCGACCTCCCCCTTCGTCGTCGGGCCTTCCCGGCGACGGGGAGGCGGCGAGGGCCCGCAGCCCTCGGCTGGATCTAGGCGAGGGCTCGCGGGCCCTCGCCGCGATCCGGCGAGGGCTCGCGGCCCTCGCCGCCGGTCGGCCGGGGGCCGGCAACCCCGGCCGACCTTCCCCCTCTCGTCGCCGGCCCTTCTCGACGACGGTAGGGAGGCGGCGGCGGCGGCGAGGGCTCGGCCCTCGGCCGCCCCCTTCGGCCTCCCTACCTTTTTTTTTTTTTTAGTTTTTAAAATTTTAGAATATTTTAATTAAAATTAAGTTTTAATTTAATTTAATTAATTTTTATATTATTTACACATCGACACTGAAACGGCGTCGTTTTTGCATTTTCTCGCCACGTCGGCGTGCAAAACAACGCCGTTTTGGACCAAACTCGCCAGAAAATTGCCACGTTAGTCGTTTGATCGGATTTTCGTCGGAGTGGCACCTAAGTGTTCCATTTAACTTCGAAACTGGCACTCAAGTGTACCATTTTGAAGTTATGACACTTAAGTGTCCCCCCGTGCCAAGTTATGACACTCCAGTGTCCTTTACTCTTTGATTGCTTGTAGTTAGCATAGTCAAATCAATAATTATAAAACAGGTTCAATAGTTTTTATAAGACTCGGTTCACCAATGTTGTCTTATTTTTTTAAAGTGAAACTATCCATTATACAGTTTAAGTTTGACTGAGAGGGGAGCTTAAGAGCCTAACGACAGGCAAGAAATGTTACTTTCTCTACGGTTATCCATCCAAAACTTGTCTTCCCTGAAGTGTGTCGCATGCTTTGTTTCGCCCTGTTAATTTTTTTTTCTCGCACGTAGCTTCTATAATTAGAAGACAAAGATCATTACAAAACATACATCTACTAACGAGGAAATTAAACTATACTTATAATTTAACATGTTTGATTAAAACGATGCTAAAAATTTTAAAGAAAAATTGTCCAAAAAGTTCTAAACTTATTGCACTTTTGTCAATTCAATCCTAAACCTTTCAATTTTGCCAATTGAATCATAAACATTTTCACTTTTTGCCAATTGAGTCCTAAATCTTTTCATTTTTCTGCCAATTGAGTCAATCCGATCAATTTTAACCAGAATTCATTAACGTGGACGTTGGCCATCCTACATGGCATGGCCGACATTGACGTAGCTAAATTTATTTTTTAAAATATTTTTTATTTTTAATAATTTTTAAATTTTTTCTTGTCTTTTTTTCCCCTTCTCTCTCACTTCTTCCTCTTTGCCGGTCGCCTAGCCTTCGACAACCGACCAGAGGCTGCAATCAGTGAGGGTCGGCCTCACTGGGAACTAGCGAGGGGCGGCTTTCCCGGCCTCGGGCGAGGTCGCCCTTGCCAAAGGCTAGCGCAAGGTCACCCTCACTAGGATGTGGTGAGGGACGACCTCATGGGCCTTGGGCAAGGCTCATCCTCGCCGCCGCCGACAAGGCTGGCCCTCGCTTTCACTTGAAGCACGCAAAGGTCGGCCTTGCTGGCCACGAGTAAGGCTCACCCTCCCCAAATTTGGCGAGGGCAAGCCTCGCCCAAGGCCTGCGAGGTCGTCTCTCTCCAGATTCCGATGAGGGTGACCTTGCGTGAGGCCAGTGAGGCCGCCTCTTGCCAGTTCCAGGCGAAGGCGACCTCACCTTAGGCTGGCGAGGCTGACCCCTGCTAGTTGCAGCCTTTGGCCAGTTATCGGAGGTGTGAGCAGCAGAGAGGAAGAAGAGAGAGGGAAAAAGAAAAGAAAACAAAGGAAAATTTTAATTTTTTTTAAAAACTCAAAAAAATATTTAAAAAATAATAAATTTGTTCATGTCAATACCGAACTGTCACATAGGATGGCTAGCATCCATATCAATGAATTTCAGCCAAAATTAGAGAAATTGACTCAATTGGTAAAATGTGAAAAGATTTAGAATTCAATTATCAAAATTGAAAGGTTTAAGATTGAATTGATAAAAGTGCAATAGGTTTAGGACTTTTTGGACAATTTTTCCACATCCACATTTTAATGTACCTATCTTTCCTTTGATTTCTAAAATGTGTCGAGCTGGAAGATTATCCGAGTGATTTGACAATGATGCCAAGCTATAGTAGTGAGCACCTTCTAAATCGCTTTTCTAGTTTCTCCATTTAGAGTTCATGGAATGCAAAATGTATTTTTCCATAACTCGAATTTCAAGGGTACTAAGACCCGGACTACATTAAAGAAAAAAATCACTTAACTAAGTTGAGATGGGTCTACGACACATTGTCTAAGTTAGAGTAAAGCCTCTCTTTTTTGCTCTCTGCAAATGGAAGTTGAGTTTTTAGAGAAGTAAACACATGAATTATTTAAAAAGAGCAATAGAGTTACTAGCGAAAGGACTTGAAAAAAATATCTCCCCATGAGCAATGAGAGATGGTCTTGCGAGCAGAGAACAAATTTATGCTTCAGGGAGTGGGGCTATAAGGATCCTCTAATTAAACCCATATCAATTATAGAGAAGTAGGGGGTGGATTTTTCTTTCAACATGACAAGTTGGGGTTCCAAACATGCACCTTATGTGGATGCATGTGTGCCATCTCGAAGTATGTATATGCAGCACATGTGAGGTCCACGTATCATAATCATAGTCCAAGAAGAGAAGGCACATCCATTCTTGCAATTGGAGTTTGTCAATTGATGATTGGGCCCCATCCGAAGGAGAGAATTCAACCTCTACAAATTAGTCCAAGTGAAAAGCAGCTCCACTAAGGAGAAAGTGGAGAATCACACTTAGATTTTGTAGTGCCGGACACGGGCTAAGTCAAGTCTTATGGGTTAATAATTGCTTCTCTACATAAATGTGTGCTTATAACGGTACCATTCAATTCAAGTTATGATTTTTACTAAATTATCGATTTTGAAATAACAAGTTTGCTTGTGCAATGCATGGGAATATGTTGGCCATTGCTTAAAAAGCAAGACACGAGAAAACAACATTGAAAAATATATTGCGATCACTTTCACAACATCACCAATGTAATTATTTATTATTTATTTCTGAATTCTTCCCCCACAACACCTATGTTAAACTTGAGTTTGCTTTGCCCATATAAACTCTAGATAAATGATGATTTTGACCTTAGAAAACATAAATGGTGCAATCTATAAAAGAACTTTCCCTATGTAGGCTTTTCTTTCAATAGAAGGATATAATTTGACTCTTTAGTTATGCATTTAGTGTTTCCCATGGCTGTAAATCACTAAACAAATAGTGATGGTAATAAAGCGGAATCATCGGCGCAATTCATGTGCAGCAAGTGAAAGGGTCATAGGACCATTCCAACATATAAACCACACTAAGAAACTCAGAGCTACAAAAAAAATAAAATAAGAGGAAAATCCTCCCAAGAAAAAACAATTAGACTGCACATGTATCTTATTTTATAATATAAAAAAAAAGGTCTGACAAAGAGTAGGGATAAACATTCAACATCACTGCTAAAAACATTTAAAAAAAGAAAACAAACAGAATCTAACCACCAACTATGTTGTAAAGCAAAATGTAGCAACAAGCTTTGGATGGATAATGATATGAGAAGGATTGAGGAATTCAAATTCAATAAACAGTTCAAATCTTCCATTGACTCAAAACCCATGTAACCAATTGATAATAAGTTATAATGCAGTAACATTTATCAGAGATAAAACCTTGTTTAGATTGGAGAACAGCATGGTTGTTTTTTTACCACGGAGATCAAAGGTCACTAACGAAGGGGAAGATAAAAGAAGCTAAGGATCGTATTTTGTCATCAATTTTGATACTCGTAGATTGGAATCAATCAAGAGGCCTTTGAGCCTAAAAAACACAGAAAAATCAAGGTAAAATAGAAACATAGTCGAAGGAAGAAAACGCAGTTTTGGCAAATTACTTCGACGAGTTCCTAGGATAGATGGGACAATCATAAACTGCAACATTCCTCGTTAAGGAAGCAAGTAGTTGCGCAGAAAACCCACGACCCGATGTACTTTAGAAACCAACTTGTGATCAAGTAAACTTAAGTAATTTAAGATGTTGGTAAGGTTAAATTCAGATTCTACACAGAGGCCGACAATACATAAGCTTCCAGGCAAACTCATCCAGTGCAAACTTTGCGAACCGGGACCATCTCCATTTTCTATTGGCAAATCAGCGCGTTCGCCTTCGACTTTATCTTTCTTGGTCAAAGGAAGGAAACAAACAACTTCAAGTTCAGGGGACAAGCAAAATTCAGGCTTGCGGATGGGTACTTAGAGAGACAATAGAATCAAATATTCATAAATGGAATTGGAAAAGCTACAAAATTTCAGTAGAGATTTCTGATTAGTTGGTAAATTCCTATTGTCTTTGCTAAAAATATGGAGATGGGGCTGCAAAATTTCCGTGTTGGCGTTACATACGCCATGCTAAGTGGCTATATTGAAAACCTTAAAATAAAAAGTATCTCTAAAAAATTTAAAAGAAAGAAATTGAAAAAAAAAATGAAGGGAATTCGGAATTTGGCAAATCTACAATCTTTAACTCTTTTTCTTTTTGAAATTTGGCGGATTTAATATTAAAACTTGCCTAATCAAAACAAATATCTCATAAAACCTTGCTTTAAATTTCTCTTCGCATGTTTGAAATTTTCAAAGCCCTCTTTTGGGCTTGAAACCTGGTTATGTTCAAATTAGAGTGTAATGGTGGAGAGCACTCATGCATCTTTCATAATGGAAGATCTTTCTATACGCAGACATCATATTGTGCAACAAAGTTGCAAACCTTACAGCAGACTAATTTCCAAGTTGAACTTATTTTCTTGAAAATTGATTGAATAAAAATAATAGATTGAGCACCACAATTTTACTATAGAATCAAATCGAATCCAAGTCAAACTTTTATTATCTCGACTTCATCTCGGTCTCAATTTGCCGTGCTAGAGTGGGAGAGATCAAGCCACAAAAGTGATCTGTTAGGTTTAACACCCGAGCAAAGCCCCATTCATAGAAGCACTTGAGAGTTATGACATGGTCCTCCTCGTGTCTCCATCCATTGTGGAAATGTTGCTCCAACTGATTCCGAGTTGGAAAATGGGCCACTTGGGATCTGCCCTAAAAGTCAAGTAAATCATACTTCAAGGATAGACCTAGGTTACCCGACATGTGGACTGGGATGTGGAACGAAAAAGGGATTGTGAAACTGTTACTTGTCAAAAATGTGGTACAATAAAGGTGGACTTCTGTTGAGCATGTGATTAGGATAAGACCTAGTTTTGTACTTACAATATAGATGATATAGGTTTTATTATTAATGAGTGTAATGGTGGAGAGCACTCATGCATCTTTCATAATGGAAGCGTATCTTTCTATACGCAGACATCATATTGTGCAACAAAGTTGCAAACCTTACAGCAGACTAATTTCCAAGTTGAACTTATTTTCTTGAAAATTGATTGAATAAAAATAATAGATTGAGCACCACAATTTTACTATAGAATCAAATCGAATCCAAGTCAAACTTTTATTATCTCGAATTCATGTCGGTCTCAATTTGCCGTGCTAGAGTGGGAGAGATCAAGCCACAAAAGTGATCTGTGAGGCTTAACACCTGAGCAAAGCCCCATTCATAGAAGCACTTGAGAGTTATGACATGGTCATCCTCGTGTCTTCATCCATTGTGGAAATGTTGCTCCAACTGATTTTGAGTTGGAAAATGGGTCACTTGGGATCTACCCTAAAAGTCAAGTAAATTGTACTTCAAGGCTAGACCTAGGTTACCCGACGTGTGGACTGGGAAGTGGAACAAAAAAGGGATTGTGAAACTGTTACTTGTCAAAAATGTGGTACGATAAAGGTGGACTTCTGTTGAGCATGTGATTAGAATAAGACCTAATTTTGTAGTTACAATATAGATGGTATAGGTTTTATTAGTAATGAGTGTAATGGTGGAGAGCACTCATGCATCTTTCATAATGGAAGCGTATCTTTCTATACGCAGACATCATATTGTGCAACAAAGTTGCAAACCTTACAACAGACTAATTTCCAAGTTGAACTTATTTTCTTGAAAATTGATTGAATAAAAATAATAGATTGAGCACCACAATTTTACTATAGAATCAAATCGAATCCAAGTCAAACTTTTATTATCTCGAATTCATTTCGGTCTCAATTTGCCGTGCTAGAGTGGGAGAGATCAAGCCACAAAAGTGATCGCGTGAGGCTTAACACCTGAGCAAAGCCCCATTCATAGAAGCACTTGAGAGTTATGACATGGTCATCCTCGTGTCTTCATCCATTGTGGAAATGTTGCTCCAACTGATTTTGAGTTGGAAAATGGGTCACTTGGGATCTACCCTAAAAGTCAAGTAAATTGTACTTCAAGGCTAGACCTAGGTTACCCGGCGTGTGGACTGGGAAGTGGAACAAAAAAGGGATTGTGAAACTGTTACTTGTCAAAAATGTGGTACGATAAAGGTGGACTTCTGTTGAGCATGTGATTAGAATAAGACCTAATTTTGTAGTTACAATATAGATGGTATAGGTTTTATTAGTAATGAGTGTAATGGTGGAGAGCACTCATGCATCTTTCATAATGGAAGCGTATCTTTCTATACGCAGACATCATATTGTGCAACAAAGTTGCAAACCTTACAACAGACTAATTTCCAAGTTGAACTTATTTTCTTGAAAATTGATTGAATAAAAATAATAGATTGAGCACCACAATTTTACTATAGAATCAAATCGAATCCAAGTCAAACTTTTATTATCTCGAATTGATTTCGGTCTCAATTTGCCGTGCTAGAGTGGGAGAGATCAAGCCACAAAAGTGATCTATCAGGCTTAACACCTGAGCAAAGCCCCATTCATAAAAGCACTTGAGAGTTATGACATGGTCCTCCTCGTGTCTCCATCCATTGTGGAAATGTTGCTCCAACTGATTCCGAGTTGGAAAATGGGCCACTTGGGATCTGCCCTAAAAGTCAAGTAAATTGTACTTCAAGTATAGACCTAGGTTACCCGGCGTGTGGACTGGGATGTGGAACGAAAAAGGGATTGTGAAACTGTTACTTGTCAAAAATGTGGTACGATAAAGGTGGACTTCTGTTGAGCATGTGATTAGGATAAGACATAATTTTGTAGTTACAATATAGATGGTATAGGTTTTATTATTAATGAGTGTAATGGTGGAGAGCAATCATGCATCTTTCATAATGGAAGCGTATCTTTCTATACGCAGACATCATATTGTGCAACAAAGTTGCAAACCTTACAGCAGACTAATTTCCAAGTTGAACTTATTTTCTTGAAAATTGATTGAATAAAAATAATAGATTGAGCACCACAATTTTACTATAGAATCAAATCGAATCCAAGTCAAACTTTTATTATCTCGAATTCATTTCGGTCTCAATTTGCCATGCTAGAGTGGGAGAGATCAAGCCACAAAAGTGATATGTTAGGCTTAACACCTGAGCAAAGCCCCATTCATAGAAGCACTTGAGAGTTATGACACGGTCCTCCTCGTGTCTCCATCCATTGTGGAAATGTTACTTCAAATGATTCCGAGTTGGAAAATGGGTCACTTGGGATCTGCCCTAAAAGTCAAGTAAATCGTACTTCATGGCTAGACCTAGGTTATCCGGCGTGTGGATTGGGATGTGGAACGAAAAAGGGATTGTGAAACTGTTACTTGTCAAAAATGTGGTACGATAAAAGTGGACTTCTGTTGAGCATGTGATTAGGATAAGACCTAATTTTGTAGTTACAATATAGATGGTATTATTATTATTATTATTATTATTATTATTATTATTATTATTATTATTATTATTATTATTATTATTATTATTATTATTATTATTATTATTATAGGTTGTATAATGTGTTTCTAACATATTTCAGCCACTAAGTTTCATGTTCACACAAGAATTACTATTCATAATTCAATACAAAAATATTATCATGAAATTATAGTTTAGGTAAGTAATAACAATTAGTGTATTAAAATGTTCACAATACACATTTTACTTTATGGGTATGTTCTCATCTCATAGGATGTCTTGTGCAACCGATGTCTAAGTGCCTTGTGGGAGACGTATTCATGCATCTAACATATTTAATAATAGTAGAGAATCTAATCTATTGTTTTGGTTTTCAATCATAATAAAAAGAGAGATTACATGTTCCTTTCTTCTCATAAGGTATCCTATGCATCATGAATCTACATGCCGTGTAAAAACAAATGCATGCATCTAGCATATCTACTAATAATAAAAAATCTAATCTATCGCTTTGGTTTTCAATCACAATAAAAAAATAGTTTACATGTTCCTTTTAGTCAAAGTTCGCGAAAATGAAAGTCAATGAATAACTTACATGCCAAGTTTAGAAACTGTTGATCACTTTTTAAAGTTCATGAAAATGAAAGTCCACAAATAACTCCAAGTCAAAGTCAACGCTTATGACTTTTCGGATGATCGTCACTTCCTTCATCTTTAGAGCTACTCCAATATTCTTTTTATTTTGGTATAAGTGCAATAAAAATCCTAAAATTTGTCATAAAAATACAATTAAGTTTTATGCTTACAAAAGTACAATGAAGTTTAATGTTGCATTTAGGAATGGCCATAGGAAGGAGCTTTGAGTGTCCAAAACTCATTTGGCCAAATATTGGGTGTTTGGTAATAATTTTGAAAGATCAAGCTACAAAAGTGATCTGTTAGGCTGAATACATGGGCAAAGCCCAATATATGGAAGCACTTGAGAGAGTTATGACATGGTCCTCCTCTTGTGTCTTCATCCATTGTGGAAATATTGCTCCAAATAATTCTGAGTTGGAAAATGGGCCACTTGGGATCTACCCTAAAATTCAAGTAAATTATCACTAATACTTCAAGGCTAGACCTACGTCACCCGGCATATGGACCAGTATGTGGAACGAAAAAGAGATCGCATAACTGTTACTTGTCAAAAATGTGGTACGATAAAGGTGGACTTCTATTGAGCATGTGATTAGGATAAGACTTAATTTTGTAGTTACAATATAGATGATATAGGTCATATAATGTGTTTCTAACTTTTTTGAGTCACTAAGTTTCTTGTTCACACAAGAATTACTATTTTTAATTCAATACGAAAATATTATCAAGAATTTATAGTTTAGGAAAGCAATAACGATTAGCGTATCAAAATGTTCACAATGCTCATTTTACTTTATGGGTATGTTCTCATCTCATAGGATGTCCTGTGTGCCCAAGGTCTAAGTGCTTTGTGGGATACGAATTCATGCATCTAACATATTTAATAATAGTAGGGAATCTAATCTATCGTTTTGGTTTTCAATCATAATAAAAAGAGAGATTACATGTTCCTTTCTTCTCATAGGATATCCTATGCATTCTGAATATACGTGCCAAGTAAAAAACGAATGCATGCATCTAGTGTATCTAATAATAATAAAAAATCTAATCCCTCGCTTTGGTTTTCAATCACAATTAAAAAAGAGTTTACATGTTCCTTTCAATGAAAGTTCACGAAAATGAAAGTCCATATATAACTTATACGCCAAGTTCAGAAACTTTGATCACTTTTTAAAGTTCATGAAAATGAAAGTCCACAAATAACTCCAAGTCGAAGTCAACGTTTATGACTATTCGAATGATCATCGCTTCCTTCATCTTTAAAGCTACTCCAATATTCTTTTTATTTTGGGATAAGGGTGATAAAAATCCCAAAACTTATCATAAAAATACAATTAAGTTTTATGCTTACAAAAGTACAATCAAGTTTAAGGGTGCATTTAGAAATGGCCATGGTTGAGTGTCCAAAGTCCATTTGGCCAAATATTGGGTGTTTGGTAAACTTTTTAAAAGATCAAGCCACAAAAGTGATCCATTAGGCTAAACACCTAGGAAAAGCCCCATATATAGAAGCACTTGAGAGAGTTATGACATGGTCCTCCTCTTGTGTCTCCATCCATTGTGGAAATGTTGCTCCAAATGATACCGAGTTGGAAAATGGGCCACTTGGGATCTGCCGTAAAAGTCAAGTAAATTATCGCTAATACTTCAAGGCTAGACCTAGGTTACCTGACGTATGGACCGGTATGTGGAACGAAAAAGGGATCGCGGAACTGTTACTTGTCAAAAAGGTGTACGATAAGGGTGGACTTTTGTTGAGCATGTGATTAGGATAAAACTTAATTTTGTAGTTATAATATAGATAATATAGGTCATATAATGTGTTTCTAACGTATTTGAGTTACTAAATTTCATGTTCACACAAGAATTACTATTTTTAATGCAATACGAAAATATTATCATGAAATTATAGTTTAGGTAAGTAATAACGATTAGTGTATTGAAATATTCACAGTGTTCATTTTACTTTATGGTATGCTCTCATCTCATAAGATGTCCCGGGCACTCTAGGTCTAAGTGCCTTGTGGGAGACGAATTCATGCATCTAACATATTTAATAATTGTATGGAATCTAATATATCGTTTTGGTCTTCAATCATAATAAAAAGAGAGATTACATGTTCCTTTCTTTTCATAGAATATCCTATGCACTCTGAATCTCCATGTCGTGTAAAAAATGAATGCATGCATCTAGCATATTTAATAAAAAAAAAAATCTAATCTATCAATTTGATTTTCAATCAGAAAAAAAAAAAAAAAAAAAAAGAGTTTACATGTTCCTTTCAGTCAAAGTTCACGAAAATGAAAATCCATGTATAACTTACACGCCAAGTTTAGAAACTTCGATCACTTTGTAAAGTTCATGAAAATGAAAGTCCACAGATAACTCCAAGTTGAAGTCAACGTTTATGACTTTTCGAATGATCATCACTTCATTCATCTTTAGAGCTACTCCAATATTCTTATTATTTTGGGATAAGTGCGATAAAAATCGGAAAACTTGTCATGAAATACAATTAAGTCTTATGATTACAAAAGTACAATCAAGTTTAAGGGTGCATTTGGGAATAGCCATGGGAAGGAGCTTTGAGTGTCCAAAGCTTATTTGGCCAAATATTAGTCTTGAGGGAAAGTTTGCCTTTAAAAAGGTGAAAGCCCAAGGTAGGTTTTAGGCTTCCTTGGGCTTTCAGCATTCTCGAAAGGCCCTCTCTAGGGTTTAGTATATAAATTTTGTTCCAAAACTATCCTCACTCAATTTTTATCTTTATGTTTTTGACCTCGTGTGTCACGCCCTGAACCCCGAGCGCATGCACATCCCACTGTGGTCGATCAGTTATGCGACGTTCCCAGGCACTCGTCGCTGACCCATTCATTTTAAATACACATGTGGAAGCGAATTACTAATCCCCTGACCTCAACAAACTTGGGATAGAAAAGCAAGACAACAATTTCCAAGCAAATACACTTTTATAAACACTTCAAGCTTATACAGAAGGTTTATGTCACAAAAACTACTAAGCCACCTATACTCCTGACCCTTCCGCTTCAAGCTCATGGCTCTTCACACTATGAACCTGAAAATGGTTATTCAATAACTAGTGAGATATAAATCTCAGCGAGTTCCACCCCTAAGCCCCCGGTTAGAACACTAACTCAACTCAGGGTATCTCAACAGAACCACCCCACAACAAGCAACAACTAACAATCGATTCGCATACAACCTGACCTAGTATGCCATACCCTGCACGTTATAACTTAGTACAACACACACCATGCACATGGCCGTTAGATGATACATTTCATCAATCACATACGAGTTGCATCACAAGTGATCTCACCTGGCCATTGTCACACCCTGCACGTTATTGATTCATGCGTGTGTGCCATAAATAATGTGACCAACTCATGCATAACCGGAACCAACGATGCTATGGTTCCCATACGCTCTTGCACAGTAGTGCGCCACCTAACACGCATCAATCCATCACACGCGGCCATTAATTCAATCAATCAATCACTCAATCAATTCAATCACGACATCGGATCAAAGCATTGATCAATTGACCTAGTCGATTACATGTCATCTTGACCCCTTCTTGGTCGGCTCATCATATACTATCTATAAATCCGTTCATATTAGGACGGCTCACTTTAAGCTGATAATAGATAGTATAGCCCGCACTAAGCTGATAAGGTAAAGGTATACTGCTCTCGTTAACCTGACATATCACCCATGGGCTAATATGGTATACCGATATACTGCTCTCACTAAGCTGCTATATCGCCCGTATGCTGATATAGTATAGCCTCGATGCTCACTCTAAGCTGATAAAGTGTATTGCTCGCACTAAGCTGACATATCAGAGCCCGTAGGATGATATAGTACACCAGTATAGTGCTCTCACTAAGCTGACATATTGGAGCCCGTAGGATGATATAGTATACTATCTTTTTCAATTCAACATTCTCGATGAAATAGCCGTGTGTGGGTACACGGTTGGCCTTAGTCAAAATATCATATTTTGCTTTTAGAACCTCCCACCATTTTCAACAGCCCATAAACACATTTTTGACGCTGTGAACCGATGCCCGGTAATTACCAATCAATTACCACAATTCAAATCATTTAGGAATAAATCCTAAAAATACATAATTAAATCAATTCAGCACAACTTAGGACTCAAATAAATAAACAGACTGCACCACGACAATCAGCATGAAATTCCAATCATATCAACTCAATTCATGCGAATGCCCATGCATTTACACATTCATTAACTTCATAAAATCAACACACATGAAATTAGACCACTTTTCGCTTTATGGATGAACAGTGCACGTGAACAGTAATTGTGAATAGTGTCTCGTGAACAGTAAATTTCCAGAATTTAATAAATGATAATTTATATTCAGAAATTAAACAAAACATTAATTAAAACAAACAAATAATTAATTAAGCAAAACAAGCTTAATTAAGCACATAAGTATCATTAAGCTCATAAAATAAAATTAGGCTAAACTAATCTTAGCCATTAATCTAACAACATATCTTAGGATTAAAATAATTTAATTAAATCACTTAAATTAGAATTAGGCTCTAATCAAAGGATTAGGAGCTAAACTCACCCGTTAAGCGGGCCGGAGCACCGACGCGGCGACAACGAGGGAGGCGATGCTCCCGAACCTCTACCACGACAATCCAAGGTGGTCCCAAGCTCAACACAGCAACCATAGCCCAAACTCTCACTGAAACCTCTAAAAAACAGCCCTGCCGGAGGAGAAACTGAGTTGAACGGCTTGGCCGGAGCTTCGGCGAAGGGGTTGGCCGGCAACCAGCGGCTCCCAAGGGTCTTGGGGGTCTTGTGGGAGGTTAGGGGGGCAAAGGAAGGTCTGGAATGGGAGAAAAATGGCCGAAAACGCGAAACAGTGCAGGCTGCAGGTGGACCGATGGACCGGCGAGCGATAACTTCAAAACGGCGAACCGGACGAACGGCGGCTCCATTCGGGGCGAGGTTGGGCTTGTTGGAACGGTTTGGATGTCCTCTTTGCAACGATAGGTAGCTAGTTTACTGATTCAATCGGGAAGACCACTTTTGACTCTGATCTTTGGCGAAAGGCTGGCTGGAGCATAAACTGGAGAAGAAGAAAAATGGAGGAGAGAGAGTGGTCGACGGTTTGGGGCTGAAGGAGGGAGAGAGAGAGAGTGATGGGAGGGTTGAGAGAACTCCTCATTAAGGCCATTCAATGGCCACTTCAAGTCCCCATGCATGACATCATCCTACCTCTCTCTTCTCTTTTGTCCTTATCCACTAGCTTTAGGGGCATTTTGGTCATTTCACCTTGCACAAATTACAAATATGACCTTGGGCTAAAATTGGTAGGTGGGCCTAAGGATTGGGCTTGGCCATGAATAGTATCGGGCTCAGGAATTGGTTGGGCTTGATTGGGCTCAATTGGGCTTAAGGTTTATTAATGGGCTTAGAAAAAGGAATAGTTGGTTTAGGCCCAATGGGCTCATTTGCTTATCTTAGGCCCACTTGGTGGCTGTCCCACCTTGGGCCTAAGGCCCACATTGGCTTAGCTCGGCCCACTTCCTTGCGGGCTTACTTTCTCGGTCCAAAAATCCCTTTTCCAATTGCTCGACTTAATTGACGTTGTCGACTGTCACTATAGCTTCATCTAAAATTTGTCCCGGACATTCTCGATAATTCGTAGTCCAATTCTTAGTTCTCACGCCATGTCAATTTCGCCCTAATGCCATTTTGGTCACAACTCAGACTAACAAGTGACTTTGAGGATTCACACGTGACTGACTCATGCCAAACCACGTTCAAGATATCTTGACGCATGGACGTCCTTGACTACATGAAATTGCGGAGGATAGATTCTTCTTTCAAAGTACACGATTACTAAGGATCGACCTAGGGTCGTTCGCGGGCTCGATAACAGTAAACAGAATCATCCGTCGTTTCATTATGTTCTGTCCACGAATCAACTTTTAGTCGTCCTTAGAATCAGCCTGCCTATCTACAGGATCTTCCTCACGCAAGTCTCACGGTCAAGTCGTTTTCCCAGGTCGAGTCCTTTAGTCGTACGAGTTCTTTTCTCATTAGCCTTTCCCCTCAAGGTCAGTATCTTAGGAGTGATCAATTCCGAGTGAGATCGACCAATAATGCATTGACGAAATTCACATTCATTCATCTCTCAGAGGACTCGAATTTCAGGATGTCACATCGTGATTCACTGCTCATCTTATTCTCCATTGAGTCGGCCAGCTTGGTCGCGTGTGGTTGCGATGGGTCGGTAACAGGCTAGAGGGAAGTTGATGTGGTCACGGCTATCTTGGTGATCGTCACCTACCAGTTGCACGACCTCTACGAGTTACGGTGAGCCCCCGCAAATCGCATCATCGTGAAACAAATCTAGTGCGTCACCTTTGTGAAGGGCCGCTTGAGGTCACGCGACCAAGCTAACCTTGCCGAGGTCACGCAAACTTCGACGACCCAGATTTGGGTCGCATGACCCCTTGGTAGTCACGGCGACCCAAATCTAGATCACACGACCTCCATGAAGGTTGCTTGAGGTCATGCAACCATTCAACCCTTGTTGAGGTTGCGTGACCCCAGGCGGCCCCAAGCGACCCTCACCGATCGTCTCTTGGGGCCGCCTGAGGTCTTGTAACCTTAGATGTCGGTTGCCAACAACAAATTACAATCACCGGCGACCCCTTGCCCTTGATGACCAACTTTTTTATTTTTCTTTTGACGAATTTTTTTTTTTAAATTACAAAGATCATTTGTAAATATAATCTCTCCAAATATTATTTTACTTAAAGGTACTTCACAATGAACTCTCATATTACAATTTAACAAATACAATTTACATTTTGGAAAACCTTTTTAACTTAAAGTCCTTTACATTTTCTCAAAGACTTTCCCCAAAAGTCCAACGACGCACCCTAAAACTTATCAATTTTATGTAATCAAGTCCTTCAGTTAACTTCGGCCAATTTGGCTAATGAAAAATGTTGGCGTGACTTCTTTTTAATATTTCCTATCTCATAAGTGGCGGTGTCACATCCCAATCCTCCGAGTGCGTGCCTATCCCTCCATGGTCGATTAAATAGCGACGTCCCAAGACGCGTCGCCGACCCATTCATTTTAATGCGCATACGGAAGCAAATAAATAATCCTCGGACAACAATGAGATGGGATAGGAAAGTAGAACCATAAAATTTTCAAAAGCAAACCACACCTTACTATCAACTAAGTCTTATACAACTATTCGATATATATACAAACGAGGTCTGCAAAACAAGGGGGGTTTTATAAACTACAGGTCCTCAACCTCTTCCTCCACCTCCTCACTCTCATTGGAGCTTTCAGCTGAATACACCGAGGTTCTTGGATCTGATAGGTTTGGGTCTACATCTACCACTGAACCTTCTGGAGGATCTGCAGTGTCTTTCCCAAAAGTAACCTCCAGAACATAAAAAGGAACCTTGGACTCCGGTATGGGCCCTTCTCTCTAGCCATTCCGCTCTTGGCGATACCATGATTTGTATTGATTGGGCACCTTTTTGGGTAAACCTGCATCGACCCAGATTATGGATTTCACCAACTCATATACCCATCCCCTTGGGTCTCCATGAAGTGGGATGAAGCACTTCTGCTCTGTTACCTTCTTAGGCTGACCAAAATGCTTAGGAGGAGCTGCCATCTATGGACCTAAAATGTTATCCCACGGCGAGGTGAGGCGACGTCTCAGCGAGTTCAACCCCTTAAGACTCAATTAGGAAGAAAATACACCCCAAAGGCTGCCTAAGCACAACACGAGTCAGAGGACTTACCTTGGCCTCAGTTCCTTCCTACAAGTCAATACAATTTGTAATTCATCGAATCACATCAACAAATCAAATCATTAAATCGAATTGAATCATCGATCAACCGACCTAGCCTATTTTATATCAATAGGACCATCACGTAGTCATTTCAATTACTCACTCCAACCATTAATTACGGCCCAACAGGCACGGCGTACTAGATGTTCAGCGGTGAATTACGGCCAACGGGCACAGCCTGTTCCAAGTTTGGCGGTAAATTATGGCCCAATGGGCATGGCCATACTTTGGCGGTTGATTATGGCCCAATAGGCACAACCATACTTCGGCGGTTTTCTTGATCTAACTCATAACATCACGCACAACACGCGTCATCTCAGCTTTCAATAGTCATCTTCCTACGACTATAAACCATCACATGATTATTCACCCACAGCCAAGAACGTGGTATTCCACACGTAAATTCCTCAATTAACATAATATCTTGGCCTATTTTCCTCATGTTAAAGTTACCCGATAAAAATAATCGTATGTGAGTACACGGTCGGCCTCAGCAAAAAATATAATATCTTTACTTTCAAAACTCCCACCATTTATATAGTCGATTAAAACATTTTTGGTGCTGTAAACCGACGCTCAGTAATTTTCTAATTAAATACTGAAATTAAACAAATTTTGGGATAAATACCCAAAATCACAAATCACACTCAATTTGCACAAAATAACAGTCAATTAAATAAATAGATCACACCACTGCAATAAGCATAAAATTCCGGTCCCCGGCTATCCCGATCCAATTTTCGGAAAATAAATAAATAATTAAATAATTATAGAAATTAATTATTAAATGCCAAAAATGCACACTTATGCCCGTAAAGCCTAATTAAAAGCCGAGACAAGCCCGAAAAAATTTTGAGACTCGTTAGATAAATACTAGAGCCTATCTATTCGCTAATTACACTAAACTAACCACCTAACATGCAATACCGGTTAATTAAATTGCTAATCCAATTTAACTAACCACATAAACCATGCTTAGTCTAACTAATCAATCCTTAAACGTCATTAACTTACTAAGTAGGGATTAGTGTGTTAAACTCACTTGATTAACGATCCGGTCGGACCAAAACGACGGGGACGCGAAGAGGATCGACAAACTCCAAAGCGGGTGCACCTTTCGAGGTTCGGAAAGCCACCAAAATGGGCCAAACAAAACCACCGCCTGTGGTGGCCCAGCTGGATAAGAGCTTCCCATGATCCTAAGCGGAAGGGGAGGAGTTCGAATCCCGCTGGCCGCACGGGATCTTAAGCGCGACGTCGGGGTGGTGGGTCCTTCGCTAGCGTCACTCCAGGGTTTACCTTCAACGTCACCCCGGGCCTGTCGGGCCGTCCGCGTTGGTACGGGGAGGGGTTCCCTGGGTATCAAAAAAAAAAAAATGGGCCAAACAATGGCTGAGAGACCCACTAACTTCGACTTCTGATCTGGGCCGAGAGAAGTTGGACTGTGGCCAGTTGGGGGCTGGAAACAGTGAGCAAGGACCAGCGGTGGCTGCAGTAGGCTTGGTGGAGCTCGGCGGGCTTCTAGGTAGTTTTAGCGACGGCGAGGAGGGTCCAAACGGTTTGGGGGAAAGCCTTGGCTCATGGTTGAGGCGGAACGACGGCCAGGGGCGGTGGTGACGCGCAGGCTCGCGGCCAAGTGTGCGACCGGTAGCGACGGCGATGCGGGCGCTCCAGGTGGTCTGACGGGAGGCTGGACTACTCCGGCGGCTTGCTGGCTTGGCTCTTTGGTTTTTGGGGAATTCAGCTGGCTGTAAATGGAAGGGAGTGGGGGTCGACAGGCAAAAAGAGAGGGAGGGGGACCGGTTGGGCTGGAGGGGGCCACCAATGGTCTCTTTCTCATCTCTTTGTCCCCTCAACTTGGCCCACCAAGCCCAACTGTCTTCCTCAGCTGATTTTCCAGACCAAAAACTCCTTCTAGAAGCCTTGAGTTGGTCCAAAAGTTGGGTCCAAGGGGAGATACGAATTTTGGAGGCAATTGGCTCAATTTCCATTCAAATCCTCCTCAAATCAACTCAATTCGGCTTCTATAAATTCCATTATCGAGCTGTTGATCAAATTGGCATTTTTCCTCGCCAATTGAACTGACTTACATCCCAATTTTGCGATAAAAAATAGTCCTTTGAATTTCCCGGTCGAAAACGGCTCTATCTCGACTTTTCGCTAAAAATCTCGATTTGTAGAAAATCTTTGGAGACTAAGCCGACGTTCCTAAAATTATTTGTGACATGATAAAACTTTCAATTTCTGAAATCGGATTCAAATTCGCTGTTAATTTCAATCTGACGCGATTTTATCATGACCTAGTTTACTTGGTAGCTTTCAGAAATTTTTAGTGCAAATGACCCATGGTCGATTTTCTTCGAGCCACAATGAACCTATTCAACACATTGGTGACTCTCGGTTGTCGTGAAAATCTCGAGGATTCAAATACGGACACGAGATACCAAAATGACAAAAAAATCAGTCTAGTGTCGGTCGATGAGAATTTTGTAATTTAGTGGAATCACCCATGTTTAGCCACACATCTCTGTCGAACCGACCTATCTCTGATCTCTAATCGACTTTTAACTGTGCCGTAATGATCTCTACAGATGAGCACGGTCGAGTAGCCGATTCCTGATCGAATTCTCAAGTCCATTGCATTAAAATCTCTTAGTGACTTCCCCAGATAGTCTAGTTATCTCAAGAGTGATCAGCTCTGAAAACAACATTATAGGCGCGTCAATAAAAGGTTCGATTTATTTAATTGAAAGCAGAAGTGAAAATTTCAGGATGTCACGAGCGGCGACATGATTAAAATATAAAACATAATGCTAAAATGATGTCAATGTGATTTTTAATACAAATTTCATTTCTAATAAATTAAAAACAAGCTAAATTGAAATCCTAATTCCGTTAGCCGCCACATGATGAATCTCGTCCCATCCTTGTTCCACGAAATCAAATCGTCTACCGACGGATCATTCATGAGCATGTAAGTCTTCATGAGAAACGGAAGCGACCTCTGGGATTCGCCAGTGTCGCCAACTACTAGCGAATCCCCGGTCTGTTCCCCCGGCATCAGTCCCCATGGGTGCCTCTCAAATTCCAAGCCCCAAGACACCTGGAGAGACTCTGAATCGGACAATATCTATTCGAGTCAGCTCGCGAATGTTGTATTTTACGCTGAACCACAAAATCAATGCACACGAAGCATCCTCCCGCGAATTTGATTAAGAAAAAGAAAAACTGAAAAAGAGAATAAAAGAAACTGTTCCTCTCTCTACTGGCGTTCGTCCTATGCAATAATTAATAAAACAAGTCCTTTTTGTGTCCCTTGCCCTGAAGCAACATATGGAGCATCAAAATTGATAAAAGAGAATAGGACAAATGAAAATATAGGCTACCTAGGATAATAGAGCAAACATCGTAGAAAAAGGCAAATTTATTATTGCAATAGGAATTGGTAAATTGATGGCTGGCCCCATCCAGAAAATTGAATTCAACCTCTGTAAATTAGTCCAAGTGCAAAGCAGCTCCACTAAAGAGATAGTGGAGAATTATGCCCATTTTTTGCAATGCCGAACATGAACTAAGTCAAAGAGTTATGAGTTAATAATTATTTTTTATAAAAATGTGTGTCTACGCCATTCATTTCACGTTATCATTTTTACTAAATTATCAATTCTGATATAGCAAATTTAATTAATCTCGTAGCCCATGCTATGCACAGGAATTTGCCAGTCATTGCTTATAATAATCATAGTCATAGAAGAAAAGGCACATCCATTCTTGCACGAGATAATTCAATGGGACTTTGTAAATTGATGACTAGGCCCCCTAGAAGAGAGAATTCAATCTCTACAAATTAGTCCAAGTGAAAAACAACTCCACTAAGGAGATAGTGGAGAACTACCCCAATTTTTGCAGTGCCAAACACAAACTAAGTCTAAGTCTTTTGAGTTAATAGTTGTTTCTCTATAAAAATGCATGTCTATAATGGTACCGTTTATTTCACATTATGATTTTTTCTTAAATTATCAAATCCAAAATAACGATTTTAATTAGTTTTATTGCCCATCCTATGCCTGGGAATTTGCTGGCCATTGCTTTTAATAATAATAGTCAAAGAAGAAAAGGCACATCCATTCTTGTAAGAGAGAATTCAATTGGGCTTTGTAAATTGATGACCGGGCCCCATCTAGAAGATTGAATTCAACCTCTACAAATTAGTCCAAGTGAAAGGCAGCTCCGTTAAAGAGATTGTGGAGAATTACGCCTAATTTTTGCAGTGCTGAACACGGACTAAGTCTAAGTCTTATGAGTTAATAATTATTTCTCTATAAAAATGCATGTCTATAATGGCACCATTCATCTGAACATTATGATTTCTTCTAAATTATCAATTCCGAAATAGTGATTTTAATTAGTCTTGTTGCATGTACTATGCAAGGAAATTTGCCTGCCATTGCTTATAATAATCATAGTTATAGAAGAAAAGGAACATCCATTCTTGCAAGAGAGAATTCAATTGGACTTTGTAAATTGATGACTAGGCCCCCATCCGGAAGAGAGAATTTAACCTATACAAATTAGTCCAAGTGCAAAGCAGCTGTACTAAGGAGATGGTGGATAATTAAGCCCAAATTTACAATGTCAGACATGGACTAAGTCAAGTCTTATGGGCTAATGTTTGTTTCTCTATATAAATGCATGTCTATAATAACATCGTTAATTCCACGTTATGATTTTTATCAAATTATCAAATCGAAATAACGATCTTAATTAGTATCGTTGTCCATGTTACGTGCAAGACTTTGTCGACCATTGCTTTAAAAGCAATGTTTGGATAGGATGAGTTTGACTGGTCGGCGACTATGTAGAATCTGAATTTAACCTTACCTTAGATAAACTCAGGTTACTTTATCAAGTTTAGCTATACCTGTGTTCACCATCTTAAATCGCTTAAGTTTACTCAAACATGAGTTGTTCTCTAAACTACTTTGGATTGTCAGTTTTCTACGCTCTTAAATTATTAGTTCATACAGACCAAAAAAAAAAATGTTCATTAAAAGATAACATAGTATGAGAATTAAGGGTCAAAATCATGGAGAGGTTTTACTGTGTTATTATAAAATATGACTACCACCATTTGAGTGTGAATTATTGTCGTGAGGGGGGAACGAAACAGGTTTAGTGGTATTGCTTAAAGGATAGGCCTACGACCTACAATTTAGACGTGGGCTCTCTCAAGCCCACCCATCACGCGATGGTAGGTATCTAAATTAATGTTATGAGAATTTTCTAAAAAATGAGTCGCCACTAACTTATTAGAACTGGCTAGAAACCAAGTGATGCATGGGAGTGTGCCTCACTTCCTATGCAACCAAAAAATCTAGGGTTGGGGACTTGATTATATTAATTAGTCAATTAGTATCATTTTAGTATTTAATCTTGTTCATTCTGGAAATATTTTTGTCAGACAATTTATATTGATTTTAAACCTATCCACTAACATGTGAGGTAAATATGTGAGTGCGCAATCATTAAAATTAACAATTAGTAGCAAATAAAAGCATTAAATAAATTGCATTAGATAACAAAGATCTAACATTACTAAATAAGGGGGCATGCCATATCCAACCAAGCTAGAGGGAAACCCTAATGAACATAATGAAAGTGTTCAATCAAAGGCATTCATTTCTTAAGGACAATTGGAACTCTATGGCATAGCTGTAAGGGCTTGTTCAATTTTCGAGCATAATTTTTCAATGATTTCCCCATAATTTTAAGAGAAGGCTACCCAAAAAGACAATTTTTAAGCATTTACGATGAATTCTAATCTTTGAATTTTTTTTTTTGAAATTTCATGAAATTTTAGGGTTTTGCCGAATTTTCTAAAAAAAATTATGAATTTCGAAATTCTTAAAATTTTCAAAATTCTGAAATGTTTAAATTCTTTTTTTTTTTTTAAAAAAAAAACCTGCAAATAAGGACATCGGCTTGGACCATCAAGCGCGGTCGGGCTCAGGCCCGAATCCGGGCCTGCCGAGCAGGACCAATTCGTGGACGGATTCCCACATTGAGCCCAATCCGACCTAGACCTTAAAACAAACCCGAATTTTCCAAAAGCCTAACTCACCTTAAACGTCCAGCCCAAACTAAACTGAACCAGACAAGTCCAAAAAATCTCAACCGAATTTAGCCCAAACTCCACAAGACCAATTAGGCCCAAACCAAACCAGACTCAATTAACTTTAAGCCCAACCTAGATTTACTAAAGTTCAGCCCAAGCTCATCTCCTATGTTCTTCTTCCTCTAAAATATGGTCGATCTCCCCACTGCTCTCTGCCCACACGCACTACCCGCCATCTTTCCACCAAAGCAAGGAGCACGATACTCGAAGCATTTTTATCGCGACTCAGAACCAAAGCGCTAGAACTCCAACGTTGTGCTTCACAGTGAATCGATCTACACTACATCCACCGCTGGTCCTCCATCACAGGCTAATTCCAGTCACCGGAAACGCTTGCGGCCACTACCTTGAGTGTATATGATTTTACAAGATCTAGTTTCGTTTGAGTAACATATTCTAGCCAATTGAAAGGATCTTCTGATTACTTCCTAATTGGAGCCCAACTCATCCCTTGATGAAGAGGGATGGTGGACACCCAAGGCGGATACCGTTTTCTACTTGCTAAAATGCCTATGTTCAACGTCCGAACAACGAATACGCAACAACCACACAAAGAAACGACATGCCAAGTAATAGAACGGCACGAAAACATTACAAAGCCATGTCTAGTGACCAAAATACTCTCAGAACAGACCAAGAACCAAAGAAGACGATGTGAATCTGTTCATCAAGCACTCGGAGGGCGTCGCCGAAAGGGAGGCCACTCGCTCATTCGAGACGCGGTTTCGAGTCAAAATCAATACACGACGCACAAGCAACACTCAAGGCCAACTCAGAGACGAATTATTTACATCCATCATGAGCGAAAACGGAGAACGAAAAGTCCTGGTCTCAATTGAACTGAGGCCGAGCATCAAACAAGGAAGAGGGGAGCCCGAGCCTGGTCGCCAGAGGTGGCCCTAACCAGCTCGGCCACGAGCGAATGGGAGGTGAGCTCCTCAAGCCGAGATCCTCGAGGAAATGGCCCGAACCATGCAAAATCAAAAGAAGGAATGTGACCTATATGGTAGATGTTGAGGTTGTCCCACGTTCATTGTGGAAAGCGCTAGCGGTCGATGTATAAGTACGAGAGAAATGTCTCACCTATTAAATTAGTTTTTGGGGGCGAGAGAGGCCAAGATTACCAAACAGAGACCTGGTGTGGGGAGAGCCGGAGTTGCGCGCTCAAGAATGCAGCCGGGAGTTGTCAAAAGGGGTTCGGTTGCGGCCGGACTGCCGGAGGCCTCCTCACTCTCAGACTCTCTCTCTCTCTCTCTCTCTCTCTCTCTCTCTCTCTCTCTCTCGGTTGCTTACCGAAGAAAACCCCCTCTGTTCCCTCCAGCCGAAGAAGAAATAAGAAAAACCACCCCAGAAGATCAACGCTCCTCTCTCATTCTTAAGCGGCGACGACGCCAGCTGTGCTGACCTGCCCCGCACCGCACGACATTCCTGGCCGGGCATCTCGCGCAACGTTTGCCTCGTCCTTCCCTCTTCAGTGTTAAGGTGATAAAGAATATGCAGCATAGAGATACTGCTGATATGAAGAACAGAAACAAAGATGCTGCTGATTCAGATGCTGCCAATGATTGATGCTGCTGATATGCAAGAGCAAAAATGCAAGATAATGCAAGATGCCATCGATGCACAAGAAGATCATTAATAAGGCTGAAAGGAATGAAAGTGACGTTACAGAAAGTAGCTTAGTCTCTGTGCTAGTCAAGCTTTATAATTCCCCTGTTTTCTCATTACTCTGTTTCTAAGCTACAAGAGTCTTTACATCAGTTAGTTAGTTTGCTTCAGTTTTGAAGTTAGTTAAACTTTCTTCTGTTTTCTTAACCGAAAGGTCTTGTATATAGATAGCCTTCTACTATAAAAGGCAGATCGATGTATCAGATCAGGTTATGCTGATCAATTGAAGAAATACAATAGAAAACAGATTACCTTCTTCTCAAATTCTCTCTCTTATCAAATCCTCTTTTGCGCATGAACTTCTTCATGGTATCAGAGCCAATATCCTGAAGAAATCATATGAAGATGAAGATGAAAGTCAAAGATTCATCTATGAAGAACATTTGTATCTTCTAAAACAGATCTGTGAGTAATAATTCTCATTCACATCTATTTCTTCATCAGCAAGATATTCATAGAAACATACAGCAGAAGTGATACTGTGTGTGGAAACAATAGTATTGATCAAAGCTCAGAAAGATTACAATGGCAGCAAGAAGCTTGAGATATCCATTTCCGATTCACATCAATATCTCAAACTTTGTTAATATCAGATTAGCTGAGGATAATTTCCTCTTATGGCAGGCTCAATTCTATAGGTTTCTGAGAAGTCAAGATCTGTTCGGTTTTGTGAATGGGGATATCCCATCACCTGCAAAGACCTTGTAGATCGAAGAAGGAGGTCAAACTACTGAAATTCCTAATCCAGATTATAATGACTAGATAAAAACAGATCAGCTGGTTTCTTCATGGATTAGTGGTTCTGTGTCAGAGAACATATTAAGCCTCATAATTGGTTTAGAAACTGCTTATGAGGTGTGGCAGACTTTGCTAAATAAATTCACTCAAAAATCAATAGCAAAGGAATTTGAGCTGAGAGGAAGATTGCAGGGCTGTCAGAAACGAGAACAAACTTTATCAGCCTACCTCAGGGAATATAAATCCATTTGTGATCAATTGAATGCCATAGGAAAACCAGTTGATGAAATAACAAAGCTTTTCGGAGTTTTAGAAGGCTTGGGACTAGAATATGAGAGTTTTAAAACCACAATCTATTGCCTAAGCCACAACCAGAGTATGATGAAGTCATCTCACATCTGGAAAGATTTGAAGCTAGGTTAAAGAGTTACTCTCTGAATCATTTTACTCCTAATCTAGCTTACTACGGCCAAAGGAAAACAGATGGTGTGAATAAAGATGAATCTGTTAAAGAATACATACAGCAAGATGCTGTGTTTAGAGGGCCAAGACCACCCAATCGTGGAGGTAGAGGTTATGGAAGAGGAAGAACTTATAATACAAGATACAAAAACTTTGCATACCCCGGAACTAATATGATTTACAGAAACAATAACTCAAGCTATGCAAGAGGTATCTCTCCTGGGTTGGGCTCTGTTCAAGGGTTCAGACCATATAATGTGTCAGCTCAAAGGTACTCAGATACCAGGTCTTATCCTGTATCAAATTCAATCTCTCACAGAAGAATGCAAGAAGAAAAAGCAACAGAAAACACTCGACTTGAGTGTCAAATTTGTAAAAGACCTGGGCATGATGCCTTACGTTGCTGGTATAGGTTTGATAACTCTTACCAAGCTGAAGACATACCAACAGCTCTAGCAGCACTGCATATTGAGGAAACAAATGATCAAGAATGGTATCCTCATACAAGAGCAACAGCACACATCACTCCTAATACTGGTATACTCCATAGTCTTTCTAAAAGCAGTGGTAATGATGCAGTAATGATAGGCAATGGATCCTGTTTACCTGTCACATATATTGGCAATGCAATTTTGAACACTGCAATTGATGCTCCGCCCTTAAAAGATGTACTGATTGTACCTGAGATTAAGAAAAATCTACTATCAGTTTCAAAAATGACTGATGATTACCCTTGTTCTTTTGTCTTTGACAAAATTGGTGTGTATATCAAGGACAACATCACCAACAGAATCGTGAAGATAGGAAAGAAGGCTAGAGGTTTGTACAGAATAGATTCTCATGCAATAGAAGTCTATTTCACTCAAAGACAAAAAATTGTTGCAGAAGGAATCTGGCATCAAAGGTTGGCTCATGCAAATCAGAGTGTCCTCAAGCACTTGAGGAATCAAGACTTAATTCAGTATAGTAATGAGTCAAAGTCTATATGTAGGAGTTGCTAATTAGCCAAAAGTACTGCCTTGCCTTTTCCTTTATCGAATTCTACTGCTGTAAGACCTCTGGAACAGATTCACTGTGACATCTGGAGACCCTCTCCAGTTAGATCTTTTCAGAATTTCAAGTATTATGTCATCTTTGTTGACAATTTTTCTCGATTCAGCTGGATATATCCTTTAAAACAGAAGTCAGACTTCTATAATGTCTTTCTCATGTTTCAAAAGCTGGTAGAAAACCAGCTCAGCTGTAAAATCAAAATTTTCCAGAGTGATGGTGGAGGAGAATTTGTTAGCCAAAGATTTAAAATACACTTACAGAATTGTGGTATTCAACATCATCTCTCATGTCCATACACACCTGAACAGAATGGCATACCTGAAAGGAAGCATCGACATATAGTCGAGCTTGGTTTGGCCATGTTATACCATGCAAAAGTTCCACTCAAATTCTGGGTAGATGCATTTGTTACAGCAAATTACATTGTTAATGTTCTTCCTACTCCAAAATTACTGATGCAGTCTCCATTTGGCAAGCTATATCAGTCTAAACCAAGATATGATCACCTCAGAACATTTGGCTGTGCTTGTTATCCTTGCCTTAGACCTTATGCTCAGCACAAGTTAGATCCAAGGTCACTGACATGTGTTTTTCTGGGGTATAGTGATCACTACAAAGGATATATATGTCTTGTTCCTACTACTGGTCATGTTTACATCAGTCGACATGTGACATTTGATGAAAACTATTTTCCATTTTCTCAGAAGTTAACAGCCAGTTATCCTTCTCATACACATCTATATAAGCTGTGGATAAAGGAAGAACAGTTTTTAACAACTCCAACTACAGCTGACTCAAAATGCTCGACTTCCAGCCACACAGGTTGTAAACAAAACTGTATAGTTGAGCCAAACAATCAGCTAATATTACCTGAGTATATAGAACAAACAATTCCTGTTGCCCTGCCAGAACCTTATATGGGTCAAGGATCTACTACTGCTGCTTTGCCTGAACCTTATATGGATCAGGGATCTATTTCAACTCAGGTCAATCCTCAACAAGAGGAAATATTTGCTTCCATACCTGAAACAACAAATGAATCAAATATGCAACAGCAGCTTTCACATCCTCAGGTAAATTCACAAAATGAGCTAGCTGCAGAACAATGTACTTCGGATATTCAGACAACCTCACAAGGTACAGTATCAACTCATTCTATGCATACAAGATCTAAGTCAGGTATTGTTAAAAACAATCCTCAATATGCCTGTCTTGCTGAATATGAAATACCTGCTGAACCAAGAACAATCAAATCAGCCATAGCACATAAGGGCTGGTATCAAGCAATGACAGAAGAGATGGATGCACTCTATCAGAACAAAACTTGGGAATTAGTTCCTAGAACTACTGAGATGAATGTTATTGGCTGTAAGTGGCTTTTTAAGACAAAATTAGCAGCTGATGGTAGCCTTGACAGACTCAAAGCTCGTCTGGTAGCTAAAGGGTTCCATCAAGAAGAAGGTATAGACTTTACAGAAACCTTCAGTCCTGTTATTAAACATGCTACAATTCGTATTGTTCTATCTGTAGCTATGATGAAACACTGGCCAATTCAT
This sequence comes from Eucalyptus erythrocorys, assembly GCA_014182555.1. Lineage (NCBI taxonomy): Eukaryota > Viridiplantae > Streptophyta > Magnoliopsida > Myrtales > Myrtaceae > Eucalyptus > Eucalyptus erythrocorys. Next base: position 43,594,026 of record CM024603.1, read on the forward strand.
CAGCTAGATGTAAAGAATGCCTTTCTGCATGGTACATTGACTGAGACAGTATACATGGAGCAACCTCCTGGTTTTAAAGATCTCAAGAAACCTCACCATGTCTGTCTCCTCAAAAAGTCTCTCTATGGACTTCGACAAGCTCCCCGAGCTTGGTTTGATAGGTTCAGCAACTTCTTACTCGAGTATGATTTCTTTTGCAGCTCTACTGATCCATCTTTATTCATCTATCTTACTGATACAGAAACACTCCTCCTATTACTATATGTTGATGACATCATTCTTACTGGAAATTCTTCACAATCACTATCTAAACTCATTCACTCTCTACATCTTCAATTCTGTATGAAAGATCTTGGCAAATTACATTACTTTCTTGGCATTGAAGTCAAAAACAATTCTGATCATCTATTCCTTAGTCAAACAAAGTATGCCAGAGATCTTCTAACTCGAGCTCAAATGCTTGAGTCTAAACCAATTGCCACTCCTGTCTCTTTAAAACCAACCATTCTACTCACTGATTCTACTCTACTCTCTAATCCCACAGAATATCGAAGTCTAGTAGGGGGACTCCAGTATTTGACTCTAACCAGACCTGATATTGCTTTTGCTACCAATCACCAAAATCAAAAACTACAACAACCCTCTATTGCAGATTTACAGAAACTCAAGAGAGTGCTGAGATATGTCAAAGGCACTATACAGCTTGGAGTGTTTATTCACTCACGGAGTTCTCTTCATCTATATGGGTTTTCAGATGCAGATTGGGCAGGTTGCTCAGTCACAAGAAGGTCCACAATAGGATTTTGCACTTACCTGGGATCAAATTTAATATCGTGGGCTGCAAAGAAACAAAGCACAGTAAGCAGATCCTCTACTGAAGCCGAATATCGTGCTCTTGCTTCTACATCAGCAGAACTTACCTAGATTGCCTTTGTTCTCAGAGATATAGGCTGTTCTTTACCTCATCCAACACAGCTCTTCTGTGATAATCAGTCAGCAATTTCTCTCACAATCAATCCTGTTCTACATGCCAGGACAAAACACATTGAGGTAGACTTTCACTTTGTCAGGGAAAAGGTCTCCTCAGACTTATTACAAGTGAAATATGTACCAACCACTTGTCAACTTGCTGATATATTCACAAAATCTCTTCCTAGACTTATACACTGTCAATTGCGCAACAAGTTAGGAATTGGGTTGTCACCCATTCCTCACTTGAGGGGGGATGTTAAGGTGATAAAGAATATGCAGCATAGAGATACTGCTGATATGAAGAACAGAAACAAAGATGCTGCTGATTCAGATGCTACCAATGATTGATGCTGCTGATATGCAAGAGCAAAAATGCAAGATAATGCAAGATGCCATCGATGCACAAGAAGATCATTAATAAGGCTGAAAGGAATGAAAGTGACGTTACAGAAAGTAGCTTAGTCTCTGTGCTAGTCAAGCTTTATAATTCCCCTGTTTTCTCATTACTCTGTTTCTAAGCTACAAGAGTCTTTACATCAGTTAATTAGTTTGCTTCAGTTTTGAAGTTAGTTAAACTTTCTTCTGTTTTCTTAACCGAAAGGTCTTGTATATAGATAGCCTTCTACTATAAAAGGCAGATCGATGTATCAGATCAGGTTATGCTGATCAATTGAAGAAATACAATAGAAAACAGATTACCTTCTTCTCAAATTCTCTCTCTTATCAAATCCTCTTCTGCACATGAACTTCTTCATTCAGTACCATCCTCTGTCCTCTTTCTTTGTCGCTTTCTGGTGTTTGTTCCTTTGCCCGCGGGAGATAAAGAAGGCTGGGCTGGGGGGGAAGAATAGAAAGAGAGAAAGCTTGGCCCCTCTCCATTGACTTAACTAAAAGCCAGACCAGCGACAGAACCTGCACTGTAGCAGAATGCCACATTGCAAATGAAGCAGCTAATTTAAAAACCAAAGACATTTGGCAAACTCACAGTCATCATGAAATCCAAGGTCCTTGCCTAGCTTATAACAATTGTTGGTTGGATAATCAACCTCGCGCTCCAATACCAGTTGAGAAAATGGTAAGCATTTAGTCCTAACACACTCATCCAAATGCCGTCCTCCTAACCGTAGGGTCTCGCTCCTATCATGGCCTTTACATACAGAGGACGGAATAAAATTTAAGAATACTGCAATCACCGAGACAGAAATGCTGAGCACAGGCATTCAATCATTCCCAATACAGTTTTACACCTCTCTAGGCAATAGAAACGACTATACGACACAGATAAATGAACGAAGTAGGAAATTCACGAACTCACAGCAAAGGCGACAATAGCGGAGGAAAGGGCGAGGAACCCGTACTTTGCCATCCCCTTGGAGATCCTGACGAAGGTATTAGCAATTCCAAACATGATCCTCCACAACAAGGCGCACACCAACACAGCCGCAGCCCCCAAAAGGACCAAGTAATTGCTCCTCAAGACCAACACAGCGCGCGAGATTACCGAACGCTCTAGACTGGCACGAATTTCGTGCGCTGCGGGCGGCTGAGCTCGACGGATAGGAGAGAGGAAACGAGCGGGGGAGAGAAGAAGGAGGGGGCGTCAAGGAGCCGGCGGCGGCGGCGGCGGGATCGACGGCCGAGGTGGCGAAGTGGGAGGAGGAATGCGTGCCGGCGGGGGACGATTTCGCGAGGTGGAGCTGGTGGTGGTGGCGATGCAATGTCAGAACGCCTTGGAGCAATCGCGAGGAGGGCTTTGACATTGTAGTACGCGATTTGTATGGAATCGGAGCTCGAACGCCGCTGCTTCAATGCAGAATTGAAGGACGCGAATTTCGCCGGAGACTTGCGGGATCGGAGGAAAGGAAAGGAGGGTAGTTGACGCGAGGGAAGTGCTCCTCCCGGAGGCAAGCTGGAGCGCAGTCGATAGCTTGATGTTGTATGGTGCAGTCAGCGGTGAGGGAAGACGACGACGACAATTCTTTGATCTCGTCTTCTCCGGTTCGATCTATGGGTTTGGGCCGGAAGAGGCCCAAGCCCAAGTTTGAATTCTCAAGCATCCAAAATAGGGGTGGGCAACTCTAGCTTCCGCACATATTCTAAATAGAGTCTAAAATGTACCCCGTCGCAATAAGTTCCTCATTTTTTGAAACTCAAAATCTATCTTGTTATAAATTCCACGATTTACTTGTGTTCCACCTTAATTATAAATCAAATGATTGTAGTGAATCATCTTTTTTAATGATTTACATTTAGTACTAATATACTAAGCATGACTTATTTTTTAACATATGAAGAATATAAAATATTAACAAAGTAAAAGTCTCTTTTATAATATGGAAGCTCAAACAAGTAGTTCCATATTATACACTCATTATCGGATGTCATAGAATATCACAGAATTGCGTGAAAATATAAATTAAGAAAAATGCAAACTTTCTAGGTTTAAGTTCGAAATTATAAGTTAAAGTCGAAACTACCAGTCAAAATACATATTTTAATTTTTTAAACCTCCCAGTCAAAAGAGGGGAATTCATCTTTTAACAGGCGCTAAATTAAGTTTCCTTTTGGGTGAAGAAAGTATGATTGTCTTACCAATAGTGGAGACCAATCAAGAGATGTTTCGGCTTATTCTTCAGCCTTTGTTATTTTTCTTTGCGCGAACCCAAGAAGTAAGTTTCGGTAGGTCAAGGAGACCTCCGCATGCCAATTGCTACAAGCTCAACGTAGATGCAAGTTTTTGGCAAAAACACTAGAAGCACCAGTCTCAAAAAGTGACCAGAATGCAAAGCCCTTCCTTCCAATCCAAGCGTCCTGCTTAGATGAGAACCTGACATGTTAGAAGTTCAAAAAAGCGCATTAGAGTGACGGAGAGAAGCTCATCAACCATGAAAACCATGAAACGAGGAGTCCGGTTCCTCATACTGGCGCACGCTTTAATTTCACGCAATTTGTTTGCATGGATGGAAAGATCGACACAGCCCGCGAGGAGAAGTCAATTGACAAGTATGACGACGAAGAGATAAGGCCACAAATAGATCAGAAACTAGCAGCTCCAACATTGCGTTTTGGGTCTAAAAGCTTGAATCTGGTAGCTCCTCTGATGCCTAATCTCGTTTCGTGGACAAGTGAATTAGAACTGCTGCAAGGGCACATCAGTCGCAAATTCGCCGGTTCAAACATGACAGGAAATTGAGGATAGACATAGCCTTATTGCCTTATTAGCAAACATCAGTGAACACAAAATTGGGGTAACCTATCTAGTTTTGAATCCGTTTGCCTGCTTCCCTACCCGTCCCCTCATGATCCAAGAGTTGGAGGCCTGTCGTTGTTGAGGCCCATTTAAATCTGTCCGTACCAGCACTCATTAACAAGGAAGAGACGTCAAGTAAAAATCATATTTTGGCTGAAAAGAGAGAGAGCATGAAGCAAAGTTCGGCCCGAAAGATACAGTAGAAAGTGTGGTGTTTTGAGAAATAGACCTGGTAGAATGCTAATTACATTACATGAAAAAGCAAACTCATGGAAGGGAAGAGATCATATGAGCACAAGTTCTAAATAAACCCAAAATGAAAAAACTAAAAGCAGAGGAGAGGGTATAAGATTGCTCATTTCTTACATGCTTCTTGACAATCTCAGTCTCTTCAACACGGCTACCTTCACTACTATAGCCACATATGCCTTGTCTGCTGCTTGATCTGCAAAGTTGAAATATGCTCGTCTCCAATCCTTCTTAAACTGCAAAACTCCGAAAAAGCCCCAGAACCCAATCGTGAATCCAAGCATTACGACCACATAGAACAACATCCGTTCAAGCTTATCCTCTTCATGTGTATCTTTAGGGTGAGGGACATTTTGTGGTTGAGGCGTCTCGGTGCTGAAGCATTTCTTTCTCAAAAGATCACCACAGAGTAGAGGATTGCCAGCATAAATGGAAGGATCGTCGAGTGTTTGGATTTGATTCCCTTTTGGAATCTACCCCATAAGGTCATTTTGTGACAGGTTGAGGTGAGCTAGGGATGTCAATGCTGAAATGCCCTGTGGAATTATTCCTGAGAGATGGTTGTTTGAAAGATCTAGAGACTCGAGCGACCTCATATTCCCAATGCCAACAGGGATATCTCCAGAGAGATGGTTGTGAGATAAGTTCAAACCATGCAATCCTGAGAGGAAAGAAAGTTCTTCGGGAATTGACCCGTTCAAAAAGTTGCTAGAGAGATCCAAATTGATCACAAGTTGCAAAACAATTTTGGTGTACTCGTTATATCTTCCCTTTAAGATCTCAACCACGTGCTCTTGATCCCAAACCATAATGTATCCAATTGGCAAGAAAATTTTATCTTGTATAGGAGCGGCTTTGATCATGCTGCTCATGTTGCCAAGACAATATGGGATCATTCCCGTCAAATTGTTCATTGCCATGTCTAATATTCTCAATCTTGAGAGTGAGCAGAGCTGGGGAGGGATGTTGTCGACAAACTTATTCTCTCGTAGCCTTAGGATCAACAAGGAGTGAAGGCTTCCGTCAAACCATGTGGGAATGCTTCCAGACAAATTATTCTCTCCAAGGTCTAAAATTACTAGATTTGTGCAATAATCTAAAGCTTGAGGAATCTCCCCATTGAGATGGTTTCCGTTCAAGTGTAGGGTGGTAAGGCGGGGCAATGATCCAAGTGAGCTAGGGATTACTCCAGACAACTTATTGAATGACAAAGTCAAGAATGATAAAGAATCCTTCCAACAGTCTGGAATACTACCATATAGGCTATTCTTGGCAAGATTTAAATTAATCAACTCCATGTTGCATAATGATGACGGTAAAGTACCGCCGATTCGATTGTCATTGAGAAACAGAAAATATACCTGGTACATAATACCAATATCCGTTGGAAGAGAATCGGAGATCAAGTTGTGAGAGAGATCTAAATGAAAACGGTTGATAGACATGTTGGGCAGGGGGCTAGTAATTTGATTGTGTGATAGATCGAGCCAGGTTAACGTCAAGTTGGTCGACAATTTTGGCAAGGTCTCAGTAATCTGATTGTAAGATAAATCAAGTATGTCCAATGTCAAGTTGGCTGACCATTCTGGTAAGGGCCCAATAATCTGATTGTTAAATAGATTGAACTCCAAAAACGTCGAGTTGACTGGCCATTCTGGCAAGGGCCCAGTAATCTGATTGTAAGATAGATCGAGCCAAAAAAACGTTGAGTTGGCTGGCCATTCTAGCAAGGGCCCAGTAATCTGATTGTAAGATAGATCGAGCCCAGAAAATGGCGAGTTGGCTGGCCATTTTGGCAAGGGCCCAGTAATCTGATTGTAAGATAGATCGAGCTCGGAAAATGTCAAATTGGCTGGCCATTCTAGCAAGGGCCCAGTAATCTGATTGTAAGATAGATCGAGCTCGAAAAACATCGAGTTGGCTGGCCATTCTGGCAAGGGCCCAGTAATCTGATTGTAAGATAGATCGAGCTCGGAAAACGTTGAGTTGGCTAGCCATTCTGGCAAGGGCCCAGTAATCTGATTCTAAGATAAATCAAGCTTGGAAAACGTAAAGTTGACTAACCAACTCGGTAAGGGCCCAAAAAGGGAAGCATTGGAGAGTATGATATTTGTGGTGTTCACTTGTGTTTGGATCCAACGGGGAACTTTAGCTCTGAATTTACAAGAGTTAATCCTGATAACCACTAGTTGGAAAGGGGGTATCCAGTTGGGTTTTGCCTTAAAACTCAAATTATAATTGTCATTGATGTCCAACGTCTTGAGCCTTGACAAATTGGAAAAATGTATTTCGGTAATCACACCTTCTAAATGATTATTGCCAAGAAACAACTCTTGCAAAGCCCCCAATTTTCCTAATGACTCAGGAATATGCCCCCCCAACTGATTATTAGAAAGATCTAGTGTTTCCAAGTTTGACAATGATCCAATGACACTAAGGATTGGACCGGAGAAGAAATTGTTGGAAAGCATGATATGTTTTAAGTTTGTGAAGTGCTCCAACCAGTTAGGCAAAGCACCCGTAAGATGATTTGAACATATCTCTAGACTCTCTAAGCTATTCTCAATGAGTCTCAATGAATTTCCTTGGGTCATTGAAATCTCTTCTTCGATTTGGTTATAACACAAATGCAATGACTTGAGGTACCGCATGCTCCTTAAGAATGAGAATAAGCCTCCTTCAATGCTGTCAAAAGCATTTTCCTCGAGATTGAGATGAGCAAGGCTTGTAAACTTGTCAAACCACATGGGAATTGATGAGTTGAAAGAGTTACATGAAAGGTCAAAATGCTGAAAAGAAGTCATGTTTTGAAACCAAGTGCTCGGGATGGGACCTTCGAAAAGATTGCTCGAAAGATCAAGGTACTGAAGATGATCAAGAGAAGTAGAATTGGCCAAGTGATTGGAAGACACATGAAAATTATGTAATCCACAGTGTGATAAGCTCAAATGCGATAAAGCTGGAAGCATGCTAATTACCTGCATGAGAACTCTTTCTTTCGCAATCATTGAGCCACTTATGTCGAGGTACTTTAGTTTTTGAAGATGAGAGATCCACAGGATATCATCCATGAACAAATTTTCATCTTCATTACCAAGATCGAGGACTTCCAACTTGGTGAGATTTCCCAATTGTTGGGGAACCGTTCCATGGAAGTTGGCAAAGGATAGATTGAGGTACCTCAATTGTTCAATTGAACCGATGAATTCAAGTATTCTTCCATAATTGAAATCGATCCTGCTTAAGTCCAAATGGTTCAAGTATCTCAAGCGGAGCAAAGAAGAGTTCAACTCACCACTAGCCAGGAGAAGCTTCGGTCCCATGCGAATATAAGTACTAGTTTCGTCTTTTGTTGGTTGGGGTAATAGTTGGAGATTGATGACACGACCATATACTCTATCACAAATCACTCCTTCCCATCTGCAGCAATCTTTGCCTTCCCATGAAGAAAGCAAGCCAGACAGATCTACGAGGCTTTGTCGAAGCTGGAGCAGAGCCTCTCTTTCTTGCTCTCTGCAAATGGACATTGAATTGTTACAAAAGCACACACCTGAATTATCTAAAACAAGTAATAGAGTTACTAGTGTGAGCACTCGGGAACAATATCTCCCCATGAGCAATGAGAGAGAGGATGAATTCATGTTTTAGAGTGGAGATTTTGAGGGTCCTCTAATCAAACACAAATCATTTATAGAGAAGGGCAGGGAGAGATTTCTTTTTTAATGTGACAAGTTGTGGTTTCGTACATGCACCTTATGTCCATGCATGTGTATCATGTATATGTAGCGCATTTAAGGTCCACATATGATAGTCGTCATCGGGGAGAAAAGGCTCATCCATTCTTGCAGTTGGAGTTCATAAATTGATGACTAGACCCCATCTAGACGAGACATCCCCATCAGCTTGGAAGAAAAAGCAGCGCCATTACGGAGATTGCGGACAAGCTCGTCCGATATTTTGCAGTGCTGGTTTTGGATAAAGTCAAGTCTGTTGGGTCTATGTCATTATTCATATCAAGGTCGTTTCTCGGTCTACATTGCGAGTTTCTAAAGACACCGTTTGTTTTACGTTTTTATCTTAACTAGATTTCCAACTCTAGAACAATGATGCTAACTGGTCTTCTTGCTCATAAGGATGATGGTAATGTACTATTCATTAGGATTTCACGGAGACACAATAGAAGAGGCAGAGAGATTTAAACCGTCGGCGAGATCTTAATCAGAACCGCTAAAAGGTACATATATTGGGTAAAGGCGTGGTAATTTGAGTGTGAGACAAATCAAGCCACAAAGTTCACATATTGGCTGACCATTTTGGCGAAGCCTCCAAAATGGAGGCATTGCAGAGAGAGAAGCCATGGTCCTCCACTTGCATCTGCGTCCATTTTGGAATCCAGTTGGGATTTGCCTTAGAAGTCGGGTAATTATCGCAAATATCCAAATACTACAGGCTAGACCTAGTTTATGTGAAGTATGGGTCGCTCGGGCATAGGGAGCAAAATATCGGAGCACAGAACGTCATTCGTGCCAAACGATAGGGGTAGACTTCTTTTAATCATGTAACTAGTATCAATACATGATTTTGCAGTTACAACAAAGATAATATAGGCAGTATAATGTGTTTCTAACGTATCATGTTCAAAGAAGAATTATTATTTTAAATTGTGTTTTCAATTACAAAAAAATATCAGCATGAAAAATATATCCGAAATAAATAATAAAGATTAGTACATTGGAACGTCTGAAATGCTCATTTTAGTATATGGATGCATTCTCATCTCAGATGATATTCTGTGTACCTAGGATTTACGGGCCGTGTGAGCGACGAATGCATACATCTAACATATCGAGTAATTGCCGTGTGAGAGGCGAATGCATACATGCTCCTTTCAATCAAAGTTCATGAAAATGAAAGTCCACGCATAACTCCAAGTCGAGTCAATATTTACCACTTTTTAAAGTTCATGAAAATGAAAACCCACCAATAACTCCAAGTCAAAGTCAATGTTTATGACATTTCAGAATAATAACTTACTTCATCTTTAGAGCTAGTCTAGTATTCTTGTTTATTTCCGCTTTTGCGACGTAGTAAGTCCAATAGAGCAGTAGTCATGCCTCACATAATCAGAATCATAGCTGGAAAAAGTTGAAACCGGGAGGCGTTTCCCTTTGCCTACTTCTATAAGCTTATAACACTGCTTATAACACTGACTCATACCATATCATTTACCTTTGGCTGAACGAGTGTCCATGTTGATTTGGTTGCATTTATTTCTTTTTTCCATAAGTAAATATCGTGTATGCGCAAAACTCCAGCAACTGTGGGAGGACAAACTGTTTTACTACCCTCTGCATTTATGCAAAAGCTTCATTCTCCCCCCTTTTTGTTAAAAAAGATTAAATCTAGATTTGCGAGACTTTTTCAATAACATGCAATTAATGAATTAGTCGCTCGAAACACAAAAGCAAGTCACAAAAACTTTTAGACTTTCTACTCAACAAATAAAGAGTTAATTTTGACAGACTACACTTGTGGAAAGATTTCGTTATGTACACGCATTATGTTATTATGAAATGTAAAAATCACCATTTGAATGTCAATTATAGGTATGGGGGAAAAGTGCCAAAAAAGTTCTAAACCTTTTGTATTTGTGCCAATTTAGTCATAAACCTTTTTTTTGTACCAATTAAGTCCTAAACATTTTTACGTTGTGCCAATTCAATCCTTTCCGGTCAATTTTGGCCAGACTGAACGTTGACCGACTGACGTGGCCTTATCGATGCTAACGTGGACAACTTTTAATAATACTTTAATATTTTTTTGATTTTTTATTATTTCTTTTTCTTTTTTTCTTTCCTCTACTTCCTCTAGCCGGTCACTAGACCTCGGCGACCGGCTAGAGGTGACGGCCGACAGCCGAGGGGGCGAGGCTCAACCCTTGCCAAATCTAGTGAGGGCGAGCCTCGCCGCCTAGGCCTCGAGGGCGGCCTCGCGCCAAGCAGGCGAGGCCCCCCAGCCGAATCTGGCGAGGTCGAGCCTCGCTGGCCATGGGTGAGGCTCGCCCTCGCCAGATCTGATGAGGGCAAGCCTTGCCAGCCAGTGTGAGGCCGCCCTCACGGCCATTGCGAGGTGGCCTCGACCTTGCCGGCCGTCACCTCTGGCCAGTTGTTGAGGTCCGGCAACCGGCTAGAGGAAGAAGAGGAAAGAAAAAAAGATAAAGAAAAAGAAAAAATAAAAAAATAAAAGATAAAAAAATTCTAAAATATTAAAATATTATTAAAAGTTGTTCACGTCGGCACCAATCGAGGCCATGTCACCGGCCAAAGATCGAGGCAGCAAAATCTTGCCAAAATTGGCCGAAAAGAACTGAATTGGGACAACATAAAAATGTTTAGGACTTAATTGGCACAAAAAAAAAGTTTATGACTAAATTGGTACAAATGCAAAAGGTTTAGGATTTTTTTTGCACTTTTCCCATAGGTAAGGTAACACTAGTGATCCACGGATGACTCCAGATAAAGTGAACATTCCCTCTCTCTCTCTACATAAATAAAGAACTTCCCTGACAATATGTGTCAATGTCACGATCAATTCTTAAAATATTTTGATCGCATCCTAATGAAAAAGAACTTAACAATGATACATTTTATCAATTAGATTGAGCAATAAAACAAAGGCAATGAAATGTCTATTGTAAGATTATTACGGTAAATTTATGGAAAGAAAGGGGCTCATTTTTTACCTTAATTACATCATTTTCATTTAACTGATAAAGTGTCTAGCTTTCTGCATTGTAGTCGAGAACTTGGAATTAACAAGAACATACATCAAATGCTTCCGACTAATTACTTCGCATGAATTCCAAGCTCCTGGGATTCTGAAAGCGCTTCAATAGTTTTGCATCAAGAGCAGAAAGGATTGTCCTCAACTGTTTCATCTGATAATGGACATGAACATTGTTGGATTAACAAGAACACACATCAAATGCTTCCGACTAATTACTTCTCATGAATTCCAAGCTCCTGGGATTCTGAAAGCGCTTCAATAGTTTTACATCAAGAGTAGAAAGGATTGTTCTCAACTGTTTCATCTGATAATGGACATGAACATTGTTAGATCCTTGCTCGAGCGGTTCCACTCTAAGGGGGTGCATGACAGGCAGCTATTTCTGTTTCAGAAATAGTTTTTCTATTCCAGACTTGTTTCTGGAATAGAAATCGGTTTGGTAAAATTATTTTACTTTTTTATTTCTGAAATAGATTCTTGTTCCAGAAATAGGTTTGGAGTATAAATCAGAAATAAAAATTTTCTACTTTTCTATTTCTGGAATAGAAATGAGAAATAAAAAAAAAAAAAAATTCATTGTTCATCACCATCGCTGGTCGCCGCCGCCGCCACCACCAATCGTCGCTTGCCTTCGCCGCTGCCGCCACCGACGTCCGTCACCGCTATCCACCGGTTCGCCACCGTCCGAAAGAAAGAAATTTTGTTTCGTTATCAAACAAATTTCTATTTTTAGAGTAGAAATTTTGTGTCGTTATCAAATGATTATTTTTACTTAGAAACTCTTCTAGAAATAGAAATAGAAAAATCTATTTCTGTTCCCAAAACTATTTCTGGAACAGAATGGTTTTCATGCGTGCCCTAAGTTTCTCATTGTTAGGAAGGTGCCTTCGGTATTGGTACCTTTGACAGGAAGCTCTTGAATAAAGCATGTGACCTTAGACAGGAAGCTGTTGAATAAAGCATATGCTAGAGAGAGAGAGAGAGAAAGAGAGAGAGATACATTGGCACTTCAACGCCACAAATATACATGCTTTTCCACAAACACATAGAAAGTCCTCTATAGCAGGCTCAAGCTTACCCTTCTTCCTCTCATCACTAAGCATGACTGAGTCAACTCAATTAAGCTCTTCTCCTGGCTCTGCTTCTTATTAGTGTTTAAATATGTCTTGAGTTTGATTTTGTAAGAGAAAGTCTAAATTCATATAAGAGATTTTCTATTTGGGAATTCAATGGACAACTAAGCAATAAATTTAACAACTTAAAAGTAAAGTCCAAGTTGGATTTAGTTTCGGAACAAATTAGGGATATCAACTTTCCAAATTTGGGTTGGATTCGGCAAGGCCTAGAGTTCCACGTTTAATATATAAAATAAGCAAATCTCTTTTGGGAGTTGGCCCTGTTGATTCGCCGTTCATGGAGAGTTCCTGGATCTGTGGAATTCTCATACCATTGTTGGAGAATAATTCGTGAATTAAGTCTCATTAAGTTGGTGTTCAAGCCGTGAAATCATGCAGTAAGATTTGGATAATTCTTTGTGATATTGAGAAATATTTCGTAGAAATTGTGAAGAATAAACATTATTGAGTGTAATTAGAAAAAAATCTAAAAAATAATAAATTTTGTCCATATTAGCACCGACCATGTCATGTAAGATAACTAACATCTACATCAACGAATTCCAGGAAAGATGTACTCAATTGGCTAAAAGTGAAAAAGTTTATGACTCAATTGACAAAATTAAAAGATTTAGAACTAAGTTGACTTTTTGGACATTTTCCCTGCATTTTCATGTACCTATCCTTCCTTTGATTTCTCAAAAGTGTTAGAGTCGGAAGATTGTTCGAGTGATTTGACAATGATGGCGAGCTATATTAGCAAGCAGCTTTTAAATCACTTTTCTAGTTTCTCCATTTAGAGTTCATGGAATGCAAAATGCATTTTTCCATAACTCGAATTTCAAGGATACTAAAACCTGTACTACATTAAAGAAAAATTCGCCAACATAAATCAAGATGGGTCTATGATGCATTGTCTAAGCTGGAGCAAAGCCTCTCCTTTTTGCTCTCTGCAAATGGAAATTGAGTTTTTAGAGAAGCAAACACATGAATTATTTAAAAAGAGCAATCGAGTTACTAGTGAAAGGACTTGAGAAAAATATCTCCCCATCAGCAACAAGGGATAGTCTTGCAGGCAGAGAACAAATTTATGCTTTAAAGTGTGGGGGTTTAAGGATCCTCTAATTAAATCCAGATCAATTATAGAGAAGCAGGGGGGAGATTTTTCTTTCAATGTGATAAGTTGGGGTTCCAAACATGCACATTATGTGGATGCATGTGTGCCATCTCGAAGGATGTATGTGTAGCACATGTAGGTCCACGTATCATAATCACTGTCCAAGAAGAGAAGGCACATCCATTCTTGCAATTAGAGTTTGTCAATTGATGACTAGGCCCCATCCAAAGGACTGAATTCAACCTCTAGAAATTAGTCCAAGTGAAAAGCAGCTCCACTAAGGAGATAGTGGAGAATTACACTTAATTTATGTAGTGCCGTGCACGGACTAAGTCAAGTCTTAGGGGTTAATAATTGTTTCTCTATATAAATGCGTGCTTATAATAGTACCACTCAATTCAATTTATGATTTTTACTAAATTATCGATTTCAAAATAATGATCTTAATTAGTCTTGTTGCTTGTGCCATTGCTTAAAAAGCAACACAATAGAAAACACCATCGAAAAATATATTGCGATTACTTTCACAATATCACAAATGTAATTATTTTCTGAATTCTTCCCCCACAACACCTATGTTAAACTTGAGTTTGCTTTGCCCATAAAAGCTCTAGATAAATGATGATTTTGACCTTAGAAAACATAAACGGTTCAATTTGCAAAAGAACTTTCTCTATGTAGGCTTTTCTTTCAATAGAAAGATATAATTTGATTCTTTAGTTGTGCGTTTAGTGTTTCCCATGGGTGTAAATCACTAAACAAATAGTGATGGTAATAAAGCAAGGGATCATTAGCGCAATTCATGTGCAGCAAGTGAAAGGGTCATAGGACCATTCCAACATATAAACCACACTAAGAAACTCAGAGCTATCAAAAAATAAAATAAGAGAAAAATCCTCCCAAGAAAAAAGAACCAGACCACAGTTGTATCTTATTTTATAGTTTAAAAAAAAAAAGGTCTGACAACGAGTAGGGATAAACATTCAATATCACTGCTAAAAGCATTTAAAAAAAAAAGAAAAAGAAAACAAACAAAATCTAACCACCATGTTGTAAAGGAAAATGTAGCAACAAGCTTTGGATGGATAATGATATGAGAAGGATTGAGGAATTCAAACTCAATAAACAGTTCAAATCTTCCGTAGACTCAAAACCCGTGCAACCAATTGATGATGAGTTATAATGCAGTAACGTTTATCAGAGATAAAGCCTAGTTTAGATTGGAGAACATCATGGTTGTTTTTTACCGCGGAGATCAAAGGTCACTAATGAAGGGGAAGATAAGAGAAGCTAAGGATCGTATTTTGTCATCAATCTCGATACTCGTAGATTGGAATCAATCAAGAGGCCTTTGAGCCTAAAAAACACAGAAAAATCAAGGTAAAATATAAACATAGTCGAAGGAAGAAAACGCAGTTTTGGCAAATTACGTCGACGAGTTTCTAGGATAGATGGGACAATTTATAAACTGCAACATTCCTCGTTAAGGAAGCAAGTTGTTGCACAGAAAACCCACAACCCGATGTACTTTACAAACCAACTTTGTGATCAAGTAAACTTAAGTAATTTAAGATGTTGGTAAGGTTAAATTCAGATTCTACACAGAGGCTGACAATACATAAGCTTCCAAGCAAACTCATCCTGTGAAAACTTTGAGAACCGGGACCATCCCCATTTTCTATTGGCAAATCAGCGCCTTCGCCTTCGACTTTATCTTTCTTGGTCAAAGGAAGGAAACAAACAACTTCAGGTTCAGGGGACAAGCAAAATTCAGGCTTGCGAATGGGTACTTAGAGAAAAAAAAAAAGGTACTTAGAGAGACAATAGAAGCAAATATTCATAAACGGAATTGGAAAAGCTGCAAAATTTCGGTTGAGATTTCTGATTTAGTTGGTAAATTCCTAATGTCGTTGCTAAAAATATGCGGATGGGGCTGCAAAATTTCCATGTTGGCATTACATACGCCATGCTAAGTGGATATATTGAAAACCTTAAAATAAAAAGTATCTCTAAAAAATTTACAAGAAAGAAATTGAAAAAAAAAATGAAGTGAATTGGGAATTTGGCAAATCTACAATCTTGAACTCTTTTTTTTTTTTTTTTTTTTGAAATTTGGCTGATTTAATATTAAAACTTGCCTAATTAAAACAAATATCTCATAAACCCTTGCTTTAGATTTCTCTTTGCTTGTTTGAAATTTTCAAAGCCCTCTTTTGGGCTTGAAACCTGGTTATGTTCAAGTTAGAGTGTAATGGTGGAGAGCACTCATGCATCTTTCACAATGGAAGCGTATCTTTCTATATGCAGACATCATATTGTGCAACAAAATTGCAACTCAGCAGACTAATTCACAAGTTGAACTTATTTTCTTGAAAATTGATTGAATAAAAATAATAGATTGAGCACCACAATTTTACTATAGAATCAAATCGAATCCAAGTCAAACTTTTATTATCTCGACTTCATTTCGGTCTCAATTTGCCATGCTAGAGTGGGAGAGATCACGCCACAAAAGTGATCTGTTAGGCTCAACACCTAGGCAAAGCCCCATACATAGAAGCACTTCAGAGTTATGACATGGTCCTCCTCTTGTGTCTCCATCCATTGTGGAAATGTTGTTCCAAATGATACCAAGTTGGAAAATGGGCCACTTGGGATCTACCCTAAAAGTCAAGAAAATTGTCGCTAATACTTTAAGGCTAGACCTAGGTTACCTGGCGTGAGGACTGGGATGTGGAACGAAAAAGGGATTGTGAAACTGTTGCTTGTCAAAAATGTGGTGCGATAAAGATGGACTTCTGTTGAGCATGTGATTAGGATAAGACTTAATTTTGTAGTTACAATATAGATAATATAGGTCGTATAATGTGTTTCTAACGTATTTGAGTCACTAAGTTTCATGTTCACACAAGAATTACTATTTTTAATTCAATACGAAAATATTATCATGAAAGTATAGTTTAGGTAAACAATAACGATTAGTGTATTAAAATGTTCATAATGCTCATTTTACTTTATGGGTATGTTCTCATCTCATAGGATGTCTTGTGCAACTGAGGTCTAAGTGCCTTGTGAGAGACGTATTCACGCATCTTACATATTTAATAATAGTAGAGAATCTAATCTATCGTTTTGGTTTTAAATCATAATAAAAAGAGAGATTACATGTTCCTTTCTTCTCATAGGATATCCTACGCATTCGGAATCTACATGCTGTGTAAAAAATGAATCCATGCATCTAGCATATTTAATAATAATAAAAAATCTAATCTACCGCTTTGGTTTTCAATCACAATATGTTCCTTTCAATCAAAGTTCGCAAAAATAAAAGTCAATGAATAACTTACACGCCAAGTTCAGAAACTGTTGATCACTTTTTAAAGTTCGTGAAAATGAAAGTCCACAAATAACTCCAAGTCAAAGTCAACATTTATGACTTTTCCTTCATCTTCAAAGCTACTCCAATATTCTTTTTATTTTGGGATAAGTGCAATAAAAATTCTAAAATTTGTCATGAAAATAAAATTAAGTTTTATGCTTACAAAAGTACAATCAAGTTTAAGGGTGCGTTTGGGAATGGCCATAGGAAGGAGCTTTGAGTGTCCAAAACCCATTTGACCAAATATTGAGTGTTTGGTAATAATTTTGAAAGATCAAGCCACAAAAGTGATATGTGAGGCTAAATACATGGGCAAAGCCCAATATATGGAAGCACTTGAGAGATTTATGACATGGTCCTCCTCTTGTGTCTCCATCCATTGTGGAAATATTGCTCCAAATAATTTCGAGTTGAAAAATGGGCCACTTGGAATCTGCCCTAAAAGTCAAGAAAATTGTCGCTAATACTTGAAGGCTAGACCTAGGTTACCCGGCGTGAGGACTAGGATGTGGAACGAAAAAGGGTGTGAAACTGTTGCTTGTCAAAAATGTGGTACGATAAAGGTGTACTTCAATTGAGCATGTAATTAGGATAAGACTTAATTTTGTAATTACAATATAGATAATATAGGTCGTACAATGTGTTTCTAACGTATTTGAGTCACTAAGTTTCATGTTCACACAAGAATTACCATTTTTAATTCAATACAAAAATATTATCATGAAATTATAGTTTAGGTAAGCAATAACGATTAGTGTGTTAAAATGTTCATAATGCTCATTTTACTTTATGGGTATGTTCTCATCTCATAGGATGTCTTGTGCAACTGAGGTCTAAGTGCCTTGTGAGAGACGTATTCACGCATCTTACATATTTAATAATAGTAGAGAATTTAATCTATCGTTTTGGTTTTAAATCATAATAAAAGAGAGATTACATGTTCCTTTCTTCTCATAGGATATCCTATGCATTCGAAATCTACATGCTGTGTAAAAAATGAATGCATGCATCTAGCATATCTAATAATAATAAAAAATCTAATCTACCGCTTTGGTTTTCAATCACAATAAAATATATATATATATATATATATATATATATATATATATATAGTTTACATGTTCCTTTCAGTCAAAGTTCACGAAAATGAAAGTCAATGAATAACTTACACGCCAAGTTTAGAAACTGTTGATCACTTTTTAAAGTTCGTGAAAATGAAAGTCCACAAATAACTCCAAGTCAAAGTCAACGTTTATGACTTTTCAAATGATCGTCATTTCCTTCATCTTTAGAGCTACTCCAATATTCTTTTTATTTTGGGATAAGTTCAATAAAAATCCTAAAATTTGTCATGAAAATACAATTAAGATTTATGCTTACAAAAGTACAATCAAGTTTAAGGGTGCGTTTGGGAATGGCCATAGGAAGGAGCTTTGAGAGTCCAAAACCCATTTGGCCAAATATTAAGTGTTTGGTAATAATTTTGAAAGATCAAGCCGCAAAAGTGATATGTGAGGTTGAATACATGGGCAAAGCCCAATATATTAAAGCACTTGAGAGATTTATGACATGGTCCTCCTCTTGTGTCTCCATCCATTGTGGAAATATTTCTCCAGATAATTCCGAGTTGGAAAATGGGCCACTTGGGATCTGCCCTAAAAGTCAAGAAAATTGTCGCTAATACTTGAAGGCCAGACCTAGGTTACCCGGCGTGAGGACTAGGATGTGGAACAAAAAAGGGATTGTGAAACTGTTGCTTGTCAAAAATGTGGTACGATAAATGTGGACTTCTGTTGAGCAGGTGATTAGGATAAGACTTAATTTTGTAGTTACAATATAGATAATATAGATCGTATAATGTGTTTCTAACGTATTTGAGTCACTAAGTTTCATGTTCACACAAGAATTACTATTTTTAATTCAATACGAAAATATTATCATGAAATTATAGTTTAGGTAAGCAATAATGATTAGTGTGTTAAAATGTTCACAATGCTCATTTTACTTTATGGGTATGTTCTCATCTCATAGGATGTCTTGTGCAACTGAGGTCTAAGTGCCTTGTGAGAGACGTATTCACGCATCTTACATATTTAATAATAGTAGAGAATCTAATCTATCGTTTTGGTTTTAAATCATAATAAAAAGAGAGATTACATGTTCCTTTCTTCTCATAGGATATCCTACGCATTCGGAATCTACATGCTGTGTAAAAAATGAATCCATGCATCTAGCATATTTAATAATAATAAAAAATCTAATCTACTGCTTTGGTTTTCAATCACAATAAAATATATATATATATATATATATATATATATATATATATATATATATATATATATATATATAGTTTACATTTTCCTTTCAATCAAAGTTCGCGAAAATGAAAGTCAATGAATAACTTACACGCCAAGTTCAGAAACTGTTGATCACTTTTTAAAGTTCGTGAAAATGAAAGTCCACAAATAACTCCAAGTCAAAGTCAACATTTATGACTTTTCCTTCATCCTTAGAGCTACTCTAATATTCTTTTTATTTTGGGATAAGTGCAATAAAAATTCTAAAATTTGTCATGAAAATAAAATTAAGTTTTATGCTTACAAAAGTACAATCAAGTTTAAGGGTGCGTTTCGGAATGGCCATAGGAAGGAGCTTTGAGTGTCCAAAACCCATTTGACCAAATATTGAGTGTTTGGTAATAATTTTGAAAGATCAAGCCACAAAAGTGATATGTGAGGCTAAATACATGGGCAAAGCCCAATATATGGAAGCACTTGAGAGATTTATGACATGGTCCTCCTCTTGTGTCTCCATCCATTGTGGAAATATTGCTCCAAATAATTCCGAGTTGAAAAATGGGCCACTTGGGATCTGCCCTAAAAGTCAAGAAAATTGTCTCTAATACTTGAAGGCTAGACCTAGGTTACCCGGCGTGAGGACTGGGATGTGGAATGAAAAAGGGATTGTAAAACTGTTGCTTGTCAAAAATGTGGTACGATAAAGGTGGACTTCTGTTGAGCATGTGATTAGGATAAGACTTAATTTTGTAGTTACAATATAGATAATATAGGTCGTATAATGTGTTTCTAACGTATTTGAGTCACTAAGTTTCATGTTCACACAAGAATTACTATTTTTAATTCAATACGAAAATATTATCATGAAATTATACTTTAGGTAAGCAATAACGATTAGTGCGTTAAAATGTTCACAATGCTCATTTTACTTTATGGGTATGTTCTCATCTCATAGGATGTCTTGTGCAACTGAGGTCTAAGTGCCTTGTGAGAGACGTATTCACGCATCTTACATATTTAATAATAGTAGAGAATCTAATCTATTGTTTTGGTTTTAAATCATAATAAAAAGAGAGATTACATGTTCCTTTCTTCTCATAGGATATCCTATGCATTCGGAATCTACATGCTATGTAAAAAATGAATGCATGCATCTAGCATATCTAATAATAGTAAAAAATCTAATCTACCGCTTTGGTTTTCAATCACAATAAAATATATATATATATAGTTTATATGTTCCTTTTAGTCAAAGTTCGCGAAAATGAAAGTCAATGAATAACTTACACGCCAAGTTCAGAAACTCTTGATCACTTTTTAAAGTTCGTGAAAATGAAAGTCTACAAATAACTCCAAGTCAAAGTCAACGTTTATGACTTTTCAAATGATCGTCATTTCCTTCATCTTTAGAGCTACTCCAATATTCTTTTTATTTTGGGATAAGTGCAATAAAAATCCTAAAATTTGTCATGAAAATACAATTAAGATTTATGCTTACAAAAGTACAATCAAGTTTAAGGGTGCGATTAGGAATGGCCATAGGAAGGAGCTTTGAGAGTCCAAAACCCATTTGGCCAAATATTAAGTGTTTGGTAATAATTTTGAAAGATCAAGCCGCAAAAGTGATATGTGAGGTTGAATACATGGGCAAAGCCCAATATATTGAAGCACTTGAGAGATTTATGACATGGTCCTCCTCTTGTGTCTCCATCCATTGTGGAAAATGGGCCACTTGGGATATGCCCTAAAAGTCATGAAAATTGTCGCTAATACTTTAAGGCTAGACCTAGGTTACCCGGCGTGAGGACTAGGATGTGGAACAAAAAAGGGATTGTGAAACTGTTGCTTGTCAAAAATGCGGTACGATAAAGGTGGACTTCTGTTGAGCATGTGATTAGGATAAGACTTAATTTTGTAGTTACAATATAGATAATATAGGTCGTATAATGTGTTTCTAACGTATTTGAGTCACTAAGTTTCATGTTCACACAAGAATTACTATTTTTAATTCAATACGAAAATATTATCATGAAATTATACTTTAGGTAAGCAATAACGATTAGTGCGTTAAAATGTTCACAATGCTCATTTTACTTTATGGGTATGTTCTCATCTCATAGGATGTCTTGTGCAACTGAAGTCTAAGTGCCTTGTTAGAGACGTATTCACGCATCTTACATATTTAATAATAGTAGATAATCTAATCTATCGTTTTGGTTTTAAATCATAATAAAAAGAGAGATTACATGTTCCTTTCTTCTCATAGGATATCCTATGCATTCGGAATCTACATGCTGTGTAAAAAATGAATCCATGCATCTAGCAATATCTAATAATAAAAAAAAATCTAATCTACCGCTTTGGTTTTCAATCACAATAAATATATATATATATATATATATATTTTATATATAGTTTACATGTTGCTTTCAGTCAAAGTTCGCGAAAATGAAAGTCAATGAGTAACTTACACGCCAAGTTCGAAACTGTTGATCACTTTTTAAAGTTCGTGAAAATGAAAGTCCACAAATAACTCCATGTCAAAGTCAACATTTATGACTTTTCCTTCATCTTTAGAGCTACTCCAATATTCTTTTTATTTTGTAATTGTGCAATAAAAATTCTAAAACTTGTCATGAAAATACAATTAAGTTTTATGCTTACAAAAGTACAACCAAGTTTAAGGGTGCGTTTGGGAATGGCCATAGGAAGGAGCTTTGAGTGTCCAAAGCTCATTTGGCCAAATATTGATTGTTTGGTAATAATTTTGAAAGATCAAGCCACAAAAGTGATATGTGAGACTGAATACATGGGCAAAGCCCAATATATGGAAGCACTTGAGAGATTTATGACATGGTCCTCCTCTTGTGTCTCCATCCATTGTGGAAATATTGCTCCAAATAATACCGAGTTGGAAAATGGGCCACTTGGGATCTGCCCTAAAAGTCAAGAAAATTGTCGCTGATACTTGAAGGCTAGACCTAGGTTACCCGGCGTGATGACTGGGATATGGAACAAAAAAGGGATTGTGAAACTATTGCTTGTCAAAAATGTGGTACGATAAATGTGGACTTCTGTTGAGCATGTGATTAGGATAAGACTTAATTTTGTAGTTACAATATAGATAATATAGGTCATATAATGTGTTTCTAACGTATTTGAGTCACTTAGTTTCATGTTCACACAAGAATTACTATTTTTAATTTAATACGAAAATATTATAATGAAATTATAGTTTAGATAAGCAATAACGATTAGTGTATTAAAATGTTCACAATGGTCATTTTACTTTATGGGTATGTTCTCATCTCATAGGATGTCTTGTGCAACTAAGGTCTAAGTGCCTTGTGAGAGACGTATTCACGCATCTTACATATTTAATAATAGTAGAGAATCTAATTTATCGTTTTGATTTTAAATCATAATAAAAAGAGAGATTACATGTTCCTTTCTTCTCATAGGATATCCTATGCATTCAGAATCTACATGCTGTGTAAAAAATGAATCCATGCATCTAGCAATATCTAATAATAAAAAAAAAAAAAATCTAATCTACCGCTTTGGTTTTCAATCACAATATATATATATATATATATATATATATATATTTATATATATATAGTTTACATGTTGCTTTCAGTCAAAGTTCGCGAAAATGAAAGTCAATGAGTAACTTACACGCCAAGTTCAGAAACTGTTGATCACTTTTTAAAGTTCGTGAAAATGAAAGTCCACAAATAACTCCAAGTCAAAGTCAACATTTATGACTTTTCCTTCATCTTTAGAGCTACTCCAATATTCTTTTTATTTTGGGATAAGTGCAATAAAAATTCTAAAATTTGTCATGAAAATACAATTAAGTTTTATGCTTACAAAAGTACAACCAAGTTTAAAGGTGCGTTTGGGAATGGCCATAGGAAGGAGCTTTGAGTGTCCAAAACCCATTTGGCCAAATATTGAGTGTTTGGTAATAATTTTGAAAGATCAAGCCACAAAAGTGATATGTGAGGCTGATAACATGGGCAAAGCCCAATATATGGAAGCACTTGAGAGATTTATGACATGGTCCTCCTCTTGTGTCTCCATCCATTGTGGAAATATTGCTCCAAATAATACCGAGTTGGAAAATGGGCCACTTGGGATCTACCCTAAAAGTCAAGAAAATTGTCGCTAATACTTGAAGGCTAGACCTAGGTTACCCGGTGTGAGGATTGGGATGTGGAATGAAAAAGGGATTGTGAAACTGTTGCTTGTCAAAAATGTGGTACGATAAAGGTGGACTTCTGTTGAGCATGTGATTAGGATAAGACTTAATTTTGTAGTTACGATATAGATAATATAGGTCGTATAATGTGTTTCTAACATATTTGAGTCACTAAGTTTCATGTTCACACAAGAGTTACTATTTTTAATTCAATACGAAAATATTATCATGAAATTATAGTTTAGGTAAGCAATAACGATTAGTGTATTAAAATGTTCACAATGCTCATTTTACTTTATGGGTATGTTCTCATCTCATAGGATGTCTTGTGCAACTAAGGTCTAAGTGCCTTGTGAGAGATGTATTCATGCATCTTACATATTTAATAATAGTAGAGAATCTAATCTATCGTTTTGGTTTTAAATCATAATAAAAAGAGAGATTACATGTTCCTTTCTTCTCATAGGATATCCTATGCATTCGGAATCTACATGCTGTGTAAAAAATGAATGCATGCATCTAGCATATTTAATAATAATAAAAAATCTAATCTACTGTTTTGGTTTTCAATCACAATAATATATATATATATATATATATATATATATATATATATATATATATATATATAGTTTACATGTTCCTTTCAGTCAAAATTCGCGAAAATGTAAGTCAATGAATAACTTACACGCCAAGTTCAAAAACTGTTGATCACTTTTTAAAGTTTGTGAAAATGAAAGTTCACAAATAACTCCAAGTCAAAGTCAACGTTTATGACTTTTCAAATGATCGTTATTTCCTTCATCTTTAGAGCTACTCCAATATTCTTTTTATTTTGGGATAAGTATAATAAAAGTTCTAAAATTTGTCATGAAAATACAATTAAGTTTTATGCTTTCAAAAGTACAATTAAGTTTAAGGGTGCGTTTGGGAATGGCCATAGGAAGGAGCTTTGAGTGTCCAAAACCCATTTGGCCAAATATTGGGTGTTTTGTAATAATTTTGAAAGATCAAGCCACAAAAGTGATATGTGAGGCTAAATACATGGGCAAAGCCCAATACATGGAAGCACTTGAGAGAGTTATGACACAGTCCTCCTCTTGTGTCTCCATCCATTGTGGAAATATTGCTCCAAATAATTCCGAGTTGGAAAATGGGCCACTTGGGATCTGCCCTAAAAGTCAAGTAATTTATCGCTAATACTTCAAGGCTGGACCTACGTTACCCAATAGGGGTGAGCATCGGTTTAGGGTCGACCCTGGACCGACCCTGGACCGGCCCAACCCTGCCGGTCCTGGTCCGGTTTCTAGGGAGACTGGGTCGGTCCTTGGTCCTAGAATTCCAGGACCAGCACTGTGCGGGTTGGTCCTCGGTCCTGAGAGTTCCGGGTCGGTCCAACCCGGACCAACCCTGACTATATATATAAAATATTATTTATAATTTTTTATATAGAGAAAACCTTAAAATAAATGGTGTCAACAACATTAAACAGCTTTTTAGTGAGGAGTTCAAGTAATTTTACATTATTATTTAATAACTTAGGTTTTTAATGTCTTTTACGGCGTAAATAGTTATAATTTACAAAGGAGAAGAATGTTTTTGTAAGGAGTCCTCACGGCGTCCAAAAAGGCACATTATGGCATCCTTTTTTAGTATTTGTTCTCTTATGTCTTATTGTCCTCTTAGTCATCAATTTGTTAAAATCGAAAAAAAAAATAACTTTTTTGCTCACCACTTGACACTCGCCTCACTTGCTTTGGATCACTCATGTGGCTTGCTGCTCGATGCTCGCTTGGCTTGTTGCTCCTCACTCGACATTCAATGCTCATTCTGTTTGACGCTCACGTCACTTAACCCTCACCGTTTGTCTTTCTTAGCTGACCTTACTCATCATCGAACCCATTAGGTCGGTACGGTCATCGATTGCCCTTTCAAGGAATACAAAAAATGAAAAAAAAAAATTATTGGTTAGTCCTAAGTTGACCTTGAAATCGGACCAAACCTATTGGGTCAATCCGATCCTCAATCTTTTTTTTAAGGAGTACAAAAAATGAAATAAAAAATTATTAGTTGGTCCCGGGTTGACCCTGGAACCGGACCGAACCCATTGGGTCGGTCCGGTCCTCGGTCCCAAGCTTAATAGGGTCGGTCCTCGATCCC
Source organism: Eucalyptus erythrocorys (assembly GCA_014182555.1). Classification (NCBI taxonomy): domain Eukaryota; kingdom Viridiplantae; phylum Streptophyta; class Magnoliopsida; order Myrtales; family Myrtaceae; genus Eucalyptus; species Eucalyptus erythrocorys. Next base: position 43,619,558 of record CM024603.1, read on the forward strand.
AAAAATTGAGGACCAACACTGTGCGGGTTGGTCCTAGGGTTAGGGGGTGGACCGGTCCAACCCGGACCATGCTCACCCCTATTACCCAACGTATGGATCGGTATGTGGAACGAAAAAGGGATCGCAAAACTATTACTTGTCAAAAATTGTGGTAGATAAGGGTGGACTTTTGTTGAGCATGTGATTAGGATAAGACTTAATTTTGTAGTTACAATATAGATAATATAGGTCATATAATGTGTTTCTAACGTATTTGAGTCACTAAGTTTCATGTTCACACAAGAATTACTATTTTTAATTCAATACGAAAATATTATCATGAAATTATAGTTTAGGTAAGCAATAACGATTAGTGTATTAAAATGTTCACAATGCTCATTTTACTTTATGGGTATGTTCTCATCTCATAGGATGTCTTGTGCAACTGAGGTCTATGTGCCTTGTGAGAGACGTATTCACGCATCTAACATATTTAATAATAGTAGGGAATCTAATATATCGTTTTAGTTTTCAATCATAATAAAAAGAGAGATTACATGTTCCTTTCTTCTCATAGGATATCCTATGCATTCTGAATGTACGTGCCAAGTAAAAAACAAATGCATGCATCTAGTATATCTAATAAAAAAAATAAAATCTAATCCCTCGCTTTGGTTTTCAATCACAATAAAAGTAAGAGTTTTCATGTTCCTTTTAGTCAAAGTTCACGAAAATGAAAGTCCATGTATAACATATACGCCAAGTTCAAAACTTTGATCACTTTTTAAAGTTCATGAAAATGAAAGTCCACTGATAACTCCAAGTTGAAGTCAACGTTTATGACTTTTCGAATGATCATCACTTCCTTCATCTTTAGAGCTACTCCATTATTCTTTTTATTTTGGGATAAGGGCGATAAAAATTTCATAACTTATCATAAAAATACAATTAAGTTTTAAGCTTACAAAAGTACAACCAAGTTTAAGGGTGCGTTTAGGAATGGCCATGCTTGAGTGTCCAAAGCCCATTTGACCAAATATTGGGTGTTTGGTAAAATTTTTGAAAGATCAAGTCACGAAAGTGATTTGTTAGGCTAAACACCTAGGAAAAGCCCCATATATAGAAGCACTTGAGGGAGTTATGACATGGTCCTCCTCCTGTGTCTCCATCCATTGTGGAAATATTGCTCCAAATGATTCCGAGTTGGAAAATTGGCCACTTGGGATCTGCCCTAAAAGTCAAGTAAATTATCGCTAATACTTCAAGGCTAGACCTAGGTTACCAACGTATGGACCAGTATGTGGAATGAAAAAGGGATCGCTGAACTGTTACTTGTCAAAAATGTGGTACGATAAGGGTGGACTTTTGTTGAGCATGTGATTAAGATAAGACTTAATATTGTAGTTACAATATAGATAATATCGGTCGTATAATGTGTTTCTAACGTATTTGAGTTACTAAATTTCATGTTCACACAAGAATTACTATTTTTAATGCAATACGAAAATATTATCATGAAATTACGGTTTTGGTAAGTAATAACAATTAGTGTATTAAAATATTCACAATGTTCATTTTACTTTATGGGTATGCTCTCATCTCATAAGATGTCCCGTGCACCCGAGGTCTAAGTGCCTTGTCGGAGACGAATTCATGCATCTAACATATTTAATCATTGTAGGGAATCTAATATATCATTTTGGTTTTCAATCATAATAAAAGAGAGATTACATGTTCATTTCTTCTTATAGGATATCCTATGCATTATGAATCTACATGTTGTGTAAAACATGAATGCATGCATCTAGCATATTTAATAATAATAAAAATTCTAATCTATCACTTTGATTTTCAATCAAAATAAAAAAAAAAAAAAAAAATAGTTTACATGTTCCTTTCAGTCAAAGTTCACGAAAATGAAAGTCCATGTATAACATATATGCCAAGTTCAAAAACTTTGATCACTTTTTAAAGTTCATGATAATGAAAGTCCACTGATAACTCCAAGTCGAAGTCAACGTTTATGACTTTTCGAATGATCATCACTTCCTTCATCTTTCGAGCTACTCCAATGTTCTTTTTTATTTTGGGATAAATACGAGAAAAATCTGAAAAGTTGTCATGATAATACAATTAAGTCTTATGCTTACAAAAGTACAATCAAGTTTAAGGGTGCATTTGGGAATGGCCATGGGAAGGAGCTTTGAGTGTCCAAAACCTATTTGGCCAAATATTTGGTGCTTGGTTAAATTATTGAAACCCATCTTGAGGGAAAGTTTGCCTTTAAAAAGGTGAAAGCCCAAGGAAGGTTCTAGGCTTCCTTGGGCTTTTAGCACTCTTGAAAGGCCCTCTCTAGGGTTTAGTATATAAATTTTGTTCCAAAACTATCCTCACTCAATTTTTATCTTTTTGTTTTTGGCCTCGTGATTCACTGTTCATCTTATTCTCCATTGATTCAGCCGGCTTGGTTGCGCGTGGCTATGATGGGTCGGCGACAGGTTAAAGAGAGGTTGATGTGGTCACGGCTATCCTGGCGATTGTCACCTGCTAGTTGCACAACCTCTATGAGTTGCGGTGATCCCCTGCAAATTGCGTCGTCATGACCCAAATCTAGTGCATCACCTCTGTGAAGGGCCACTTGAGGTCACGCGACCAAGCGGACCTTGCCGAGGTCACACAACCTCCGACGAGATCTGGGTCTCATGACCCCTTGCTAGTCGCGGCAACCCAAATCTAGATCACACGACCTCCATGAAGGTCGCTTGAGGTCACGCAACCAGTCGACCCTCGTTGAGGTTGCGTGACCCCAAGCGACCCTCGCCGATTATCTCTTGGGGTCGCCTGAGGTCTTATAACCTTAGATGTCGGCTGCCAACAGCAAATTTCAATCACCGGCAACCCCTTGCCCTTGCTGGCCAACTTTTTTATTTTTCTTTTGATGAATTTTTTTGAATTACAAAGGTCATTTGTAAATATAATCTCTCCATATATTATTTTACTTAAAAGTACTTCACAATGGACTTTCATATTAAAATTTAACAACTACAATTTACATTTTGGAAAACCTTTTTAACTTAGGATCCGTTCGTTTCGCAGAAAATATCATACTTCCGGAAAACATTTTCCTAGGAGTCATTTTTCAGGAAAATGACTCTATTTCTGGTGTTCGACCAAAATCTAAACTTTGAGTGGAAAATATTTTCCACTGTTGGTTAACTAATTTAATTGTTTGGGAAAAATGATCAATGAATTTTAATATTTTTAATTGACCAAAAAATTAGTTTTATTTTTTTAAATTTTTTTTAATTATTTGTGTTTTTAAAAAGGGTTAATACCTTGAAAAACCCCAAACTGGTACACTTGTGACAAATTTACCCCAGATTATTTTTTTGACCATGAAAAACCCCAAACGGGTACACCTGTTACAAATTTACCCCGACTAACTATAAAAAAACCCTAAACTAGTACATTTATGACAAATTTACCCCAAACTAATTTATTCGACCAAAAAAAACCTCAAACTGGTAAATTTGTGACTAATATATCCCCTGCTAAATTAGATTAATACCACAAAAAAATCACAAAAATTGTAAACTATGACAAATAGAGTGTAAAATCCCAAATTGGTCTACCGGTTAATTGTCACGTGTCATTTAACTTTATAATTTAACAAGAAAATTTAACTAAAACTAACAGAGGGTAAATTTGTCACAAGTGTACCAGTTTAGGGTAAATTTGTCAAAGGTATACAAGTTTGGGGTTTTTGGTGGTCAAAAAAATAGTTTGGGGTAGATTTGTCACCGGTATACCGCTTTAGGGTTTTTCGTATTAACCCTTTTAAAAATCGAAATTTTTTTCTTTCTTTTTCTTTTCCTTCCTCCTTCCTTCTCCTTCTTCCTCCACCTTCCTCCTCCTTCCTCCGCTACCACATGCCTGACAATGGCCGGCTGCCTAGCGGTCCAATACCCGGTCGCCAAATTCGGCGAGCTCGAGGCTTGGCCGATCTTGCTCAAGCTCGCCAGAGTTTCGCCGGGCTCTGGCGAGCCGCGAGCTCCCCGGATCTAGCAGCGGAGCTCGGGCTTGCCCGGATCGGAGCTCGAGCTCCACCGCTAGATCGGGCGAACTCGCGGCTCGCCAAAGCCCGGCGGACCTCTGGCGAGCTCGAGCAAGGCCCAAGCCCCGCCCAGCTCGCTGGATCTAGCGGCGGAGCTCAGGCTTGCCTGGATCAGGAGCTCGAGCTTCGCCGCTAGATTCGGCAAGCTCGTGGCTCGCCAGAGCTCGATGAGCCTTGGGCGAGGCTCGAGCCCCGCCCAGCTCGTCAGATCTAGCTAGCCGCAAGCTCCGCCCTAGGCAGGTGAGAGCTCCGCCTTGCCCGTTTTGGTGAGGCCTGAGCTCGGCTTAGCTAGATCGGGCTAGGCGAAGCCTTGTTGGCCTGGGGCGAGGCTCGAGCCGACTTGCGGCCAGTTGCCGACCGGCCAAGAAAATGAAAAGGAAAGAAAGAAAAGAAAAAAAGAAATGGAAAAAATTCAAAACTTGATTTTTAAAATAAAAGAAAAAAAGGAAAAGAATTAAATATAAAATGAAAATGTATTGGTAAAAAGAAGCAAGATGGAAGAAGTTATGGAAAATGTTTTCCACTTCTCAAAAGTGGAAAATATTTTCCTCAATTTTAAGGGTTGTTTTTCTAAGGGTTAATACCTTGAAAAACCCAAAACTGGTACATTTGTGACAAATTTACCCCAAACTATTTTTTTGACCATGAAAAACCCCAAACTGGTACACCTGTGACAAATTTACCCCGACTAACTATTAAAAACCCTAAACTGGTACATTTATGACAAATTTACTCCAAACTAATTTATTCGACCAAAAAAAAACTCCAAACTAATAAATTTGTGACTAATATACCCCCGCTAAATTATATTAATACTACAAAAAAATAACAAAAATTATAAATTGTGACAAATATAGTGTAAAATCTCAAATTGATATACCAGTTAATTGTCACGTGTCATTTAACTTTATAATTTAACAAGAAAATTTAACTAAAACTAACAGAGGGTAAATTTATCACAAGTGTACCAGTTTAGGGTAAATTTGTCAAAGGTATACAAGTTTGGGGTTTTTGGTGGTCAAAAAAATAGTTTGGGGTAGATTTGTCACGGTGTACCGGTTTGGGATTTTTCGGGGTATTAACCCTTTTTCTAATGATGGAAAACATTTTCTTTGATTAGTTTATTTTCCGTTAAATGAACACTGGAAAATCCGGAAAATGTTTTCTCGGAAGTCATTTTTCGCGAAACGAACGAACCCTTAGAATTCTTTACATTTTCTCAAAGTCTTTCCCCAAAAGTCTAATGACACATCCTAAAACTTGTCAACTTTATGTAATCAAGTCATTCAGTTAACTTCGACCGATTTGGCTAATGAAAAATGTTGACGTGACTTCTTTTTAATATTTCCTATCTCATAAGTGGCGACAACGTGATTAAAATATCAAACATAATGCTAAAATGATGTCAATCTGATTTTTAATACAAATTCCGTTTATAATAATTTTTTTTTAAAAAAAAAAAAGCTAAATTGAAATCCTAATTCCGCTAGCCGCCACACGATGAACGTCGTCCCATCCTTATTCCACGAAATTTAATCGTCCACCGACGGATCGTTCATGAGCATGTAAGTCTTCATGAGAAACGGAAGCGACCTCTGGGAGTCGCCAACTACTGGCGAATCCCCGGTCTACTCCCCCAGCATCGGTCCCCATGGGTGTCTCTCAAATTCCAAGCCCCAAGACACCTGGAGAGACTCCGAACCGGACGGTATCCATTCGAGTCAGCTCACGGATGATGCTGTATTTTACGCTAAACCACAAAATCAATGCACACAAATCTTCCTCCCGCGAATTTGATTAAGAAAAAGAAAAACCGAAAAAGAGAATAAAAGAAACTATTCCTCTCTCTGCTGGCGTTCGTCCTATGCGATAATTAACAAAACAAGTCCTTTTTGTGTCCCTTGCCTTGAAGCAACATATGGAGCATCAAAATTGATAAAAGAGAATAGGACAAATGAAAATATAGGCTACCTAGGATAGTGGAGCAAACGTTGTAGAAAAAGGCACATTTATTATTGCAATAGGAATTTGTAAATTGATGGCTGCCCGCATCCAGAAAATTGAATTCAACCTCTATAAATTAGTCCAAGTGCAAAACATGAACTAAGTCCAAGAGTTTATGAGTTAATAATTATTTTTTTATAAAAATGCGCGTCTATACCGTTTATTTCACGTTATCAGTTTTACTAAATTATCAATTGTGATATAATGAATTTAATTAGTCTCATTGCCCATGCTATGCACAGGAATTTGCCAGTCATTATAAAATAATATGCATAGTCATAGAAGAAAAGGCACATCCATTCTTGCAAGATATAATTCAATGGGACTTTGTATATTGATGACTAGGCCCTCATCTAGAAGAGAGAATTCAACCTCTACAAATTAGTCCAAGTGAAAAACAACTCCACTAAGGAGATAGTGGAGAACTACCCCAATTTTTCCAATGCCAAACACAAACTAAGTCTTAAGTCTTTCGAGTTAATAATTGTTTCTCTATAAAAATACATGTCTATAATTGTACCGTTCATTTCACATCATGATTTTTTCTTAAATTATCAATTCCAAAATAACGATTTTAATTAGTTTTATTGCCTATCCTATGCATGGGAATTTGCCGGCTATTGCTTTTAATAATCATAGTCAAAGAAGAAAAGGTGCATCCATTCTTGCAAGAGAGAGTTCATTTGGACTTTGTAAATTGATGACCAAGCCCATTCGGAAGATTGAATTCAACCTCTACAAATTCGTCCAAGTGAAATGCGGCTCCATTAAGGAGATCATGGAGAATTACGCCCAATTTTTGCAGTGCCGAACACGGACTAAGTCTTAGTCTTATGAGTTAATAATTGTTTCTCTATAAAAATGCATGTCTATAGCGGCACTATTGATTTGAACATTATGATTTCTTTTAAATTGTCAGAAATAGCGATTTTAATTAGTCTTGTTGCTTGTGCTATGCACGGGAATTTGCTGGCCATTGCTTATAATAATCATAGTTATAGAAGAAAAGGCATATCCATTCTTCCAAAAGAGAATTCACTTGGACTTTGTAAATTGATGACTGCGCCTCCATCCAGAAGAGAGAATTCAACCTACACTAATTAGTCCAAATGCAAAGCAGCTCTACTAAGGAGATCGTGGATAATTAAGCCCAAATTTATAGTGCCAAACACAACTAAGTCAAGTCTTATGGGTTAATGATTGTTTCTCTTTTATAATTTTTGTTCTTTTCTTTTCTTTTCTTTCTTTGTTTTTTTACCACTTGGCTGAGGGGGTCGTTGGCCAACCATCACTATTCACAAGTGAGGGCCCACACCCTCGCACGTTAGCTATTGAGGGCCACAACACCTCACCTGGCTTGGGCAAGGGTCTTGGGCCTTCATTGGCCCACAGTTGGGGAAAAAAAGAAAGGAAAGACAATAAGAATAAGCAAAGAAAAAAATAATAATAATAATAAATTCAGAAAATTTTTAAAAAATTGTTCACGTTAGTGATTTCTTGCCAAAATTGACTAATGTACTCAAATCGCACAAATATAAAAGGTTTAAACTAAATTGTTCTAATTGAAAGGTTTAGAACCCAACTAGCATAATTGATACTTGTTAATGTCGCAACCGATTCTAAATGTATTGTGGTTGCATCCCAATGAAAAGGAACTTAAAGATGATACAGTTTATCGAGTAGAATGTGCGGTAAAACAAAGGCAATGTAATGCGTACCATTAGATTATTTACTGTGAATTTATAGGAAGGTAAGGACTGATTTTTTACCTTAATTAGATCAAAATTTCATTCCACCGGTGAAGTTTCTAGATTTGCTGAATTGTAGACGAGAACTTGGAATCATCAGGAAGAAACATTAAGCACTTCCAACTAATTACTTCATATGAATTTCCAAGGTTTTGGAATTCTAAAGGCGATTCAATGGTTCTACATCAAGTACAAAAGATTTGCCTCAACCGTTTAATCTGGAGCAAAACCTCTCTTCCTTGCTCTCTGCAAATGGAAGTTGATTTTCTATAAAAGCAACACATAAATTATTTAAAATGAGCAATAGAGTTACTAGTGAAAGGACTTGAGAACAATATCTCCCCGTGAGCAACAAGGGAGAGTCTCGCGGGCAGAGAACAAATTTATGCTTTGAAGAGTGGGGGTTTAAGGATCCTCTAATAAAACCCAGATCATTTATAAGGAATAGCAAGGTGAGATTTTTCTTTCAGAAGATGTATATGCAGCATATGTAAGGTTTGCATATCATAATCATAATCACAAAAGAAAAGGCACATCCATTCTTGCAATTGTAGTTTGTAAATTAATGACTTTGCCCCCATCCAGAAGAGATACAAATTAGTCCAAGTAAAAAAGCAACTACGAGATAGTGGACAATTAAGCCTAATTTTTGTGCTGCCAGACAAGGACAAAGTCAAGAGTTATGGGTTAACTATTGTTTCTCTATATAAATGCGGGCCCACAATGGCCCGTTCAATTCACATTATAACTTTTATTAAATTATCAATTTCTAAATAACGATCTTAATTAGTCTAGTTGCCCGCGCTACACACGGAAATACGTCAGCCATTGCTTAAGAAGCGAGACAATAGAAAACAACAACGAAAAACATATTGCAATCACATCCACAACATCACTAATGTAATTATTTATTCTTTATTTGATTTCTTCTCACGCAATACCTATTTTAAACTTGAGTTTGCTTTGTCCATAAAGACTCAAGATGAATGATGATTTCGACTATAGAAAACAAAAACCGTTCGATCTGTAAAAGGACTTTCTCTGTGTAGGCTTCTCTTTTGATAGACGGATGTAACTTGATTCTTTAGTTATGCGTTTAGTGTGTCCCATGGATGTAAACCACTATACTATAGCGATGTTAGTTAAGCAAGGGACCAGTAGCGCAATTCATGTGCAGCGAGACGACCATTTCAACATACAAACCACACTAAGAAACTCGGAGGTATCATAAAATAAAAAGAGAGAAGAATCCACCCAAGAAAAAAGAAGCAGACGGCATACGTAACTTCTCTTATAATAAAAGAACAGGTCTGAAAATGAGTGGGAATAAACATTCGAGAAAACAGCTAAAAACATCCAGAAAAGCCAGAATCTGACCACCAACTATGTTATAGAGAAAAATGTAGCACCAGCTTTAGATGGATGATGAATATGAGAAGGGTTAAGAAATTCAAACTCAATATCCAGTTCGGAGATAAAGCTCAGTTCAGACTGGAGACAAGCATCGTTAACTAATAGCAGAGAGATCGAAAGTTAATCACGAAGGGGAAGAAATGAGAAGCTAAGGGTATGACCTTGCCATCAATTTCGGTACTCTTAAATTGGATTTCGTCAAGAGGCCTCTAAGCTGAAAAAACACAGAAATTTCAAGGCAAAATATAAACCGAATCAAAAGAATAAAACACAGTTTTGGCAAACTACTTCAACAAGTTCCTAGAATAGATGGTATGATCATAGACTGCTGACATTCCTGTAGTTGCGCAGAAAACCCCTGATCCAAGTAGCTTAAAACAACTTGTGACCAAGTAAACTAGAGCAATTTAAGGTAGTGAACGCAGGCATAGCAAAGCTTGATAAAGCAACCCGAATTTTATCTTTCCGTAAGGTTAAATTCAGATTCTACACAGTCGCTGACAATAGATAAGCTTCCAGGCAAACTCATCCTGTCCAAACTTACCCAAAATATATTCCTTCCGACTACTTTGACTCCTTCAAGCAATCATCCAGGTTTCACATAAGCAATGAAAACTACAGCATCAGAAGAGTCATCACAAAAAGGATTGAAATCCAATCCAGGTTTTCTCCATAAATTCTTTCTCTTCCACAAACGTCAGGAGACAGCAAGAAATTATTCAGAATAGCTCCAAAAAGAAAACTTTGAAACGTTATTTCAAAATCCCCAGCTCCAATTTTGCATCTTAAGAAGACAATCCTGAAGTCCTCTCAGCCACGAGCTCCATGAATGTATGTCAATACCTATGTTCCAATTTCTCCTTTTCCTGGTAGTTTTGGACATAGCTGCATTGATCATCAAACATTGGAGAAGACAAGTGAGAACAAATGAACATCGCTAGCTAACGACTGCAGAGGATCCAAAATTTTGGGGTAGACATGATAAACTGACAGAAGACCCATGCAAGCCTGAAATAAAAATGTGGATAGTAGACCAGTAATACAGATAGCATGAGCAACAAAACTGACAGAAGACCAATTTCCCGAAGATAACAGATTTGCACACAAACATATGTGAAAAAAGACACATTCCCAGAGTCTAAAAGCATCTCAAACAGATTTGCACACTAATATTGAGAATTGGGAGATGCATATGAGACGTGCTGTTTGCCAATTCTTTCTCGTAAGTCCAGAGTTCATCATTCATACATGAGTAGGACAAGCCCCACTGACCTTTAAACTAATCAATTAGTCATGTTAGTGGCTATTTTCCAAACTTAAGCTACAAAAGCCCATGAAGCCAAATCTCTTATCAAGCATCGACATGGAAAAATTCTAGAAATTATAGAGGTTTATCAATACTTGGAAACAACTATATCCTCCCTGAAACATCAGTTGGCATAAGAGAATAAGCTCGAGTTTCCAACAATGGGAAGAGCAACCATTAATCACATGAATCCTCAATCCTCGTGATCATTTGGGCTCTACAACTAAGTGGCAGAGCTCCTGTATCACCAATCCATTACATCCATCAGTTGCTCACAGTCAAAACGGAGCTTACGCACTAATCAGGTATAAAGAGCTTCAGTAGTCAGCGCTACTTGTCAACTAAAAAAAGCTCAAGGCCAACCATTAAAGTCCCTCTTCATTTTGCTAAGTCTGCAAATTTTCTTGACTTCCTTTGTAGTGAATTGACAACAGTTGATACCGATTGCACCGGAAAATTCATTAACCTTCATCATGCGATTCTTGAAAATATTGCACTGTAACTACCACCAAATTCATCGAGCAGGTCATCTTCTTAAATTCTCTCTCATTGACGTCTCATCTGAGAAGTCCAACCCCTTCTACACAAAAAAAGATGGAGCAAATTCAAGTCCTCCGCCCGTTGCTCAAAGCTGAAACTTTGGAACCACAGAGATCACTCAATGCCGACGCTGGGCCCCTCTTAAATTCTCTCAGCCAGTAATTGCGATCCTCGTCTTTCGAAAGTAACACAGTCCTAACTGTTCAATAAGCATTCAAAATTCGATCTTCACAAACTAAACAAGCATTCAATCTCTCAAATAACTTTGACCACTAGTCCCACGCAAATCCTACATGAACCCACAGTCTAAACAAGCGTTAAACCAGCTCCTCCAATAATTCAACCCTAAAATAAGATCAAACAAAACATCATCTCGGACTCAACCGCAAAATCCATCCCCCAAGCACGCGACCCCGCAAAAAACAACAGTAATCATCAACCCACACAATCGCGACAACAGCAGGCTCGCGTCGCTCCGTCGAGACTCCCAAGGACACTACTCGAATCCAAATTCAATCTCAATCAAAACAAATTCGCATAGAGAGGGAGAGACCAAGAGAGAGAGAGAGGGAGGGAGGGAGAGAGAGAGAGAAGGTACGTGTAGGTGCCGACGAGAGGGGCGAGGAGGAGGGTGGCGCTGATCCAGTTCTCGGAGATCTTGTGGTGGATCTTGCCGGGCAGATCCTTCCACAGCCCCGTCATTATCTTCTGCTGGAACGGCGACAGCGCGTACACCACCGCCTTCATCCTCACCGGCTGCTTCCCCATTTCTCTTCTCCTTCTCCTCCTTCTCCTTCTTCTCGCGCGATCTCCCCTTATCTCCGCCTCTCTTTTGCCCTAATTTTCACAATCTCTCTGGAACCGTGTAGATCGTGGCGATAGCCAAAAAGTCCCCTGGTCGACGCAGCCGGCCCCGACGACCTGTCGTTTATCGGGGGCGCCAATACGACTGCCGTTTCGTCCGCAGATGTTGGTAGCAATTGAGCCGAACCCAGCATGGCCCAAAATCAAGCCCTTGGGCCTGCCCTTCATTTTTGCTTAAGGCCTTAATCCGAATCGACGCACTTACTTGTGTGTTCTCTCTTTAAATGATCTTAAGAACACTGAGAAAAAGAAAACCGCATTTTTACAGACTGGTTAGAGCAAAGAGGACTGCCTTGCTCTCAAATCATCCCTAATGGAGTGAATATATTCTTTTTAATAATTTGGTTGGTGATATAACGTGAAATTTCCAAATTTGGGTTTACTTGCACTCTTGGTGGGATACCTATATCCATTAGATATTCATATATGGGCCACGTTTGGTAGTTCAAATAAAAGTTGGGATATGATAAAATTTATCGTATCGTGTGTTTGATTCATGCTTAAAATTCGATAAAGTCGAATATAAATAAGATATAGCCCGGGTAAATATAAAAGTTATTTTATCGAATAACAAACTTATTAACTTTAAAAATAAGATAATAATTAAATATAAAATAACATATGAATTCTAATATTAAAAAAAATTAAAACAGAAAGATGGACAATTTTCATTTTTATTCATATATTTTAATTTCTTTCTATTCCATATTACATGTCGCGTGTGTATAGTATCCATTGGTATATTTTATTATTTAATAAAAGTTAAAATAAGGAAAGACGGAAGGTAATAAGAAAAGAGAGAAAAAATAAAATGAAGTGAAAAGACCCCGATTTTAAATGAACAACTCCAAACTTGAAATGGATGTTTCTAATTTTGGGTCTTATTCTACCCTTGAAATGGGCTTATTCCAATATTGCCTCTAGACAAGACACGTCCAACGTTATCTATTATAAATTACCAAATTAATCCTTAAATCAACTTAAGATTTTCCAAGATCAAGTGTAAATTGAAAACCCCACCGTTTCTACCAAGTCCTAAATGGCACGATCAACTCGACATAAATAATTTTTAATTTTTTTACATTTTTCTTTTCTTTTTTTATTTCTTTCTTTTTCAATGCAAGTGTGGCAATATTTTTCTTTTCTTTTTTTTTATTTCTTTCTTTTTCAATGCAAGTGTGGCCATTGGTGAGGCTTGGCTGGCCCTCACGAAACTCATAAGAAAATTAAAAGAAAAAAGAAAGAAAAATAAAAAAAGCAGAAATCATTTTTAGAAAATATATAGAATTGTGAATGCCAATACCAACTATGTCATATGAGACAACTATCATCTACGTCAACAGTTTTTAATGAAATTTTATTAGAAGGATTACGTTAAAAAATAGTCAATAGGGTTAGGATTCAATTAATAAAATTGAAAAATTTGTCGAATTGATATCTGTATAAAAGATTATCACTTTTTGGTAACTATCCCTCTTTATGTCCAGTTAAAAATATCTCACATCTCACCTACTAAAAGTCTATACAACGTCGGTAGGTAATCATGCGTTTCTACCTCACTGTCATGGTGATTCGAGAGGAAGTTGCATCATTTCGTTCCACCCACATGATGGCAATAGAGAAGGAGAGATACATATGGAGCCACATAAATCTCCCAGCAATCATATAATAAAAAGGATAATGAACGGCAGATGTTCACCTTCCATTGCACTCCAGGGTCAACACGATTGTGGGTAAAGCCTGGCCAGGCTGGCTTTCCTGCCCACTTGCACTTTAATTTTTAATCCATGGGATCCAAGAAGTCACTCCCCTTTAAAATAAATATCCGTGTATTCCGATAATTCTCTGACTTAAATGATCTATGGATGCGCACACATCCACGCTCGAAGAGATCGAATCATTTATCATGTGACGCCAAGCATCCCGACGACATAAAAATAAGGGCGTTCAATGCATTGAATACATTTCTTTTTTTTTTTTCTTTTTTTTTTTTTTTTGTAATTTCGAATTGAAAATCAGATTGAGATGTGTCGAGAGAAAATTTTAGGTCGGTGCGCACTTTTTGCATTGAAGGAGGGAGTTGAGTTTTGGGCGTGGACATTTATTAGTGAATGGAATGGCTACGATTGGGGACCATCTGCGGATCATCATAGGAGCTCAGCACAGATGTCTTCGACAAGTAGGAAGCAGGTGAGACCTAAGGTCTCTCCACACATGATTTGAGTCGGCACATCCCTAGTGCGCACTACCCATACTTCGTTTCGCGTCTTTGTCAGAAGATGATATCTCTCCATTAGACAACCCATGAAAACTCGTTTCCCATAATTCTGTCCCAAAAAGAGGATAAATTCGACCACTTAAATTCGTTGATTTACTTGATAGATGATAACTCCACGTGTCCGCTTAGTGGCTTTTGACTTTCCTTTTACCCGGTGCCAAGACAAGACAGGGAAACGGACAGCTCGGGGGGGAGGGATTGCAAGAAGGAACCGGTTACGCGCAAGTTGTCTCGATTAAGCCGAATCTTGGCGCATGATTCGTTATAATGGCCAAATTCTCTTGATGGGTTTTATTTCTTTGATGTTACTTCTCCCGAAAGTTCTTCCTTTTTCGACATTTCCCTGTTAAGATTCATTCTTGACTGCCTTGGCTTAACGTTTCGTTCCAAAAGAAGCTCCCTTTCACACTCCCCAGTCCTCAGTTGTGTCGGAGAGAGACAAATTTGCGATCTTTGGGATCAGGGTACGTGCATCTCTTGAGGGCATCCGTCCATCAGTCCTCTCTCTTCATCCGCATTCAATGTGAGTTCATCCGGTTTCCATTCTTGGTCTGATTTCTTTCCCCTTATTTTAAGCCGTGCAATGTGGTTGCTTTTACTGGTACCAATCCCATTTTCTTGATTCTCTCGCTTTATGGTCCTTCAAGTTCAAGCCTGTAGAGAGTCTCGCCCCATTTGAAAATTTTCATTTTTTGATATTGCAGAACTAGGGTTGTTGCTAATTGGGCAAAAGGATGGAAACCCCTGGTGATTCTGATGTATACCCTGTTAGTTCATCCTCTACTAGTGGCAGCGGCAGCTCCGCCGCAAGGTTTGGTGTGCAGTTCCCGTCTCTCAGCTTGTTTCAGTCGCCGTTGTCGGTTATACTGGAGTACTCTGGTATCATCCCGTCTGCACCGACCGTGCCCGAGTCGGAGAGTCCTGTCCTCCGGGCAACTGCCGGTCACATTCAGACAGAAGCGCCTTATTCTGAGGTCAGAAATGGCGGCAGTGGTGAGGAGGTATCGATTCGGATTATTGGCTCTAGCGAGGGGGGGAGTGGAGTTAATATGGGGGACGGTGGAGGGCAAATTGGGTGTTACGATTTGATGGACATTGCTGCAGAGAGTGATGATTTATTGTTGGAGTCCGCTTCTACTTCGTCAGCGAATGTCATGGATTCAGCTGATAGTTCTAGAGATTCTGGTTACCAGAGATATGATTTGCAGCGGGTTGGGAGATGGATTGAGCAGATACTCCCATTCTCATTGCTCTTGTTGGTCGTGTTCATTCGTCAGCATTTACAAGGTACTCAAATCAGATATTTCTATAGAATATCTTTTTTGATTTTATGGGAGTGTTGCTCATGTCATTGCTGTTCGAATACGATAGGGTCAGGGTATTTTGACCATAAGGTGATGCAACCGTTTGTAATAATCTTTGGATAGTTCAAACTGCAAATATAAGCACAAGGAGAAGATTTATGGGTTATGACGCAATATAACCGCTTTTGATTTTTGTTATGATCGGAACGCATGACGTCACTGGCATTATGTCTAGATTGTCTAGTCATGTATCATCAAGAGTCATCATGTTATGAGAAGGACAGGCCTAATGCTAAGAGGCTAGAAGAGAACACAAGGAAAGGATACATGGTGGGGACAGTGATTAAGGTTCCCCCTCCCCCCCCTTTTTTTTTTTTTTCCGGGCGGGGGTGGGGGTTGTTTGAAATCTGCTTGGTTCTAGTAGAGAGGGGCGCCTCATCTGAGATATGGCACAGGAAACACACTAAACACTTACTGGGAGTTTTCATCCATACTGTGATTCATCAACATCTGGCTGGCTACTTGGGGTACCTGGACATAAATTCCTCTCTTCAGCTCTTCAGGCAGAGCATGAATTTTTGGGCTGCTAAAGTCAGGGTTGGTTTATCGTTGTGGAGGTTGCAGCGAAAGCTAAAAACTCCTTAATTTATATGGCTAGGCTGCTCTGTGAATCTTTCTTGTCATCAGATATCAAATGTAACTATGAGTTTCTGGTGTATATGATATTAGTTGGATACTCGCAATTTTTTGAAGGATTTCTATGTATTCAATGCAGGCTTCTTTGTTATGATATGGATTGCAGCTGTCATGTTTAAGTCAAATGATATTCTTCGGAAGCAGACTGCCCTAAAGGTGCTTTACTGCTTCTTCAGCATTTACACCTCATTCAAGTGCATTTTCTCAAGACAATTATGCAAGAGCACTTAGTAATGCTTGTTTCTGCAGGGAGAGAGGAAAAATTCTGTTCTCGTGAGCATTTCTGTTGTTTTTATAGTCTATGTGGTTGGTGTTTACTGGTGGTATCGAAATGAGGGTGTATTATATCCATTGCTCATGCTTCCTCCAAAGGCAATACCACCCTTCTGGCATGCTATCTTCATGATCATGCTCAATGGTAAGTATACATATATTTGACCTCCATTAAATGCTTGTTGATTGCTTGAACCTCCCCATTAGCTTCTAAGTTATCTGATGGTAAATTTGTGGTTATTTGGTTCTGGTCCTGAATTTGCACCATGTTATGTATCCTCCCCATTTTATCCGACTTCTTTTTCGGTTCGGCTGAGGTGTTCCCATTCCTGTGGGTTGAGCATCTGGGTGGGTTGTTTGGGTAATACTTGAGTCCCACATTTCAGCCTTTGTTTTATCACTTAACATCCGCCATTGCACTGCAGTCTTATCGTACTAATGGCAAATGCTAGAAACACTTCATCTGGATCTCTGCCTCTGAGGTATTGGTAAGACGACTGACTGTTTGTAATGATTATGATGCTTGCAGATATAATGGTGAGGCAGGCGGCTATGTCCGTCAAGTGTTTGCTGCTTATTTATTACAAGAATAGCAGGGGCCACAATTTCCGTCGTCAGGTGAGACAACTTTTTCCTCACTCAAGTCTTCCTTTAATAATGCAACATCACAAGTGGCTTTGTCTTGTGTAAGCCCTCTCATCAGCGGTTGATATTTTTCAAGGGTCAAATGCTGACACTGGTTGAATATACAATGCTGCTGTACCGAGCATTGTTGCCAGCTCCTGTTTGGTATCGATTTTTCTTGAACAAAGATTATGGGAGCCTATTTTCATCTTTGACAACTGGGTTGTACTTGACATTCAAGCTAACATCTGTTGTTGAGAAGGTCAGGTGTTCTATTCACTTCCCTATATTCTCGCATGCTTGCTTGTTTCTATTTTCCAATGGTTTTAGAATTATTACTTATTTTTTTTCTAGCTTCAACAAATTTTTGTCAGCTACTTGCCAACTTTATTCAGTTGCTGTTCAGGTCCGGTCTTTCCTTGCTGCGGTTAAGGCATTGTCACACAAGGAAGTGCATTATGGATCTTATGCCACAAAAGAGCAGGTATGGATGATTTGAAATCTAGCATGTCCATGTTAATACTCTGAATGAGAGATTAAATAAAGCGCTCGAGTAGCATCAATGCAGTGGAGCTCTGTGGAATTTTGTGGTTGTTAACCATCGGAAAGGCAATACATTTGTGGATGCATTTGTTATTTCACTTCCTAGAAAGATGATCTTGTTGGTACTAGGCATTGGTGAATGTCACGGCATGCGAAAGGAGCTTAGTAAGGTTTTAGTTCCACTTTGCTTCTTAGAAAATCATCATATTTTGGCTAGCATTAGACAGTCTGCCTCCCTTTCTATATAATGATCTTATTAAACAACATTAGCTCTGTTTGTGAAGTTAGCTGTTGAAGTTGAAGTGGCCATTCATATTACCGCAGGTCAATGCTGCTGGAGACCTGTGTGCTATATGTCAAGAGAAGATGCACGCTCCGATATTGTTGCAGTGTAAACACATCTTTTGTGAGGAATGTGTTTCAGAATGGTCAGTAGATTGCTTCAATATTCTTGCTCATGCTGTCGAACTTTGCTATCGTAACTGATCTGGCGGTTTGCTTGATGTGCATTCAGCATAGATTCTCTTGCATCAGTAGTTTTATGAGAACTGTCTGATAAGTGATGGGCCAGATATTGCTGTAAATAGCAGAGTGACTATACAGTTCCTTTTTGTAGCTATAGCATGTAGAAAGTGCTGAGATTTATGTGCTGCTTGGCAATAAACTCATCACTTTGTCTACCCTTGTCTTACTATTTCCCAAATAGAGTTTCCTTTCCGGCAACTCATTACTTTTAGCAGAAATTTCTCTTGCAAGAAAGGAAAGGAGCTAAAGGAAGAAATCTTGCAGGATCTGGCTCTGATTTAAAATTTTTTAAAGTTCCGATCTTGTGCTTAACTTTTTTTTTTAGGATGCTTCTCCCATAACCCCCTCTCGTGATACCTGGAAAAGGATAAATCCAGGCATGCTCATGGTATACTTATTGCTACTTTCCATGCTTTTTCGTCATGTCACACGTGTTGAGTTGGTAATTCTAAGAGCTCTTTCGGTTGATGCTTAAACTTTTGTTGCCAGGCCATCTTTTCCTGAGCTCTCATAGCTGATTAAAGTTGCTTGTGCTATCTACTTTCCCTCTTTAACAAGGTAGGAATCGATTCTTTGCAGGTTTGAGAGAGAAAGGACTTGCCCTCTATGCAGGGCTCTGGTTAGACCGGCAGATTTGCAGTCATTTGGGGATGGATCAACAAGTCCATTCTTCCAGTTGTTTTGAAATGTTTATTCGAAACAGCGGTTCCGCATTCAGCTCATGCGATTTGTATACAAAGTAAATATGCCTTCCCCACAAAATCTCATCATTTGCCCTGGAAGAGTAAGCTGTCTGGAAGTTGGAAGCTAGGCATCGCGCCACTTGTTTGAATCATATCGAGTGTAACTTTTCTAGGGAACTTCCCGATTACTGGGAACAACTAGAATCAGAATGAATGCCCTTCCTGTGGAGATTTGTAGTCAAGAAATGTGCGGGTATATTTATCTTGCTACCAAATCTTGCCTAGCTAAGCGTGTTGTGTTTTCCAGATGCCTTTAGCGGGGCTAAAGTTGGGGGATTCTTTAATGAATACTGTATCTGGGCTAATGAAGAAACAATCTGTAACATAATTAGCCCTCTTATTCATTGTTCTTCGAGGTGTAAGTAACCAGCCCTGTTGTTCATCCTCCATGTTAACCCTTTTTTCGCCACCTCCTTTAGCGCAGTGATTCGAAAAACATATCCGAGCAAAGGAATCGCCTTCTCAACGAGTCCAAGTAACTAGTTTTAATAGAGAAATTTATCAAGGCAAAAACATGCTACAGAGGGGCGAAGGACAACAAGCATCTCAGTCCAATCTGAAAAGGGAGTCTTTTCTTCATCAACCTCATCTTCCTCCGCTTCCTCCTGTCT
The DNA here is from genome assembly GCA_014182555.1 of Eucalyptus erythrocorys. Classification (NCBI taxonomy): domain Eukaryota; kingdom Viridiplantae; phylum Streptophyta; class Magnoliopsida; order Myrtales; family Myrtaceae; genus Eucalyptus; species Eucalyptus erythrocorys. The sequence goes on from CM024603.1 coordinate 43,639,123, forward strand.
TTTATCTGTTTTCAACAAGTTCAAGAATTTAATAACGTCAGTAGCCCCAAAGGTAGAGGAAGAATCTGTAGAGAGGTGGCTGGGTCAACTTCATAAAACTATTTTGGGCAGAGACAAGGCCTCGATTTGTGTCTTGCCCTCACTCACAGAACTAGGTGATCCAAGCTAGTAGCTACAATCTTTCACGTGCTTTATACCAGAAAAACGAGAGAACCCATTTAAGGGTCACAAGAAAATCGAAGGTTTTCAATTTTTTTCCGGATGAGATTTTTATATCTTGCTGGCGTATGAAAGGGATAATTGCAGTGTAGTGATAAAGCGAAACATATGGGGTGTTTGGTGAAAATTCAGTGATGCAAAAGCCGAAAGGGACCACACATTCGACCCCATTTGATATTCCCTTGTGGTCCACCCATTTCCATTCACTGGTTGCTCTCTTTCTGTCTCTCTCTGTCTCTCTCTTTCTCCGCCCGGATATGGTGGTGAAGGTGGAAGTTGCAGGCGGTGGTCAAATGTGGGTTTTTTAAGTGCCCATTTAAAATGGAAAGTGGCTGGTTCTGTGACCCTTTAAAAACTTCTGCATACTTCACACCGAGTTTTGACAATGGAAGCTAGCCTCTCTCTCTCTCTGGCGTGTTTGGTTTTGGTCCCTAGCGATATAGTTTTTTGCCTGCTGTAAGTTGACTTTATGATGTTGACATGCTCGTCGTGGAGGACACAAAGATTGCAATTCATACTCAATCTTGAACGCTGGAGCTTGGATTCTCATTCTTTCATCTAAATCATCCGCCAGTCATGCATACATAATACGGATTTCGAATTGCATCAAGTCGAATTCGTGCATTAAGCCACTAAAAAGAGAATTTTTTTTCCAGCTTTCATACAACCATGGAAAAGATCGAAGCGGGAAGTGTGCCGGATCTATCGCCAACCACCTACTTCTTCCCTTGTTTGGGTTAGCGCAAGTCGTAGTTTACTACTGACTATGGTGTCGGCTGCTCCTGCTGCTGCTGGTTTTCATAGATTAACCCTGTTTTTTCCTCGTTCGTGCAAGGTAGGTAAAATGCATCCAATCTCCGAGACGTTCGGTGAAATCTACAGGACACTCCAACGTACTTTTTATAATAGGAGATGCGGTGTGGATGCGAAGTACGCACGAATGAGGTTTGGTTGCTGGTACAGCTAGTTAAAAACCAATTCGAATATGGTCCAATCCGACATAGGGTCCAACGAAGGGTGTCGTGTGGGTCGAATTCAAAGTGGTGCGCACCTGACATGAATGTCATGGACTCACATGGACATGGCATCTATCCACCTCCGCCAGCATCACATGAGGTTGCTCGTCGTTCCGCACACAAATCTTCCCTTATATCCGCCATAATTGGCCTCCAAGAAACGAAGGTACCATTGCAATACCATGGGTGGAGGCCACACCCGCATACATGCATGGAGGCCCTCTTTGCTCTTTGGGATGGAGACTGGTCATTCAAGAAAACAGTACAGGAATATTAGTCTTCTGCTGTTTGGATGTGAATATTGTGGCTGAAGAACGGTGAAATCATTCGGACTCTAACCCTCGTACTTAAAGAGCGATTTCGATGCTTTGGAGCTTATGTTAAGTTACGAACAAAATGATTGCGATCTCTCTCGCTTTTGACTTGAGTTCCTCGCTTTTGAAGGCTTGTTTATGATGCTAAAACATCAAGAAACGGCAAGAATCTGATAGATGAAAATCGCGATCGACTTTCTGATTACGTATAGCAAGACAAAGGGCGCTCCAAGAGGCTCCACTTGTCCTTCTCAGACAAGTGCTTTCGAACTTCTCTTTTTGTTTAACAGTCAATTATCTGATCCACTCACTTCGATGCTATGCTTATAATTAGCGGACACTGTAGGATAAGGTTTTTTGTTTTTTTGATCATTTATGGGATAAGGTTGCAAGACAGAACATACACGAAAAAATCCACTACCGCTTTTTGAATAGACGTGTCAAGTTAATTAATCAATATATATATATATATATATATATATATTTATATATGGAAGAAGTTGGTTTCGTTTTTGCTTCTGTTAAAGCACGGCATTGATATGATGGAAAATCTCTTCGGCTTAGATATCAAGGGAGTCGGCGGGAATGACAAATTTTTTGTCGGATATAAATATTGACTTAGATTGGTAAATAAAAAAAAGAAAAGTGGGGATGTTATATGCTCGTGGAATGATGAGAAGCTTTATACAAGGTTACCCTTGGCTTACATGACACTGAGCTAATGATGAGTTCAGCCGTTTTCTTTTCAAGAGTCTTCATGAAGGACTTTAATTTATATGATTAATGTGGAGGTTATCTAATGTTCAGGCATTTCACAGCCGTGGAATGGTTATACTTCACAATTTATTGCTCGTTCCATCTTGTCATGGATCAAATCTAAAGTTTCTAATGTGGATACTATTTTCTTTGTATACTCCATCTTGACATCCATCCTAGGATTTAAAGATTGGCTAGTTAATATTTCACATTCAATAAATATAAAGAAATCCACCTAGCATAATACAAAACCGCGTGACCACATGTCCGTACTTGACGAGGCTATTAGACAATAAATTATTTAACAATTTCATGACCTGCAAATGACGAATTTAAAGATCAGAATACTTGCCAAGATTGGATGGACTTTTATTTAAATCGCAGAGAAATTTATCCTTAATTGTAGTGGTTGGCATTATTTTTACATGTAGGATCGAAATAAATGAATATATTTTCCATTTTGAAATAACACGTGCAAACACACTTGAGGTGTAAAGCAAAAGAATGATACTTTTTACTAAATTTGATATATAAAATGGAAAAATAGATCATGCACCATTACAATGATCAATATAAAATTAATATGCTATAATTTTTTTTTTTTCTTTTGGTTAGGTGTGGAATATGTTTCAGTTATTTAAAAGGTCACTTGCGTCACTAGAGGGTATAATAAAAGCGTGTTCTTCATTTCCTCGCACTAACTTATGGTCTTTCGTGTTAAATAATAAAAGCAATATAAATATCGAAGCTAAAAAAGATAAGTATTCAATGGTCAAAGCCAAAGACACAGTGAACCCCACACCTCCTCCATTCCGCTTCTTTTTCTCCCAAATCCTTCTGTTGTGTTGTGCGTAAAACCTTTTTTTTTTCTTTCATCAGTTTTCTTCTCCTCTCTGTCTCTCTCTCTCTCTCTCCCCCTGATCACTTCTCTATATCTTGAACACTGTACGAAAGGGGAGAGCAAGAACCCTCATGTCCTCACATTTCTCTTCTTGCACCATCCTCTTCTTCTCCGAAATCTCCTGGAGAGACTGAAAACAACAAAACCCTCTCTCTCTCTCATTCATATCATATACAGAAACAGAACCGTGTTAGATTTGTGAAGATCTTGAGTCACTTTCCTGTCTCTGACTCTCATGATGACAATGACCTCTCTCCCTCTTTTCGCATAATAACACACTTTCCTTGTTTTAGTCCTTACTTGCATCATTTATTATCTTCTCTCTCATTTAGCTGTTTCCCTGCATACTTCATTGTTTCTTCCATCTTTTGTTGTTCTCGTTTGCCCTCTCCCTCTCCCTCTCCCCTCAAGTAGCTATGCGTAATGGGTTTGTGCTTGTGGACATGAATATCAAAAACAAAAATCTCTCTCTATAAGAAGTTGCTGGAAAAGATCATATCAGGCATGGTGAGTGTAGGGTTTTCTTTTCATTTCATGCTTTCTTCTGCTTTAGAAATTATTCAGCTACTTTATCTCTTGGGTAACTAATGAACTGTCGATTCAAGTGATTGTGTTGGATTTTTTGTTCCAATTAGTAGCTGGAGATCTCTTTTCACATGGATAAGGTCTTCAGTGTTTTCTGTTGCTGCTTCATGTGGTTGTGGACGTGGTGGGAATTATTATCCGTCTTCCTAATTCAAGGAGAGAAAAAGATTAGCTTCTTGAGATTGCACGATTTAACTGTAGGAAAATCCGAATGCTCCGCAGTGTTGTGTAATTATATGCACATATAGATACTAGATTGTACCTGTGCTTAGCTCATGATCTTAGGGCTAGTTTGGTCTTCACCACTATTTTTATTTTTCTTTCCAAAAATACTTATTTTGATCTCGTCTTTATATAATTGCGTATGAATACGATCTTCATCTGGAGTATTCTTGAATGATAATTTCTTTATATCTCCTCAAGATTTTACTCACTTTCCGTTTATCATACGTTTGGGTTCAGTTTATCTCCACTGTTGGGTGTATTAGCAGGAGGATTGTTTCGTGAAGTTGAGATTTTTCCTATCTGTTTGACTTCGGAAATCTGTCCCCCTATCGGTCCAATAAAAAAAAAATGTTAATCTGATAAGGACATCAATAGAAAAACTTTACACATGTTGGCTTGCGCCAAATGATGAAGCCAGTGAAGTATTCCTAGGTCTTGAATCGGCAGTTTCAAGTTCGTGGCGAGTTTTCATTTTTTTGGATGTATTGTCTTTGAAGTGTTCAAAGATTATTGAGTTTGATGATATAGAGGCACTTTTTGCTGATCACGTGTATTCGTTGCTAGTCAAATTGTGCATTGTGTCCTTATCCTCTTGCCTTAAACACTGACTCTCTGTTTGATACTTCTCCATGTTGCCTGGTGGTGCTAATGCATGCGTGGATGTTCATATATTCCGCAGAGCGAAACTTGTGCTTGCTATATATGCACATTCATTTGTAGGCTCGGGCCAAAAGCAAAACGCAAGAATATCTGAGTGATGCTGGCTTCAAAGAGATTTGTGAGAGAGAGCTTTCTTCAGTCCACTCATGGATGGAATAAAGGGGGTTGAAATAGCTGCCGACTCATTCATTCAATCACACAGTAGAGAACATGGGGCAAATTAGTTTGTGCTTTTACTGGTGACTGTGTGAATGATGCGGGAGATACTTTGCACCCCTCTTTTTCTGTGCTTGGACTGAAGGGAGCTCCTTTTCTCTCTTCTCTCTGCGAGTGTGTGTAGGTATGGCCAAGTCGAGAAGCCTAGTGCTGTCTCTGCTGTCATTGTTGGAAGTTTCTTTTCATCAATATCTGTCTAGTTGTTGCATGCAATGTGTACTCAGAACTCCCGGCAAGAAACTTTTGAAAGTAATGACCGTTCCACAAGGAAGGACCGAATGACCGTAGCAAGAGGCAATGGCTGGTGGTGGCAGATTATGGACAATAGCAAGGGACCGGTGGAGTTGGAGATGGCTGCCCTTTGGTTGATGCCTTCAATCACTTTTAGTTTGGCTTTTCTTATTGTACAAGTGCATCGTGGCCTTTTGTTACATCGATTACCTCTTTATTCATCTTCTCATATGTGAGAGCTGTAATTTGCTTTTTTTGTCCTTTTCTGCAACACTTCTAAGTTGGTCGGCCTTGAAATGTACACTGAAGCAAAGGAGGAAAGTAACTGGCGAGCCAATGTGCCCGTGGCCGTGGGAGTTTACAATGCTTTTGAAGACTAAGAGCGAGAAGGACAAAATTGCACGAAGGAGCTCCTCTTTGATGTTTGCTTTGCAAAGTTGCTGCTAAAACACTGCTTTTAAGCATCAAATCTTGCCGAAGGAAAGAGTAAACGGATTAATCTGTATTCTTCGTGAATTAGCCTGAAGTGATTACCTTTCGTGATTACTGAGTATGAGAACTGAGAATTCTCAGATGTAAACTTACTGTCATTTCATGTGGTTATAGTTTTAGAGGAGCTTTTCTGCTTGGGGAGGTATGGTATTTCCGGGCCACCGTAACTCCATTCTTATCTTTTATTGCGGAGCAAAGAAACTAGGAAGGATTAATAATCCAAATGGTGAGATTTTCAACCTCCTGTGTTGTCATTTACAAAGGGGATCGATATGAGGATCGATATTGTAACCGCATTGCAGATTGGAGCTAAGCTAACTTAATGCACGGCCAGTTCCTTTTCCGTTCGTTTGTCGCCATTAAAGCCTACTTGGCATTGGAACTTGGAGCTGTCTAAGCTAAACCTAAATGTGGCGCTTCACTTATTAGTCTGTTTTCCTTCTTTTGATGGCTACCGTATTGGTGGAAACTGCTTAAGCGTTGTATCGTATCCCTTCACTTGGCAAAGCCATCCTTTCCCACCTCGGAAAGAGGGAAAAATCCATCTTTTTATTGCCTTTAAACAGGGATGAGGTCCACCAACCAAGCTGGGGTCTCTCGACGCTCCTTTTAAAAGGGTTATTCGTTTAAATTGTTTTCTCCATCGAAAAAAGAACGTCTGATTCGGTTCAGACATCTGCTCGAATGGCCTATGAAAAAACTTTAAAAAGGACCAGTTGGGTGTACGAAGTACAGATAAAGCTCATTGCTTTTGGTTTTGAGGATTTCAAACCTCAGCATCGCTTGTGTGCATCGAGATGTGAAGTACACACGAGCCCATTTTTCTAATCCGACCCGCATCTGAAACTGTGCCTTCGGGGGTCATTGGTCCTTTTACTAAGGTCCATAATGGGGAAGGATGATGTGTTTCCGTGACTTTATAATTGTGTTCAATTAGTTGTTAGAACTTAAAGAATCCCTTTTTTTTGTTTATTCTTGATATTTTATGGGACAGATGAGAGTTATGAGATGCCTCTTGTTTATTGATTTTTTCAGATTAATTAAGGTTTGGGGTCATGTGACATTGCCAAATCTGGTGAGGGGAACTCCTCATTCCAAGTTCCTGTTTTGGATATATATTATAACGATAAGAATTTGGAACAGGCTGTAACTAATTTTTCCTTTTTTATTTTATTTTTTTTTTTTTTTTTTTTTGGATTTTGTAAACAATTATAGTAGTACATGGAAAGTTGAATGGGTTTAACTTTGAAGGCCCGTACATTGGTTTACAAAAAAATTGTATGCATCTCGATTGCTCATCTTGCACATTTAAGAGGCTTAGCCTTATACAATACTTGAATGCAAAATTGTTTAGAGGTAAAGTTCACTTTTTATGGATAGTATTTCAAGGTTAGTCTTTTTTCGAGCTTAGATGTGTGAGAATGTAAAATTTTGTTGTATTTAAAGATGATTGATCCCTATTTATAACTTCTATTTATAAGAGATGATACCATATTCCTAGGGTTCATGTATGGAAGGCATACACAAAAATAGGAACAGCCAAACCCATCCCATGATGGGAGAGTTGGTTAGGGCGCACACTAACAACACGAAAGGTCAGGGTTCGATTTTTCTACTCATCACATTGCGCGACTTAAATGGTGTGCCATGGGTGGTGGGTCCTTGCGCTAATACTCCCCCGGATTTACGTCACTGGCTGCCGGTTATACGGCGGTTCCCGGGTTGCCAAAAAAAAAAAGGAACAGCCAAAGTTATGGACATAAACAAATCAAGAATAGATCAGGATAAATCAATGAATGATTGCTAGAGATCTACTGAATATTAGGAGTGATTGCTAGAGATCTGTTGACTATTAGGTTACAGTCAATGAGTGATTGCTAGAAATTTGTTGAATATTGGGTTTCAGATTTGGTATCCTTTGAAATCCCCTGCAAGCTAATGTGAGGGATCTCACAGTAAGCCTGTGCTGTAGTAGACGAAAGCAAGTGGTAGATAAGGTTTTGGTGAAGATGTCTATAGGTTGATCCGTGGGGGAGATGTACTGAACATGGAAGTTGCTTTTGACCCACCCGTTCTTGAATGAAATTGTAGTCAATCTCAACATGCTTCGTTCGGGCGTGAAAAACGGGATTACTAGTAAGGTAAATAGCCAAAATATTGTCACACCATAAGATAGGAGGACTACAGGTTGTATAATAAGGTTTCCATCCATATGAGTTCGGCTATTGTATAGGCTAGACACTTGAATTCTGCTTCGGTGCTAGAGTGAGCTACAATACGTTGTTCAAGGGAGCTCTAGGAAATGAGATTAGATCCATGAAAGACACTATAACCACCGATAGACCTTCGAGTGTCATGGTCACTAACCCAATCTATGTAGTTGACAAGTAGAGCTGTGAGTAAGTAGAATGCCATAATTAATGGTACCACGCAAAAAACGCAGAATACACTTAACAAACTGTCAATGTGCATTCGTGGGAGCATGCATTAACTAACATATAGTATTGATCGCATAGGCAAGATTCGGTCGAGTGATGGTAACGTACTGGAGAGCACTGACAATATTATGATATAAGGTAAGATCATGAACCAAAGCTCCCAGTTGAATTGAAGGTGGGTTGGTACCAATAACATAAGGAATAGTGACTAATCAGGCATCTTGCATATTGACATGCTTAAGAATGTCATGTGCACACTTGCCTTGATGGAGCAATAGACCTTTGTCAATTCTTTATAATTCGATGCCTAGAAATAATGGAGCTCACCAAGATCTTTAATAGCGAATTCCCACTATAGGGATTCGATGAGAGTAGATAAAGTAATTGAGGGTGACCCAATTAAAATTATATCATCCATATATACCATGCTCTCGAGTGAAGCACAAATAAAGAAGAGTCAGCGCAAGATACTTAAAACCCAAGGGAGAGAAGAAAAGCACTTAATCTTTGGCGTCATGCACGCGGTGCCTGCTTCAGCCCATAAAGCAAAGACGGCATTCATGGTAAGGATGAACAGAGTTGATGAAGCCTAGAGGCAACTGCATATAAATTTCCCCTTGACGATGACCATGGAGAAAAGCATTCTTGACATCCGGTTGTCGAAGCTACCATTCTTGACTGAAGGCAAGAGAAATAATGGTGCGGATCATTACATGTTTGACCATGGGACTGAAAGTTTCATGTAAATACACCCCTTCTTATTGATTAAAGCTTTAGGCGACCAAGTGACCCTTGTATCTTTCGAGGGATCCGTCAGCCTTTAGCTTGACCCAAAATGCCCATTCACAACCATTGGGTTTGCACCATTTTGGTGGAGGTACAAGGATCTAAGTTTGATTGTGCATTAAGGCAGTGTATTCCTCATTCATAGCCGCTCGCCATGCTGGATCTGTATTTGCTTGAGTGAAGGAAGTCGATGTCGGTATTGAGGAAGCTTCAGTTTGCAAGGCATAAGTGTGATTAACTCGACGTTGACGCTGTGTCAAAGTTCCATCCTGCAGCCTCGTCACCTTAGGATGAGATTGGGCAGCTGTGATAAAGGCGAGCTGGAGGTGCTAACACCATCGGTTCAATTGTCAGTAATGGGTGGACCTGGAGGCAGATATGACTCCGATTCTGACAAAGGTGCTAGAGAATTGTGCTGAACCTTTACAGGAGAAAAAAAAATTAGTTGGGACAGCTGAGATGCGCTCCATTGGCTGAGGTTGCTTTACGTTGCTGCTTTTCAAAAATAGAAGGAGCAGAGGACATTTTAGAGCCGCAACAGTGGTTTGACAAGCATCCATTGAACCGGAGGTAGCAAAGGGAAATAATTGCTCATTAAAAATTGCATCGTTGGTGATGTAGATGTGACGATCTCTTAGAGAATAGCAGTGGTAACCTTTGTAGCCTGACGGATAACCTAGAAAAATGCATGAATGAGATTTGGATTGGAGATTACTCCTTGCATAAGGTTGGAGATTGGGGGTAGACCACACATCTGCAAACCTTGAGGTGCTCAATGGAAGGAACGGCTCTATGAAGTATCTCCCATGGGGTTCGGTTCTGTAGAACTAGTGTTGGCAGCCGATTGATAATATGTACAGCAGTCTCGAATGCAAAATCTTAGAAGTGAGGCGGCATAGAAGCATGGTTAAGTATTGAAAGACCCATTTCAACAACATGGCGAGCCTTATACTCGACTGTGTCATTTTGATGATGTTGATGTTGATGAGGACATGAGGTCCTTTTATGAATACTATGACCCTGTAATAAATGATGAAAAGAGGCCGAGAGAAATTTGCCTGCACAATCACACTGAATAGCTTTGACTGTGGTGGAAAATTGATTTTCCACAAAATTGAGGAACACATAAAATGGAGAGGAATTGATCATGAGATTGAAACGAGTATAGCCATGTAAATTTGGAATAGTGATCAACAAAACAAATATAATATTGATTATTAGATGTAGAGGTTATAGGAGCTAGATGCCATACATCAAGGTGAATTAACTGTAATGGGAAGGTAGACCTATGATGGGTGGGTGGGTAAAATTGACCGTGACTGTTGGGCCATGTTTGGTAACCATACAAACATGGCATAATTCTGATTCTTTGTTCCCGGAAGTAGTTTGGAAAAAAAATCGCGTTTGGTAAAATATTTATTCTCGAGAATAAATTTTTATTTTTTGTTCTCGGAAGTAGATTTGGAACGGAATCAAAAAAAAAAAAAAAAAAACACTTGATTCTTGTTCTGAGAATAATCTAAGAATCAAAACCAACTTTTCTTCTTCTTCTTCATTAACCATCGCGTCTGCCGCCGTCCACCGCCACCGGCGAGCCTCTAGCAAGGCTCACCCAGCCTCGCCGGTGGCTAGGCAAGCCTCGCCTAGCCCCAGCGAGGCCCGCCTGGCCACCGTGAGGCTCGGCCTCGCCAAATCTAGCAAGGCTGAGCCTCGGCGTGGTCGGGTGAGCCTCGCCGCCGGCCTCGCCCGGCCCCGCCGAGGCTCACCCAGCCTCGTCCCTAGCGAGGCCGGCCTCACCGGCCAAGAAGAAGAATAGGAGAAAAAGAGAAAAAAAAAAAAAAAAGAAAAAAAAAAAAGGAAAAAGAAAAGAAAAAAGGAAATTTTTTTAAAAATGATCCTCTTTACCTCTCTGCATCATTTATATCGGTGAATAATCCGTGCGACTAGCATACTTTGAGAGCTTGTTGTAGGAATATATGACAGCCCATAATGAGTATCACACTCTAAGTAGATTTAATATGCAGTATCCTAAATTGATCGATTGCATTTATATATCTCTTGATCTCTTTTTAAACAATGATATATTGTATTCATAATTATGATTGTCCCATAAAACGATTATAATTGGTCGACCAGTAAATACAAAATAAATACAAAACTAGAATGTGATTCTCCAAATTCGATCTTACTCTTCCCTTGAAACTCTTAATTTCAGTTCAACTTGCTTTTCTAAAAATATCCCATTAGATCGAATCTATTTATGATCATTGGCAACATTCTAAGATGGCAAACACTAAATAGAAATCTTGAGAATAAGTAAGAGTTACGAGGGCACTAAATTGAGGAACTCTTTTTCTCAAGAGTCTCACATGGCCTAAAAGTTGAGATCAAAACTTTTGACATTCTTGTTGGTCGGCTCATGCATACGTAACATGAAATATGTATTACAGTAGTAACTCATTTCCCATGAAACGTATGTTTACACCTTCAATACCATATCGATGATAGTTTAAACATGCCTAATGTCTAACTTGAGTTCACATATTTGCTCATTCACAGAATTCATCAGAACTCACATCTGGTATCATAGACAGATAAAGTAAAATATGTGGGTTATTGTTATTTTACTTTCTGACATAGTAAATATTATGTTCTCATCTTAATACTTAGTTAAGGTGACTTATATATTTTAAGTTGGAACTATCAATTATCGCTTAGATGATAAGCTTAAAAATCGTCTCATCTCTATTTATCACATAGTAAATAGAGGCGATTATCTATATGAGTGGGCTAACCTTTTATCTGTCCAACAAATTGAAATATATATGCAGTAAGCATTAAGATGCATAAACGTCAAACAAAGAATCATAAGCATTAATAATGAAAACATGATTCATTAAATGTGAATACTTTAGGGAAATTACAATATTCAATACATCAGTCTCTACGCAGTCCTAGAGATTTCATATGGCCTCAAAACACATCTTTAGGTATTAGCTTTGTCATAGGCTCTGATACACCAATGTAGGAGAAAACGGATTCCCTAAAAACGATAATCCGATACTCAATCGAACCCTAAAAATGACGAACGCGGAAGCATGCCTAGGAAACACATGTTACACCGATTATAAGATACACCAGGTAATCGAGCGTACCTTTTATTTCACAGATTAAACACCAATGTTAAAGTTCAAGGAAGAATCTTGATCCTGTTCTACAATCGAGCGTACTTTTTCAGAGTGTTACTATGAGAGAATGTAATTTATCTCTTTATTAAAACGCCCCCTTCCAAATGTAACCGTTCATCTAAACAACGCAACCTTTCATATCTTAACCGTTCCTCCGTGGGCCCTTAACTTGCGGGACGGGTTTTTGGGCCCAACATGGGCAGACGGGCCTACTTAGGGCCATCAACACATAGAAAAAACCCATCATAAATAGAGATGATGATTAGTTTTTCCTTGAAGTAGAGTTCTCCCTATACAACAACACTTCACAGAAAAGGAGTTTGGTGAGAATAAAAAATCACGGTTGTTTTCTTGACAAAACTGATGTACGAATAGCAATTTTTTTTTTTATTGTGGAGACAATAAGAACATTAGACATACGAAAAAGAGAAGAAACATAGCTACCTATGTGAGTAATGGGTAGATGAGACCCGTTACCTATGGTGACTTGCTGAGATTTAAAGTAGGGCTAAACATTGGACAGATCGAATGGATTATTTGTCATATGGTGGGTAGCACCAAAGTCATGATACTGGGATTCACTAGAGAAGATGGAAGGTGGAGGAGGTATCTCAGCCAACTTGGGGTGGTGATTGCTGAAGGTATCTGTCACGGCAGACATTGGCGCCGTCATCATGTCCATTACAATTTTGACACGGAAGATTACCTTGTCTGATTTTGGTTATTGCCGAAAGATGAATTGAAATTGATATTGAGATTTCGATTATGATACTGTTGGTTAGCACCTCGATAATTTCTGTCTCTCCCTTCTTGACTCCGATTCTGGAAAAAAATGCGCATTACCTCGAGAAAATCTGATTGCGGATAATTGTCATGATCCTTGAGGTTGTGAGGAAACCATTGTAGACCCATCAATATTTGCGGCAAATGCGGCTGGTGGAGCAATAGTGGCCTCCATGAGGTTTAGGCGCGCTTCAGGGGACGATATGAGGCCATGAAGGGCATCTCTAGTCACTGTTTGATTTTGACTTTGCACTGATATGGTTAATGCAAGACTTCGATATTCGGCTTCCGATCCACGAAAAATATGAGTTTGATACTCATGAGGAGAAATAATCTCGCCCATCGAAGCGAGTTGGTCCATAAAAATGATTGCTTGTTGAAGAAATTCCGTAACCATTTGGTAACCTTTTTGAAGAGTTTACAGCTGCATTCTAAGATGAGTTGCTCCGGCAAGATTATGAGCAGCATACAATGTACCAAGAAATTGCCATGCTTCTATAGATGTGTTGAATTTCGAAAGCGGACTGATGATGGCGTTGGATGTTGTGATGAGAATCCACCCAAATGCGATTTGATCGCATGTTACCCACTCATCATATGCTGGGTTCGGAACAATGGTGGTGGTTCCATTTGCTGCTGTCTGCACAATTTGGCTAGATGGACATACGGAAGATACTTCCACAACAATTAGCAGTTTGCTCGTTCGAAGACATGGCAGTAGGCGTGCCCTACAAATAACAAAGTTGTCTCCTGTTAGCTTGACTCCAATTACTGGACGGGAGATGGAATTTGCAGTAATTCCAGTGCCCGTGGATCCAAGTACCTGGGTTGCTAAGTCAGGGGTTGTACTTGATGATGAAGCACTTGTTGAAGAGGGCAAAGATGCCATTTGAAAATAAAAATGCTTTTGCTAGAAAAGCTCTGAAATCATGTAATAATGTAAAACTATATTGTATTATAAGATGATTGAATCCTATTTACAGCTTCTATTTATAAGGGATGATACAATGTTCTTAGGGCTCCTGATACGGAAGGTGTATACAAAAATAAGAGCAACTAAAGTTAGGGATATAAAAAAATCAAGAATAAATCAGAATAAATCAAGTAGTGATTGCTATAGATTCACTAAATATCAATAATGATTGCTAGAGACTTGCTGAATTACTTGATGTTGCTCAGTTTTATCTGAGAATGACTCTTTTATAATTTGCACGAATTTGTTGGGTCCTATGCATTGTAATTTATTCCTAAAGTCATCTTGAGTAAAAGGTCAATCTTTTTTTCCTATGATTTGTTTAGGGGATCTTGGTTTCATCTTTGTAAATAAGCTGTAAGGTGTCTTGAAATTTGCCTAGCTTGGAAGGTTCCTAGTTTACTCTATAAAGTCCTCTAGGGTCCCTTAGGGGGTTAGAGTGTAATTTTGTAGTTGGCCTCTTGGATTAGAGTATCTCTAAAAAAACTCTATGCTTCTTTTGAGGATTCCATGGAGTGATGAGTTACATGACACGTTTCCTAATTGAATTCCTTGAGCGACGAGTCTATCCATCACCACGTTTCAGTTTCCTTCTCAATCTCATCTGGTATGGTTTATGGTCTGATCATCGCTATTGTTGCATCCTTTTCTTCTTTTGGTTGGGTCATGGTAAAATATAAGTCAGGAGTGAGTACCCTGAAGAATGGGGAAGTTATGAACATGCAAAACGACTCTGAGTTTTGGATTTAACTAGTCATTTTATTGTGCCGAGCTATTGTAATGATGGATTTGTGCATTCTTTTCAAGATGAAACCTCTGCATCATCCTTACATTAGGCGATATAAAAAGGCATCCGCTTTTATTTATTATTATTATTATTATTATTTTTATGAATGATTATGTTCTCATAAATTATTGTCCTCTTTCACATTGGATGAGAAACTGAAATCAGGTCCTCTGTACATCTTTCAAAAAATTACTTTGAATTGGCACCGATCCCCTGGTTAGAAAAGAAAAAGAAAAATAGTTTGGAGCCTCGGGGGGTATTTGTCAAAGCTCCGACAAGTTTTAAAGCAAATTGCTATCCTATAACGAGGGTGACATGCAGACTATCTTACCAACAAATGGATACTGAGTTATTGACATAGTAATTCTCCTTGGTATGAAATTCATTTCTTAGGTGAACTACAGGAGCCGAATATGCGAGAAATACAGAGTGCAGAAACCAGTCTCTTATCTTGACGAGCTGCAGAAGTATTATTCAGAAGTACTATTCTTTATCCCTGCATTGCTTCATTGTCATGTCAAATCTTAGATCTTGTGCTCCCAGGACCTTCACAAATGACCAGCACCTTTCCGATCACTTTCCGGTCTTTGATAGCGGCGAACGCAAGGTTGGCCTGTGAAACATGATGAGATTTAATTGAGGTTCATTAAAGCGATAAGAATGATGATGAGAGTCTGGGGTTCTCCTGACCTCCGACAGGGCAAAAGCATGAGAAATCTGGACGGTGATCAAGCCTTTTGCCAACCAGGAGAGTAAATCATTGAGGGAATCTTCAAGAACGTGGGGTTGATGGATTCTATAGCTGCCCCAGTACAGTCCATGCACCGTCCAGTTCTGGAATCCAAGCAGACAAGTTAAATAAAACTGGAAGGACTTTACTGAAAAGAAGCACACCGTAATTTGATTTGGAAGGGCAAATATAGAAGAAGGCCAAAATACTATTGCTTGAATGTGTTATTGAAAATATCTACATCAGCTTCTTGAATGACCTGCCAAGTTTCTTCTCAAACTGGTCTGCATATAAAAACTCACAGTTTCCTCAATGGATATCTATTGGCTCATACATGCTCGATGAGCTAATATATGAGTTCTCTCATTTCACTGTTTCAAAGAAAGCAAGACAATCTAACCATAAAGGGATCTCTTTTCCTGCCTCTCAGAGACACCGCATAGCGTAGCGAGCAATGGTCTAGCATGAATCAGCACTTTACCTGAGTCCCTAAAGATAACATCCCAATGAATCAGAGAAGCTACCTGCCACACTCACACATAATCGTTTCAAGCTATCTCCATCACAATATAACTCAATGACCAGAGCACTTGACTCCTTTGATTTTGAGTATCTAAGATAGGGAGCCTTGATTCAGTTGAAAACAATTATGTCCACGAGTAACTGAATTCAGGCCATGAATGAGACATAAACTTTTAACAATTTTTCAGAGAGCCATTCAGTCAATACTTCCAAACCCACAAGTCACCGTCACTTCTTGCTCTAAGTTTCCACCCAAAAATTAAGACACGCATTCTTGATTAAATAGAGAAATAAAACAAACAAGAAGAAAACGAGATAGTTTGACTGCAAAGACGATATGTTCCAACTGGCGTACCTTCACAAGCGCAATATTTGCAGGTATCACTGGGATCTCACCACTAGCAAACCCTATTACCAAAATCTGCGCTCCCCAGTTGAGAAGCTTCATGGATTCTTTTGTAAGCTTGCCTCCTACTGGATCATACAATACATCAACCCCTTTAAGCTTCTTTGCCTTGAGGAACTCCTTGACACTTGAAATGACATTCTCAGTGCTCAAGTCTACTACATGATCGACACCCAAGGACTTCAAAAACTGCACCTTTTCAGCTCCCCTACAAGTTTCGCATGTGCAGTGGATGCCGCTTTCATTACTTTCCAGGATAGCAGCAAATTTGTTTTGGTCGAAGACTACCAATCTACAAGGAGTCAAGAACATAATGATTGGGAAAGGCCGGTACCTGGCAACGGCAATAACAACAGCTCCACGAGCCTTTCCGATTTGCACCGCTGCAGTTCCAACACCCCCAGCCGCACCGAGAACAAGCAAGACCTACATTTTGATCATTCACGAACGGCATTAACTAAACGGAAAGATGCCGGACCAAACCGATGAGTACCTAAAAGTACTTGAGGAAAGTCAACTATAGGACAAATACCTGACCAGAAATCAACTGAGCTCTGTGAACAAGAGCAACATGTGAAGTTCCAAATGCAACAGGAAGGGCAGCAGCTGCCACAAGATCACATCCTTCCGGAACCCGAAACCTTCAACAAACAAATCACACCTTCATCACCCAAGACAGTGAAAAATTCCTTGCCAAATCAACTCCACAAAACGCAACCAGCTAAAATTTACAAGATAGCGAAAAACATCCATACAATTCGGACTCATCGGCAGCGATGAACTGAGCGAACGACCCAAGACCGGCAAAGGCGCAAACTTTATCGCCGACCCTGAATTTGGAAACCCTAGGGCCGACCGCTTCGACCACGCCCGCGTAATCGGAGCCCGGAATGAAAGGGAGGGGCGGCTTCTCTTGGTACTTGCCCAGTATCTGCAGATAATTGGCGTAGTTCAAGCTCGTGGCTTTCACCCGCACGAGGACTGAAGTGGGCGTTTTCAATTCTGGGATCGGGTGTTTTGGGTCCAGAACGATCGGGGAGCCATTATCGTTTTGGAAGGAAGATGGTACTGGCAACAGGGTAGGATCTCCCAGTTTCTTGCATAGCAGAGCATCCATGGCCGGTCGGTACTGTACAGACAGGCACTAGTTTGAGAGAGAGAGAGAGAGAGAGAGAGGAATTTTAATAGCTTGGAATTTGTCAAAGCAGGATCTAGCCGATCCGATGAATCCCCTTATTATTATTATTTTGGAGATTCTAGTTTAGCTCGTCTTCTGATTCTGAAGGGGAACTGCCAAGAAGAACGGCGGACATTTCAAAGGAGTTTATAAGAAGCACCTTAAAAATGCTGATTAAGTTCTATTATCCTTTCTTAATACCGTTTGGAAAATGACAAATCCCCTCTCCCAAAGGTGAGTTTCACTTTTTCTTTGTTAGGAATTTCATTTCGAAAGTTAATTTTTTTCATTAATGTGAAAATTTTGAAATTTCTTTTTGTCGGGATTTTCATATATATTTGACATTTGAAATATTCTATTTTATTTTAAAAATTTAGAAGGGAGAATTAGAAATGGACAAGCCATTTCCTCGTCTAAACTTTAAAAAAAAAAAAAAATTGCTTCTCTCGATAAAGAGAGTTATCACACGAATTTTACTGTTGACGGTTACCTCATTTATTTTTCAACTACTCTCTCTCTCTCTCTCTCTCTCTCTCTCATTGGACAACTCTTGATGACGGACGCAAAACAACAAATAATACAAAACTCTTATCTTTATTAATTTCCACCCAAGAGCAAGCAAGGACGTCCGCTTAGAAGACGTTGCTGGTTGAAGCCGAAGCGTGGAGGAGCGTTTCCCACGATTCCATGCTGTCTTCCGAACAGAGGGAACGAGGCATCTATAAAGATCAAGAATTTCCTTTTCTCTGGCCAATCAGGGTCAAGAATTGCTCGGCCTAATAAATAATCCGTATTCCACTCGAAATACTGCATCTTTACGGCTCCTGCATCGTCAAAGGGCTCAAAGAACGCCAGCCCACATGAGTGGGAAGGTGTTTCAGGGTCAAAGTTTTAATCTTTTGCGAGGTGATGGTTGTTCGACAATCAAGGGTGAGAATGAGATCAGCAGAAGGTTCCTATCTTGGCAACGCGCGAAATTAAAATCAAGTCCACGTCTGAAGCTTGTAGCCCTTGCTTCTACTTCTTCAGTGAGTGGCTCAGGTGCAGAATATTCAGGTACTCCGCCCGCAGTCTCTGAGCTTCTGAGTCAATTTTATATTTTCTTGGATGAATTTGTGTAAATCGGTGTTCTTTGGGTTTCTATTCTGTGTTGTAACTATAAGAGAATTTGAGCTGAATTGCACGTTCCAGAGTAGCTGGAGTTTTTCTGAAGTATTTGGGTTAGTTGGTTATGTAGCACAAGGCACAGCATTGAATGTTCGTTGGAGTGTCCACCGGGTGCAGAGTAAAAAAAATGAACAGCAAGTTTCAATTTTTTTTTCCCCTTTATTACGTTGTTGTACTTTCAACAGCAACGGTGAATGAAGCATGGAGATTGATGATTTTCTTTAGTGGTTGCCCAGTCGAGTGGCAAGCTATGAGAGTGACTCTTTAAGACATGATAATGCAGAGGGATTGTTGGATGTGAGGAAGAAGGAAAAGAAGAGGACAGTTGCTGGCATAGATCAAGATGAGCTTTTGGACCCGGCACTCCTTGCAGATCCCGACAGTCGTTTTTGCGAGTTCAAAGGGGTCCACATACATCACAAGGTTTATGATGTGGCGTCACAAGCAGATGACTCTTTGGAAACGGCAAGTCACACACAACTGCCTCATATTCCTATGATTTTATTGCACGGGTTTGGAGCTTCTGTCTTCTCCTGGAGTAGGGTTATGAAGCGCTTGGCCGGGCTAACTGGTTCCAGAATTCTTGCTTTTGATAGACCGGCTTTTGGATTGACATCGAGGGTTAACTCTGTTGAGCTTTCATCTAGAAGCAAGGATGAGAAACCTCTAAATCCATACTCCATGGCATTTTCAGTGCTAGCCACCCTGTATTTTATTGACTTCTTGGCATCAGATAGAGCAATTTTGGTGGGGTAGGTAATGTATATCTCTTTATACTTATACATCGTTTGTTGCCTATCCTCCTCTCTTTTGGATTGCAAGTTGTCATTGGATAGTCCAAGTTCCAGTTTGGTCAATTAGAGAAAAGGAAAGGTACTTGAATATGCACATGGCTCTCAAACAAGGCATTCAAAACATATAATACTCCCCCTATCTGGAAATTGCCCATACAAACTATCGGCTGCCAAATATTGCCGGAAAATTCTTCCCTCCCTTTTTGTTGTGTCATTTTGCTATGCGTTGGTATTAGACAGCTGAACTTTGGAAGTTAATTGTTATTCAGGCATTCCGCTGGTTGCCTTGTTGCAGTCAATACATACTTTGAGGCTCCAGAACGTGTTGCTGCATTAATTCTTGTAGCACCTGCTATTCTTGCACCATATTTTTCAGATAGAGGCAACAAAGGTAGTGATCTAGGAAGAGAGAACAAGAAAGAAGAGAAATCATCCGGTTTGGATGCTGCAGGAAACCCATTCTTGAAAATCTTCAGGTTCTTGTCACAGACAATTAATTACATTTCAGAGATGGTAGTGCAAATGGTGAAGGGGATGGGAGGCATGCTTTCCACTCTATATAAGAATCTGTTGTCTACTCTCCTGCGCTCTGCTTTTGCTGTGATGCTGGTAAAGTTACTTTCTAGAATCAATTCAGATAAGTAATCTGTTTAGAGTTTTAATCTCATATTGTTTTGTGTTATTCCTTCTGTTGTAATCTGTTGCACAAATTTAAGCAGTAATTGCTTGTTGCATTTCTCTTTTTCCCATGGAGATGTTACCTCATGTTTTTCTTGTAGCTTGGCGAAGATTAATAGTAGTACACATTTAAGCCACTGGGTCATAGGCTCTATAATAACTTGGGATTTTACCGTGTTTCTCTCTTTCAACATTGGATGTGGAATGTGGTACCAATCTCCTGATTTTAATATGTTAAAAACTTATGGACAGCAAGTGGTAACTACACTATAGTAGATAGTATTATGGGATCCCTAGCTGTAGAAGCTTTGCTATACTAATGTTGTTGTCTTTTCGTGGTTTTCAGGTTAGGATGGTAATTGATAAATTTGGTATAGCTGCCATTAGAAATGCATGGCATGATCCAAACAAAGTCAACGAACACGTCCTACATGGATATAAAAAGGTACTTGGGTCATGTCATGATAACTACGATCTTCTTTATATTGTGTTGGAGGGGGAAATGGACTAAGAGTGCTTTTTGCTTTGACAAGACTGCATTTTATTGATAAAACCGCATTGCAGCCGTTAAGGAGTAAGTATTGGGACAGAGCTCTCCTGGAGTACACCACCGCAATGCTTTTGGATGCCAACTCTGAATCAAAACCCCCACTTGCAGAAAGATTGCATGAAATCTCTTGTCCAGGTGACAACCCAAACCTTACATGTAATGTGTAATCTTGAGAAAATATCTTTTGGCAAGGCTACTTGGCCAGAACTGAGGAGGAGGTTAGGACTGTGAGGTGAGGACACCTTAAGGGGACCAACTGATCACAATTAGTGCCTACTCTAGTCATGGATCAGCTATGCTAAGTCCGGGACATCAATTATCTTGAGGGGGACCAAAGTTTCAGTAAAGATGAACTAGATTGTTAGCTAGTCATGCCTAATGTAATTGGAGCAATTACCATCACCTTCCAAACCTTCTCCAGTGGCTCTACATGTTGGGGACTGATAAAAATTCTCTTTTCCACCATAACCTAGGCAGTCCATAATCCCTCTCTACAAGTGCTATCTAAGTCTTCAAAAGGTTTTCTTTCCAATCAATACTTCCATTGGAACTGCACAAACATTGAATCTGCATTCTAAATAAGCTACTTTGCACTACCGAAAAGGAACAACCAATCCCGCTGTTGTAGTCATGTCATATCCTTTTTTGCCAAACTAAGAGCAGGAAAATTTCTGGTCTAGATTTCTGGTATTGAAGAAGAGAAAGAAGTCGAAAATGAATTCAAATAACGGTTTACAAATTATTTCCCACCAAAGAAAGAACTTTTTACTGGGATGTCTATTTCCAACTGGCGTAGGGATGATCGATTCATCGACTTGCTTCTAACATCTTTGCATCTTCTGATGCAGTTTTAATCATCACTGGCGACAATGACCGGCTCGTTCCATCCTGGAATGCCGAGAGACTTGCACAAGCCTTACCAGGATCATGTCTTGAAGTAATTAAGCAATGTGGACACCTACCCCATGAGGAAAAAGTAGAAGAGTTTGTTTCTGCTGTTGAGAAGTTTCTGCAAAGGGCTTTTGGGGGATCACAGGAGCAACAGATTCTGCAAGCTGTATCCTAGTATTCTTATAGTTGCAGAAGACCATTCCTCCTCCTGTTTCAAGCAGATATCATGGATCAACTGAGAAAGAGTTGGTCTTCCAAATGCTGGAGGAGTTTGTGTCCCTGCCTCTATAGAAGTTGCATCCACACTCTAGAATCCAGAGATTTGGAATATTAGGCCAGTGAAACAAGAGCTATTGCAGAAATTGACATATATTATTTTTACAATTTTTGGGAGCTTAGTACTATGTATTAATCTGTAAAATGCCTGTGGCTAAATCTTACAAATGACATTGTTATTTGCTATGCTGTACAATAGACTGGGCCTGAGGTGTCTCTCGTACAATCGCTGCTTGAGCGTCTGACAGGGTTTGGTGCAATTAAACTTATGCAAGTGGAGCAAATCATTGAATGGTTTAGCTATGCAGATTCACCCATACGGTTGGAACAATAAAATTACAATGTTATTGCCACAAGATGAACGCTTAATGTAGTGAAAAGTATGCTGTTTTATCAGAAGGGGGGATCCATTGACACAGTAAGACTAGCATCCTGTAAGCCTCTAGGAGCATCAACTCCTGACATGAAGTCTTCCCCAAAAATGGCAGCACCAGCTGCGAGTGCTCCTGCCCCTAATCCCATTGCAAACCCCGGTCCTCCGCCTTGTCCACCTTCTGCTCCAGATGGAGCCATGTTCATACGAGCCCCTGGCAGATTTTCTGTCCTCGGAAGAAAGGTGGGTATGAAACCAACATTTGAAGATGGCAGTGGAGGTGGTGGTGGTGGTGGAGTCGTTCTAATTGGATAATTGCTCGGTCCACGTACGGGTGGGTTGTGATGGTTGCCCTGTATTGGCGTTGAATGATACACTGGGATGTTTGTCTGTGGATTGTTTTCTTGACTTTGTCGAACTATCGGCAGTCGCGTTGGGAAGCCTTGAGCTGACGTATCTTCCGGTGCCAGGGTTATGTTATTCCCATGGTCCGTAAGCATGAGTCCTCCATTGCCTACAAAATCACACTGATGAAGTAACAAAATTTGGTTGATTCCCACCAGAAGAAACGAATTTAAATGACGAGGCAAATCGGTAACAAATGAGAAGGAAATATTCTTTGCAAGACTTCGAAGCATGTTCAACTAGAATGATCAAAATTAAGAAAACACTTCTTTTGGCAATATTTTCAATGAGGAAATATGTGAAGAACCTATGTGATTACGTGACCCAGCCCCTTCTTCTGATATGCGAACAGAAATATCGATAAATCCCTGGGGTGTGCTGGAATTTCCCTTTCTTAGCTGATAGCTCCCCACTTCTTCAATGGTTGCCCTGGAAACATCAGAATTCTTTGCATGCTTTGCCAGAAACTCTCTCAGGACAATAGTAGCTGTTCCCTGGAGCCTTTCACGAAGGAAAATAGGCTCCCTGCTATAAACTTCTACATGGAGTGCCAGGTCTTGGAATTCCGAGTTAGAGACATCGACCAATGTAGCAAACTTTGTCTTCCAAATGGGATTCGCATTTCCAGAGCGGTCGATGTTGGTGCAATACTTGTTCTTCGGATCGATCCAACCAACGGCAAACCACTGGAGCTTCAAGAGCGATGGTTGTTTGAGCCCTCGAGCAGAAAGTAACCCTATTTCCATCCAGATCTTCCCCATGCTAAGTTTGGGAAGGAATACGAGGTGGTGAGAGTGATACTACCTCGTCTTGTTGAAGGATTTAGGAATAAAGTTGACAGTGAGAAAAGAAAGGTAGAGGATGTTTTGCATCGGATGCAAGAATACTTGGCTTCAGAATATCAGGGAATTCTTAACGCGTAAACAACATCATGAGAGGAGATCTTTCAGATGCTGCCTCTGCAATTTTTAAGTCCAAACACGAGCATAGCTTGTGAGCAAAGGCTCATTTGATCAGCCAAAAACAATACTAAAAGCATCCTTAGAAAAGGAAATGTAATAAATACATCATCCCTATTAACTTGAGCTCATTTTATAAATAGAACAAAAGAACCACGGTCCGGATGCATTCGCTTTACATAATCTTCGCCTCTAGAATTCAAGTATGTACATGTATCTGCTTCACTGTGCAACAGCTTAACCGACATAAATATCCATTTTGACTTAGGCAATAGAATCTCACGGCTGCTTTGAAAGAGTTGACAAAGAACTCCAAAAGTCTCTGCCGCTTCATACAACTGTGAGTTTGTCAGTTCAATGAGTTGGTAGATGTCGAGGAAGCAGCGTGCTCTTTAGGTGTTGGGACCAGCAAAAGGTTTCGACCAGCACACTTAACCACTCCATGGCCATTGGATGCAGTCCTTGTATACATCATTGTTGTGGAGCCCAAAATGTCATCTCCAAATCCACATGCTTCAAAAAGTGGCCTTGAACAAAAAGTACATGAGAAAAATTTGACTGCCTCCCTTGTAATGTATTAGTACATACACATGGAGAGTGCTGAGTGCAACACTTCTCTTTCAGCTAAAAAATGAGCAAACCAATTGACTTTGCAATGACATGGAAACCCCACTAATTAACTCCAGATAATCTTGCTATTTCATATATGAACAGAAGAGGGATAATAATGGGAACTTCGAATGTTATGCTAGCTAGTGATATCTTGCATCATGTGCAAGTCATTATATCATCATATAAGCAAGCGTTACAGAGAGACATAACATGAGTCATGCAAGTTACTCAAACATTTGAGGACATAAGCAAGCAAGCAACTCAACATTCAGCACCATCCAAAAAGTATCAGAAAATTTTCCTGTAAGTTTCTGGTAAAAGCAATTAGAGAATTTACATTTAAATTTCAGGGACAGTGAATTTACCTCTCATGTTCTGAACAAAGAGCTGCTATGTCATATATGTCTCTACTTGTGAGGATCCTGCAAGGATGAGGTTTCCATTGGAATACCAGAAATCCTTATTAAGAGAACAGAGGAAGATGTTCATGTACTTGATAAAGGTGGCCATAGACATATTTCTACCAAGGGAAAGTATAGATTCTTTCTTCTATTAGGGGGAAAATCCATAAATATATTTTTTTTACCCCAACAATCAGAGGAGTAATAACTGTAATGGATCAGGAAGAACAAAGCCAACCGAATCAATCAAGGAAGTTGCGGTATTAAAGTTAACTGAGAATTGCCAAAGTGGATGTGGAAAGGGATTTGCGAACCATCTTATACTGCAATGATCAGAACTCAATCAACTGACAGACCTTACAATTCTTTTGACAATCATCCGGCCAATTCCCATTCCTCGAAGCGAAGGAATAACCTGGGAGGCACTGAGGCACGATTACATGACTATGCATATAAACCATTGATAGTCATTTCAAACAAACTAAAAGCAATATCCATCATGTGAATATCCAAGATAGACTCAATGGTTACAAAATACCACTGGAATATAAGCATGACATCTTAAATGAAGCCCCAGTAGTTCTACAATCTTCTTGCTTCCATGTGCAAGTTCTACGTACAATCAAGTTATTTTTACATCAAATTGAATCATTGCCTTCACCAAAATTTTCGACTAGGAATTTCACTGACGGCCCAGCACGTAAAGTGATTTGCGTTAGCTTTAAGCAGTGCACCCGGCACGAATGATATAGGCAAAACGCTAACAAGAACTCTAATACCAACTTGGTGTGGTCGGAGGAGCAAAAGATGGCAAAAAGAACAGAAAACAAGGCTAAAATAGAGATAAATTGAAGCTTATTAAACTGACTGCGCTTATCTAATCAGCAAGAACTAATGTGATCTCAACCGCCGGAGTTCATAAAAGAGTCAAATGACTACCGCATGACCACTTATTAATCCTAATGGCCTGGGTAAAGACTAAAACTAGAACTAGGATTATGCTCCTGCATCGTTCTCTCCAGTTGGAAACAGTCAAACCCAAAGGTGAATACTTCTTCAACATGATATCTGATTCTTTAAAACCAATCTTCTTCATCTCTTTTCCAAAAACCATTTAGCTTCCATACTTGTTTTACCCAATCGTTTCCCCCGAAGCTTTCTACCCATGTCATCTTTCCTGGTCACCATCGTTTCTCCCACCGGAGAACACTCGAGAAAAGATGGAGTCGGTTTCTAAGTGTCACAAAATCACAACTTCCATAGACATTAAGCGTCGCATACATTCTTCCAGAGTAAAAACAAAAAGCTTAACATGCATATCTCGCGCGAAAAACAAATGCAGAAGAACAGAGAATTCACATCATACCATGACATCGTAAATGGAAGCAGTCAACCCCAAATCGGAAACAGCCCGGCCAAATCCCACCAACCGGCCATCCGACGGATCGACTCTCGGCAACACCTTACTCACCAATCCTCCAATCCCCACCACCGCACTGTGCTCCGCGTCCGGCGACAAGTCCTCGTCCCTGCAGAAGACGGACACGACGACGGCGCTGTGGGCGAGGGCGACGCGGAGCTTGTCGAGCGGGACGCCGCCGCCGCCCTCCTCCTGCGGGACTCGCGGGCCGGGACCCACGTCAGGGAACCGGCGGCACGAGAGGTTGCAGGAGGCGTAGAGGTCCTTGAGGGCGCCGGGGTCGACGTGGCCGGGCCTCGTGGAGATGTAGATTGGGACGGACGACGGGCCGGCCGACGGCGGGAGCCGCAGCACGTGCGGCTTGCGGGTGACGGGTCGCTTCGCCCACCTCAGCTCCATGGTCGTGGAGAAGATGGGGCGGTGATGGATCGGAGAGGCCGCCGACGCCATTTTCTCCGACGCGAATCTCCTCTTCCCCCCCGCCGCATTTACACGGCGAATGCGTTCGCCATCGCCGGCCGTCACTGTTCGTGGATCGAATCCAAGCGTTGTATCGGATCTCTCGATGAATCGTGGCCAAGCAAATCGTGGCGCCTTCTGCAATGGCACTGAAAAAAAAAAAAAAAAAAAAAAAACCGATGAAATCAAAATGATGAAAAAAACGAAAAATAAAATCGCGACAGTTAAGTTGGTAACATACATAAATTTTACATGAAATTTATCGATAAAATTATGAGGACTACCAAAAGAGCCGTGCATATTGGGATGTTTGGTTCAGCATTTCCAATAGGATTTTAACCTCCAAAATATCTTGGAAAAATAGTGAAAGCTAACATTAGGAAAACTTAAAGCTCAATATTAATAGAGACTAAGATTAGGTTTTCAACATTTGACAAAATGATAAAATTATTTTTTTAAATTACTCTCATCAATTCTTTAAATTTCTGATTTTTTCTCCATTGTTTTTTTTTTAATCAAAAAAGGATCAAACCCTTCATCAATCCGACAAAGAGTCACGAGCACTGACACCCCTTGCTAAAGGTCGCTCAACCTTGGGTGATCGTGACTGGCGGCAATCTCATCCACATTGTGGCCCTTCACCAGATAGGTTAAGGGTTTGGTCTTTTTATATATATATTTGATTTTTTAGCATTGTGAAAATTTATATTTAAAAAGTTGTGTACTTTATTTTTTTAGTTTTAAATTAAAAATTTTAAAAATATCAATCACCCAAAAGGCTTTTTAAATACGTTTTTTACCAAACAACATTTCTCAAAAGGTTGCATTTGTTTCACAAAAAATATTTTTTATTAAAGTTCGCTTAGGAAAATGATTTTATTGAAAATGTTTTAATAGTCTATAGAAAATTTATGTTTAAATTCAAGAAAATAATTTCCTTTAAAAAATAAAAATTATTATTCAAATACTTTTTTTCCTCGTAGCGTGTAGTGATTAGGGCATCTTGTCCAATGACTCTCGGCCATATAGCATAAGGACTTGGGTCACAAAAACACAAAATAGATAGACGCGTTGGCCCATAGAGGATAATTATATAATGTCCAAAGCATGCAGTAGCCACTCTTAATAGCTGCTTTGTTGCACGCTGCAAGCAGCCACTCCCTCATGCTTTAGGCACTAGGCACTGAGACTTTAGTTTCTCATATTCTCTCTCAATTCCATGCCTCAAGCATTGTCCAATGACTCGACTCGTCAATCACTTTCTCTCAAACATTCTTTCTCTCAATCCACACTTGAAGCATTGTCCAACGGCTCTCTTAATCCCACGTCTCAAGCATTGTTCAACGACTCAATGTATCAGTGACTCTCTCGAACTTGAGGAAAAACATTTTCAAATGATCATATTACCAATTGTCATGAAAGAGCGCGAGATTATGTTGCAAATTCAACAACATTTGATGATGAAAAGTCGCGAGCATGTTATCCAATGACTCTCAACCCCTATAAGACAACCTCAAACGTGCTTCTTACTTTTATACTTTCTCACAGTTATCTACCTTTTACATCTTCTAACAAAAGCAAACCTCAAGCATATTCATTAATACCATCTATATTTCTAAAGAGGGGCACATATTGACCATTGACTGTTCAACTTGAATTTGGAAAAAATAGAGTGGCAAATGTGAAAGCAAAAGAGACATTATAAAATCTTATTCATTGTCTATCTCACTTAGCCCATCAAGAGTCCTCTCAAGCATTTTGAATTGAATTTTTCTATTTTTGGAAGTAGATATAAAACCTAATTCCAAATCCAATACAGGTTCATCCTAAAATACCACCGGCTTTCTAGTAATGCGAAGTGCCACAATCAATCCAAGATTTAAGAGAGTCACTGAAATCTCATCATAAGCAAATAGAAATACAGGACTCTCAAAGCTCCATCCATTTATCAAATCAGCTATTAAAGTCTTGACAATGGTATGTTGTTTCCAAATCCTACTCTTTCTATTGTAACTTGTTGCCTAGAAGTCAACTTCTCTACTTGCTTGAAGAAGATCGCCAGCAATTAGTATCAACTATAGTACCCATAATCTGTGTATTAACAAAAACTCATGCTTTAAACACATTTTTGAACCAATAACTTCCTAAAATTTATTTTAGGAAATGGACGGATCAAGCAATAATAAGAATTTTCTAATCTTCTTACTCTTCTGTTTCTTCTCAAGACATATCCCTCTCTTCTTTTTTCCGGTGATGATTTGTGCGAATGCACATCACATACCTCTCATTGAAATGGTTAATCTGTTAACGGCGAGGAAGCTTTCCATACATCAAATATATGGGTTTTCTCCATCTTATCTACCATAAAATCTATTTCTACATTAATATCCTGCAAATCTACAATTTGCAATTTCGTTTTCATGAGTTTCTACCCACGCGAAAATTCTAATTTCAATTACAACAACCCAAACAAAAAGAAATCCAGTGATAGAAACATGAAATTATAGAACATGCCATTTTAAAAAAGAAATTGGAAGGAAATACAATCACATTGTCTATTAGAAGATTTGTCATCCTTAATTGCGAACTTGTCTCTTGGGATTAATCTGTTTGTGCTTCCAAAAGTTTTTTGATGATATTAATTTGCAACTCAATTGTAGTAGTTTTTTTTTTTTTTTTTTTTTTTTTTCGAACTGCAATTATAGTAGGTTGAAAATGCCAAATTATCTAATGCATATGGAGTGAAGAATTTAAGAAATGCCATTTAAAGGATGAAATGGTTACAACAAGCAATTCCATCCTTTTAGTATTCATTTGCTAATGTTTTTGCTAGTTTAGATGATGAGCACACAATAGATGTAATCAATACAATAAAAATTATCCACGTGATCATTTCTTAGTTTGTCTAATTTGTTGGTGATTTTTTTATCTTACAACAACGTTACTGCTATCCTATCAACATGCATGAGGAAGAATTAAGGAGTTCGAAAATTCGGTCGAGCCACATAAACTATATCAGAATTCAATAAAGAATAAAGAAAAAAAAAAGGTGTTGTACAATAATAATGATGTTAATGTTCATGATGAATTAGATAGCTTAAATAGAAAATTACGTACAATAATAGAAGACAACCCCCAACATACTTCTTATTTTTATGCTTTCTCACAATTATCTATTTTTGTTGATCCTCCAGAAAAGCCAAACCCTAAGCATATTCATTAATACCATCCACATTTCTAAGGAAGGGCACATATCGACTATCAACTACTCGACTCAAATCTGAAAAGGGAAAAGTAACAAACATGAAGAACAAAAGAGGCATTATAAAAATCTTATTTATTGTCCGTCTCAACTAGCTAATCAAGAATCCTTTCAAGCATTTTTAATTGAATTCTAAGTAGATATAAAACCCAATTCCAAATTCAATATAGGTTCGTTTTGAAGTACTACCGACTTTTCAGTAATACAAAATCACACAATCAATTCAACATTTGAAGGAGTCACCGAAATCTCGCTACAAGTAAATAAAAATACACGATTAAGAGAGTTCATCTATTTATCAAATAAGCTATTAAAGTCTTAACAATGGTATGTTGTGGTAGACGTAAAAACTTCAAAATCTTACTCTTTCTATTACAGCTCGTTGCTTAGAAGTCAACCTCTCCACTCGCTCATCGGCAATAATTAGTATCGGCCGAAGTATCCATAGTTTGTGTATTACTAAAAACCTATGTTCAAAACACATTTTTGAGCCGATAACTTTCTAAATTTTATTTAAGAAATGGACGGATCAAGCAAAGACAGAAATTCACTAATCTTCATATTTCTTTCTTAGGATATATCCACACCATTCTTTTTCCAATGATGATTTGTTCGAATACACTTCACATGCCCTTTGGTGAGATGGATAATCCGTTGATGGCAATGAAGCTTTCAATGCATCAAATATATGTGTTTTCTCCATCTTGTCTATCACAAAATATATTTTTGCATCGATATCTTGCAAATCTACATTTTGCGTTTCGTTTTCATGAGTTTGTACTCACGAGAAAATTCTAATTTCAATTATAAGAACCCAAACAAAAAAAAAAAATCTAGTGATACAAATATGAAATTACAGAACATGCCATCCTAAAAAAAGAAATTGGAAGGAATTATAACTCATTGTCTATTGGAAGATTTTCCATCCCTAATTAAGGACCTATCTTTTGGTATTCATCTATTTATGCCTCCAAAAACTCTTTGATGATATTAACTTTCAATTCAATTGCAATAGGTTAAAGCTCTCAAAAATCTAATGCACATGGACTGAAGAACTTAAGAAATACTATTTAAAGTAGGAAATGATTACAGCAAGAAATTCCATTCCGCTAGTTTTCGCCCGTGAATGTTATTGCTAATTTAGATGACAAATTCAAAATAGATGTAATCAATATAATAAACATTATCCACCCGATCATTTCTTCGTTTGTCCAATTCATTAGTGATTTTTGATATTACAATGATATTAATATTATCTCATCAACATGTACAAGGAAGAGTTAAGAAGTTACTTTGAAAATTCAGCTGAGCCATGTCGAAATGCTCATAGGACCAAATTTGCATAAATTAGTAGAAATTAAGACATCCATTTTGAAAACTGAAAAAAATTGCACGCGACTCATAAGTTATATTAGAATTCGATAAAGAACAAATGAAACAAAACAAAAAACATGTGTTGTATAATAATGATAATGTTCATGTATGAACTATAAAACTTAAATAGAAAATTACATGCAATAATAGAAGACAACCTCCAATGTACTTCTTATTTCATGCTTTCACCTCTATAAATCCTCCACCAAAGCTAAATGCAAATCATATTTATTACTACCATCCACATTTTTAAGAAGGGGCACATATCATCCGTTCTACTTGGATTTGGAAAAAGAAGAGTGGAAAATGTAATGAGTAAAAGAGGCATTATAAAATCTTAATCATTGCCGGTCTCACCTAACCAATCAAGTGTCCTTTCAAGCGTTTTCAATTGAATCTTTTCTATATTTAAGAGTAGATGTCAAATCTATTTCCAAATCAAATATAGGTTCGTTTTGAAATATGACTAGCTTTTCAATAATGCGAAGTTTCATAATCAATCCAATATCTAAGGGAGTCACCAAAATCTCGTCACGAGCAAATAGAAATGCACGACTCTATATGTTTATCAAATTAGCTATTAAAGTCTTGATAATGTTATGTTGGAGTAAACGTAGCAAATTTCTAAATCTTACTCTTTATATTGCAGTTCGTTGCCTGGAAGTCAGCCTCTCCACTTGCTTGAGGAAGATTGGCAACGATTAGTATCAGCCGTAGTACTCATAATTTGCATATTACCAAAAACCCATTCTCTAAACACATTTTTGAATGGATAACTTTCTAAAATTTATTTAAGAAATGGACGGATTAAGCAATGACAAGCTGGTCTTTTTACTTTTGTGTTTCTTTTTCAAGATATATCATTGCCCTTCATTTTCCGATGAAGATTTATTTGAATGCACGTCACATACCTCTCGGTGAGATGGATAATCCGTTGATAGCAAGGAAGCTTTTGGTGCATCAAATATATGTGTTTTCTCCATCTAATCTACCATAAAATATATTTTTGCATTGATATTCTGCAAATCTACAATTTATGGTTTCGTTTTCATTAGTTTCTTCCCATAAGAAAGTTCTAATTTCAATTATAAAAACCCAAACAAAAAGAAAATCCAGTGATATAAACATGAAATTATAGAACATGTCATCCTAAAAAAGAAATTGGAAGGAAATACAACTCACATTGTCTATTAGAAGATTTGTCATCCTTGATTGCGGACTTGTCTCTTGGGATTCATCCATTTGTGTCTTCAAAAACTCTTTGATGATATTAACTTCCAACTCAATTACAGTAGGCCAAAGGTCTCAAATTATCTAATGCACATAGAGTAAAGAACTTAAGAAATGTCATTTAAAGTAGGAAATGATTACAACAAGCAATTTCATCCCACCAGTTTTCACTTGCGAATGTCATTGCTAGTTTAGATGACAAGCTCAAAATAGATGTAATTAATATAATAAAAGTTATCCACGTGATCAACAACAAGCAATTTAATCCCATCAATTTTCACTTGCGAATGTCATTGCTAGTTTGGATGACAAGCTCAAAATAGATGTAATTAATATAATAAAAATTATCCACGTGATCATTTCTTAGTTTGTCTAATTCGTTCATGATTTTTTATCTTACAACAATATTATTGCTATTTTATTGGCATGCACGAGAAAGAATCAAGGAGTTAATTTAAAAATTCGCCAAGCTACGTCAAGATGCTCATAAGATCAAATCTACACAAATTAGTAGAAATCGAGACGTCAATTGTGAAAAGTGGAAAAAAAATTGCACACAACTCGTAAGTTATATTAGAATTCAATAAAGAAAGAGAAAATAACACAAATAATAAGTATTGTATAATAATGATGATGTTAATGTTCATAATGAACTAGAAAGCTTAAATAGAAAATTACCTGGAGTAATAGAAGACAACCTTACTTTTATGTTTTCTCATAATTGTCTACCTTTGTAGATCTTCTAACAAAGTACTTCTTACTTTCATGATTCAAGCATTGACTGCTTTAGTCTCTCAGTCTTTCTCTCTCTCTCTTAGTCCCAGTCCTTAAGGATCGTCCAATGGCTCAAATGCATCAAGTTAGTCTCTCTCAAACACTCTCACGCTTAACTCATGCCTTAAGCATGGTCCAGCGACTCTCACAATCCCATGCTTCAAGCATCGCCCAGTGGCTCAATGCGTCAGTCACTCTCTCTCAGATTCGAGGAAAAACATTTTTGGATGATCACTATTAATTGCCATGAAAGAGCGTGAGATGACGTTGCCGATTCGTTGACATCTAATAATGAAAAGTGAAGAGCATCTTATCCAATGACTCTCAGCCCATATAGCATAAGGCATGGGCCCATAAAAACACAAAACAGATAGGTGCATCAACCCATACAGGACAATTATATAATGCTCTAATCGTTGCACGCTGCAAATGACCACTCTTAATCGCTGCACGCTGCAAGTGGCCACTCCATCATGCCTCAGGCATTGACGCTTCAGTGTTTCAAGCTCTCTCTATCTCAATTATATGCCTTAAGCATCGTCCAATGGCTCAACATGTTAGTTACACTCTCATACACTTTCTCGCTCAACCCATGCTTCAAGCATAGTCCAATGGCTTTCTCAATCTCATGACTCAAGTATCGTCCAACGTTGATGTGTTGAAAAGATGATGGATTATCTAATGAATTTATTGTGTAATATACCACCGAAAGAGCCGCATGTTGAAAAGAATAAAAGGTGTATAAAAGCATCTAGGGTCGATTTGTTTCTCAAAAAATATTTTTCACTATAGCTCGCTTAGGAAAATGAGTTTATCGAAAATATTTTTATAGTCTATAGAAAACCTAAGTTTAAATTTAGGAAAATAATTTCTTTTTAAAAATAAAAAAAGATTAAATGCTTTTTTTCTTGAAGTGTGCTGCAATTAGGAGCGACCGCTTGCGACGTACGGTAATTAGGGCATTTTATCCAATGACTTTCGGCCATATAGCGTAAGGCCTTAGGCCATAGAAACATAAAATAAATAGGTGCCTCGGCTCATACATGACAACTATATAATACCCTAATCGTTGCATGTCGCAAGTGACCATTCCTAATCGCTGCTTCATTGCATGCTGTAAGTGGCCACTTCCTCACGACTCGGACATTGACACTTCAATTGTCATGAAAGAGCACGAGATGACGTTGCCAATTCGACAATATCTAATAATGAAAAGTCGTGAGCATTTTGTCCAATGACTGTCGGATCATAGAGATTGGGCCATAAAAACACAAAATAATGCCCTTACCCATAGTTTCATTTTTTTTTTGAAATAATTTTTTATTTAATTTAATTAATATTTTGATCAAATAAATTAGAATTTAAGCCACGTCATTGCCACGTAGGATAGAGAAAATATTTAAAAAAAGCCACGTTAGCATTTTTCATTAGTTAAATTGACGACGTTAACTTTAGGATTTGATTAAATCAATTTGATAAATTTTAAGACTTGATTGTATTTTTTTATAAATTTTAAAACTTAATTGCACTTTCGTAATAAGTTTTAAGGCTTCCGGTGCATATATCTCCAAAAAAAAAAAAAAAAAATCGGTTCATCGGTCTTGGGCCGATTTCGGATTCTCACGAGGAGCTGGGCCGAGACAGGGGCCGGGCTGTGGGCTCCGCTCGGGAAGCTGCAGAAAGCCCAGAAGCTTCTCGGTCTCTACATCGGATCCACTGGCGTCTTCCTCAGCACTTTCCTAGGGAAGGGACGGCAGATTTTGAAATCAGATCGGGGACGTGCAGGGACGACACTGAAACGAAACGGGACCAAACGAAACGAAACGAAACATACGCTCTCTTGCACAGAGAGAGAGACCCCACAGCGCACAGTGTCCTCTCCACTCCCGTCGTCTCTCGCTCGCGCCCGCGCACGGCGGAGGGTGCGCCGCGGCGGCGGAACAACTCGAGCTCACTCCCCCCCGGGCGGTCGGAAACCCCGCTCTACGTCCCCATCCCGGCGGCATCTGGTGGGGTTCGTTGGTCGCGGGGGTGAGGGCGGAATAGGGCTTCAGTGGAGCGCGCGGGGAAGCTGTGGCGAGGCGAGCGAGCCGGGGGAATCGAGAAGAGGAGGAGGGGGGAGAGAGTGGAGTCGATGGTCATGCCGATCTCCGTAGTTTAAAGCATTTGCGCTCGTGCGTGCGTGCGTGAGAGGGAGAGGGAGAGGGAGAGAGAGAGAGGGGGGCAAGTATGGAGGGGAAACGGATATCTGCGAGTCCGAGGCCCTGCAGCGGGAGGAGGGTGCTGGCTTCGAAGAAGAGGCCGAGGTGGTGGTGCGGCGGGGATGGGCTCGTGAACAGCGTCAAGAAGCTCCAGAGACGCGAGATCAGTTCCAAGCGCGACCGCGCTTTCTCGATGACCGACGCCCAGGAGCGGTTCAGAAACATTCGGTTGCAGGTATGGTGTCGAGGGTTCTTGTTATTTCTAGTTTCTCTTTTTTCTTTTTTTCTTTTTGACTTGCTAGGTCTTTATTTAGTGGGGGTGTCTGTCTGAATGAGGATTTGGAGACGCTGTCCGTGCTTGTTTTGATTTCAAGGTGGACTATGAGTTACGTTAACATTTGGGCTTGATCCGGTGGTGTTGGTATGAACTAGAGTTAACTTGTGGAATTGTGTGGGTATCAATCGGAAATTTGGTTTCTGGACGAGAGTGAATGTCGACATAACTTGGGTTTTGTTGAGGGTAGGGGAAGGCAGTGAAGATTTTTATGGTGAATACCAAAAATTTGAAATCACGGCTGGTGTGAAACCACGATGCCTTTGATCCTTAGTCGACAAAAGGTGATTTTTTGGGAGATTATAGATATTATATGTGCAAAATATTCAGTCTAATGTATGGGATTGACCCTAGGATGGGCGCTTTTGCCTCATTCAGGCTTTTCATCTGATGCTTTATATGTGGGATTGACCTTTGGATGGGCGCTTTTGCCTCATTCAGGCTTTTCATGTAATGCTTGTATCATTTATCTGATCATTGATATGATTAGGAGATGAAAATTTAGTTTCTGAATAAAAGTTACCCCAAATGTTAAAAAATGTATCTACTGGCATTATTTGAGTTGCGTATGCAGGTGTCTTGCCACATCTTTATCAGTCAGTCAAGAGAGCTTCTTTTCTTGTTAAAATCTAGGATGTGGAATTTCAACTCAAAGATGACAAATGTTCCATTTTATGAGATTGATGAAAGCCTTTTTATGGGGATAGTTTGCATATGCTGATTGTGGCTTTCTGGTTTGGATGATCGTGGGACTTGTTCACAGGAGGAATATGATACCCATGACCCAAAGGGTCATTGTGCCATGGTCTTGACTTTTTTGAGAAAGAGGTCCAAGATTATTGAGATTGTAGCAGCACGTGACATTATCTTTGCCCTTGCTCAATCTGGTGTTTGTGCAGCCTTTAGTCGAGGTAGAAATCATGGTTTTCTTGCTTTCTTTACCAAAACCATTGATATCGGTACCAGTTTTGTGATTTATGACTCTTTATTGGAACGCAGAGACAAATCAAAGGATCTGCTTTCTAAATGTCAGTCATGGTGAAGTTATTCGAAGTCTGTTCTATAACAAGAACAATGACTCACTTATCACAGTTTCAGTTTATGCATCTGACAACTTCAGCTCCCTAAAATGCAGAAGCACGAGGATTGAGTAAGTCAATTTCTCCATCACAAAATTTTTATACGATACCACCTTTTCTTGTAGGAGAACTTAAAAATTTATAGAAGCAAATAAAAACTGTAATGAAGAGGATGCAAGGCTAGAGAGAAACATATCCTCAATTTTAGAAAGGAAGGACACCTTATGCAGTATCTTCATCCCCCACAACTGCATCGTTATCTATTCTGCTTCTTGATGTCTAGGTACATAAGGAGGGCTAAACCTGATGCTGGCTTTGCGCTTTTTGAATCTGAATCGCTGAAATGGCCTGGTTTTGTGGAGTTTGATGATGTGAATGGGAAAGTACTTACATACTCTGCCCAAGACAGGTAAAAAACAAGATCGGGCCCATGGTCGGAGTAATTTGCGCTATGGTTATGGACTTACCAAATTCAATAATTTTCTCCATCTTATCATGATCTCCTCTTCTGTCCTGCAGTATATACAAGGTATTTGACCTAAAGAATTACACAATGTTGTACTCCATATCTGATAAAAATGTTAAAGAAATCAAGATAAGGTACTTTCTTTTTCATCTGGGCGATGTATCTTTACCTTTTTATCCTAATTGAAATATGTTAAGAACTCCTCTCTCATCTTGTTGCCTCATATGATCGCACTCTTATTTTGATTGTTTGTATATTTTCTTTAATAGCCCGGGAATCATGTTGTTGATATTTACAAAAGCTAGCGGTCATGTTCCTCTTAAGATTCTTTCCATAGAGGATGGTACTGTTCTCAAGTCATTCAATCATCTCCTGCATCGGAGTAAGAAGGTTGATTTTATTGAACAATTCAATGAAAAGCTTTTAGTCAAGCAAGAAAACGAGAATCTCCAGATTCTTGATGTAAGTATTCCTCTTGATATTCTGTTGAAGCATATTTTGATATGGACTTATGAAAGTCCAGCTGCTGACTGCGATAATGTCGCAGGTTCGCAACTTTGAGTTAACAGAAGTTAGCAGATCTGAGTTCATGACACCCTCGGCATTTATTTTCCTCTATGAAAATCAGTTATTCCTCACTTTTAGAAATCGAACTGTTGCTGTGTGGAACTTCCGTGGAGAGCTTGTAACATCATTTGAAGATCACCTCTTGTGGCATCCAGATTGCAATACCAACAACATATACATCACAAGTGATCAAGACCTTATCATTTCTTACTGCAAGGCTGATGCTGATGACCCCTTATCTGAAGGAAATGGTAACTCCCGTCACTTTGCTTTCTTTGGGTCGATTAGTTTACATGGTAATCATTTCTTTTTTCCACTGTTTTATGTGCCGGCGGCCTTGGTATGGATGTTGGCCCTGACATAAGTAGTCATTTCTGTCTTTCCAATTCCAAGAACTCTGTCACCATACTAGTCCTTAAAAGAAGTGATTAAAACAGCTATTAAAAGAATGGGAAGTTTTATCTGATGGAGTTCTTTTGCATGGTATGTCAGTAGTAACTTTTTTTCTTTATTGGAATTGAACCCATTGGGAGGGGGGAGTGTCTTTTTTCTACATATAGGTGCACCTGCCTCTTGTATTTGACAATATAAGCGGGCTGCATCATCTAATTTTTTGCTCTTTCATAGGAGGCCAAAGGATAGCTGGATCATATCTAGAATTATCATATTTAGATGTTTATTCTCTGGCTATATTTTTTGGTTAAAGCATGTTCTTGCAGATGTCAGTGTACCATTGACAGTGCCACTGGTTTTTGCAGCAGGATCCATAAATGTAAGCAACATATTGACAGGGAAATGCCTTGCTAAAGTAAAAGCAAGCAACAGTGTCCCTGTCGAGGATGAATGTAGTTGTAGCGGTGAATGTAGTGGTGATTGCCGTTCCAAGAAAAGTGCCCGTGCCTCCACAATCAGGAGCACAGTTGCAGAAGCCTTGGAAGACATCACTGCACTCTTCTACGATGAAGAGCGAAATGAAATTTATACGGCAATAGGCATGGCCTTGTACATGTATGGTCTAACTGATTGTTCTCAAGTTTTTCAATTTAATTTCTCGAGGATTCATTATAATCCTCCCGGATGTTTATAATGATTGTGCTGCCTTCGCACGATAACCTTTTTTAAGTGTATCATTAGTTCTTGTATCGGTTAGGCTTGAGCTTCATAAGCTGTATTTTAGAGTGCTGATGTAGTGACTGGTACCTCTTATCTAATTTGCCTTTGTCTGTTTCAGAATTTGTCTTCCTTCTCTATCGTGGTTGTTTAATTTTGTCCTACTTGTTGGATTTATAATTGTCTCTGTTCATATCGAAACGTGCGAATTAGGTGAAGCTTCTTCCTGTGGGATGACTTCGTTTAAGCAGGATGAGTAGAAGCTGCTAATAGCTGTGAAACGTTGTCATCTCTTTCAAACTAAGACGCTCCTTACGGAGGAGATTGGCAGATAAAGGATTTGCCAGGTTGTCCAGGCTTAATTTTCAACTCTATTTTTGGGGCCCGGTTCAATTAAATTGGTCAATTAAATTGGGACTGACTGGCTGCTTTCTCGGTCCACATGGTAGGTCATGTGACGAGCTTTTTCATGATCATATCTTATGTTTTCCAGGATCGACTTCAATCAGTCGATGCCATATTATATTGGCCATTGAGGTGTTGTTCTGCTTTAAGTGGAGTTCTGATGCTGGGGGTGGAGGAGAATGTTTGGTCGGCAAATTTGAAGGAATTTGGGATCGCCAACTGTTGTTTATTCGTACCCCACTTGGCGTGTGGGAGGCGGAAGGAAAAAGAGATCCATGGCTTTTCACATGCATTGCAAGGCTCGCAAAGCGTGATGATGGAGACATCACACTGATGCTTTACGGTTTTCCAACACCCTCTTTCTCTCGGGAAACAAAAAGGTGTAAAAAGTCATTTGGAGAGAGGAAGAGAGAGAAAGAGAGCGCGTGCGTGTTAGGGTCTGCTTGGCAGTTTGCATTTGGGGTCCAAAGCTGACATATATGCCTTTGAGCACTTGCCAAATCCTTATCTTCTTCATACCCTTTAACATGTAGTGGGATTTTCAGAGGCCTTTCAATCTAATGACAAGTATATTGATGTCTAAGCGTTTGTGAACTACTTATCAACTGCAAATTCCCATTTGATGTCTAAGCGTTTGGATGACATGAGTTTGCGTTTGAATCGTCTTACCGACAAGGACAAAAAGAACAAATTGAAAAGAACAGGCTGCATTTTGAATTTTTAGAAATTATGTTTATGAGGGTGGTCAATACAGAGACATCGGCATTTTCCAAAGGCCTAGGGTGATTAAGGAGGAGAATTTTTAACTTTCAGTAAAGCACTCAAGAAAAGAAAGATTTACTCAATAATTTTTTAAAGTTATGTGAACACATACTTCCCTCAAATCAGTGGCAAAAAGCTCAAGATTCCATTTTTGGAGATTTATATTGTCAGTCATATCAAATATCATAATCAAGAAAATTGTTTTTTTTTTTTTTCACAATATTCAATTCCCTCCCCCTCCAAAGTTCCAAAGAATTTGAATCCTATGGCATTAGTTGGAGATGGGTCTCTCAAGGCAATAATTTATTGACCAATTTCCATTCTGAATTTGTTTTGCATCATGCCATCCAATCTAAAACTAATCTCATGCAACATGAGGTCCGTCTATTACGGCTAAATTTGGAGATCCAAACATCGCCCCGTTTGGTAAGGGTCCATAAAAGTTTCAGACTTGCCAATTACAATTCTCACATACACGTAACAAAGAAGATTGGGAAGCTTTCCCAAAAATCATGTAATCGACATCGCATGCATTGAGAAAAGAGTAAGAAGAACCATAAATTATTTATTTGATCTAACCTAATTCAAATGGGATGTGGACTGCCTTCAAGGAACGTCATACATACACGATGAGCAAAATCAATAGAAGACTAGCTAATGGTAGTTACTTTTTATGATAGGGAAAACACAGAATGGAAAATCGTACCGGCTTCAGCTTCCAAAGAAGTGAATTGTTCAGATACCACAGAAAGAAAAAGCATCTTTTGTCTAAGTGATGTCAAGAACCGCACTCTTTTCTCAAGATAAAGTCGACGGCATCCTCAACAGTATCCACGACCTGCATAGGTAAACAAAAAAGAGTTTGAGCAGGATGAGTGATTTTTGAATTCATTTTTAACCTTAGAAAATCTAGGGAGAAGACAAATTCCCCACAAAAACATGCATGGTTTTGAAATACTGACATTTCGCTAGGCTGAATAGGGAAAGGGTTCGCTTAGTCATGTTTCATCCAACCAAGTTAGAATTCATAGATCATCTAGAGCATAGCAAATCAAGGTACGTAAGTATGGGACACCTCAAACCTTAAGGCCATGTTTCATGGCCATGCAATTATGAAAAGGAATACCGTTCTAAGCAATCAAATTCCTAGGAGTGGGTTTTTTTTTTTCTTTGTTGTTTGGTCTCAAATTACCAGTGAAGAGAGAAATGTCCAACGTGAGTTGCCAAATGAGGTTAAAACATGTCAGAAATGGAATGTGTCTCCAATCAACATGTACAAAGCGGAGGATAGAAACGGAGCAAAGAACCACATAAAGGATCCCTCAACAATTTCCTGATCATTGTCCTCCAAATGATTTTACAGTTCACACAAGCATTTTTACCCGATTATGTTAGAATATTTAAATAATAAACCACGCCTTCATCTAACAGCTTCTTTTAGAACAGTTGAATAGTCCCACGTCTCACATGGTATCGTTAGGAGGTCCTGAGTTCGAATTTTCCAGACCCCTATTTGCCTCCCCAATTAAATTTCCACGCTTAATACTAGGCAAAAGACCAGACTAAGCGTGAGGGGGAGTGTTAGAATATTCAAATAATAAACCACGCCTTCATCTAACAGCTTAAGCTTTTAGAACAGTTGGCAATAGTCCCACAAAATCTCACAGATTATATAAAACTCATCAAAATCTTGCAAGTCAAGCATTTTTCGCACAAAATCCACAGTGATGAAGATGAAGCCATTTTTATGAACTTCGAATTACTGCACAGAAGTTACCTTAAGCCATTATTCTTATTTCTTATCCTCTTTGTGTTTTGAGTCAAAGACCAATCACAAGAACTGCAAATGGGGTGACAGCGACTTAGCCGAGTTGGTAAATGGAACTTTATTCCCCCCCAAAAAAAAAAAAAAAAAAAAGCCAACATGATGCTTGTCGCTGATGTCTCCATAAAGAATCCAAACAAGTTTCACAATAGCAAGAGAGAGAAAGGATTTCGCCTAGTGGAGGGATGTGAGGGCTATAGAATCAAGAGGCAGGCGAAACTCACGTGGGAAGGATTTGAAGATGATGAATGGAGGGAGGGAGAGAGAGAAAGTTCTGGTTTTGTAGGATTTAAAGGTTTGATGAAGTTCAGACTACTGAGTGGGTAGAGTTCGCAAATTTTTTTCTTTTCTAGGAATTCCAGTACCACCTCTACCTGAGCAAATCCAATTCTGCATTTTAAAGAGAATCCATAACCTAGGTAATTCGATTCCGCAATCATAAAACCATCCAAAGATGAGTTGCAATGGGATCTCATTTCCATTTCTTACTCCAAAGTGAACCAAATAAGGCTAAGTGATTGCACAATGTACTATGCTTCTTAATGTTTTCCTGGTGGAATCTAAGATCTGCATTCTCAACCATGATTTTCCACTAGGAACACAGATATAAAATCTCTAAACCAAAGAAGTGAACATGCTGGAATGAACACGACTTGCATACGTAGGAACCTACCATCAACTCACCCCAACGTACATACGAGGTAGAGTGAGAGAGACAGAGATGTGTAAATTTTGTTAAGAGTACAAATACTCACCAAGTCAGCAGGGAACTCTGAATGATTATTTTTTCCCTTGAATACCCCAGTCCTTGTTAATATAGAAAACCAAGGATCTCCTGCCTGAAGAAGTTGTTGGTAGTATTGGTGATTACGTTTCAAAATAAATTCACTAATATAATAAACTATAATTTTTGGTAAGAAATATACCTGCCGTGCACCTTTAATATCGATTTTTGGATTATCTCCTATCATGTATAGGGTTTTGAAACAACGAATTCCAGAGTTTGTAGTATTCTCCACATCTAGGTTGCTTAACAAAGATGGCATAAGATTCCTTAACGTTGTCTCAGCATTTCCATAGACAAATGGATTTGGCTTCCCGTATGATGTATATGCCAGAGGAATGGGATGTATTCTGCAAAACAGGGACAAGGAAACAATGCGCAACATAAGATTGAAGATTAATGCATGTCGCTATGCTGCATTGAGGCGAATTAGGCCTACACAAGGATCTTATGGGCCAATCTTTAATTTTTTGTGGAGAATATTATATCAAACTCCATGCAGAACTAACCATTGAGAAGTGGAAACCTCACTATTACCTGTTATAGATTGCTTCTAATGCAATCCTAAAAGCTCCCATACCCAGACGTTCAGCAGGAAAAGTAGCCTGCCTTTACACTTTGTCAGCTAGTCATCGGCCAGTCTTTAGCTCCACTAAGGTTTCAAAAACTCAAGATTGCAACTCACATCACAAATGGCATAGCATACCTGGTATTCTAGGTCATCATTTGCAAAAAACAGGTGCGGTTGCTTTCCAGTCTCCTTTCCAGGAAGCCCTCCAGTTCTCAATATGTCACAAAGCACCTAAACCCAAACTTGAGTATCACAGAATTACTTTGAAGTACACAGACAGATAGATGATAACACTCCATTTTATCACTTCTTTCAAACTATATATCAGCACCCACTAGACTTCTAAAAAGATGCCAACTAAAGTTGCAGGGTAGTCACTGAATAAACAAAACAAAGCCTAGTGTCTTTTGATAATCAGTTCAAAGATTTAGAACTCGCGTGACTAAAAGACCAGTATGGACTCAACAGCAGAATTAGATAATCTAAGAAAGGACAAGATCCATTAGAGTGGTCACAACCTGAATATCTCTACTCCAATCAACAGAATCACTGACTACAAATGCCGCCTGAACTCTTTGTGTTTGTACAGCGATTTTTCTCTTCGCCA
This sequence comes from Eucalyptus erythrocorys, assembly GCA_014182555.1. Classification (NCBI taxonomy): domain Eukaryota; kingdom Viridiplantae; phylum Streptophyta; class Magnoliopsida; order Myrtales; family Myrtaceae; genus Eucalyptus; species Eucalyptus erythrocorys. The sequence continues at coordinate 43,682,864 of CM024603.1, forward strand.
TCTCATTGGAAGTGCTATTCTGGTCAAGGTCTGGCTTAGTTGTCCATCTCTTGTACGGTGCCAGTGGATCAATAGAATCAAAGTAGCTAGTGTACTCATCAATTGACAGGACATTTCTGCATAGAAAAGGTACAAACAGAAAGAGGGTCAACCGGAGAGAAATAAAAGAGAATCAAGTTGTTGGAATTTGCATTCCAGGTGAAACAGTATTGAACACGGACAACTAAAATGAAGTAAGGAGAGGACTACTCTGCGATTACTCAAGTCCCTGAGAACTTGAGTGCTTTTTATTAACTTTGCTTGCTCCTATGTATTACCTAGACATTAAAGTAATAACCATCAATATCAGTTTTATTAAATACATATCTTTATCCCTATTGCCTATCCCTCTTCCCCTCCCCCACCCACACACCTGCATGCACAAGCAAGTAATTGAGACATTGCTGGGTACATTTGCAAACCTAGAGAAGTTGTAAAAATATTTACTTGTATCCATATTCAGACATCACAGCAGCAGGTTCTCCTTTGCCAACAGCAACGACAAGTTCGTTCTTGAATCTGTGCAAAAACCTCAATTAGGAAACAGATGGATAAAATAGAGAAGCATATTCATTAGTAAAACAGAAAAGCCTATTCAGAATTCTCTTAGAATAGTTAGTACATGCACGCGCACTCTTCTATGTCTTTTCAATTCATATGATATAATATATGTAGTGCATTTCCCTGGTTTCCCAGAAGAAAGCACATGAGATGAAGCTATTAGATGTGTTCTTTGATATCCACGTACACGTACAACATGTGTACATTCAATAAAGTCCAATTTCGCAGTTTTGAACCTACTAAATTGTGTACTTATAAATAATTCTTGTACAGGAGAATTCTTACTAAGCTAATAATACACACGCACAATATTTTATTTTGCAATCCCAGATTTTAATAATCATGAGTGAGATAGATGAAAAAAGCAAATGTTATCGAAAATGCTCAGTCCTGATTTACATTAGCATGCCACATTTCTCGTTGGACATTGCTCATGGAGATAATCCAACAAATCCTTACCTATTTACTAGTTGTTTAAAAGGTGTGTGGCCCTGTATGACCTGCAAATTATCTTGGTCAAAATATGAGAGAAAAATGAAACAAAGTAGTTCTGGACCTGATAACAAGCAAAATCGTGAGGGCAAGCAGATTTTGTAACACAAGAGATGAACTACCTGTGAAGGTAAAATGTTGACTCCAAGTAGTTGACCTAAGTCCTGGGCTCTTTTGGATTCAGAAGAGCCACCTCCTGCATCAGCCATAGCTATTAGCAGTGTGCAGTAAAAATTAATTATCGCTTCTTCAACAATTAACAAGCGAAATTTCTTATTTCAAGGGAGTAACATATTGAACGATTATAGGTAAGGGCATCTCAAAAGGTGTCACAGATTCAAATTGCTTGAATGACTTAAACATAAGACAGCGACAATCTCAAAATCATCAAGACGATTACTATTAGATCTTAAAAGTACCAATAGTTGCCGATAAGTGAATAATCAACCACAAAGAGCAAATGATGTCCAGCATGCAACTTGAAAACTTTAGTTTGACCATTATATCACGGCACTCACCGGTGATGATTCTATTGAACGGTCACATTCGGTAACACATATCGAAAGTGAGAAATGTAATGGTAAAAATTACTAACGCATTAAAGCAATTACAAGGACCTATTGAAGTCTACCAAGCAGGAACACTCACCATTTGTTAAGAACACGAAAGGTATCTTCAACTTTCCTGAAAAGATGGAGAACGTAAAGTAAGTGATAGCAGGCTATCAAATAGCAGATACGAATCTCGATATCCCCCGCCCCTACATCCATCAGAAAACTGAAAACTCGGTATCGATCAGCGAAAAAAGACATGGATTCGCAACGTAGAACATACGGGAAACGGCAAGATCACCAGCACGACACAAGCCTCGCAGGTATATATCAGCAAGCGATGGCGAAAGCTTTACCAGAATCGTCGTACAATCTCCTGAGCGCGCGCGGAGAACCGCCGACGGGAGTGTGACCGAGGAGGACCACGCCGTCGATGTCGAAGGCGATGCCGAACGAAGGCCTGCACAACGAAACCACGTTCGTCGATTCGATCACGGACGAAAAAGAAGGAGAAGAAGAGAACGTCGGAGAAAGTCACGAGCGCAGTCGAAGCACGACCGTAACGCACCGATCCGATTGCGAGCAGAGCCGCGAAAACAAGCGCGAGGAGAGCGGGGACGGCTGCTTTCCGCCGCGACTCCGCGAGGCGAGGGTGAAAAGCCGGTGCCTCATTTTCCCGTTCGCGGCGAATCGCTTCGGGAGATCGAGGAACTCAAATCGCCGGAGGCGAAGTCCCAAGAAGAACGGAGCGAGCTTCAACAGTCCACAGAGAGAGAGAGAAAGAGAGAGAGTGGCCCAAACGCGCAGCGTCTTCTCGTTCGATGCTCAGGAGCCGTGAATTGGACCCGTTGAAATGATGGGCGGGCCTCGATGACGGATCGGCCTTCGCTTCGGATCCGAGCTCAACGGTTAAGCTTGATTTTGGCAAGAACAATTTTTACGGCCATTTGTCAGACTTTCAGGATCATATGTCACAACCGCACTTCCATTGACATTCACTCACGGAACACTTCCTGGATATGTCCTTCCTCCGCATTTCATTTCGAGTTGGGATTAATAGTCCTCCCCGTACATATTGGACTACGAAGCCCACCCACAAAATCAAATAAAATTGTTCATTATAGTTTGCTAGTATCACCAGCTGACTTAATTCCGATGACTCTCTTTGGAATACGAGGCAATAATAGAGCAAATCTGTCAAACAATTCTCCTCCAAGAGTAGGAACTCTTTTATTATGTATGTTGGATCGATTGGTCAATTTACGGCATTTTGTATAGAAATTACGAAAAAAGCAAATGTTACCAAAAATGCTCAGTCCTGATTTACATTAGCATGCTACATTTCTCATTGGACATTGGTCATGGAGGTAATCCAACAAATCCTTACCTATTTACCAGTTGTTTAAAAGGTGTGTGGCCATGTATGACCTGCAAATTATCTTGATCAAAATATGAGAGAAAAACGAAACAAAGTAGTTCTAGACTAATAACAAGCAAAATCGTGAGGGCAAGCAAATTTTGTAACACGAGACGAATTACCTGTGAAGGTAAAATGTTGACTCCTAGTAGTTGACCTAAGTCCCGGGCTCTCTTAAGTGTATCATTAGTTCTTGTATCGGTTAGGCTTGAGCTTCATAAGCTGTATTTTAGAGTGCTGATGTAGTGACTGGTACCTCTTATCTAATTTGCCTTTGTCTGTTTCAGAATTTGTCTTCCTTCCCTATCGTGGTTGTTTAATTTTGTCCTACTTGTTGGATTTATAATTGTCTCCGTCCATATCGAAACGTGCGAATTAGGCGAAGCTTCTTCCTGTGGGATGACTTCGTTTAAGCAGGAGTAGTAGAAGCTGCTAATAGCTGTGAAACGTGGTCATCACTTTCAAACGAAGACGCTCCTTACGGAGGAGAATGGCAGATAAGGGATTTGCCAGGTTGTCCAGGCTTAATTTTCAACTCTATTTTTGGGGCCCGGTTCAATTAAATCGGGACTGACGGGCTGCTTTCTTGGTCCACATGGTAGGTCATGTGACTGAGCTTTTACATGATCATATCTTATGTTTTCCTGGATCGACTTCAATCAGTCGATGCATATTGTATTGGCCATTGAGGTGTTGCTCTGCTTTGAGTGAAGAGTTCTGATGCTGGGGGTGGAGGAGAATGTTTGGTCGGCAAATTTGAAGGAATTTGGGATCGCCAACTGTTGTTTATTCGTACCCCACTTGGCGTGTGGGAGGCGGAAGGAAAAAGAGGTCCATGGCTTTTCACATGCATTGCAAGGCTCGCAAAGCGTGATGATGGAGCCATCACACCGTGCGATGCTTTACGGTTTTCCAACACCCTCTTTTTCTCTCGGGAAACAAAAAGGTGTAAGAAGTCATTTGGAGAGAGGAAGAGAAAGAGAGAGAGTGCGTGCGTGCGTGTTAGGGTCTGCTTGCCAGTTTGCATTTGGGGTCCAGAGCTGACATATATGCCTTTGAGCACTTGCCAAATCCTTATCTTCTTCGTACCCTTTAACATGTAGTGGGAATTTTAGAGGCCTTTCAATCTAATGACAAGTATGTCGATGTCTAAGCGTTTGTGAAATACTTATCAACTGCAAATTTCCATTTGAAATGGTAATCCAAACTCTGTAGGTCCCTTCACTAGGCAGATTAAAAACCATGTAAAAGCTTCCAGCCAAGAAAGATTCAAACGGAAGTTTCCGGGTAAAGCAAAGATTAGATGAAGAAATAGTACTAGTCTTCTCTGTTTTCCATAGGTCCTTCGGAAGCCAAGCCAAGAAGAAATTAACGTGGCGGATTTTTAGGGGAGAAATCTTACGCGGGGGTCGCTGCTTTGATGCGACACAGATACGAACATGACAGGATCAAAGTCAAAACGAAAGGCGTGGGGTCCTAGAATAATTAATCTTTGCCGGAAGGTTAGCTATAAGTTTCATCATCTTTTTGCGTGTCTTGTTCCTCAGGGGTAATTTCCTAGGAGCCTGCTCCGCTTAAGTCCCCCCGGGAATTATGATTTGTTTATTTTGGATCAATCTCTCGATGCTTTTTTAATCGGTAAAGAACCGTGCAAACAGAGTTTATTGCTAAACAGACATTATGTGAATTAGTAAAGAACATTGATGGATAAATTGTGAAAGAATTGTGAGTCATATTTTATCTTTACAAGAATTGATTATTCGCTTAGATTAGAATGTGGTACGTGATGTATCGGAAAAGTTAGAAAATATAGTTTAACTATTTTGTCTTTCGACGTTTATGAATTAATGTCTTGATTGAGTTTGCGTTTGAATTGTCTTACCGACAAGTACAGAAAAAGAACAAATTGAAAAGAACAGGCTGGATTTTAAATCTTTAGAAATTATATTTATGAGAGTGGTCAATATAGAGACGTCCACATTTTTTAAAGGCCTGGGGTGATTAAGGAGGAGAAGTTTAACTTATAGTAAAGCACTTAAGAAAAGACAGATTCACTCATTAATTTTTTTAAGTTATGTGGGGACATACTTCCCTCAAATCAGTGGCAGAAAGCTCCAGATTCCATTATTGGAGATTTATATTGTCAGTCAAATCAAATATCATAATCAAGAAAATAGATTTTTTTCACAATATTCAATTCCCTCCCCCTTTAAAGTTCCAATGAATTTGAATTTTATGGCGTTAGATGTAGATGGGCCTCTCAAGGCAATAATTTATTACGGGAGAAGCTGCAAACGACAGTCACTTCAGATTAAGCCCTCCTGACAAGAGCCCAAGCATGTGGCCTTTTCGATGTAATAAATAATCAAATGGGAAAATAATGAAAAAAAAATAATGAAACTAAAAGGAAAAAAAGGACAAATCCAATTATAGAAATAAAAAGAAAAAGAAAAAGAAAAAAGAGGAGAGGAGGAGGACCACATGTGGAGGAGGGCAAGAAGAGCATTTAGTACGTCAACATCAGAGGAGGAATCGCGTGAAGCGCACGCGCCCGCGCGTGCAACGTGTTCCCCTTCCGTAATTCTCCTATAAAGACATCATGGTAAGTTGGGAACGCAATCATCGCGTTATTGTCCACTTTAATATTTTGTTTTTCGTTTTTTTCTTAACCCCTTTTTCCATTTTTCCATTTTGAAAAATCCGAGCGTATTTAGCTCCTTGCTTACCTGGTGCTTGCTCTGCTTTTGTTCTTGTCTTTAGCCTCGCCCCCCCCCGGCTCTCCATCTCAGATTTGATCGGCATTATTAAATCCGTTCAGGTACAGTGCATTCTCGTCCTCGCACAAATCCCATCATCATCTTCTTTTTTCTGTCCTTGGATTTATGGTTTAAGGTTCAAGTTCGAATTTTTTTCCTTTTTCCCTTTATTCTATGGTGGTTGTTCTTGCGCTGTGGATCTTTGAGTGAGCTTTGCAAGACCCTGCATTTCGGGTTCTTGGTCATGTGTGCTCGAGAGGGCACTGGCATTTTCTTTGCAAAGAGCTTGCGATTGCGTCTTTTCCGGATTTGAAGTCCTTTTGATGAGTTGGGTCACTGTAGTTTGTTCCTCACAGTGGTGTCGGTGCAGGTTGTTTTCTTCCTTCTTGATTTGCTAGATCTGAATTGAATCCAGTTCGTCTCAGTTGCGATTGAGAATTGTCGGTTGTGAGTTTACGGTTGCGGTGCTTGAAATGAGTGCGTCTGCTTGCGAGCTCCAGTGGAAAATGAGCTTGCTTTACTGAATTCGTTCATTCAGTTTCTCTCTTGGTCTTGCCTTGTCCAAAAGCTCAAGCCATAGGCATTTGGGCAAAAAGGGTTTCTGAATTCTTGTTTCCCGATTGGATTTGCTGGCTGCAAAGTTGTCATTGAACTGCAAGTACTTTTAATTCAATTACGAGTCATTAAGTGATATCCACAAGCACATGTCAATGTTTGGAGGGTATAACGTGTAAGTTGCTGCACCAAACATGGATTCATAGAATAGAAAGTCTGCTGGATTTGCATTCAACAGTATCCTGGTTTTGCTTGATTGTTGCATACTTGGCACCGGGCCTTGCTTTTCTCATTCGATTTAACACTTGAAGTTTCCAATTCATCTCAACTGCAGGTGGTTGACTTAAGTCCATACAAATTACCCTTTTGGAACCATTAGGATTTATCATCAAGGTTTTGGGCTTTCCATGTTCTCTGTGTGCTTGCACTTTCCTTTGTTATATCATATATGACAGTGTTGGATGTATCTGTACAGTTTTCCACTCCTTGATATTATTTTCCTGCATTTCAGGTGCCTAAGTTTCTGAGATGGGGGGTGATATAGACTCAGATGCCATTTTGGAATATGCTTCATTTCAAATTTCATCTGGGCAGGAGAGGTTAGTCTAGCTTCTTTTTGCAAGATTTACATTGGGGAGGTGTGGCAGAGTTATCCACCCTAGTCATGATGTAGAACTAGAGTTCTCTACGTGTGTGACTGTTTTATGCGATAAATCTGGAATTCATATACGAGAATGAATTAGTTTCTATCATTGATGATGATAAGTTCCTTAACTTGAGTTCCCTTTGTTACTATTTGGCCTGCTTTTTTCATCTGTTAACAATGACCATCCTGAAAATCTTACAGAGAATTTTTCATTTGAGAAGTTTTTAAGTATCGAATTAAAAACCTCAACTGCAAAATTTCGAGCTTAAAATTTTCTGACCTTTAGGTTGGTTAAACAAAATTGGGATGTGGCTAATGGGGATGCATACTACTGTTCTTATGTTATCTAGTAAGTAGCCTGCTACTTCCTTTTTCTGGTTAAGAGCTTGGCTAATTGTTGGCATATTGCTGAATGTCTTTTCATTTAAAGGTTAACAGAATTTCACCGTTAGCTTTATTGATGGCTGCATTGAAATGTTTAAATTGTCTCTTCATTCAGATCTAGGAGCAACTCTCTTGCAGCCAGAAGTTCTCTAATCCTGTTTTTTTGTTCTCTTTTTACTCACTCGCTTGCTTTCCATCTTGCTGGTGTTGCTATTAGTAGACTTCTTGGCATCTGATTTTTTTTTTTTTTTTGGGTGCTTCTTGAGAAATTTCTTGTTACTTTATATACTTCCCTGAAAATGTTTTGGGGATTACCCAGGTTTGAAGCATACGGTTGTGTTGATAACAAGGTGGAAAAGTTGGCAACTGGAGGATTGGATCAATTACTTCCCTACATACCTGCTCTGAGAGACTTGTACACGGAAGGCTCCAACTGTAACTTTAAAATACAGCTTCCCGACAATCTTTCTGGGTCAAGATGGTTCACAAAATCTACCTTTGACAAGTATATACCTTTTGATTACTTTGATTTTTTTGGTATTAACCTTGGTTGAGACAAGGTTATGATTTCTTAGAATCTTAACATACAAAAAATTTAATTTCTGTCCCAGTTTTCTGCGCATTGTCGGTTCACGAAGCCTTGCGACCATAACCAAACCGATAAGAGATGAGATGTCTCAATTGGAGGAAGCTAGAAAGTTTCAAGTTTCTTTGTTCCCCCCGGTAAATATCATGTGTCTCAGTGTCCTACAATACCCCTTTTAATATACAAGTTTATTCTTTGAACGAGCAACTAACATGTTTTTCCTCCTACCAGCCTGGAACAGATGCTGAAGCAGCGGGTGCTTCAAGGTTGACTCTTGTTCTCTTCTCTGGCATCATTGGGTTTCAATGTTATTTTTCTGTTCATCATGTCTGTTGTATCTTACTCATTTTTGTTGTATTGAAATCAGGAATGAACTGTTACGAGCTATGGATTTGAGGCTTGTGGTGTTGAGAGGGGAGTTAGCTGCAGCTTTTGGCCAAGTTGCAGGTGACACCTACTCTGTTGAAGAGATGAACAACATAGCAGATTTCTCTCAACTTCTTGGAGCAGCAGAACTGGAGTAAGTTAGCCATGCAATTCAGGGGGCTTATATCTTTCTAGGTTTCTCTTTCCTCTAGATGATTTCATGATAGTAAAACAAGTGGATGTTCATTGCAGGAATGCTTTGCATAGGGTTCTAGAAACAAGCAAAAACAACCAGTTTGTCAATTCCGAGGAGAAATCCTCAATCAAATGCGATTCAAAGGATGTGGATTTTGCTAGGAAGGAGAAGAGTAATTTGATATCAAAGGCAGCAAACATAGAAATACCAGTACAGTACAATGTTTCACCGGCTAAAGTTGCACAGGTTGAGCGAGAGAGCTCAACAGGAAGTGAGGATTCTTCAGACTCTAATGATGAAGATCAAACATCTGCGGAAAGAAGTCGAAGTATTTTAAGACCTGCATCACGTAGAAGGTCCGCATCTCCAATGCGCAGGGTTCAAATAGGGAGAGGTGGGTCCCGTAGAGCCGCTTCCCTAACAATCAAGAGCCTCAGTTATTTTCCTGCTAGAGAAAGGACTGTTGCTAATGACATTGATGAAGAGGGATCTGAGCAACCTAATAGGAAACCAGAAAATGATCTACGGATGAGTGTTCAGGATCGAATCAATCTTTTTGAAAGTAAGCAGAGGGATCAGGCTACTGAGACTGAGAAAAGGAGGTCATTAGTTAACATGTCTATAGGTGCAAATAAATCTGTTTTGAGGCGATGGAGTGCTGGTATGGGAGGCTCTTCCTCGTTCCAACATGAGTCAGAGAATAACCCAGATAGTACTCCAGTATGTTCAGGTGATACCATGGAAGAGGTCCCGAAGGATTCAACAAAGGTGACTGCAGAAGTGAATGTCATGTCTGAAAGTCAATGTATTGTTGAGACTGGTGAAGATGTAAGATTGGAAGAATGGGAAAGGGGGGGCTCTCCTCTGGTAGGTAATGTCTCAGACAGTAGAGTGATCCAAGGAGAAGAAAATAATGATAGGTCAATATCCTCAGCTGAATGGAATCGGCAGAAAGAAGAGGAGTTGAACCGGATGATGCTAAAAATGAAGGAAAATAAGAATGCTTCTAATAAAGCCGAAATCAGTGGAAGTCAAGAACTTCCTGTTGAGCAGAGAGGTGGGTTTTATGATCGATATAAACAGAAGAGGGATGAGAGGCTTAGAGGAGAGAATGCTGGAAAACGAGCAGAAAAACAAGCACAATTTAGAGCCATGCAACGGACTCTGAATGAGAGGAAAGCTGAAATGGTGGCCTCCACTAATATAAATGATACCGGCAAAAAGACTTCCTCAAAGAAGCCCCAGAAGCCACTCAGTACAGCATCTCAACCTGCAAAAGTTAAGAAAGAAACCCCAACTCCTTCGGTAACCAAGAAGACTTCCCCGAAAACATCCCTTGTACCTGCAACACGTAAATCGTGGCCATCAACTCCAACAATGAGAACCACGGGAACATCACCAGCTAAGACTTCTGGTGCCTTATCTTCTACAGGCGTTACACCAACACGTCGAAAACCTCAGCCAGCGGGTCCTACGCCGACTCTCTCTCGCCCAAAACCCAAGTCAGAAAAACCACTCACACAACAAAAGAATGTCAGAGAAGCCCAATCAAATAAGCAGAGGATCTCAAAGACTGTGGATGATAAGAAGCTGCAACCGGTGACTAAAACTACCAGAACTGGGAAAAGTAAAGCTGTGACCACTTCTTTAGATGGCTCTGGTGCAGTTTCGGCTAAGCCTAGTTTCTATAACAAGGTAACCAAGAAAAGCAGTGTGGTACCCTTGGAATCAAAACCTCTCCGTAAGAGCTCTGGAACTGGTCCTGGTGTTGCTGCTTCTTCAAAGAAAAAACGTACTGAGCTGGAGGAACCAGTGACTAGGTGTGGAAATTCAAGCGAAGAACAAAAGAATGAGCAAATTGGTGTTGTTTCTGACCTGATGAGTCAGCATGAAGTGGAAGATAGCACATCAGTGGTTGTAGCTGATGCTACTGTAGAGCCAGAAATGCATGAAAGTAGCACTCAGGAGTGTAATGAAGCTGAGAACATGGATCAAGTTGTTCAGGAGGGTGATTTAGGTCCAAATAATATTACAGAGCCTTTAGATGTCCGAGCTGAAGAAGAGTCGACCATCTCTCCCATGGCTTGGGTAGAAATTGAAGAGCATCAGGAGCCACCAAATCTATGTGATGACCCTGCCTCTGAAGTACTATCACATGCCAATGTTGTACCAATTGGATCATCAAGTCCACGGGTGCGCCATTCTTTATCACAGATGTTGCAAGAAGAAAGTAGTGAACCTGACATTTGTGAGTGGGGTAATGCCGAAAATCCTCCTTCAATGATATACCAGAAAGATGCTCCTAAAGGATTGAAGAGACTATTGAAATTTGCTCGAAAGAGCAAGGGGGATGGAAACACATCTGGTTGGTCTAGCCCATCTGTGTATTCAGAGGGAGAGGATGATATGGATGACCCTAAAGTTTCTAGCAAGAGGAGCAATGAAAATCTATTGAAGGCACTTCATGCAAAGAATCTTGTAGCTAATGAGCAAATTTCTGGTGAATTGCCTCTTTGACTTTACTACTTTGCTTCTTTTCTGCCAGTTGTTAGATTTAAATTTTTTCTGGTCCTTTATTCATCATATTTAAAATTTTTGTAACGGTTTTAGTCGTTGTGTTGAGCAGAACTTGTGTCCCTGCTCCTATTCTTCCTGAAACTGCTTTTTGCTTGCTTTACTTGATTTTATCAGCCCAATTACTGCATATATCGCGATCTTGTAGTCCTCATTTCTGGAATTCTTTTGACACAGCTCATTTGGGTGGTCATAAGTTTCACGACAGTCTTGTTTCAGCTGGAGCTTCTACAACGAAAGGTGGGTTTGCTTGGGGAGTTTCTCGATATCTTTGTTGCAGATCTTTCTATTTGATATTAGTTTATCCACTTCTTCTGAAGTCAGGAATTGGCCCGGTGTAGACCCTAATTAATTGCATGCTTCTCTTTTCCAGCGTCAAGGTCATTCTTCTCTCTTTCAGCATTTAGGGGCAGCAAACCAAGCGAGACCAAGTTCCGGTAACCTCTGAGGATAGCTGTACCACGGCTCTTGAACAGTTGCATCCTCTTTCAACCCCAAGGCACACAGTATAGGTCTAGAGTTGTATAATCCATGTGATATCTTGGTTTTCACTTGCTTCTGACTCTTGTTTTTAATAGATTTGAGCCCCGCCTCCTCACATCCATCCAGGCAGGCGTGTTTTGTCGGTGAAGGTTTGTGTAAATTCAACCAAAAATGAAAAAAGAGACTGGTTACAATTATCAACAACTAAACCTTAGAATGTCAGACATCTATTCATTCTAGAAACTATGTTGAATCATCATGATAGTGTATCTTATTCAAATTCCGAGTTTCTCTTCCAATTTTTGCTGCTACATCTACCTTGCAAGCTCTGATGGAGTACTTGTATCTTACATGGAACCTCCACTTTCATCTGTGTCCTAACCGTGCAGCAAAAACTGACATGGAAGAGATGGCGATCGGAATTGCAGATATTCTCAAACTGGGCGTTTTTTTGTCGGCTCGATGTCGGTTTTTTTTATCGGCTCGAGTCCTACAAACTGTCCCAGGCAAATCGAGTTTTATAAAAGTTCACATGGATGTGTCTGTTTCCCGTAAAACTACATACAAGAAAAAAAAAGAAAGTTTTCATATCATTTTTTAAAAAATAATTTTTATTTATTTGGTGATATGCTGTAAAAATTGCAATTGAAAATGTTTTCGATTGTTTGGACCTCATTTGAAATGACGAGGTTTGAAGATGAAGGAATGAGCTTTTGTTAAGAGATTTATCATGCTTGGGAATCCCTCTATTTAGAAATGGGAATTCGTTTTTCCTACTTTCATTAAAACAAACATGCCCTTAAATCCCCATTCTGCGTAGTCTCCCGTATGCTTATTGAGTCATTCTCATTGGGGCTGTTATCCTTAGCTATCGGAGGCAGTAGTTGTCTTAATTTGATAAAAAGATATCTAAAATAAAAATCATCGTACCTTCTAGCCAATGGGAAGTTGGGAAGAAAGTTTCAGTAGTCTGGCATGTTTGACCCTCCAAGTTTAAATTTCAACATTTTGGTCCCTAACGTGTTGTTTTCATGTTTGATAGTCAGTGCTTATCTTCTAATAGTAAAGCTTAAATCAACAGTATAACCTGGCATGAACCGGAAAATTTCACCCCCTTCATCTATTTCATTCCACATCCAAATACTAAGACTGTTATTCATTACAAACGTCAACCAGCTCCAGAAGCCTTCATCGAACGCAAAATTTCGGAGGTGGAAGCTACAAGGGGAACCGAGCTAGTTGTACAAAAGGCTACATCAACGGCAGATGCCACAAAATGATGCTTGATCGACATACCAGCTGTCCCTTCCAAAAGGTACCATGCAGTAGCAACCAGTCCCCCACGGGAGTTCTGACTCAAAATTGCTGTTACATACCGAAAACAGAAACATGAAAAGAAAGTCAATATGAAAAGCTCAACAATGTGAACAATCGAGATGGAATATCAAGAGGAGGAAAATACACCAAGAGCAAGGTAACGATCTGATTTCCAGATTTTCTTTCCTTTCTGAAGAATCATGGTAAACCAGATTCTTGCAAAATTGCTTAGTAGGAGAACCACACCCCACCCAGGGTTTAGCACTTTCGGATAAGTCAATAACACAAGAAGAGTTTTCAGAACCACTATAATAACTATGATCAAGTAGCATCATCATTCTATCACGTTGTAAATATTACTTCCGGTCCCAAAAGACAAAAAATTGCAGCTAATGTTTAATCCAATTACACGTGTTCACTCCTATGTAAAAACCGCCAAGCAGAGAAATGTACATTATTGAAAATGCCTGTAAAAGGATTATCTTGAATAAGAAAGGTTCAAATGAGTGATTTGCACACCAAACAGATGGAAAGATGCACCAAAACGGATGCATGTAGACATCTTGTATAATGCATCAATGAGAGTTTAACAGAATCAGACAACAAGAAGAAACTGAAGCATGCACACTTCTACACGACATAAATTATAGGCATATTGATATGATGCTATAAACTTCACTTCCCCAATAAACAAAGTTAACCTGAGGTCCATCTTTAAAGATTTAAATTGATAAAAGAGGAAAATACAATAGGTTCCTAAAAGATTTTAATTAAATTCCACACTAATAAAGAAGAGGACTATACTCATAATTCAAAACATCTAGAATAAACGATCTAAATCCAAAACACACAAGTCCAGAGAGAGAGAGAGAGAGTTATCGCGACCCTTTTATCTAAGCAACAAAATTTTTTTAGGAAAAGAGGATTACTCAAATATGCAGGAAGGCCAACAAAGAAAATGCACAAAGCCAGAAAACACAAAAGAGAAGCTAAAAAATGAAACTCTTTCCATACCCTTTTTTCCTTAAAGACAAAACCCATCGAGAAACAGGGGAGTAAATTATCCAAATATACAGGAAGCACAACAAAGAAAATGCAGGACAAAGCCACAAAAACATAAGAGAAGCTAAAAAATTAAAACCACATTCCAATGCAATGAAACTGTAACTTCAAATCCTCCATTCTTTTATTCAGCCAAATTTTGTCCCAAAAAGCATAGGACCTTGGCCACACGAGACTGAAGTGTACATCTCCAATTAGTACTTAAGAACAAGAGAGTGAACATCATTCAGCAATTTTGCTTGTCTAAGAAACACCCCAAAAAATTTGGTGGGGGTAGTTAGACCATGTGCTGCTATAAAGGAAAAGAAGATATCTCATGTTTTCTAGTATTGTCTCCGACAAACCACTTAAGTACCATAAACAAGAGGGTTTTTGATGAGTAAGCCACAAGATCCTAAACATATGGGTATCTTATTGAACACCACATACCATGAACAGAGACAACAAAGTAGTAGTTGCATCTTCGCAAAAATCTTGCAGTAATAGTACGAAAAGAATACCAACCATATAGCTTAGACCATGCAACACTGCATCATGCTCATCCGCTTTCCAGTATAGAGAACTATAACACAAAGTAATCACGGCATTTTGATGTTCCACAGAGGCATTTCTTTTTCCTTAAGTTAAAGCCATTATCACCTTCTCGAGGCAGAGTTCCATAATCATAAGTCAACTCTGTCATCGGAGGAATATGTCTAACTGCAAAAAAGGCAATGTGAACAAAAGACTCATTGTTTTCTTCATAAATAACTGGTTGCCAAAAGACATTTGGCTTGCAACTATGATTCATGAAGCGAGCCACATTTCCATAGTCTTTGGCAGTCATAATTACTGGAGAATGAATATCAGAATCCTCCGAAGCCCCATTTGTACCCTCTTCTCCTAGTAATTCAGGTTCATAATTCCACTTGAACTGTTCGTAGCTACGGCTTGAGTCAAAGATATATTCATCATTATCACCTTCCTGCAGCTTCTTCTTTAGTCTGTCTTTGTCGACAACTTCACCAGCATATTCACATATAAAAGCTCCAGCTCGAATAGGATCATATGAACGTAGGCCCCAACCCCTATCCTTTGTCTTGAACACTTCCAGACGGACTTTCAAACCACTCTGTGAGACTCGAATTTTGCAGTTAGGCCCGCATGGACAGGAAGGGCCACATTCATACACGAGCGCCTTTCGGCTCACCAGAACCCCATTGGTAGTATAAGGGAGATCGCCACTATTTTTCCTGATGCAAGCACAGTTGAGATCACCAGCAGCACATCCTTTACGACAGCCACATCCATAAGAGGACTGCACTATTGCAGATGTTTTCGAGTACTTTGGAGTGGAACAATAAGTAAAGTAAGCAGGTCCTTTCTCATCATCAAAATCGTTAACAAGGGAAACAGCAATTGTCTCGGCCCCAGAAGTCAAGTCCGGAAGTATAAGTCCAGGACGGGATGAGACATTTTCCTTCCACTTTTCAATTGATTTCCAAACAGCAAAGGCTTCGGACTGCCCTGGTACTCTCACAAACTTGTATTTAAAAGTATTTGCACCAGATTTGCCTTTCTCCACCCATGATTCTTGTATAACATAAAGGCCATCATATACATAGATCTTTGCGTTCGGATTGGCTACATCTCTGATACCTCGAATAACTCTGACCTCATTGGCTCGACGCATGCTTCTTTCCAAAGCAAGATTACCCCTTTCAAGTTTCTGGTCACCAACAGGCTTATCTCGGGTCATGGCCCCACCTTGGCCACTGTAGATCAAAATATCCTTGTCTTCTGCATCATCATCGTAATATCCAGATGATACGATGCTTACAGCTAGGGGTTCTTCATCCAAAGAACCTTTGCCACCTATCCAGTCAATTCCTCCCATAGACTGAGAATGAAGACCCACCATACACAACTCCATCCGAAAAAAGAAAATGTCACCAACTTCAACCCCAGGGACAACTCCAATTCTTTTCCTCATGTTTGTCCTAAATCCTTTGGTCATCAAAATATTGGCAGCCCTCAAGTCCGACCTCCTTGCTAATCCACTAGGAACTTCCTTGGCATCCTCCAATTGGCTCAGCTTCCTACGAAGCCCATCAAATGTGATTAGTACACAATCAACCACTTCCTTGCTCCCATCTTCTCGTTCTGCTTGACTGATTGGAACATCATAATTTGCAGTGATATCCGGATTAAGATTAAATTTGCGCCCCTTTTCCTTCCGCTGGGAAGAAGTAGACCCACGTGTACGAGAAGAACTACGCTTTTTACTATTGGAAGGCCCAGCTTCTTTCCCCGATTGATCTACATCTCCATTTGCCATCTCAGGGGTTCTAAAAGCACGAATCGGCGCCGGAGCAGCTGGAGGAGTCCATGTTGGGGGTTCCTCTGGCTGGTTGACTCCAGGTGTCTCAGAAGGTGGTGGCATGCTAAAAGGGTAAAATGCGGAATAACCTGGAGGAAAGGGACCGCTGGGAGATGGACACAAAAAGGGTGGAGCTTCATTGGCATTCGGGAAGATAGGCCTCAGACTCCGCAGAGGCTTGACATCCAAAACCCTTGACTTATCAAAAGCTGGAGGAATAGCATTGAAACCTGAACCTCCTTGCATTTACAAACTCCGGGGAGATTAACACTGTAAAGAAACCTGAAGTGTTATCAGTACAACAACAACACGCCACCTGAAGAGCTCTTCGGAACAAGTAGTTTCGCTCATAACAACTCCTGGAATCCGCCTCGATGACTTTTATTCATGATATGATACATTCTCCTTCCCTGAAACTCAGGAACACGGCAGCTTACAGGAGAATATTGTAAATCTGACAAACACAACCTTCTTAACCAGGGCAAAGTCAAAGGGTCACCCAGAAACCATACCTGAGATAAAATAATAAATAAATAAAAGCTTAAAGAAGTTCGTCCACACGAATTCTTTAATCGCTTGAAAACACATGCAGCATAACCTCAAGCCTAAGTTTCGGATCAAGCAACGATCTTTGAAGGAAATGAGGATTCTAAAAACCCAAAGCTTCGAACTTTGAAGCTCAGAAAGAATGTCCAGATCTACACCCAAAAAAATACCTCATTTTTTTTCTCGCAGGACATCATAATTATGCATTTTCCATCGGGGGGAAAAAAGAGGGACGAGAGCGATAAAGATAAAAGTCTCACCTTTTACGGTCGGTTTACATCATGCTAGGGCTTCGAAGGCTAGAACAGCCAAGGATCGATGGTCCAAACCGGCAAAACATCCAGAACCTAGTTATCTCCACAACAAGCAACTTCAAAAAATCCAAACCCTCATGTCATTTTCTCTGTGGGACTCTCTCTATCTGGGTTTTGCTCTTGCTTGCGTGAAGAAGATCGTAAGCTGCTTTTATACCTGCCATCTATCCGCACGCGCTCTCCCTCTCCGTCTCTCTCTCCCCCTGTTTTGTTTTGCTTTGTCCAAAAAGTGGGACTCTTTTTAGGACATAAGCAAACGGTCTTGTTTTCACTCATCTTTTTCGTAATATGTCTCGACGAAATTAGATTTTATACCAGAAAGTTACATTTCTTTCTCAAGGAGAATCTATACTTGCGTTCTTCTCAATACGTGGCGCTTCAGAGAATATTAAATGACTATTCCTGACTAGTATCTTGATTACTCACTTTGTTGGGTACTGAATGGTAAAATTAACCCACTAAAATTACTCTCTATATTCTGTAATAAAAAAAGGTTTAATCTTTCGAATTTGGGTCAATGGCAGTTGGTTAATGCCCAGATGGGTTCAAGTCTGGAATAATAGTAGCTTTTTGGCATTAATTAACATTGATTAATGATATCTAATCCTAATCATTAGATGCAAAATCAGCAGATATCATAAATGAAATTATGGCATGTGGAGTCCTCATCATGAATGATGAATATCAGGATTTCTAATCTATTCATAAGGAAAGTTAGCTTACAAATAACGACAACTTTTACTGGTTAATTTTCTTGATGAACAAATAAAAAATGCCTTATCACCAAGATAATTATATTGCATCCGTCACCCTGTTCTCTGGTCACAGCAGCCACCTCAAACTCATGACATCACTCGACATTAATGGCAAAAACTGTACGGACGGAATGTCTGCCGTCGGACCAAGTTAGAGACCCGAAATTGTAGCCGCCGGGAGCCTCTTTCCCTCGGAAGGAGACATTGTACGAGACCCTCCTCGCATTTGGCCTGAAATCAATCTTACTTGGGGAGACTTCTACTATCAGTCCCGTGGGACTGTCCACGCTAGCGACGTATGTCGAATTCGCAGGTCCCACGTTCGTGACTGTTCTCGTGACCACTCTTGCCGATCCATGCGGGTTGAGACTGCCTATGGAGATGGACGGATAGTTGACGTCGGATATGAGCTCGTCGCCGGAGTTTTCGGGGCAGTGGAATTCGGAACCGGCCATAGAGCTGATGTTCTTTTGTGAGTAGCCCAGGTAGCAGAGGAACTTGAGGTAGTCTTTTCTGGTGGTCTCGAATACCAATCCCGGGTGAAGTGCTCGGTAAGGACTGATTTCTCCGACTCCGATTTCATGTGGGTTTGCGAGGCTCCTTGAAGTGTTCATCAATGGCTTGCCCTCATTGTTTACAAAGGTCGCTGAAGACATCAAGCAATGGCGACGCGTAAATGACAACTGCATAATCGTACTTGTCATGATATGGACAATCTAATTACTCAAATGAGTTGATATTCCACTTCTAAACCAAATTGCATCCCGTGTAGGATGAATCGTGATGTATTTCAATTATGAGGATTTTCGAACTATTTATCATGGCATACCTGTTGTCATAAGTGCAGATTTGATCATTGAAGAACTCCATGTCCTGTGAACTGACTTGATTTTCGCAGCCGCTCCTGAGACGTGAGGACAAGACATTGAAGTACCAGATTTTATGCTAAATTTAGATGGCTCCTCGCCAAATGGAACACTCCCAGGATCATTCTTCGGAATGTCTGCTGCTAAAATGGCAACTCCCGGCGCCATTATATCAGGCTGCAAATGTGACGGTTGAAAGAAAATGTCATGCAACTTCATGAATATTTGTGTGTACCCATATCATTTCGGATATTTGATGTGCATATTAGAAAAAGAAATAACCTTAAGGATGTTTTCTGTTAACTCTCCAGGACCTCTTGATGAGAAAAGTGCAACAGTCGGTGCTGGTCTTTGGCCAGAAACTGCGGTTGCCTTAAGAATGGTTGCAGTAGGATATCTGGAGTAAAGGTACAAAACCAGAGGACCACAGTTCTCATGTCAGTTATAACATATTCGTTCAAGGATGGGGACAAAAACAACCAACTGATGAGCTCTTCCATCAATTGCTGAGAAAAAAAAGAAAAAGAAAAAAAGAATGGGAACTCTTCAATCGATTGGAGTCCTTCAATCATTCTAATTTTCACTTTTGATAAGGATGGAGAATCAGTACAGTGCAATAGGTTGATCTGTGTTAGTGGAAAATAAGGATGAGTGATTGAATAATGTCAAACACTAAGAAGAGGTACATGAGTTAAACTAAAAATCGTTTCAGGAATTCAAACATGAAATGGCGCATAACAGCAGCGTCAGTACTCATTTCAATTATGTTATCCCATGACATAAAGAATGAAGACTTCATCAGACATAAATCCGTGCTATGGACAGTGACATTTAGATCATGTGGATTATTGCCCGTTCATTTTGTCATAAGCTTCGCATAGAGAGTAAGCTGATCGAAGATAATGGGTCGCTTTTCTTTTGGCATTATCCACAGCATATTATTGCAAGGACATTGTAAGATATGCTCACTTGGCAGAACTGATGTACTTTAGAATCTTGTACCCAGCAACATTGTCAACCTGTGTGAATGGAAAAACACCAGAATCGAGAGGATCTCCAACTTGATTTTCACCAATCAGAATCATCCCTTCGGCTTTGGCATCTTCCACAACAAGCTTTTTGATTTTCCTAGACCCCATGGGATCAGTGTCAACGCAAACGACAATTTTTCCAGCAACTTTCATCCAGTCTATTGATCCCGGTATGCAGTTCCTGCACAATGGTAAAAGCGAAATGACATTATCCCTGGAAATCACTCACGTAAAATTATGCATTTCATAAAAATGTCAGGTAGGTATTTTCTTTCATATTGCAATTTAAGAAATATTTATGAACCTCTACCGCCGATATAAAAACAAACAATGCCAAAATGTATGTGAAGCAATCAGCAAAACATCAATACATAAATATCATGGACTCTCTTTGGTCATAATCGATTCAACATTATGTTATATTTTCTTTGTGTTGAGGTGCTAGAAATAGCTACAATATTTGGCACCCAAATATAGTTAAAATAGATGCGTACTTAAAGAACAAGATACTGCCATATGACTAGAGGGAGCTTACCAACAAGAAAAGAGACAAAAGGGGGAATTTTCCAGCTTGTCTAAAGCTAAAAGAGAAATATGTCTGTAAGGCAGACATTCAATAAAATCTTTGGAGTGGATCATATAAGTGGCCATCACGTATCTACATGCCAAAGTTGCAAGTATGAGGTATCACTACCTTGCTTCATCTGCAGGGGTAAAATTAGCCGCAGCATCCTTAGCATACACAAGTGGATACTTCTTTGAGTCAGTGAGGTTTGAAAAATTGATAGCAGATCCCTACAAGACAAATTTTCAGAAAATGACTAATCTGTGCCACAACGAAGAGCTCAAAAGTTCAAAAAAGAAACTCCAACATTGCTAAAAAACGCTAGAGATTTCGGTTGGGCAAATTACCTTAAATATTCTCCCGTTGCCAAGAACCACTGCGGATTGAAAATCCCTATCAATGCTAGAAGCTGCAGCCGTGAAAATCCAAGGAGCTGTATTCACAACAGTGTAAGGGTCAGGCCCATCATTCCCACCAGAGCAAACCACCAAAACTCCCATCTGTTCCGCATGAAATGCACCAATAGCAATAGGATCATGCAGATAATCAAGCTGAAATGTTGAGCTCGACCCGATCGAAATAGAGATGATATCGACTCCGTCTCTTATTGCATCATCGATGGCCTTGAGGATGAGTGAGCCAGAGCAACCCTCTTCGGTGCAGGTCTTGTAGATCGCGATCCTAGTTGATGGCAAACCGCCCTTTGCCATTCCTTTGGCTAAGCCATAATAACTTGCATTGGCCACCAGTGCACCGCCTGCTGTGGAGGCTGTGTGTGTTCCGTGGCCAACCGAGTCCCTTGGTGACCCGGAGGCTTTAGTTGATTCGGTGCCGGTGCCATTAGAGCTGCTTGATTGGATGCCATAGTATCTTGCCCCTATTAGCTTTCTGCACTTGTTCTCACAATGACAAACTTCCACCAATCAAAACAAACCCAAATGCAGCAATGACTTAACAATTGGGGGATTGAAGGCTTTGTGGAATTTAATAGTCCTCACCCGCTAAACTTATAAACTTTTCTTTTGGTGTGTTTCTTATGAAGAAAAGTTGGGACAAGGATGATTAATTACCTGTTGCAATTAGATTTCTTGAAATCTGATGCTTCCATGCAAGTTCCCTTCCATCTTGCAGGGACTTCATTAACTCCCTTATCACTGAAGCTCGGAGACTCTGGCCATATTCCTGCAGCAACATATGACATGTTGGGTTCATTACAACAGCATCCATACATAGGCATGGGAATGAAAGATAAGGTTTTGCGAGATGACAGTCATTCGACTAATTGTCAGCTTGTAAATAAATAGAGTTGTCCCTATGGGGGGCTGTCTTGATATGAATGCAACTACAAATTTTTCCTTGTATGGGTCGACTTATGTTATCTAACCGGCCTCTGGTTTTCTTCTGAAAACATGGTAGGAACTGTCCATGTGTTCTCCAAGAAGCACTGGGAGTTATTTGTCATTGGTTTTTCATCGTAGAAATTGAACTCAGAGATGAGATATCTCTATGGAAAGTTGAATTTTTCAAAAACATTGCACGCATTGCCTTGATTGATCCCTAAACTAAAGTCTTATCCTTAATGCTCAAAGGTTTTATTATTTATGCTCTGCTACAAAAGCAAATAATGCAATCCATATCATTAATTTAGCATAGGATACTTGAGAAAGATTAATTACCTGTGTCAATAACTCCAATTATGACATCATTGGATGGATGCTGATATTGGCTTCTTGCTTGTTCACTTGACCCCACTTCCAAGAAATCCCAAGAGCGTGTTGTATGAAGTTGAAGCAGAGGATCAGGAAACACCGATAGCACCTTCTCATGGCCTGGTTTTACAGTCCAACACTTTCATTAGAGATTGTAGTGTACCTTTTTTTTTTTTCAACGTGTGACATGTCTGCATCATCAAAACACCTTAACAAGAGGAGAAACAAAACGACTGCTTTATTTTTCCATAAAGCAAGAAAACAAAAGCCATATCAGCTTCTCCATATTTATAATCTTAACTAATAAATCTGCAAACATGGCTAAAATTAGCTGGTGGTCTGTGATGATATATGTGCTCTTTGGCTCCCCATGGTTTTGGTGATAAGAACAAAAGCAGATATTGACAGGCTTGGACAACAAATATCAGCAAAATAAAAAATAAAAAAATCTAACAATATACTATTTTACCCATTTTTCGGCTGTAGCAACAAAAAATGATAAAACGAAAAAAAGAAAAAAGCCAAACTGTTTGAACACAATACCAGGGCTAGTCCCACGAAGAACAGTGAAGGCACAGTTCAAGGATCATTCCACAGCTTGCTGTTGAGCAACCAGCATGTTAGGTGATGATTTCTGTCTAAAAATGACGTAAATGAATAGCCATTAAGTGCGCGTGAAAGTTGATGATTATCCCATAAACGCACATTTAAGAGTGACTGACGATGATATGCTTACAGAAATTGGTCCACCCCACCATCCACAGACACTCCACACCCAGCATGCGTAGAATAAATGTTATGCACTAAATGGTAACAGTAGCATGACCAAGTATTCATGAACCAAACACTCATTACCAGATAATTTAGAAGCTTCACTTTCTGTGAGCATGGCCGAGAAACCTCTAAATGCATGGTAATAATGGTGGAGTAGAGACACTTTCTCGTTCTTTTGCCTGACCAAATTAAAGAAAAAAGGAGATAAATTACAACGATTAGAAAGAATATCAAATGAGGAGTAATAAGTTGAGATAACAATGATCAAATTATACAAACCTTGAGCTAATGGAGGATAGAAGTTGCAGGTGAGATAATTCTGCAGCTTCAACATCTTCTCTGTCTCCATTTGATGAACTTCCCATGTACACAACATAGGGCTTCAAGTTTACCAAATGGAAAAAAGAAAAGAAAAAAAAAGAAAGTTAGAGCTTTCATTTTCGTATGCAACAAGGAGGAGTTAGTTCCAGCAATGAGGATTCTTTTAGACAAATTCTTATAATTATGCAGAGCATATTGTATATATGCAAGCACTTGCATTTACCTGTGGAATTGGGTTTGAAGATGTGGCGGAAGAGATGAAGAACCAGGGAAGAGAAAGAAAAAGGAGGGGTTGAAGAAGAAGGAGAGGAGAGGCCATTGGTGAGAGAGATCAGAGTATGGTTCCACAAGGAGTGAAAGTGAAGAAGAAGGCAAGAACTCCATGAGAGACCATGCATTTAAATACACTTGCATTGGATCATGGGCAATATAACATAATCAGTTAAAAGAATATATGGTTGAGTGTGAGCTAAGTTGCCCAGCTCAAAAAAGTACAGCCATGACACTGAATTTGATAAGGAAGTGGAAAAAGCCACAAAACTAGGGTGATTAAATTCCATCATTAGACTCTCCCTATTTCTCAAACTCTCTGTTCTGATCCAAAGTGCAAGATTTGGAAGAACATGTGTGATGACTCTGTCATTTTTTGACTGATTTTGGTCACATTAAGCTCTCTCTCATCCTCCTCCTTTCCCTGTGCTGGCAAACAATTATCTTTGTGTGACCCACCAAGACATAATTTTTGTTTGGCCAGTTGTGCTTGTCGGTTGATGCTCTTCATTGAGGCGTAATAAAGACATAATTCCATGTGAACCAAGGATTGAGATGATAACACCTGATTTTTTAGAGCCTGGAGGAAACTGCGGGAGGCAAATTGTCTCTCTTTTGTGGAAAACGGAAAAGATGAAGCCTGCCCCTCCTGAGAACATACTGCATGACTCAATTCCATAGTACACTAACTAAAATAACCGTTTTAAGAGAAACTACATACGATGCATGCACTGAAAAGTTCCACTGTAGATGTCATATTTCTACCAAGTAGCAATTGTGTGCTCATTGAATGTATAGGATATCATTTCTCCAGCTTTATAAATTTTTTGAATTTCGAAGGTACGTTTTTTTATTTTCTTTTGCATGAGTGGAACCGCAACTAAAATATGATGTAGGGTCGGGCATGATCAATCAAGCCTTACATTGAATATAACAACACTTCACATATTTCGAGACATTAAATATGACTATTTTTTTTTTAATTTCGCAAACAATACTATTTTTTATAGTGTGTTCGTCGGTGCATTAATTCTCTCTCTCTCTCTCTCTCTCTCTCTCTCTCTCTCTCCCCCATGTGTCCGACAGGCAGAATAGAAAAAAATCAAGAGAATCCTCTTCTTATTCGGTCTAATCTTGAGACTACCACATTGAGATTGCACTTGCATGTTTTTCCTTAGTTGAAGTAGTTGCAGCTGTAGAAGATAAGCCACGTGAGAAGTGGTGTGTTGTGGCTTTAGCCCTTTGCTTTGGCTCGAGTTTTGCACCAAAGAAAATTGGGAGTTTCGATAGAGATTTTCCTAAACTCTCTTTGAATTTTTAAGAGAAACGATTGGCCAATAGTGTCTTATTTATAGATAGATGCATTTGAGGCAGACACAACTAAAAAAGTGGAAAAGCTATGCCGCATGAAATTCTAGGTGCGACAAGCCCTCCAAACGAAGTCGAAAAGCGATGCTACATGAAGTGGTGTATTGTTCTTGGTACAAACAAAAGGGATATACATTACTTGCTGTGTCAGCAATGGGCATGCGCTAGTGCTTCTTTTGCAAAAAGACGAGGGAGATAAGATGACGGGAAGCTTCACTAGGCAAAAGGTGCAAAATTCTCTCCTTTTACTCTGTAAGACTAAATCCCAGACGACAAACACGAGAGAACATTCTCTTCTCCTTCACGTTCTTGATTTTCCTACCCATACAAGTTGTATGCTTTTACTTTCTTTTGCCTCTCGTCTCTCCCCCTGGGTCTTTTTCCATATTCTCTCTTGTCCACTGTGGAGCACACAACACCCAGTAGCTTTGTTATCGATCCGGTGTTAACTTCATCTCTCTCATGCTCGTGGTCATCGACTTATCGGTGTGTTTTAAGCTTCATTTTCATTTGTACAGGTCACGCAATGACACTACGCCTTGATAGACTATTCTACCTTCATCTGCTGTACCGCCAGGAACCTTTGGTCTATGCTTTAGCTCACTCCGGCTTGTCACATCATTGTACTCAGTCCTAAAATAGAGGTAAGAGAGTGAAAACTTACATCAGATCTTTTTACCCACAATGCCCCAAATTAAAGATTGCTTTTTCTTGGCCATCAGATCGAATGTTGCCTGAACTTGGTTTTCATTATAACAGCTCTTTACATGCTGCCATGATATTCCGCAGACTCGCTCATTTTATTTCCTTGCCTTCTTTCTCACTGAGACAGATTCGATCGAGACAACAGATGGACAGTGCATTTGCAGACATGCTACTGAGAATAAGGCTGTATTACAAAATTGATTTATCAAGTTACATAGAGAACTCTAATAAGAGAAATAAACAAGTGGGTCAAGCACCCAATAAGGATCTGCCCCGTCACTTTTTTATAGACTAGTTTAACTACCTCTAGCAATGTTCCGACCAAAATAATCACTTACGAGAGTCATTTAAGACATTTTTTCCTTTACGTAGAACCAAATTCTATCTAAAAGTGCCCCAAATGTTCAACTTCACTGAAACATCTACAACGTCCTCTTACCTTCAGATTAGAGATTCCAAAAGAGAAAGGCTCGTGATCCAGAAGAACATAACTCTACATTGTACTTATAGACGTCGCTTGACGTCGCAACGTCCACCTTACAGCTTCAGGTGCAAAAATCCCAGGAACCATTTATTGACAGAAGAGAGAGGCTACAAGAGCATTACATATTGGGACTTCAAGGTAGCAAACCAATACTAGAACAAGAGGGAAACAGATTAGCCACCACAGCTTCATTCAGTGGTCACTCGCAGATTACAAAGCATGTCAATGCCTTTCTGCTGCCAACAATACCCATCACGTAGTCCTGCAGGACTATCTTCTTGGGTTATATTAGAGATGCACTTTCAACTCTTGCAGTTTCTCATGAAACTGATTTTATTATTCAAGACAGAAGGCCAGGAATATACAGTAGCAGAGGAAGGCAGACAAACATCTGAAGCCTGACCTGAGCGAGTTTTATTTAGGTTCTTTCTCCACCAGCTGAGTTTTCAGAAACTCCAGCACCGATCGCCGCTGTATAGGGTGCTAAAAATGTCAAAACAAGCTTTAGTAGCAAAAGTAGAAATCAAGCCAAGAAAATTCATCTTACACGCTGCTCGAGACCAACATCTTCAGATTTCAGTGTCAATGATTCCAGCAGCTTTATGCCTTCTTGAAATCCTTGAATGGCATTATTTTCATTTCCAAGGCTCCTGTCAATATCTGCCACTTTCGCCAGAGAAACAGCCACGTCCAGAATCTGTTGACAGATGGATGACCAATTGCCGACTATTAATAACAATTAAAGAAATTCAACAAGGATGACCAATTGCCAACGTGAATTTGCTTGACACGAAAAAATCAAATTTATCAAGTGACCAGTGTCCCATTCACACTGAACAAAAGTATCGTTCAAGGGTTGCTCTTTTGAGAGTCTGTCCAGAAGAGAATGGCAAAGTATATACTATCCATGGTTGCAGAAAATAATAGCAATATTAAGATTGCCATACCACCCTAAAGATTGACCAAATGTCAGACTTGCTCAAACACGGTTATATTGACATTGGGAGAAATACCTGAATGTGGAGTCAATCTGATTTACATACATTCACAGGTGTAACCACAGTTAGAAAACCCAACCTAGCTCACCCACTAACAATCTACGGTAAACAACAAATAGAGTTTGAAATGACATGTCACATTCTAGTAATTTGAACCAGTCATCTGTAGATGTTCTTCTCAGTCAAGAGTAGGTTACAACAAATTGAGAGCAATGTTGAAAACCACGAAAATTCAGAAAGGCCTTCTTGATAACACCCATCCAAATTAAGTAGTAAGTCAGTGCTCCCAAAACACAAGTCAAACTTAAAGGAGCACGACAAAAGAAAAGGCCAAACTCAGGGAGGAAGAGAGACTGAAAGAACCTGCATAAAAATCATGCAAGGGCACATTCTGTATAAGCAACTAACATTCTGTGTGCCAGTATTACCTGCTATGCTTTAATGTTGCAGCATGCGTACTTCGTATGGACAGAGTTTATGATGCTAGCATGAATAATAACTCATAATTAAGTAAACATCTTCTGATGCGCTTTGGTTCATGCAGTGAACCTCATTGCAATGGGGAAGTCAGTTTATCCAACCAAGTTTCCTATTTAAATAACATTGCCACTACAACTAACATGCAACACCAAGAATACTTCTTGACCACATCATTGTGAGACAATGCGTATCATCTAAAAAATTTTTTTTAGTTCAAGCGTGATTTTTATTGTATTCTGTTTTCTAAATTATGTGCTAGTCCATCCTCTTCCCCACTATTGTTCAGTGAACGTGGATAATAGAGGAGAAATCATATGGATAGCAAAAAAATAAATATTCACAACAAGTGCTAACGGATACATTGCAACATAAAGAAGATATCCAACAACTTCCTCACAAAGGCATTGCTGCAATTCAAAGGTAAACTAGAACTTCATGATGAAGGATAAGAACTCCACACACAAGTGGCTAAAAGAACAACCTGCGAAGGAACATCTGGACTATTCTTTGCAGCATCTCGACGGACATTCAAGGATCGGTCATAATAAGATCTTGCGGCTTGCAGGTCTCCATCATAATATTTAAGATCGCCAATTTTGTTGAGGGAAACAGAGAGTGTATGTGTGATCTGCATGGAAGCAAGTTTGACATGCACAGAGAGAGAGAGAGAGAGAGAGAGAGAGAGAGAGAGAGAGAGAGAGAGAGAGAGAGAGTTATTGAGTATAATGTCAGCATTGATTATAATGTCAGCACAATATCAACTAAATACCATGCAATTACCTCCATATCATCTGCTGGCAATTTTTCTAAAAACCCAACACTTTCCTCAAAATATGTGACTGCAGACGCAGCATCTCCTATTGCTCGACTGCAACAGACATGTAAAATTGACAGTCAATTACTATCATCTAATATGTCTCAATATTTGAAGTGTTTCAATTTCACAACGCAAAAGGAATTTTGTAAAATGCAAAGAAACTTTAATCAACTTTACATTTTATAAAATACTATATCTATATCTTTGACAGCAACGCATCAATATCCATTCAAAAGCAGCCAGAAACTACAAACCTTGGAACCACAGGCCGCAGCCTCAAGTCTTGACCACCTTACAACTCAACGCTAACTCTAGCATACAATGTAACAAAGATCTATGACCAAAACCATAACTAATTCCCGAACCAGAGAAATTATCTCAATTGAGCTATCTTTTGTGCATAAGAACTCCAGCCATAATGAGAGAAGCCTTTTCCTGGCTACGCACAGGAATGAGGCAACAGAAAATATACCCCATTTACTGCTGGCTAAAGGCATGCATTTCTGAAATCTTTTAAGTTAAGCTATCTATACATCAGTGTTTGCAATTTCTAGCAGAAGTCCAATTGCTAATATAAAACTTAAAGTTTAAACATGGGGATATCTGGTTGACGAGAGAGAGAGAGAGAGAGAGAGAGAGAGAGAACCAGCAGTCACCAAGCATGCCGAGGACAGCACCCAGCTGAGAACACAATTCTGACGTGCTGCCCGTTCTTGTTATCTGATCTCTGATATCCTCAGCACAAAGACTGAGTCTTGATTTGGCACTTTCCACATTTTGAGCACGAAAAGCCTACACAAGTGGGAAAATAACTTAAGAGCATAGATTGTCAAACAGAACATGTGGCACCACAAAGCATAAAGTCCCAATGATTCAGAAATGCGATTCTATAAACCCACCCGCATGGCTTGTTGAACCAAGAAAGCACCTCTTTCCAAAGACACGTCCTCATATATCACCGTCTCCTTCGCGCTAACTTCCTCTTTATCAACATTCTCAACATGGGACCTCTTAATTCTACCATGGCCTTCGATAAACCGATCAACTGTGCTCTGAAGATTTGAGTCGGCTTCCGTGCCCTCAATATCAGCTCCACAGAGTGGGCAGTCCTTAAATCGCAATATACATGCTCTACATTCAACAACCCAAGCGAAATGATCATAAGGTCCACAAAGCTTAAAGAGGAAAATTGAGACAAGCACCACTGGACAAATAAAAGATATGCATTTGACTGAACTAAACCTAACCCACTCTCCCCACGGCACCCAAGCAATAATTCGTACAAAAACTTCCTTTGATAGACTACTAGAGAAACAATTAATAACACCGGAATAACACGAAAGGAAGGACATTTAAAGTTCCTCACTTGCAGAAGACGTGAGAGCAGGGCACGCATTTGGCGCAATCGAACAGAAGGGCCTGACAGATCATGCAGCTGAGAGGGCCGAGCTTGAACGTCTGCGAGTCGTAGCCGAGGGGGCACTTGGGGGAGATGGCCCCGGAATCCGGCCGCGCGTCGTACCCGAAGGGGCACTTGGGGGAGACGCCCGCGGGATCCGCGCCGGCATCCTTCTGGTGCTTCCGGGACGACGGCGGCGGCGGCGCGTCCTCGGGACGCGAGGCTTTCACGAAGGGGCAGACCGGTTTCATCTGGAGGGGCTTCCAACAGCAATTACCGACGCGGGACCTGCAACCAACCCCACCGCGAGGGGCCGACAACGATCCGTCAGCGACAATCGAACGGAACGGATCGCGAAATCGATCGGCAATCCGAGGCCGGGGCAGTCGGGCCTCAACCGAAGATCAATCGAATCGGATAGATGCAACGATTTCGGCGGTCATTAGAGAGAGAGAGAGAGAGAGGAGACCTAGGAGAGGGGTTGTGGAGCCGATGAAGCTTTGCTGCTTCTGCTTCTTCTTCGTCGTCGCTGCTTCTTCTTCTTCGTCGTCTTCTTCGTCGTCGGCAAGATCGTGTCAGGATTACGAATGGCGGAAAGGCTCAGTTCCCCCCAGTCGCACCACCTGTTCTTTTTTTTCCCCTTCCCCGAATCGATTTTCTATTATCGCGTTAACTATTTATTTGACTTCGTTTTAGGATATATATATATATATATATATATATATATATATATATATATATATATATATATAGTAAATTACCTCACCGGATAATATTCCCGAACTGCATGATTTTCGAATTTTCAGGAAAATATTAAATGGAGAAAAGCCACCGCAAGTCTTATATATCATAACCATTTTAACACATTTATCCCAAATTTTTTTATCATATAAAAAATCTCAAATTTATATTTGCGAAACACATATACATTTACCTAAAATTATTACTTGCACAGTTCAATATTCATCCATGGCATTTATCTGCAGAAAAAAAAAAAAATTCCTACGGAAGGAATTTGAAATGAGGGAAGAAGTCCGCTTTCCTCTATTCTCCCTTCTTACCCAAACCAAAATGTACTTCAAGTTTGATCTTAAAACTGAAAAAATTATCTTGAAGATAGATGCATGAATATATCATGTCGATATAAATTTTGGATAATTATGTCATATAAATATAAATTTTGAGTTTGTATATAAAATTTATAATTTTTGGTGATTTTTTCTGATGGTAGGTAGTGATATTTATTCATCTTGAGAGAATGGGAGCGTTTTCATTTAAAGTGATTTTTGGAGAAAGAAAAAAAAAAAAAAAAAAAAAAAGGTATGCTTTCAATTATTGTGATTTGAGACATGAGAGCGACGAGGGGACAATTGTTTACAATTGGACGTTGAAAGATGAAATTCCTGTGTGCTTTTAAGAAAATAAATAAATAAATAAATACGACATAAAGTCTCAAAGACCTCTTTTCTTTCTTACTTTAAAGACAAGATTATTTATATACTTTGACTCCTGTCAATTTCCGCGGTCGCCGATCGAAAACGGGCCGCCGTAAAATTACGCCCGGCTCGTTTGAACGTCGGCCCGGCCCAGGATCGACCCGCTTTGTAGACCCGCTTTGCAGACCCGTCGGGGCCGCCGCCATTTTTGGACAGTTTGACAGGAGAGAAGAGAGGAGAGAAGCCGTTATCTCTCTCTCTCTCTCTCTCTTCCAGGAGCTTGTCGGCGCTCTTCTGTAGTGGAGCTTCAGCTTGAGCGGAGCTTGAGTGCCTCTCGAAGCCGTAGCAGTTGCACCGACTGCTTCGGCATGTTGCGCGGGTGGTAAAGAGTTTGATATCTGTGCTTTTTTTTTTTTTTTTTTTTTTGGGCTTATTTTTGGTTTGCTTTTCGTTTCTCTTCGTTCGTTTGGAGTACTTCAATCTACTTGCTCTTCGTGCTCCCTTTTTTCCCGCTCGTTTCCGCGCGTCCGCGATGAAAGCGGGGGCCGAGGGGGTACAGGTTGAAACTTTATTATGTACAATGAATTTTTTTTTTTTTTTTAATGTGTGTCCTGTGGTTTGGATTGGAAAAGGCTGGACCTTATCGCGATATCCGCGCTTATATTCGGATAAGCATAAGTCGCGAGCGCTTAGTGACTTTCCATCTCTTGCTTTTGTGTAGGATTTCGTGGGAGTACTTAAATTCGTGAAGTCGGCACGCCCGGCGGTTTGTATGTGGCCATCCTGGAGATTGAGGTTTTCTGGATTCTGAATTGAGTAGTTTGGAGGTGTGCCTAATCGGGGTTTTGGTTTACTAGGAACATAAATGGGTAAATTTCCTTGCTTTTTGGGGTAGTACTTAGAGCTTCAAACGTGGAGGTTGTGCGAGAATTAATTGCCATGGAAATTGCAATGTTTGGAGCCATGTTATATCCATAGGTAGAATGAGAAGATATGGTGGTAGTTTCCTGCGATGAAGGCGATGGCTTTGTTGTACAAGTTCATTTTCCTAGTATTATTCTATTGGTTATGAGGGGTTCTATTTCTCTCATTCATCACTGCTCTGCCAAACTCAAGCTGATACTTCGGAGTAATGAGATTTCTAGACCTTTTTCATCTGGGAATTCAGCAGCTATGTGCTATAGCATGCTCGATGATGAGCCCTCCATTTCTTATGATGGAGAAGTTATACCAAAAAGAGGGAGCATCTCAGCTGTAAATGTTGATGAATTGGAGTCTCATCATGGTGATCATTGTTCTGCTGAGGAGACTTCCTGGTTTTGTGAAAATCAGAAGTCAGAGGAAGTGGAGATGGAAAGCATGAAAATGTCAGACACACACTGCGAATGGATTCGAGGTTGTGAAAGGTTGTACTGGGCTAAATTGAATCAGATTAATATGGTCCGGGGCTTGGACAAGCTCTTTGATCTGAATTCAGAAGCTGCACTTGCTCTAGCATTAAAAAATGGGATCCGAGCTACTTGTAAAATGATTCATATTTTTGCCTCACGGAACATGAATCATATGGCAGCTTGTCTTGTCTTGTATCTTGTACGAACATATCATGGTCAGAAGGACTCATTCACTCTATTGTTAGATACTTTTCTTGATACCTGTACAGAAAGAAGAGTACTAAAAACTGTATATAGTATGCTCGTCAATTCTTATATCAAGGAAGACATGTTAAAGATTGCCCTTGAAGCATCATTTAAAGGAAGACTGCTTGAAATTTTTCCTTCAGCAGCCGTCTGTAATTCCTTATTGCAGGCACTATTACGATCCAACCAATCAGACCTGGCTTGGGATTTTTTGGAGGAAATGCAAAGTCAAGGAATAGGTATGAATGCCTCTATTATCAGTTTGTTTATCAATGACTATTGTATCAAGGGTGACATAAGAAGTGCTTGGAAGTTGGTCACAGAAATGAAAAATTTTGGGATCAAAGCTGATATGGTTGCATATTCTATCATAGTTCACCATCTCTGCAGGATGTCCTGGTTAAAGGAAGCAACATGTTTGCTCTTTAAGATATTGCAGATGGGCTTCTTCCTGGATTCTGTTGTAATTAGTTCAGTAATTGATGGCTATTGTAAGGTGGGAAATCTAGGAAAAGCAATCCATATTTTAAGCATGTGCAACCTTCCCCTTGACAATTTCTTGTATAATAGTTTTCTCACAAAGTTATGCAGAGATCGTGACATGTCGGATGCTTCAAAACTTTTTCTTGAGATGCCCGAAGTAGGCTTACATCCAGATTGTTATGATTACACTACCATGATCAGAGGCTACTGTAAAGCTGGAGACCCAAAGAGAGCTTTACAGTACTTTGGGAAAATGTTGAAAAGTGGTAATAGACCATCCACAACTACATATGCAGTGCTCATTGATGTGAATTGCCAAATAGAGGACATGGGAATGGCAGAGCCAATGTTACAAATAATGATAAAAGATGGTTTAGCGCCAGATGTTGTTGTTTGCAACACTTTAATGCATCTCTATGGGAAGAAGGGCTGCTTGCGTAAGGTTTTTAAGCTTTTGGGCTTGATAACGTCTGTTAATATTTCTCCTGATATCATCACGTACAACACTATCATTCACAACCTAATGAGGAATGGGTTTATGACTGAGGCAAGAGATATTTTAGATGATCTAGTCCAAAGGGGCTTCTCTCCTGATGTTGTGACGTTCACTAGTGTGATAGATGGATTTGCAAAAAGGGGGAATTTTGAGGAAGCTTTCCTCGTGTGGTCCTCCATGAAAGTACCAGTGCAGCCTGACATTATAACCTGTAGTGCTCTTCTCAGTGGCTATTGTAGGGCACGTAGAATGGAAGAAGCAAACGCACTATTCGGCAAGATGCTTGATGCTGGACTGAGGCCTGACCTGATTCTGTACAATACTCTCATTCATGGATTTTGTAAGATTGGATGCGTGGAAGATGCATGCTGCTTGGTCAATATGATGGTGCAGGGTGATATTTATCCAAACAATGCTACTTACAGGGCACTTGTCCTTGGCTTTGAAAAGAAGCAGGTCAGAAATCCTGCAGAAACTGCACACTCTAAGTTGCAAGAAATACTAGCGAAAAATGGCATTTACTTAGGTGTTGATGCATACTTATCTATGGTAAATGGACCTGGCAAGTGAGGCACTGTAATTGCTTCGGAGATGCCCTGGCATGTGTCTGACTGCTTGACTTCTGATTGCGCATGCTATAGTAGCCTTGGAGATGCCCTCCCATATTGTGTAAGTTCTTTTGCATTTTACTTGTGCCACTTAAATATTCATCATATGTTTACCATCTGAGAGAAAATATCATTAAATTTTTGGCTTGCTGGTCACTTGGTCCATGTGGCCTTATTGGAGTTACTCTTAAGTGTTATTTTCTCATTTCAGATGTATGTACTTGGAGACCCGACCACTCAAGATGATCCATTACTTAACTCTATGTAGATCAGCCTGAGCTTGGAGATGGGTGTCTCACAGAATCAGTGAAGTCAGTCGCATTAACTTCCAAGGTAAATGAGTATAGATCTTTTCGCAGAATAAAGTCCATATTACACCTGATAAACAGGCCTTTCGATAAAAGACTAGTAAAACATCTAATTTTGCTCTCCTCAGGAGATTGAGCTGCCGCAATTCTGAATGCTGGCTGGCAGAGGTGTTTTCTTGTCTTAATGGTAAATGTCCATCGATGGGGTAAAGGAAAAGTCCACTGGCCGTCCAAAGTCCTCTTGGTATGCCAATTTGCATGGAAATGAAGGTAAGAGCATTATTCTGGATGCTTGATTATACACGCGAGCTTTGTTGTGTCATCGGTGGTATGCGCTTGCAGCCAGATAAGGCAGGGTTCTCTAGTTCACCACCTACGATGAAGGATTACATTAAATTTCATCAACATAATAATTTTCTTTTTTGTGAGTTTCCTTTTCCATGACTTGCAGGTCCCCTTACATGGAAGCTGCTATGGACCTACTGTCCGCGAGTTTTCATGGGTAACCTAATCTGAGGGGATGGCGGTAATCCTTTGGAACCTTCAGTCTGTATGCTTTAAAAGAGGTGGACGGACCTGGGGAAAATTATGGATCCAGAAGTTGTTAGTAGTCGCTTCCAGTTGCATGGATTTTGTTTCGCTTGCTAGTCATTCCCTCTTTTCTCTATGCTAAGTTCGCACGTAAGCGAGGCATTCTCATGCTATGAGCGACTTCTTGTATGGTTTTGCACATTCTTCTATAATTAGCGATGATCACAATGATTACATTTTCATTGGATGAATACACGTTTTCCCTAGCATTCTCAAAATAATTATCTTACTCCCAATCCAATTACTTCATTTCGACCAGTCATGGATGTACATGAGGTCATTTCTTGACATCTAAGGTCTCGATGAATGATGGTAACGTCTAATACTTTCCACTAGCTAGATGCAGCATCACCGTGGAGAAATTAACTGATCATATAGCCTGACTGGTTGGATAGTTCGCACTTGCACACGAGGAATTCATCCACGACATTTGGTCAGGTTAGGAATTTCATTCTACCCAGAACCTATCTAATTTATTACTGACCGGTGCGGAGCGAACCGAATTGTGGGTTTCCACTTCTTCGCCTTGTCAAATATGAAGGCGGAGGGGACAACAGCCATTGCACAGGCTCAAAAGGCAAGGGGAGGTCTCTGTGCAATGGTGTGACAATCGGCATTCATCAGAATCCTGGAATGAGACCGAGCTAATGTTGTTTAAGCAGGGCCCGTGGATGATGGGCAAAGCGAAAAAACCAAATGAAGTAATACTTTCTTTTCTCCCCTTTCCTTCCTTTTCCCCCCTTCTTTTATACACAGGTACAAAGAATATTCAGGTTATTTTACAAAAACCTTAAAAATCTATGAATCACAGGTGGACAAAATTTACACCTTCAATTCTAAAAGAATAGGTCTCCCAAGGGAATTCTAAGCAGCTATACCAAACCCACCACCACTTAAGATCTAATAGAAAAAAAGTCCTCCTGAAACCCAGCAAAGCATCCATCTCCAAACAAAAGGAACACAAACTACTGTACAGAGAAACCCACAATCCATCTATAGAGGAATCCCTCCCCCCTTTTGCCAAGCTTTTGCAATATCTGATCCTTTGTGTCTGCCAACAAGGTCTAAGGACCACACCAAAAAATCCATGTGCACGACCAACGGAGCACCGCTGGAGTCGTCATCACAAGAATATGCCACATTACTTGACCCGAAATTCATGCCTGAAAACAGTTAGGTTCTGAGTGAACTTATCCCTGTTCTTCGAATCTAGGCTTCGAGTGACATCGGCCATCAGTTTGTCGAAACACAGCGAAAGCCTTTGATGCTGATCCACCGGCTGTTCACACCACACAAACACGTAACCATCAGAAAACATGAAAACGGAATTTCAAAGCTCATCAGTTGAAACTGACAAGCACATGCAGAGATGGGACTTTTATTGAGTGAAAATCTGACCGACCTTCGGCAAGGCTTCATCTAATTACCAAGTCAACTCCAACTTTAAGGAGATTTCTCAAGTTTTGTATGTATACATGAATGCTTGTGAATCCTAGGTGCAAGATTTTATGCCAGATATCAAGCATGCTTACCAAAGAATCACTCCTTTAGCTACAAAACACATACTGACAATTGGCATAATAGTAGTCAAACAGGAAAGAGGAACTATAAAGGAAAACATCAACTATTTGTACTGGAAAACCAAATGTCGTTTGTTACAAAATGGGATCATCACTATAGATACAACAATGAAAAGGGGTTTTGTAGTTGTAGAAACCAAATTATTCCTTTTCATTTGTGCTTTCAATTCAACTAAATGTTGTCTCCATCACCCAGCATTCCACCGACAACTATTGCTCCAATACTCCATTTTTTCTCATTCTTGCAGGCAACAGAGGAGACCCACAATCCACCAATCCAATCATATACATAAAGCCAGTTATCCAGGTTTTTACTACTTCAGGCTAATGATGAGCGGACATTAGCCCAATATACAGTCTGATTGTAGATACTGTCCGCTTTCCTTTTAAATAACTAAACTTTGACCTTCCTACTTGCATACAAATATCCACACATCATAAAAAAAGTTCCAACTTACTTGTGATGACAAAATCTGAGCCGTCAAATCCGAGAATATCTGCAAAAGATGTGAAAAGTCTCAGCTCAACATCAGTGCCAAGAAGAACATATCAAACTTGCATAAATGAATTCCAAATGGAAATGACAATACTTATCAACATGAAAAAGATAAGAACCCATAGCATCTAACTCTAAATACGAGTAAAAATGGAGCCTTAATTATAATCCATGACTTGCCAGTTCTCCCTCCTTTAAAAATTTGCAAGAAATGACTCCTATTAACTTAGATCCTTGACCCCCCATGGTATAATGATGCCAAAGGAGTTACGCAATGACATGGTATTGATTTGCACTAATCATGCAGGTGTAATGCATTGCATACATTACTATACCAAGGAAAACATTCATAATTAATGAACACATTTAGGAAAGAAAAGCAACTGTAAACCAATAGGAAAAGCTAATAAAATCTTACTTGCTCACTGATGAGGATCAAGCTGAGCATTGGTCTGCTAAGACTCCATTGGTTTCCACAGTCCTCGAATAAAACGATCTCAAACAAAGTCTTTAATATCTATACAGGAAAACATAAAAGTCTGAGTGCACATTTTCAATTTGAGCACATGATAAAACGAGAATTACATTTTCCTTGCACTAAAATTTAAACAAAAGACATTTATAATAAAATCCAACTTTAATGCATGTCATAGCCCTTGAATTTAAATTGCAGGAAAAGATTCCTACATTTTCTAGTTTATGTCATTGTCATTCTTCCTCCGCAGAAGTCATTACCAAGAAATTACCGCACTGGGATACTTAGCAAAATAAAATATTGAAAAAATGGACTGCTTTCTTACTTCTGGAAACAAGGTTGGGCAATCTGCAATATGTCGAGCAAGATTTATTGCAGCAGCTGAATTGGGAGCCTCACCCATCGTGATGTTGTTGAAGTAGAATGCTGCCAAATTATCAACAGCAGATGCACACTGAAATGGAAAAACAAAATTAACTTGTTGCCTGTAAAATTCAGAAAAAGTTATGGCACTTAAACCGAAATGACACAGGCATCAAGTAACTTTTTCTGGTAATGCAGAAGCTTATGGCGGAGCTTCTTCATGAAAGCTCCATAACACTACCGTCCGAAAGATATACATCCACAATGGAGGTAATTATATATCATGTTCTGAGATCTCCCTTATCCAACCGGCCAAGACAACTCACAGTTCCAAAGCCTAATTTTAAGCATTCTCACTTTTTGATTTAACATCTTGATATAGACCCCATTAGATAGAAGAGGGGATCAACTAAATACGCACCTGAGATGAGATATTTGTATCCAAACCTTTAAGACCCGATTCAAGTGAACCAACAATATGCATGAAGGTACTTGTGTCGAGATTCAGAATAAAAACTATGTGGCTGCTGAATAAGACCTCTAGGAATGCAAAGTAGGCTCTTGTTAACTGCAAACGAGAAAAAGATACGAGTTCAATGGATGAACAATCAATTATTATAGATTAAAAGCAAATTACACCTTCATTAGAATTGTCATCAATTCTGCACCATGGACATAATAATATGATGCTATTTCTTTTTCTGGATAAATATTCTAAAATTACAGAAACATATTTCAAGCACAACTACATCATCCCAGGCCAGAAACAATAGGTGATATCAATGGGGTGGTTTGGTAAAATACCAGAGAAATTGAAAAAGAAATTACTATTACAGTCTGGTGTAGAAAGATATGGTGATTGAATTGCTTTACTTAGCAAAGCTGTCCATATCATAGGAACCCATGTCTCACATACCTTCCTATATGCTAAGATATCAGCAAGAGGAATTGAAAGTGTCATCTTCAAGGCTATATCAAGTGCATCTGAAAGTGCCCTATCACCATAAAGCTCGAACACACCAAAGTTGACATAATTGCCCGCTAGAGCTGCAGTCAACAAGCATATTAAGAGGCAATTCTAATGCGTCGAGGAAGTGACTGACAAGTAATCAATGATTCTGAATATTACCGATAGACTATAAATTCCTACATCAAATTGCAGAATAGCAAAACAAAATGGATGTAACAGCAAATAAAGGAGGGCGTTAAACCATTTCAACACTCACACAGGCAAGCAAGAGCTACACCCACAGGAAAGGTGCCAACATAGAGCGACTTTATAGGCAGTGAACGAGCAACAAATAAATTACTACATTGACTCAAACAGATTTTTTCCCATTGCCCATATGATGACTCAGGTGAAGCTGTCGGCATAAAATAAGTGAAAAAATTTGCTTAATGATAATATATTTTTTGAAATTAGGTGTGCATTAAAACAACAAACTTTATCGAAAATATCAAAACACTCTGTTGTGAGAAAAATTCATTCGTACCCATATCAAAATATTGGTCA
The DNA here is from genome assembly GCA_014182555.1 of Eucalyptus erythrocorys. Lineage (NCBI taxonomy): Eukaryota > Viridiplantae > Streptophyta > Magnoliopsida > Myrtales > Myrtaceae > Eucalyptus > Eucalyptus erythrocorys. Next base: position 43,722,596 of record CM024603.1, read on the forward strand.
TTTGCTTTTTCCTTAATGGAGTGGGCACTATCAGCTGCTTGGTAGAACAGAAACCTGACAATGACCCAAAAGTCTACTACTCAACTCACTGAATTGAGTGGAAGTAGACAACAAAGGTAGAATTTTTGTCACCACTTTTGCTCATTATACCAAGCTGCCAACAAAATATGGAGGACAAGGGCCCTCTCACAAGGCTAAAAGTGGGTAGAGTCAGGCCCATTCCATTCTGGCTAACAAACCATCTTTTCCTCCTCTATATATATATATATACACATACTCTCCTAATTCTTCCATTATTAGTTTATATCAATGCTGCAAATACTAAGAAAAAATGTGCTGAACTGAATGGGCCATTTAAAATTATCCATTGAAAAAAAGAAACGGGAAGAACATATAATCAATGGAAAAAGGTGAGTAGATTCACAATAGCACCTAATCAAGAATGCTTTTCATTAAATTGCCAACGCATGGCTGCTTCTTTTGTGCTCTTACCTCTAGACAGAATAGTGAAAGAAATCCAGATCCCCTTGTACTTGAAAGCATATATATCAGCAGCATTTGGGAGGGACAATATTCTTGACCCATAGGCTACAATCAATTTACTGACTTCACGGAAAAGAAGTATTCCGTTGGGTGAAGATGAATCAAAAGTAAGACGCTGGGCTTTGTTCAACACAAACTCAGCCATAAATTTCAACATTGGGGTGGTAACCTGCATTTTTCAACCATAAAACGACTATCAATTGCAAAATATTCAAGGCAATAACCAATGAGTGTGAGCCAGAGCATATGTGCCACACACAAAAATAAGACATGATTCACCAACAGTAATCAGAACAAAAAAGATAATCTTTGCTTCAAAAAGTAATGATCATAGGACTGCACCCAGAAAGGACAAACACAGGTCAATAGGCATATTTTTGGAGGGCTGAGGCATAGGTAACCAGTCCAGCATTCACATCCTAGCCTGAGCAATGAGAATAAAAAAAAACGACCACAGGCAAACTGGGAAAAATCCAAGGACAAAAAACTTGAAGTGCATTATATCATTTAGGGAAGGAACATTTCAAAAACTTATAAACATAAGGTCAAATGCCTCAAGTACTCAACTAGAAGAAAGCGAATATATGCATGTGTCCAGTTCTCTGCATGAAACATAATTAACCACCTAAAACATACCTCTGGTGTATCAGACCAATGAGAGATGCCTTTCAAAAGAAGCGGCATATGAGCTGGATATAGCCAATCGAAAAGAAGCCCATACGTTCTCCGACTGCAAGACCAAAGATATTCATGATCACAGCTTATACTTTAATACTGTCAAGCACGTTCAAACATAATATCAGAAGACGTGCCTATTTGTAGCCATTGCAATTCCTCTCAGATCCCTCATTAACCCAATCAATGCATACTTTACAGCATCTGTACGGAACATTGAGTCAGGTGTTGATTCCAAGCTTATGAAAACCTGAAACGGAAAGAAAAACAACCTGGAATGAATATCAGATTGAAACACTACACCATATGCCATGAATAAGCTGAATAGTGGCATGTAAGGTGCATCGATATCACAGAATGAAACCTTCAGATGCAAGAGTGCCTAAAACATCAATCTTATCGCTCATTTATCATTTAATAGAAAGGGTAAAGTTAACAAGTGCCCCGAGTCTGGTCAAAAAGATAACAAGTGCACGTCTAGTATACTTATTTTGATATTATTCCATTTTCAAAACAGTGACTGCACATAACAGGATATTGAGCAAACAAAAAAGGTATCTCCATCTCAGATCAAAACAATTTTTCTGTTGTTCTGGAGAATTGTAAGGGAAGTAGAACTGAGACTGCATTAGCTTTCCTCTCAGATTAAACTGAGAAGCTGACCCCCATCGCGGGTCAAAGGAAAGCCATTAACGATTATGACATCCCAACCCCTCAACCCAAGTTGCAGTATGGGAATGCTCATATCATGAGGAAAAAAACAAAGCTGAGGCACCAGTTAATGTCAACCAGGTACATTGCAAACTGCAAAATTTCCTTAATTTGAACCTTAACTAGTGTCCATGGGCACTCATTGACAAAATCCTACCAAAATATGTTGACACAAGCATTTCACATTGACGGGAGCAAGTGCATCCCAAATCAGGAACAAAAGAAAAAAACCATGAGAATGGAAGAGAAAAATTAAATTAATTAGTAAGGCACTTTGAATGTTACCAAATGAATCACAGTAAAAGAAAGCTTACTTGCAATAGGGGCTCCATCGATGATTTAAATTTCAAGGGGCTATCTTCCAGGAAAATTAGCCAGCCGATAATATAATAGAATGTCGTCCTGCTGCGCGAGCATCTGTATTCCTCCAAAAATGGAAAGTGCTCCCTCTGCATTCATAAGCATGGGGCAAAAAAAGCAGATTAAATTTTGCAGATCACCTGCAAGGGCAGGGAAAATAAAGAAGCAGAAAATTATAAAGCTAGAATTACCGTGTGATTTGCAATTATGAATTTAACAGAGTCCAACTTCAAAAGGAGCTTTCCAGTCATGTAGCTATAGAAATTAGAAGGAAACAAAATATACGTTAAAATTGTAAAGGACACAAAAAACAACCGAACTGCTCAATAGTTGAAGAGACTTATTTAATGACTAACCCCGAAGCCAGCTCCAAAAACAAACTTAATGTGTGATCGATGACTTCTTCACTCTAAAATGGAAATAGAAATGAAGAATCAATAGAGAAACAATAACCATAAATAGTGCAAAAAGATGAGATAAATAAAATTTTACCTCAGTGTAGCATTTAAGATTGGTAGCAATCTTGCTCATAATCACATTCAAAAGTAACAAATGATCATGAATTCCGAGAAGCTCAGACAACCGGGCGTATAACTGCTGCAACAGAACAACAAGAAATTGTAAGGATACACATGAGACTAGATGAAGAAATCTCATAAAAATAGCATCAGCATAATTACTTTTGAGGAATGCATTGCCTGATCACCAACATAAGACTTTCTGAAGTGCTGAAAGAAGGTAAGTAATGCTCGATCAAGCCTTTGCTTGCTCAGTTCACCGTATCTCTGTGACAAGGAATGACAAAGATGTTATCAATGCAATAGAGACCTGCAGAATTGCTTGTCAACCAACAGGCAATATCTACAAACGGAGTGATAGAAAAAGGAAGGAGTGGGAATCTGACTATGACAATCTCCACCAATTAGCAACAGCTAATTTAACAAACAAAGAATGCGTCAAATGCTTCACTTAGTAAAAAAATTTGTATTGGCAAAGACTACCTGACATAACAATCTTACACCTTAAACAAAAACAGCCATATATGCGAAAAATATACCCGGAAGGGGAATATAAAAGACCAGAACTCAGTAACTCAAGAGAGAAATTGATTTAATAAGAGGAGCAAAAGGAATAAGACCAATTTTTGCCATGATCCCATCTATACAACTGAAGACCTTTAAGAATCTAGCTTATTGATGTGAGGAAAAGGGGAAGGAGGCAAAGCCACAGCAATTCTCACAAGGATATCTTGACCATTCAACTCCATAAACCAAAACACACAGTTAAAGAGTCCCAAATGTATTAGGTAAGATGAAAAATGAAAGTTCATCCATAGCCAAATGAACCTGAATGTCTCATTTTAGAATAAATTTCTAAATTGGATATGTATGATTGCCAAGTTACCTGACTGTGCAACCCAGTGTCTGTCACATTAATTAACTGCAGAACACGAGCAGAAAGTTCTGCATCAAGCACTTCTTGTGACTCCATACTGCACCAAATGATGTCGAAAGTAAATTATAGCAACATTTAACATCTAAATGCGCCTAAATTTCATGAATGGATCTGTCCTCGTATGTTGCCTCCAAATAAAACATTATGGGTCTATTCATTAATAGCAATAGGAAGATATGTACAGAAATGTTACCTGCAACCAACGCATTGCTTCATTTTGACTATAGCGGCAATTATATGGACAATCCAAGCCAGTTTAGCTTCAATAATCGACAGATCACTACTGTCACCTCCTGATAATCGTGCTCTCTCCTACAGAAAAGCAATTGACTGCGTATTGGTCCCATCTCATCAAATTCAGGAAAAATACGCCAACGCGATAGAGATATACCGTGTATGTTTGCAAAATAGGCTCCATCATTTGTATTATGTACAAACTACTGCTCTCATACTGCAATACAAAATAAAAGAGAGATTCCATAAGACATCAAGGCAATTCGATCAAAAACAACAGGCAATAATTTAATTGAAAACAAATAGAAACAAATAAACAATGAGAAAGATATCAGAACCTGAAATCTACAGAGATAAGGGAAGCAGTCAAGCTGATCCTGAAGAAGTTCAACATTGTCCAATGGGTTCTCTGAAGGATCATCTGGAAATCCAGCCTGTGCAGCACATTTATTAGTAAATAAAAAATACCTTTTGAAAAGCAACAAAAGCAACACATAGTCACTGCAACAATAAGCAACCTGAATGGAATCAAACCGCGAAGTAATAAATCCTTCAGTGATCTTAGGCACAAACTCCTCCAGCAAGCTTGGTGCATCACCCTTCAAGTAGGGTACAGATGTCACCAATCTTGACCACAATCCCAGAAGGTAGTATACACTGCTGCTAGCCCACTGATAAAAAGGCAATTATTAGTATGTACACAATGGGGATCATGACGTGAAAAATAGAACAAGGCATCAACAAACCTGCCAAGATTGCAAGGACTTTAAAGTGAACGCGGCTACCAACCGTATCCAGTCACCATAGCCTTCCACATTGACAAGTTCTGACAACTACATTAGATTTTCAAGAACTCAAATGAACACAACCAATTGTTCCAAATGCTTAACAGTGACAAATTTTGAATTAGATAATGAGTTGGAAAGAAACACGACCATTCCAAGTATATGCAAGAACACAGGAAAAGGGCGCTTACTCATTACATAACCAAAAATCAATATTATATAATTCGCACTTTAAAATGACCTTATAAGGTAGATTCAAAATTGTATCAAATAATTAATGAACTACAATAAAGGGAAATGAACAGCATGAAGCCTTGGTTATTTGGGTTCTGTTTTTCTGGTTGGGACCCTTCGTACTCCAGCCACCTTAGGTCCAGTTAGCACTATCTGGGTCTTGCTTAGCTTCATTCATTTTAAGTTCCAGTTAGTTAAGTCCCAAAAGATGGAAAAGAAACAAAGAAATGGCAACAAATATACTAGCAAATATGTTGATGCTAAGTGCATAAATCCATATGCCTATCAAGTGCAGACACACGAGATCATAGGAAAAGGGCGCTTACTCATTACATAACAAAAAATCAATATTATATAATTCACACTTTAAAATGACCTTATAATTAGGGTAGATTCAAAATTGTATCAAATAATTAATGAACTACAATAAAGGGAAACAAACAGCATGAAGCCTCGGTTGTGCTGGGTTCTGTTTTTCTGGTTGGGACCCTTCATACTCCAGTCACCTTAGGTCCAGTTAGCATTATCTGGGTTTACTTGGCTTCATTCATCTTAAGTTCCAGTCAGTTAAGTCTAAAAAGGTTGATTCACTGTCCAATTACCAAGTGTACATGGAAAAGAAACAAAGAAATACAACAAGTATACAAGCAAATATGTTGATGCTAAGTGCATAAATCCATACGCCTATCAAGTGCAGACACGCCTATAGCACATGTTCATACTAAAACTTGGAAAGGTGAAGTGTGGATAGCACCACAGTAAAGAAGCAGCCAATAAGTACAATACCTGATAATTTACTCTAAAGCGCCCGAGAAGTCGACAGAACTCATGGTAATTGTCATGATCAGCAAGACCTAACACCAGATCAACAAATTTTTTAAACCAGAAGTGGAGGGGAGAAGTCATAAAAGCATAGCACGTCATGCAGCAAAAAATTTCTCCATAATAGTTAGCAATTACCATTGTAATAAACTTCATCATGCACAATGCAATATTCAGACAAATTATCAACCCACGTAAGCAAATACTACCTTGTCCTGTTTGCAAAACTTCTTTAGTTCCCGTCATCAGATGCGCCAAGAACTTGGAACGAGCGGCATCATTCGTAAACAGAGAACGTCTTACTGAAGCCAAGCGCACCAAGCATTCAAGTGCCTGAAGAACATAAGTAGAAACTTCTGATCAATTAGAAATTTCCAGCGAGCTCATTGATAAAGAACGATACTACATAGACAGGGAAGAATTCAACCATTGAGTCTCTTCCTAAAAATGTAACCAAAATATAAATAAATGACAGAAATGACAGGGAACTTTCAATGCCGGTCATGGAGAAAACACAGATAAATAACCCAATACGCTGGCAAAACACAGAACCACTCACCCTGACACAGTATAAAGTCATTATCAACAACCCCTTCTCAAACCTACCAATTATGATTCAACTACAAACACAACTTCTAAGTTCAAAAAACATAAGAAAAAGCGCGATCCCTCATCAAGCTAGACTAATCTAAAAAACGAGGACTCTATCAGTTGCAAAGACAAACATATCAACTTAAACATAAAATCCATGCCATCCTTCTCATGATTAAGATGTAATTAAGGGTGATATCTATTTCACATTGCAATAGGATAGATCCTAAGAGTACATCAAGTAAACGACGAGTGTCATGTCCAAGACTATCTGAAGCGTCGATTTGCACAAATTCATCAGATAAAATCTGCTTAAGGAGTAAAATACGGTAGATACCACCCTTGAAAATATGCAAAAACAAAATTTAAGTTCAAGCAAACCATCACAAAGTCTGTATCCCTAGGTGTTAAATCTGAAAGAGTCGTAAACTGCTACAGTTGATAACTGTCCGAATGCAAAATTTTAGAGAAATATTGAATTAACTGAGTCTCTATTGTCAAGCAAAATATGGTGATTAATACACCGATTAATTAATTATTTAAAAGAGAGCGCCCCAAAAAAGATCCTTACCTTTCCTAGCACAACTTATCGGAACAGACAATACTTCCCAAGATAGAGAGTATGATGCGACAATCAATGCATTTATGGCTAATAGCTAACTTAGTCTACATCTATGAATGCTACCGAAGAAGAAGCAACTAAATTTCAAGCTAGCAGGCAAGATAGTAGTGGCATGTCAAGCAATATCAAAAATGAATGGAAAACCATACCTCTTTTGAAAGAGGAGCATTTCCAATAGCATAATAATCAAAAAAGATCTGGAGAGTAGAAGGATCCTCCAAAACCATCCTCCAAGATGATGGAATCTATAGTCATAATATCATATTAAGTCATTTCAACACAAGTATTTGATTATAAAAATAAAATAAAAAATAAAAGAATAAAAAGAAACATACCTGAACCGTACCAAACTCTTCTGAACTTTCATCAATAGAGGTCCCCACAAAATCAAATGACAAACACTTAAGAGTGAGTGAGAGTGCTAGCTCCTGTAGACGACTTGCTACTGCACATACAGCATTGAAGCAAACAGATTATTAAGCAGGATACATCACTAAAAGGTTAAAAAGGTTGTTTATGATTATTTCCTTTGTCCACTTACCATCATTTTTCAGTTGATGCAGAGATGTCAAGGATATCTGGAATATCTGGGAAAGTGATTGATCCCTAAAGGAGCAAGCAACCCTTCTGTGGTGTGTTGATGGCAGGCCTACGTTAGACTGCACGACCATGAAATGAAGAAATCTCTAAGAAATTCCAAGGAAACAAAAGGAAGAATAGTCCAAACAGTAATCATCACTATATTTCCTACAAGAGAAGTAACGAAAACAATCTTAAAAAAATATTCATCACTTTTTCTCCTCCACGAAGAACCTTAGAGCCAAACACAATATCTCATTTCTTGCTCAGAAAAATCAGTGAAGGTAGTCAAAACTCGTACTTCTGTTGACTCATACTTAAGATGAACATAATATCGGATGCTTATGTCATTAAACACTGTCACATTGTCATGAAATAAGAAATAATTCTTGTATCAAATATTACAGTAGTGTTCAAGAAAAATAAAGAGAAGGTAGAAAAAATCCCGACCTGGTTCATTTCTGAAACAAGCTGATTCAATATCTTCAAACCAATGGCATAATGATCAGATGTTGCCTGTGGAAAAATAGAACATGAAAAAGGAATACCATCATGACAGAATATACTTAGCAGTTACAATAACAAGAAAGTGGAGGCAGCTCCATCCAATCCCGAGAACTATGCCTAGAGCAAGACCCATCAAGGTGAAAATTGCACCTATCTCGCTGGTGTTTCTATAAGAAAGTGCACACATTACAAATGGGATTATGTGTTTTAGAAAAGTTCCTACATATCTCATGCAACGTGTATATCAACTCTCAGCTGTAGAAGGAAACAGTGGAGCAACTTTCCTTTATAAACAAAGGTAACGATTTGAATGGAGGAATCGCATAATAAATGAATAAATGATGAGGTGAAACTGGTCCTAAAGAACGATATGGTGATAAATGCATTTAGGTGATTTTTTTCACTAATTAAAAGAAGGAGAAGAACGTGTCTTTAAATGCAATTAGGTGATTCCTCCACTTTAGAATAATAAGCACCAGTTTCCAATATGGCAGGATCAACAATTAATAGGGATTGAAAGGTCGCAGGACCATAAGCAGAGGAGAATCACAAGATAATCGCGATATTTAGGTGACATGACATTTTCCCAAGTTAGACATCCACATCACATCTGATGTTGGTCTAATTTTTCTTCCTTTGTACAATAGATTAGTTCATGGAAACTAATTTAACATTAGAGACGCAAGGTGGATTACATGCAAAAATGCATCGATAAAATGCATGCATAACAGGCAGCAATGTACAAAAGTGCGAATTTGTACATGAATAACAACTGAGAGTGCTTGATGAATAGTAATATCGACCTGGCTCAAAAAGTCCGTCGCTTCTTTCACCACATCACGAAATCTGTCATCATCAAACCACCCGAACTTCGTTATACGGCACAGAAGTTGAATCAATGATGCCGTCACAAAAGGCTGTAATTTCGGTCCTCTGGTTGCAAGATAATTAATCAGGTAGTTTCCTATAAAGAAAACCGACAGATTTAGTCAACGAGACAAATCCAAAAAAAAGAAAATAAAAGAATGCAGACATAATAACCAAATGAGTATGTTAATAGACTGTTGGAGTCTAGAAGATTACGGATATCAAGACGCAGCTGTAGAGCAAGGGTATGCTCAGTGACTTGCTTTAATAAGCTCGAACTAGCCAGCATCAAAGCATAAGGGGTCAAAGCATTGTCAAGGATATACTGGCACTGTGAGATGTAATCTGTGTTAACCGAGAAGCATTTCAGAGTGTTCTCGGCGTGCGCCCGTTCAGCTGAGTCCTGCGAATTGTACAACCTCTCGCACAGCGCCTCTAGCTGTGCCAAGCTCTCCATGATTATTAAATCTGACACCAAAAAAAACCAAATGCCAAGTTATTAGAAAACAGCCAATCTGTCCACGATAAACGGAGGACCAAAATCCACGCACAAGCAACCGGCTTGAAAGTCACGGAATTCCAGCAGAGACTTCACTAATTACCCTTCCTTTCAAAAACAGAAAAGACGGCGAAACCAGTTTGCTTCTTAAGTTAAATTGTCCCTACCAAAAATAGGACATCCATTTCCACATTAGAGGACCAATCCGGAGTTTAGCAGAGTTTTAAGCTTTGTTTAACTGGAATGAGGTCAAAGCTCTCCGGCGAACATTGTCGCCGAAGACCGTATTTAATCAATAATGTCAATATTCGGTCCAGATGAACTTAATTAAACCAGGTAAACGCATCGATCAGCGATCAGCCGCCGGCGCACAACTCCCCCGACGCTTGCCCAAGGATTTCGCGCTCGAAACCGCACTCCCCCAGACCAACACCGCAGTGATCATCCACCACCAGGCCGCCGATTGCAGGCGTCCCGCCCGAATGCGCGAGGCTCACTCCCGAGACCGACGACGCGACCACCGATCGCGCGCAGCATCGGCCGCAATGCACATCGCGACGGACGGACGGACGGACTCCGTAGAATGGCGATTCCGGAGAGGCGGCGGGCGGGGGCCGGTCCGGAATCGAGCCACGCGAAGCGACGACGACAGACCGACGACGGCACAGAATCAAGCAGCCAAATCCCAGAGAGGCGCAGAGACAAATACCGCTATCGGTGATCGAGGATTTATCAGTAGCAGTCCGGGATAATTTCCCTCCCTCCGATCACGGGGGCGCCGGGCGGCGGATCTGAGATCCGGCGAGAGTCGTGGCGGCCGTCGGTTGGGGCGACGAGCGAGCGCTGTCGAGCCCTTTTTTTTTTTTTTTTTTTTCGATCGAAGCGGAGAAACTGAACACGGAACGCGAAGGTCTCGCGGCGAGCGGCGAGCGGGTTGGAGAGAGAAAGAGAAAAAGAGAGAGTGGATGGTCGGAGTTTGTCTCGGCTGCTTGCAATGGAGAGAGAAAGAAAGAGAGGGGGGCAGCGCTTTTATGCGACGGTGAATTTTGGGGTGTGGTGTAGCGTACGGGGGGAATTTGTCTGCGTCGCGTGGTGACCGTCCGATTAAGGGTGGGGGAGGGGGCGTCCAGGGAATCTAGGGCATGCGTTGGCGTAGTTGTTTTCGGAGAATCTCTTCGTTGTTTGTCCCGCTCACGTTTCCTTTTGTTGCGTACCGTTGTTTCGCTTCGCGGCTGATATTATCAACTGCTCCTCCTTGTTTAATCAGTCGTCGGGTCCAATGCATCGGACGGTCCAAATTGCTTCGGCCCAATTGGATCTTTTTCCTCTTGGTCATCCGAGGGGGGAACTATTTCCGTACACGCTTCCTGTTTATTTCTTCGAGAATTTTTTTTTTTTTTTTTTACTTTCAACCTACGGTAGCCTATAAATTATATACTACTTTGCGCGCATTAAAATTATTTGCATTTATTGAGCAAAAACATCATTCGTGAAGTAAGATCATGAGATTAGCTCCAAGTTGAATCGTCTTTCAAAATGTATTTTGAGTCTCTTCTATACGTGAATCGAGCTTAGAGATAATTTTGACCTTGAAATTTTACCAATAAATATCAATTCATATCATTAGATGAATTGTAAGAGGATAAAAAAAAAGGGTTATCATGTTGTGTTTAAAAAGCAGTTGAAAATATCATGAACAATTCTTTAAACTTGGAAATATATCTTATCCTAAAAGCATCTAGTTGAATTTCTACTCCACCAAATCCACGTATTTTACCTTTTCCTTATTTAACATATGTATCCTTTGGTCAAGGATAATGGACTTTCAATTACCACAATACCCTTTTTGGATAACTATACTAAAATTTCGACCCAAAAAAATATATACAAATCAAATTGGCTCAAAGGGTAATCAAATGGAATTTCAAAGATGATCGTATAAATTGATTCTATACCTGTGGATAGATAGATTAATTGATAAAGAGATAAATAGAGATATGCTTTTAGCTGTGCTTTTAAAAGTGAAATCTCACATAGATGGATTTTTAGTTAGCTTTAAAAAAAACAACTACGGGATTTAAAAATTAAAAATATATATTTTGATAAGTAAGAGTAGAATTGCTTGTTTTGAAAGCCAGTACAAGATAATTCACCGTCTTGAACTTATGCTTTCGCTAATTTCAAATTATTTGAGAAAAAATTTATTGCCCATCAGAATTGTCAAACTTCTTCTGGATGACCCGGATCTATAGTTGTCCTCGTCGGCATTGAGGAAGGGCTTGATTCCTCCGTCTCGCTTTCAAATTTCTAAAACTATCCTTAACATGTTCTGTATTCTACAGTGATGGCAATCTGAAAGATCTCTTATCTATCTTCAAACACACGGCAAACTTTTTAAAATTCGATATTGAGCCTATCGACGAGCTCGGCTAATCAAATAATTGAAAAAAAAAAAAATCACGGTACTAATAAAAGAATTTCGACCAGGGGCCTATTGACGTGCTCAGCTCGCCAAACCTGCAGCATGGTCTAGGCAAGTCATTTATTTTCTTGGACTCATGCTTGCACCCAATGGCTCGATTAGGCTAGGTCATTTGATAAAGAAATATCATGGGCAGGGTTAGGCATGGAGCATTGGGTCCAATACTAGACCAACCCCTACCTAAGCCTGCCTATTGATCAAGTGAGCGTGCTAAGTGTCTTCTATAGTCACGTGATGATACAAAAAAAAAAAAAAAAAAAAAAAGATGCTTCAGGTGCATGATAATTGCAAATTTGATCTATCAAAAGAAAACAATGAGTTACTACAAGATAAGATGAATTTCGATTGGATTGTGAATTTCCTAGTGTTTAAATTTGGATTTTATCTACTGTTCGTATTTGCCATCTTAATGCAGCAAGAAATTACACAATATTTATCACAATTTTTTGTTAAGATGGATTTGAATAAATTGTCCCGCACTCCTCAACCTTTAAATATAGATCTCACCACTCATATCTCTCTTTTCCTTTAATTCGAAAGACCCGTAATTGTCGAAATGAAAACATAACAAATAAATTCACATGGCATATAATTTTCCAATTTTAGTGGGAATTTACGTAAAATATATTTTAGCGGCTTGTTCTACCAACTTTCTGCGCATGCAATCATTTGCACTATGAGAAACCATCATTTCAGTTTACAGGGATCAGCGATGCCGTTCTTGTAGGCGGTGCGAATGCGAAGAAGGCGCGCTGCCACCGTCGGCCGTGAGCAAGCGCCTCCTCAGCCATTGGTTGGAGTCGTTGCAGCACGATGGCTCGACCACGGAAGACCTCGCCGGGCGTCTCCGCGCGAGCTTCCTCAAGCACTGGCGTATCGAGTTGCGACCACCCTCCGCAAAGCCCTACAGTCGTCCGTAAGAAAAGGAAATGATAGCAAAAGGGAAGAAGGATTGGAACTACGTTCCTAGGACGAACGGAGCAAGGACAAATGGAGCAAGAGATCCGGCTCCTCGAGGAAGAGGCTGGGGAGGAGGCGATTGCGAAACAATCGACGACGAGGTTGTGATTGATGAGTGGAATGCGGAGTCGAAGTTTCAATGCTGCAAGCGAGCTCCGGTGACCCTCAACCTCACGAGCTCAAGCAAGATACAGAGACTACAATCGAGAGGAATATTAAGATAGAGGCAAGCGTCATACAAATCGTTTTGGAATCGAAATTGTGCGCTGATTTAGTCACAAAATCAGACGTTCTAATTTACCACACATACCGACATTTATGCCGAGAGAATTCTAGATCTTCGACGCAATTACCTTCTCCATGTTTGAGAAAGTTCCGGAAGTTCTTGGGCAAACCCTGGACAATTTCGAGTCTTCTTTGATCATGGAAGATCCCTTGATCATGGGAACCTTGTGACCGTGACACAAGGAATAAGAGGGCCCAAGAGAGTTGATGGCGCGATGAAGGGTTTGGGTTCGACTTCAGTTGACGGCATGGCACTGAAGGGAGAACGAAGGGCTGAGGTTTTGGGATTTAGGGGGAACCAAGGAGGCGCTGAAGGTGCTTTCGCAGCGTGATGCCTGTGGCTGTTGAGTTTGCTCGGGATTAGGCCCATGTTCGGGATTCCGATGCTCGGACCAACGGGTCGCAGCAGGACCACGTTGACTCGTGCCATCATTAAAGTGATTGGCCTCCCATTTTACCTAATTTCTAGCCTTGAAACTGTGGTCGGCGTCTCCATACAATTCTCGGTTTCTACCATCTTTTTGCGTTGTCTCATTCTTCACGTGCGCACAATGAGTTTTGGTAGCGCCGTCCCTCCTTTTGTTTTACTTGTAATGTCAGGATGTTTCATGCGATGCACAATTAACAACTGCCCGAATTCTAAATTAATTACAATCCTCAGATATATGAAGCTAGGGCGATTGCCCTAAAGGATTACCCAACCTCCCTTGCCTACAGCTCATCCAAGTCTGCCCAGATGGCCGAGGCTTCTCGTTTGGGGCAAGCACCAACGATAATCTCTTGTCGGCCCTTGGCGCCTTCTATAACTTATGATGCAAGATTCTGTGATCCGGCACCATCTCGAATCTACAGTGAGCAGGACATGCGAGTTTCTGACAAATTGACCAAGGAATTAGAAGCGACGTGAAGTGAGGTTCAAACACTTCTCGACGTCACCTATCACCGACGAAGTCTTCTTTTTTTTTTTTTTAATGCAAAGCATGCTCGCTGTTTCTTGACCAGTTGGGCCCGACCTTGTCGAGTCCTTCGCTAACAAAGGGGGCCCATTCAAACCACGAGCTATAGTTTCCCTCATCATTTCGCGCCTCCACAGCTCTATATTTGATTTTCCGTTCGTCTCTTTCTCGATCAAAGAACAAAGCCCCTAGGACAAAAAAACCAAACGAAATGCGTCACCGCCGAAAGATAATTCCTCCAATCAAGAACGGAGAAAGAAGAAGACGGCGGATCACGTAAGCCTTGACGCCGGCGTCATGTATTTGGCGGCATAGACGGGCATGCATCCTCTGCAATCCGCTCACGTCATTCGCCCGCGATTGGGGTCTCTCCTTTTCTCTCCGCTCGGAATTTATTACAAAGAAAACGATACGCATGGGCTTTCGATTCCCATAGCCTCCCTTCCCTCCAAGTCCAAGCCTCGCTTTGATACTTTTGTCTTTTTTTGTCACGATTTTCACCCACACGTTCCACGAATCTGTCCCTTTTTCTTTCCCGCTTTCCCGCTTTCCCGCTTTCCCGTCTCTGTGAGGTTAGGCAGCCTCCTTTTTCTGGCCGCAAGCCCTGTCGTTTTCCGGGAAAATAACATAATATACGAGCAGCATCGTCGATATGTCAGCTCTGAGGGTATTTCCCTGGTTGTCGCTGCCCTGACGAAAGGGAAATTACAATGTGGGGCGGTGGTGCTCTGTGCCTATCCAAGGGTTCGGCCGTCGACTTGCTCGAAAATGTAAACGACGGGCGGTGGAAAATCTCTGAAACTCTTCTGACCCAAAAAAAATAATAATAAAATAAAAATCTCTGAAACTCCTCCGACTAGCCAATCTTGAGAACTGCCTTTTTCAATACGAAACTCGAGAGGAGACGAAAGACAACTGGGTCGCTCCCGTTTCCCCTTTTCTTCGCCCCCCTTTTGGAGTTCGGTCCGCTTTGGATCGTGTGGAGATAGATGATCTCCGTACCCGTTCCTAAAAATGCTCGACCCGATGGGGTCAAACGGTTCTTTCTCCTCATCACTTGCATGACCCAACACCCACCCACCCCATCTTGGCAAAAGATTCCGCCATCTTCTCTTCCGCCTTCACGCCTCTCGAGTCGTCCGAGACGCGGGCATTAGTGAAGCGGGATCTAAGGCCGCGATCCAATGGATGAGCAGAGAGAGCCCGGATAAGGGGACGAATATGGAAAATCGATGAAGGGGAATATGAATTTTCCGAGAAAGGGGGCAATTATTTTCCGGGATATGCGATGACCTCACGCACTGCTCAACTTGAGGAGAAAAGAGGGGGATCATTCGCGATGCCTTTTGTCTGACTGAGTGAGGGAGATGGAGAAAGGTGATGGTACTGCGGCACATGGTTTTGGTGGCTTTTGCTGAAATTGGGACGGTCTCGATGAATTCGTGTTTTACGGGGTATCCTACTAGGGCATGAGTCCATGAGAAATAAGCTCCCCAATTGTCACGGTCATGTTGGGTAGAGACCGGGGGCACTTCTAATACGACAAATATGGATTTTTTTTTTTCATATAACTTAATAATTTAGTACATTTCCAATGAGATCCTATAAATATATGGTTATAATGAGTAATCGGTCAAATTCGATGACATAATGGTTTCCTAAAATGGTCATGTTTCTAAAAACGGAAAGTTCTTTATTTTGACCAAACAAAATCTTTAAAATATGAATTACAATATTGATGCATGTGATAACAACGTGTTTCGAGCCGATTATTAGTGAGATTTATTTTTTAGCTCGTGTTTTTAAATTGGAAATTATTTAAAATAACGCTAGATAATCATTAGGAAAAGGCGGCACGTTCGGCTTGGCTATTCATATTAAGCGATCTCATTTATTGAACTTACGGAAAGATTTAGATAACTTAAAAAAAGAAAACCAAATAAAAAAATCACCCCCGTTCATTCCATCGAAAAGCCCAAGAAGCCCAAATTCGGGAAACCAGAGAGAGATCCTCTCTCTCTCTCCCCATCTCCATGTGCGGATCCCGCGTGCCCAATCATCATCGCGGTCGCATGCACGTTAGGCCCCCCAAACCCCACCCGGTCCCCACGCGCCACGCCGCGCATGGACCCCACGCGCCCCGAGCGAATCTCAAAAGTACGCACCGCGCGACTCTGGTATAATAATCTTCTTGACTTTGGTCAGAACGACTTTCATTTTTTTTATTTAATTTATTTGATTTTTTTAATAATAATTTCTTCTTCCCCATTCGAATGCGCGGGTGCAAGTGTGAATGAAAGAGAGAGAGAGAGAGAGAGAGAGAGGGGAGAGGTGTCCTGCTCACGCCTCTTTTAAAAGGTCCGCGAAGGTGGAGGATACCATTCCTTCTCTCTCTCTCTATCTCTATCTCTTTCGGCGACCGATCATGGCGTCCGCGAGGTGAGGGAATCTCTGGACAGCGGAGGCGGAAAATGATAGAGTAAGCTCCCGGGTCCTCCTCCTTTTCCGGCCGTCCACGGCGGCGGCGACGATGATGTGCGACGACGATGGTGATTTTGCATGAACGCGACGACGATGTTTGATCGGAAAGGGAGGAAATAAAGGAAAGGAAAGGGGAGAGAAAAGGAGGGGGAATTAATTAAAGGAAAAAAAAAAAGAGAAATATGAGAAGGGGGGGGTTGGGAGCTGTTGCCTCCTCCGCTTTTGTCTCCCCTGAATTCTCTCCGGTTTTGCCATTTCTCCACTCAATCGATTTCCTTCCCTCCTCCGCCTCTCCCTCCTCCTTCCCCCCTCCCCTCCTTCCTCTTTCCCTGAAAAATCTTCCCCTCTCCTTCCCCACCCCCTCTCTCTCTCTCTCTCTCTCTCTCTAGGGAGCAAAAAGTCGCTCTCTCTCTCTGTCTCTCTCTCTCTCTCTCCTGTTATGGTGAATGTCTGTGTGCGTTTGGATCTCGACGTTCGTGTACTTTCTGCGCGAGGGTCCGCGGCTTCCTAGGCTCTCTCTCGTGTCGAGGTCAGGCTTAGGGTTTTCTCCGCGTTTCTTGTTTTGGGGTGGCGGGGATTTTCTGCGTTTTCCGGATCTGCGGAGAGCATTGGCGGCGATCGCGTTGTTGTTTAATGATTGGAGCCACCCCCTTTCGCCGTAATCCGCGAGAGAGAGAGAGAGAGAGAGTTGATGATTCGGAACGAGTTTTCCAGCTTGCGGAGCTTCTTGGAATTCTCCGTTGATTTGATGATTTTTGCTTTTCTCGGGTTTCAGGCGTTCCGTGCGTAGCTAGCTATTCCTGGGCGGCCTAGCTCAATTCGAGGCCCTTGGACCTGGGAAATTCCCAATTGGTGGTGTATTGATTGGTCGGAGAAAGCAGTTTCCTTTTTGGCGATTCGGAAATCTTGTCTCTGCTCTGTCGCAGTCAGATTCAGGTGTGCAATTCCTTCGTGATGGGTCGAGGGGGGAAACTCTCTTTTGCGACTTTGGATCTGATTTGTAGAAAACGGTTAAAGCTTGCTTGAATTGTCGTCTGTTGAGATTGTTTAGTCTTGTTAAGGAAGACCCTGTTATATCTAGTAATGTCTTGATTGAAGTTTGTGCAGTTTTGTTGTGTAATAATTGTTGGGAATCCTCTGCAGTAGATGGCGTTGTGGTTCTAAGGTTGGTGAGCTAAATGAATTCTGAATTCTGCTTTAAGTGTATCTCAAAGCACTGGACTGGGTTTATTTGTACTTTCATGCTGCCTTGCTTTATTGACATGCCAAGTTGGATGAGACTCTTTTGAACATAGTGATTATTAAATCCTCATTACCCCAATCTCCTCGATGGACTTCAGTCTTAGAAGATGACTTGTCTAATAACATATGTTTAATTAGCATTTTATGAAAGCTTGATTCTACCTTTTCTTTATAATTGTTTTTTCTGTTAGATGTTTATATGCTTTAGTTTTTGGGCCTTCTCCAATTTTGATTGGCATCTCTTCGCTTTGTGGGCTTTTATATCTTGTTTTGCCGAGAGGGAAACTTTTTAAATATTGTCATCAGTTTGAATGGTTTTCTTGGAAGATTGAGAATGTCTCCCTAGCTACCATGTTGCATCTAACATGCTCTGTTGCAAATTCGTTTTCTGGCAGTTAGATTGTCACCGCCCTGTTGCACTTCTGGAAAGGTCTTCTGTGCAAATACAATTGAAAGATATGAGCCACGCAACATTTGAGTGTGATGATGGGGTACTCTCCCAGGATCAGATTGGCTCCCCTTTGATGGATAAAGGTAAGAGTGGAGGAAGTGCGGATGGCGGATCAGTTCTGAAGAAAGGTCCATGGACGTCTGCTGAAGATGCCATTTTGGTGGACTATGTCAAGAAGCACGGGGAGGGAAATTGGAATGCTGTTCAAAAGTTCTCTGGGCTTTCTCGTTGTGGCAAGAGTTGCCGGTTGCGGTGGGCAAATCACTTGCGGCCAAACTTGAAGAAAGGAGCATTTTCTGCAGAGGAAGAAAGACTCATTGTGGAACTCCATGCAAAAATGGGAAACAAATGGGCCCGCATGGCTGCACATGTAATTACTCGACTTCCTTATCTAGATGTTGAAGGAGGAGCTTTCACTAGTTTTCATTATTATTCTTGTTTGCTTCCTGCACAGTTCATGTAGTAAAATTAAAATATAAGGATTTTCTGTTGTACCTGCATTGCACGAGATATGTGATCTATTGTTTAGCTAGTGGATTAGATTGCATCTGATGCATGTCTCTTAGTTTAATGTTCCTTTGGTTTAGATGAAAAGTATCCAGTATAGCTTCTTGCATGGTTAAAATTGCTGGTGTTGGCATGCAATGAATTTGGAAGTTGTTTGAATATAGGTATTTTTAATAAAGCAGACCACTGGAGAGTAATAATTTGCTTCCAGTCTGAAAAAGTTTATACTGAATTTCTGAATTTGGTCAGTTTTCTACCATGTTTGAAGTCCGTTGTATGTATGTTACTTGAGGTTTTTGAAAACTATGAAACAGTCACTTGGAACTCTACTCCTTGATGTGAAGATTCTGCAGTGCCTGAAAGAACTAGTCTACCCTTTAAAAGACTATTCAGGACAGTTAATTTGCAACCATCAGAATTCTAAATATTTCATTTATCGAGATGGTATCGTGTCAGAAGAGTATGTCTTGGTCAGTTGCACTTTGCAATAAATGACTGTGGTCACGTTGCAAGACCTCTGGATCATTCGGGTGTACATGAAAGTCAATTTAGCATTAGGAATTCACTAATACAAGTACTGGTAGTGATGCTTTGTTGAAATTGTTGTTTTGAATTAGAAAATAATTGGCAGCTCTCCTGTTACTTTATGCTGCTAATTACAGATGGCATTCTTGTACTATGAGCAGCATTATTGTATATATCTATCCATGCTGGGACGCATTTTGCCCCAATCATGTCTCTTTCTGTTTTGTTTGGCTGGATGAGTGCGTTCTAAGAAAAGAAGAATTCACAAAAGAGACGCGAGTGACCTAACTCCTTATGCATGCTTTGAAAAAACAACAAGGCAATGCAGAGGGCACTTTTATATGTACACTCGACAGCAAAAGAGTACCTTTTGAGGACAATTACTCTACTGGCCTTCAGCTTTGTGTGTACCTAGGGTCATTAAGGATTTGCAACACTTTTCTTTCTCTTCATTTTTTCTTGTTCCTTTCATGACTTAGAATATGAAAGTGATCATTTACTAAACAACTGACGGAATGTTGCATAACTTTGATGATTTTCTTTGGTTGTGCATGACTGCACATTACCTTCAATTCCTTTTCCTTCTTGCACTTGTTAATAGTTAGATTCGTCAGTTCCTGTACTTTCCACAAACATTGTCCAACTACACTTATTTTCTATGTGGATAGTTCAACATACTGACGTTCTTCACTTTTTCAATTGCTCTTGGCATCTTTTAGCTGCCGGGTCGTACAGATAACGAGATAAAGAACTATTGGAACACGCGAATCAAGAGACGTCAACGTGCTGGCTTACCTCTTTATCCTGCTGAGTTGTGCATGCAAGCATTGCAGGACGGTCAACAAGGTCAGACATTTTGCAGAATGACCAATGGGAATAAAGGTCATCATGAGATCTTGCAGGGCAGTGGTTATGAGATTCCAGATATTTTGTTTGACAGTTTCAAGGCCAACCAGAGTGTCTTACCTTATACTCCTGAAATTTCTGACATTTCTGCGACCGGCTTGCTGATGAAAGGTCTTGCTTCTTCTCAATGTGGTGGTTTGGTGCAGCCAACAATGCCTCGTCACAAACGTCTTCGTCAATCGGCATCCTTTTACCCTGGCTATGCTGATATTTACAAAGATGCGTTTCCCTCGATGCATCAATTTGAGGATGATTCCCGCGAGAAACTTTCTCGAGCTATCGTCCATCCTTTTCCGATTGATCATGATCCAGATAAGAACCCACTGCCCTTTGGTGTGGTTCAAGGTAGCCATTCCTTTTCAAATGGCAATTCCTCTACTTCTGAGCCCTCTTATGAGGCTTTGAAGTTGGAGCTCCCTTCACTCCAATATTCTGAACCCGATTTGGGTAGCTGGGACACTTCTTCTTCCCCTCCTACTTTACTTGAATCGGTCGATAATTTTATCCTGTCTCCAGCTAGAACCGGAAAGGCTGAATCAGAGTGTCTTTCTCCCCGTAATAGTGGGCTGCTGGATGCTTTAGTTCACGAGTCGAAGACTATGAGCAGT
Organism: Eucalyptus erythrocorys; assembly: GCA_014182555.1. NCBI lineage: Eukaryota > Viridiplantae > Streptophyta > Magnoliopsida > Myrtales > Myrtaceae > Eucalyptus > Eucalyptus erythrocorys. Next base: position 43,743,483 of record CM024603.1, read on the forward strand.
GCCAAAAATAGTTCACCTGAAAAAAGTTCAAATTCATCTGCTCTGACACCTGGTGATATAAGCAGTTCCACCTTGGATATTTGCAAGTCTGAATGGGAAGAGTATGGTGACCCCATCTCTCCACTGGGCCATTCTGCAACTTCAGTTTTCAATGGTTGTACTCCTTTGAGCACTAGTGGAAGCTCACTGGATGAACAACCACATCCCGATACCTTCACTGGTGAGAATGTCTTGGAATGATTTTTTTTTTCCTTCTGGTTGCAAATGTTTTTGTTCTTTTAGGAATTTGACACAATGGATGTAGCAACTTAGTCGAGCTCCATTACTTAAAACATCCTCGAGTTTAATGGCTCCTGATTAAAGCATGCTGCAAATATCTTCAATTCCTTTTTCATTCTTTGCTGTAGTTTGTGCCTTCTACCATTTTTCTCTGCTCTCCTAAATTATCCTTCCTTCAGGCTGGATACATATGGATCATGGGTTAAGCATGTAACAATTGTTTTGGTTGTTCTGCAGGACACAATGTTAAACCAGAACCTTTCAACCAGGTTCAGTCTCCTGAGAGCAAGCATGAAATCCCTGCCCATTGCGACTTGATGCGGCCTGATGCTTTGCTTGCTTCAGATTGGTTTGGACTCGGTTCTGGATCTCTGAAGGATCAATCCGCCATTTCTGATTCCATGGTGTCGCTTCTCGGAGATGATCTTTGCAACGACTACAAACAAAGCATCGGAACTTGTACTTCAGATCAAGGATGGAGACTTAATTCGTGTGCTTGGAACAACATGCCTTCTGCATGTCAAATGCCTGAACTCCCATAGAATTTGCTAGGCTGGAATTCCCCAACTGAACCGACTTCTGTTCCTGTCGATAATCTGTCTTGTCAATCCTAGTCGCACACAGAACACACAAAGGTCACCATGATGCTATTCTGCCTGTAATTTTCTTAGTTCTCTTGCTCTTAAGACATCTGGTATTTAGAATTTGCCGTGTGAAACTTTGAACTACAGAGGCATTTAGGTGTATGTTGACCTTGTTCCTCTGTAATTGTTTGAATAACCGAATATCCTGTATTGAATGGTTGACGCAGTCTAAGATTGTTCACATTATTTTCTTTCGGGTTTTCTGTTTGTATAATTAATCGGTATCCCCCCCCTTTCTTTTTTTTTAAATCTTCAAAAGTGTCCGGCAGTTCTGCTGTGATATCTCCAACATTTTATCCATCGTTTTCCAAACCTTCAATTAAGATATATTATTGTGGCCTTGAATTTAGTGTTTCCCGAAAATTGAATAACTATAAAAAAGATTTTCTCAGCATAATTATTTATATCACGTGAAAAAAGTTAATCAAAGAAAAGAAAAGGGCAAAAAAGAAGAATATCAACAACAATTTTAAGCTTAAAATTTTTATCTTGTCCTTTTTCAATCTAATCACCATTTACAATTAGGGGTGAGAAGAATATATTGAACAAATTGGGAACCGATTCTGATTCCTAAAAAAAATCTTGTTATTTCAAATTTCCAAACCCTAATTCTTATTCTTTTTTGGCTCGTGTTCCATCATGTATGCTCATTGTTTATGCCTCTCTTATTTCTATCAGTCTCTCGGTCACATAGCATTCTCACCTCGACGCCTCTCAAGCTTAGTTTTTTAAGATCATTAGAGTGTCGTCCGTGGAGATGAGTATCATGTTTAGCTTATCCCGAGCTTGTCTTATCAACGTGTAGTAATATAGACTATGCAATAACACTTTTCAGAGAGTAGAAAAAGAAGAAATTATATACGGTCGCCTACCAGATGGGTCCAGGACTAGGAATCGGCCCTTCTAGGGTGGAAACCGGCCGCCTGGAAATGATCTCTCCTGTTTTCGATGAAAAAATCAATTAGACTCCTTTTTTTTTTTCCTTTTTCTTTTTTTGTGAAATACTATTTAGCCCCTCTTCCGAAATTAGGAATTTCATTTTTTTTTTTCGGGCGAAATGATGACCATTTTGAGTTCCCTCGGCCCTCGCCTACTTCCGCAAGCTCTGTTCGGGCGAACAAAACCTTCCCTAGTTCGTCGGCGAGAGAGAGGGGGGAGAGATTTCAGTGGAATACATGATCATCGTCTTCCATTTTTTCTCTGCCTATGGCTGTTATCAATCTCCTGCTGGGTTTGAACTGGACCATCACGAAAGTGGTCGAGAAATCTTGCGTGCAGAGCACAATGCTATTTGAATGCGATAATCAATGGGGAAGGGAAGCATTTTCCGGGTCGAAGGCATCGACGTGTTCTGGCCACTGCAAGACTAGTTTGATCTTTCTCTTTTGACGAGAGAGAGAAAAAAAAAAATCAATTTTCCGCTCGATCGTGTTCTCACTGGCCTAATATGCTATGCCTTTTGCCGTTCAAGATCCCCAGAACGTGCGGGAAAGATGACCCCGTATGAGCTTTGAGTGGCGGAATCTTTTTGTTGAAGAAGAACGACAAGAACAGCCATGCATTTCTTTTTTCTCGGTTACTTGATGATGACTACTAGGCTGGCATCCCTAAGGAAAGAAGTTGTTGCCAACTTCATGCGCACATTGCTGTCTGCTTTACTGGGTTTATTGCCACTGGATGTGCAATGAATGATGAAGCTGCAAAGCATGCTTTTTGTCCACTCTGGTGCAATTTTCCTCCGAAGATCGTCCTCGGAAATCATGTTACATCGGCTCCTTTTTTTTTTGTTTTTTTTTTTTGGGTAAAGGTAAGAATAAATTGAGCTTAAACCAACTACACAAAAGGGTTTGGCGCCAAAAACTTACACTCATAATGACAATAAGTCAGAACGAGTGGAAGAGAGCCGTAAAGATGCAAACAAAGCGGTAACAAAACAAACGGAGAAGAGCCTAAACAGCAGGCAGAACCAACTAAAGAAGGGCAGTTAGGGCAGCAACAAGGCCAGAAGATACACAGTTTGGTAAAAAGGTTACAGGTGGCATCAAGCCGGATGAAGGTAGCTATAGCTAATATCTTATAGCGATGACTAATCCTTAAAAGATTCTGCATTGGCGTCCCCCGATGTTTCTCCGCCCTTTGTGCTGGTCGTTTCGCCACTAGCCGTGCTCTGTGCATCACTTAAGGAAGTCCCGGAAGAAGAGGGTTTCATTGGAGGCGATGGCGGGAGCCTTCCGCTCACATAACCCGTGCCATGCATCAGTTCCGTGTCCGCATTGAAGCTTCTGTCATCGTATTGAGATTCGGTGGAGTCTGGCATGCTACCGGCTGAATCTGATCTTGCTGGGGAGAAATCTCTAATGGAGCAACCGCCCTTGCCTTCCATTATGTAAGTCAATACATCGACTACCTGCATTTGTTTTGGAGGCAGACTGAGGAAACCCTTACAATGGCAAGATATTCTTAATAAATCAGCAAGGAACAGATTCTTGATCAAAGCTTAGATGCCCGTTCCTTCGCTAAAGTCCAACCCTAACTACTTAAGTTACATGTGGCTACGATGGACCTCATAAGCAAGCAGGTTACATGTGCCTAAGATAAACCTCGTAAGCAAGCAGCGTGGGATAACATTCGTGCCCCTCTCATGTGCAAACTCGAATGATACCGAATGGAAAAATGGACTTGGAGCGAAATAATGGAGAAATAAGATGACCAAGAATCCGAAGTTGAAATATGAAATGGGACGTGAAGAATTGAAAACTAGCTCCAATACTATAATAAAAAGTCCAACCCGAATGTTTAAACTGATAATTGGAGTGAAGCTACATGTATCTAAAGCCATGATAATCCCGTAAGTAAGAGATACAGGATAAATTCAATAGAAACTAACTATGAATAAGGAGTTGTTCCACTATCAGTTTAGACCGAAAGTAAATTATTTACCTACAACACTGCACATTCTACAGAAATCCATCCAATTAATGTAGGACAAGAGGAAACTGAGTATAGGACAAAACTGTCACGAGATTTTTAGAATGCCTAGTGGTTCTGTTGCCGTGTTCATACATTCAGATCCATGTCTTAGTTTTGTCAGTACGTGTTCTTTTATCTTAGGAGATGTATGACAAAGAACTACAGATGATTAGGAATGTGAAAGTGCAATGCCATCTGCGTCCAATTTTAAAGGGGCAGACAGCATGCAATTTTGTGTGTTTTGATTTTCGTTGTTGCTAATCTTGCAGGATATTAGTGAAATTGAAAGACTGACCACATCCATAGTCATCCTCTTTTGAGGATCCTTGCTGAGACATTTTTCTGCTACTCGAACCATCCAAAACAGTTGGTAGACGTCATGGAACTCCCCAATCCTGTGATCAATCAGATCTGGATAATTTCGTTCTTTCAATAGCGGTCGTGCCTGCAAAACGTTATAAGCTGTCAGTAGAGGAACCTTGTATACAGAAGAAAGGATTAAGTTGCACAAGCAGGGGAATAAAATGGAGAGCAAGTTAGACTGCCTGATTTTTTTGGCAACATGCCACTGTTTGCAGTCTGAAACAAATGAACCAAAACAGGAAGTAACTTTTGTTCTTGTGAGATTTTGTGGGACCACTACCAACTGTTCTAAAAGCTTAAGCTTTGCCTAGTACTAAGTGTGGAAATTTAATTGGAGAGGCAAATAGGGGCCTGGAAGATTCGAACTCAGGACCTCCTAGCTCTAATACCATGTGAGATTTTGTGGGACCACTACCAACTGTTCTAAAAGCTTAAGCTGTTAGATGAAGGCATGGTTTATTATTTAAACATTCTAACAGTTCTTTTATGAAAAAAAAATCACCTTCTAGCAGCTCCGTTCCTTTATGCTTGATAGAGGGCCTTCTTTCTTTGATGTTTTATCAAAAAAATACAGCGAAGGAAAATTTTTTTAAAGAAATAGTTTTCAGACTGCCTTACCTGGAGAACTTAAGCACCACACTTTTGCAGACAGATATTGAAGTAAATATAGCCAACAGGAAATTTTATATTGAAGCACATAATGAAGCCAGTACCCATCCTACAAGACTTTTTCCTTCAAGAGATTTATCTGTGGTCTTCCGTCCTGTTATCAGCTGCAACAGAACGACCCCAAAGGAGTACACGTCCGTCTTGGTAGAAACTTTCCCATATTCTGCATATTCGGGGGCTAAGTATCCTAGAGTTCCAACGAGTCTTGTCTCAGAGCTGTATTCCAAGTCTTCACGTTGAGTTTTGGCAAGACCAAAATCTCCTAGCTAATACATATGCAATTCATTAGACAAACTTCAGTTTGGCATAATAGGTTTTGTACCAAGTTAATAGATTGAGTTAAATGTAGTATTAGTCTAGCCAGATTTGTTATAGCGCCTTTCATGAAAGTTTAAATTACATGCTAAAACTTGTAAAGAACATTTTTAATGACAAAATATAGGTTTTACATATCCCAGATAAAGGATACTTTTACGTCCATTTCCGATTATAAAATTCCCAACTAATTTGTCACAGTATCATCCTTTTTTTTTTGGAGCTAATTTCTTACTTTTGAAGAGCTTGAGGACGACTTAGAAGGACGAGTTATAATTGTTTAGGAAGACAAAAGACTTGCTGGATCTCACAATTTTGTTAGTCTTTAATTGAAAAAGTATTCAAGTGAATATTTGAAGATCCAAGGATGTCCTGTAGGATTTACCAGTGATTCAAAATCATGCGTCACTAGGATGTTGTTAGGTCGCATATCTCTGTGGACGATGTTCTTCTCATGAAGATACTGTAAACCTTTTGCGGTTCCCAAGGCTATTCTCATCCTTTTTTCCCAAGTAAGGGTTCTGCGAGAGTGTTCTGCACCATGAAAACATATCTCCGTGGTTAGTTTTATCTGCATATTATATTCAGGAAAAATCCTGTTCCACACTTTGTGTGAGGAAAATTATCACGCGACTTGGAACTAGAATAGTGCAACAATTAGTACAATCACGCGCCTTCAACACCTTAGATACTTACTGGACAGATGCTGATCCAGAGAACCATTGCACACATACTCATATACCAGCAACCGGTGATTTCCTTCTGAACATGATCCTAACAACATGACCAAATTCTCATGCCTGGCTGTACTGAGTACATTAACTTCAGATTTGAATTCCTTCTCTCCTTGAAAACTGGCACTTTTATGTTGCTTAACAGCAATTTTCAGCCCTTTCAGATTTCCTCTATAGACAGAACCAAAGCCACCTTCTGATAGAAAGTTCTTTGGAGAGAATCCTTCTGTGGCAGCTTGGAGCTCTGCATAAGTGAAGTCTCTTTTCCATCCAACGTTTGGACGTCTATTCTTGCAAATGGAGCATATAGGGTTTTTAAACTGCTCATTTTGTTGACGATCTTCCATGCGATCACTGTTCTTGTTGCTGGGATGTACCTGTGGGTCTTCCAGACTGAATCCACTATCTGGATTTGTTTTATCTTCCTCTTGCACGTCTGCAGCGAGTAACGGGGATTGCTCTCTGGCAGTTTCATGTTCTGTGTTTGTGGTAGTCTCCTCGTCGCGAAAGTACAGAGGGGATCCCTGGTCCTCAGTAAAGCTAGAACTCGAGGCTTCAGTGTTGCCCAGGCTTGAAGTTGAAACCGTGGTTGTGATAAGCTGCTCACTTGATGAAGATTTATAGAATGCAGATGTTCTGGGAGGATGCCTTGTGGGTTCTGCACCAGCACCATCACCTTTTGTTCTGTCATTTTTCTGAAGACTGGTAGAGCCTAAAATAACATATTATAGATTGAGATGCAGTATTCATTGCAGAATAAATTTTGATATCGTGTTTGCTTGAACAGTATTTCATAGATATGATGCTGTGATGCCTCCCTGTGTGTGAGCACATTGAGCATGCCTATATCTGATTCTTATGGGTAAAAGTCATATAGGATGTCTCCAACACTATAATGTGATTCTACTTTCTTCTTTCAGGAGTTGTTGTACGGATTAGTTGGGAGGAAAAAAGTAAGAAAAAGGCATTTCTCTACCCAATTTTCAGCCACCAATCAGATGTTGCATTCACACTCCTTGAACTTGGAAGACTTCTGACTATTATTCATTAAACCATCCACAATATGGACTTTGTCTTTCATGTCTGTGGAATCGATCTATGCAACTGTCTTACCTAGTTCTAAAAGAGAAAGTGAGCATATTATATTAGACGGCAGCTCATCACTTGAATGTAAATTTAACCAATGAAGCAGATTGAAGCTTCTACGAGGCTCAGATTTGAATGTTCAAAGAAGTGCATGTGTTGTAATAGGAGTTCAAAGGTGTTTGCACAAGATACAAGAAGCCAATATATTACTTACTCCTGGGAGACAATTCGTCCTCTGTGCCACTGGGTAGCATTTCAAAATATGTGACATGACCTGCAAAGCTTCTACTCTCAACAGTGCTTTTCCTGGTGGACGTTTTACTGTGTACACTGGCTTTTTGCCCTTTCAAACTTTCAATGCGGTTATTGCTTTTTACCCTTGCTATTTCACATGAAAGATTTTCCCTGAGGTACTTCTCATCCTTCTTCATCTTCCTGCATCAAGGATGTGACAAAATATATAGAAGTCTAATTTTTTTTTTTTTTTTTTTTTTTTTTTTTTTTTGGGCTCTTGTGTTTTTGATGCTCAATTTTCCTCTTACTGGTATAAAACAGGAAGAAAAATCACTTGTTCACATTATGGACTTTAAAATGCATATAGACAACACCGTCACTTGAGCGGCGTGTTTTGCTTTTACTGCATAGAAATGGAGGTCTTACGTTGTGGAAGGTCCAATGGTAACATGGTAGTTTGGCTAACCTGTCAAGTATCACCCATGTTGCCTCAAAACTCTTGGCAGCCTTTACAGCAACAACTTTAGGCGAAGCTCCAGCTTTCACATCTATTAGGAAGTGAATCTGAGATTTCATAAACAAAAGTTTGCTTTGTTACCTTATAGGTTACAAGGATAAAATGATGGCGTCAATTTTTCCCAGTACTTTACCTAGCAGCTAAGGAAATTAGTTCATCTTTATGCTACAAAAGAAGAATTCAGATTCATATAGAAGAACTTGTGAACATCATTGTGCAACTAATCTAGCAATATGCTATTTCCTTAATGTCATCAGCCAGATATCTATGGCCATGTCTACTGAGATTAATGTACAAAGTGAAAAGAGCTGCTTCCAGGGGTGTGCTCTTTTAAATTGTCAAATTTTCCAAATCTGAGAATGAGAGGCAAGTCAGTTAAATTCATATTCAGTACTATTGAGGACCTAATTAAAACTGATTTATGAAGTGATTAGTATAATCTGAATAAAAGTCTATAGCCAAGTAGCTTGTGGATGCGTCTAAATTAAATTTGTTGTACTTATAGTATAGATTGAGAAGCTATAGGAATGGTAAGCTTACTGCTACTTTATGTAAGTGTTGCTAATTGGCATGTAAAAAATAGATCATTTTATTACACAATCCAGCCATGCAACTTCTGTTTATTGCATGCTTTTTGTAATAGCATTCTCAGAAAATTTTGGTTTAACTTGCCAAAACACTTTCATCGAGGGGATTGTGTTCCATCCATATGATATTTTTAAACTATCGAGCTACATATGTACCAATTTATAACAGTCAATTGCAAGAATAAATAATTGATAAATTAGTATATCGTGTGGTGAAAACTTATGTTTGTGAACAAATGTCTCCTGTACACTGCACTGGGCATTTGATTAGCAGCTTTTAGTGCACTTCCTAATTTCAAGGAAAATTGGTTGCATCTTAACAGCATAGTTGCGACTGAAAAGTTATCTAAACTGTCAGCATGATCATCTTAATCTCAAAGCTGAGATGTGCTATTTCCCGGATTGAAGTGCATAAACTGCTTATTTGTTGGATAGAAGAATAATTCCTATGAGAGGAAGCTATCTACGTATGACAGATAAAGGTTGAAAAATAAGTGGAAAGCCTCATATTAGAAGATCAGAATGGCAAAGGTATATTGTTGTCGTGGAAGCACAGTTAGGAGCGTTATTCTCTAGTACTTATCTCTAGATCTCTTTCTGTTCCTTTTCATTACAGTTTTTGAGTGGTTAATTGCTTGCCATGTAAAAAGATCTTAAGAGAAGCAGCGTGTGTAAAGTCTGACTTTTGCTATATTACCTCTGCTTTCTTGCACTCTTGATATATCTCCTTAAGTTCCTCATTATTCATGTACTCTTCCTTCTTTCGTGCAACTTCTTCCCGTACAGTCTTCTGATTTGCTCCAAGTATGGATGCTGAATCCACTTTGCTCTTGTAGCCCACTGGATATACGAAGAGAAGAGTGTGCAAGAGAGAGAAGAAGTTAGCAAACAAAAACTGGTTTAGTGGTGAATTAGGCTGTCATTCTCTTCCCCGTACCTGTTTCCTAAGTGAGAACAAAAGTATAAAATCTTACGCAGTTTTCCAGCCTTTGAAAACGTACTAGGATTAATAACCTGGTGGAGAACTCCTAGAAGCAGGAGCTTATGTCCAGACTTACGTGGTAAGCCCTTCAGGGCCCATTTGATTGCACTCACGCTAACATCTTTCGAGGCATCCACAATCACCACCACTCTTTGAAGTTCAAAGGACATTTTTTTTTTTGTGTTGCTACTTTCACTGAACTAGAAGTGAATATTGCAAACAAAAAAGAACACAAATGGGTAGAAAGCTCAAAATCAATAGTTTTCCAACTAGTTGTTTTCAACAACTGCTTTAAAGTTTCTGGAAGACGACCTTTCAGACATCTGCGACCATCCTATGGCAGAAATTTTTAAAAACAGTCATATTTGAATTCTTGCATGGTTGGCTCAAACTTTTGTCGAGACTAGATTCAATGAGAAGATGGGCACAGAAGACTGAAATTAACATATTCACAAGGATCTCAAAAGCAGGTTCCTTGTCAATGTTGTGCAGACTTTGCTGCAGAACTTTGAAAGCAGTTGAGGTATAAAATGGTGGTGATTCTGAGCAGGATCTCTAGGGATGGCCTGAGTGCAAATTCGGATATTCTAGGAATGGCCCTGGGAGTTTCTCTATATTGCAGGAAGGAATATAAGTACACTTTCCTTATGTTGATAATTCCTAGGTTTGAACGAGCATCTTATTATTATTTTTATTTTTTTAGACAGATTGGTGGCCTCGTCACAGGTAAATATTGTCTGATAACTACAAAGCTGACAAGTTTTTCTTCGTCGGCAACTCAACCATATATTATCACTTAATTGCTTGCTGTTAAGGGTGGATGACCGTGACAATTGAATTAAGTAAAGCAAATATTGAGCTGTTTCGAGGTTTGATTGGTCTGCGATCTTTTGTCCTTGTCATATGTTTTTACATGAGGACGGTATCCTTATAAAGATGTTTTTCAATGAATTTGTTTAATCTGTTTGAGAACTAATTCTGAAATCTCGTTCAGATACATCCAATCTTGGAGATCGATGCGCCCAAGGACCAAAACTTCAAAATAGCTTACTTTTCACTGTCAGAGGATGCCAGGATAAGACATTTCGAGTAACAAGTTGTTTTCAATGGTTTGAAACTGTGAAGTGGCATCCTGAAATGCTCATGAGCGTTTTCGTCTCTCTAGAAGCGTGACCAATCTGCCAATTTTCCCCGCATCTTGTTTCAAAGCAGCATCGAACACCTTCTTTGTCTATTGACATCTTCAGTCTGTTCATATTACGTTTCAACTCATTACCTCCAAGGTAAAAGACGCAGATGAATATTTCCTGTAATCCTAACTGAGCAGGAATTTTCACTGGACTTGGTTTTTCTACATTATTTCCACACAGCAGGGCAGGTCCAGCACCAGGAGCTTGAAGGTGCTGTTTGGACTTTCGCTTGGTGGTACGTGCACGGAACGACCAGGTCCTTGAATCATCAAAGACATTATCGCTTTAAAGACATCGCCATTGGCAATCTCTATGTTTGGACACTTATTACTACAACCCGTTTTGCTAGGAATGTTTATTCGTGTTGGTTGCCATCGCACGGACCCCATTAAGGATCCTGACAAATTTGTGACTGGCTGGAAAGAAACGCTAATGGGACTCTTTATACAAGAAACAACTGGTTTGTGAAGGACAGACGCGCGACGGCATCTATCATCCGTCAATCATTTCATTTAATTGCACGAGCAATTCTTTCTCTGTCTTAACTATTTGTTCAGTAGCAATTGTGAACCGCGGATTCGAAGAGCTACATGTGATGCGCCAGTACGAAATGTTCGGCCTAGAGCAGACAATACGGCTCATTCATTCCTAGATTCCCAGTGATTCGATGCTCTTCATGTTTTGGTAAAGGGATGCGTCGGATGTTCATATCTAGCTCTTTTCCTTTTCCACGGAAAAAGTTATAGGTGTGCATCCAAATGGGTTCTATCTGAAAACTGAACTGGACCACCTAAAAAATAGGTCAGGGAACAAGTTCCTAAAATTTGGAACCAGTCAAAAACAGTTTGGGAACAAGTTTTGATTTATCCATCCGAAAATCAGACCGAACTGCTTTGAATCGATTTTATAAGCTAACAAGCCAAACCCATAATTTCTTTTTCCCTTAAATTCTAACCTCAGCACTCTTTCATTCTTTGTCGAAACTCCTTGCTTGCTCTAATTTTTTATGGAGGATTAGGGAATGAAGTTTCATAATTTATGTTGCATGTTACGTGTTTGAACTTTGTACATGACTACATGTTCATCTTATAAGGGATTTCCGTTATTCATCTTTTACTTTGAACCGTTTTGTTACTCATTGCCTTATATGATTTTGCTGTTAAAAAAAAAAAAAAACTCTTGAGTAAGCATTGAAACCAGACTTGAAAAACACTATAAATTTCAGGATCAGCTCCAGGGTAGATTTTAGATTTCAAAAATTGAGAATAGATTATAGAGTATGTTACCCACCCTCGAACCGATCAAGAGTTATCCTCAAACTAATCACCCCTAGAAAGAGTTGAGGTTTTAACCTGCGAACGCTGCTACAAGCCAAATTGCTTTAACGAAATGTCAAAAACCATGAAAAGAAGTATTTTGACCTTCAAGAAGAATTGAACACATGATTTTCTCTAGACTTCATAAGAAAAATTGCCACTTTGAGCACCGGCACCAGAGAGTGCCCAAGCTACGCGAGGTTCACATGAATCCAACATTATTGCTTTTCATTCACGCAGCAAGGATCAAGCACGAAGAATTACTGCCTAAGCCCTATCCCCCTGCAAATGACTGCAGAGCATTGGTCAACTAACTCCACTTCCACGCACAGATTAGCGGCTAGCCCTTGCTCCAACAAAAAGAGAAATGCACATCTCTATTCTAGGAGACATCACTTACATCGGACCAGAACATCACCATAGGATCGGTGTTTCGCAGCATTAAAATGGAAACGGTAAACTATAAAATGACGGTACAAAAATTCACCAGACGAGCAAAAGAAGAAGCCAGTATTGCTATAAACTCTAAAGGCATCTGCATCTGCCTCATAATCTCGCAGTAGATCAAATAATTCCATAATGCTCATAGCACGCCAACTAACTTGGCTTGGAGTCTCTCTTCAAAGCGGTATGCTAATTGACTGATGGAAGTACATAATTATCAAGAAGCTTCTATAAACTGGGGCAATGGAAAACTTCCACGCACAGAGCCCCTCTGTACTGAGATAATGCCTATAAGGTATGTCAAAAATGAGTCCTCGGGAAAAAATGCTCTTTCTCACGTGTGACAAGGATTTCAAAAATTGAATTCCTGCCATGAGAAGAGAAGAATATGACCTCAAAGGGTACATCCAGAGATGGCCAATCTCCACATGCACTTCTATAAGTCAGCAAGGGGGTGCAGCACATTATACCGAGCTTTTCTTGCTTCTGAAGCTCTCCTTCAGCAATGCAAACTTTTTCTTGCATTGGTTCACAGTCTTCCCAGGAACTGCAGCTGCCACTCTCTCCCACCTCTGATTGGTATCCTTAGGGAAAGTCTTTAGTGCTTGTACTAGTGCCCTCTCTTGAACAGCAGACCAAACATCTTGCTCCGAGCTTGATGAACTGCCGTTTTCAGTAACCAAATCATTGGGATCCTGGTTATTCACGACTTTTGTCGAAGATGCTTCTCCATTATCCGTCTTGACAGCAGTACTTTCAGCTGTTGGGATAATTGTTTCTCCGACTTCTTCTCTGGTTGTAAGTGGAGATGCAATTGACACTGCTGGTTTCCTTTTCTCAAGAAATGAATCGAAAGCTTTGGAAGCATCCGGCTTTTGGAGAAGCACCGTTTTTGTTGCTTTCAGAATTTCTTCCACTGATCTTCCAGTACCTATGTACTCCGATATGACCTCCCACCTATGAGACGTTCCTTTGGGATACTTCGTCATTCCTTTCCTCAAGAGCTCAATCTCTTCTTTTCCCCAAGGTTTCTCCTGCTTCTCAAAGTTGCTTAATGGGACACTGCCATTTGCCCCCACAGAACTATTCGGTTGCTCATTCTTCTTAACACCTTGTTTTTTATCCTCCGACTCAGGTTTGGCCCCTCGTGCATTTCTGAGAATTTCTGCACGTTCCAAGCCCTCTCGGCCTTCCATCTGATCACATAAGCTCCTCAGCGCCTCAATATCAAGAGACATACAGAGTGTTTCCACATCATCTGCAGAGAGATCAAGCAAATGCTGGGAGATGATAGGAGACGAAACTGTGCGAAGACGCGTCCTCTCTTTGCGTAAGAGCTTCTTTTCTCTCTCTTTCACCTTCTTCTGCTGCAACGCAGCTTCAGCAGCCCGCTTTTCATCCTCCTCTTTCCGGCGTTTCTCTTCTTCAGCAATTCTGGCAGCTTCTTCCTCCTGCAACTTCTTTGCCAGATACTTGGCTGTCTTTTTCCTCTGCCTCTCTGCTTTCTCCTCCTCCTTTCTCCTCAGTATCCTTGGATCTCTCTTGTAGGCATTATCAACAAGAGTGCGTACCCGTGCATATTCTTCCTTTCTAGCTTTTTCTGTGAGCTTTGCATTCTGCCTCTCCATCCACCTCTTGTGGTCACGAGATTCAGCTTGCTCAATATCGAACTCATCGGCATGGGGAAACTCTCTCCAGCTTTTAAAAGAGTACCAAAAGTTGTAGAAATTGTCCACCTCCTTAATTGGTGTATTTTCATCACCTAATGATGGGATTGGCTGGTTAATAGACCATCGACCATTTCTCATGAAAGCAGGAGCAAAGACCTTATAGAAGTCCTGCGGTGCACAATCAGTAGGTATTTCATCGTCGAACTCATCAGTGGAATCATAGATTCTCCTCTTCAAAGGATCGATCAAAACCTCATACGCTTCTTGGATGGCCTTGAAATGGTTTTCAATTTCATCCTTCTTAGCTTGTTTTGCAGCTTCAGTTTCCTCAGCTAGAAGCAGTGTGGCCTGTTTGTCAGGGTGATACTTCAGGGCCGTCTCTCTGTAACTTTTCTTAATTTGATCTTCTGTTGCAAGATACCTCAGATGACTCAAACCCAACAAAGCATAATGATCTTGCTGCTTGCTCCCCGAACCAGCTTTCTTTTTACCTTTGCTGCTATATGAATCAAATGATGGCATGCTTGTCTGCTCTTTATCCCCAACAACAGCCTGATCAGAACCATCCACATCTTCCTCCTCACAGCCAAGGAGCTTCATAGCAGCAGCATGGAAGGCATGTCCAGCAGGTTCATATTTTAAAGCCTTCACAGGAAGGCAATTTGAAGCCACATAAATTGGCTGTCCACCAACAATCTCATCTGAGTAGGAAATTAGCCTGCTCGTTTGAATCGCCATTTCGCCGGAAATGAGATGATGAAAACTGTGGAAAGAAGCTCCAGGGGTCAATATCCACAAGCAGATCTGTTCAGGTGTATTGCTCTGGTCATCCAACAATTCCAACTGCACTTGCCATCAAAACTACATCAATATTGTTCAGATAGAAGCATTAAATAAAAAAGAAATAAAACCAAGTTTACAAATCTTGGAGAGTCTTTTCAAATAAGTAGTAAGATTTCATTAAGAAGGCACAGGGAGGGTAGTGTCCTTATACAAAACAGCTTTGGGCAGAAGCCAACATATAGAAAATTATGCACAAAGGCCTGTTTGTAACATTTCCACCAAACTAGATGTATGAAATTAAGCTGCATGGCTACACCACTGAAAAGTACACGACTAGCTTTAAAGAATCCAAAGAGGATGTAGAAATGCAAACTTAATGTAGGCCCTCCATATATAAATGGAATTCCTTTCAGAAGCTAGGTTTAAATAGCAATCTAATCATTATGTCCACAAAAGGAAATAGGATCGTCATTTTGCTAATTGCAAGGTGGAATGAGTATTCCCATCACGCTTCACTCGAAATTACCCATTGCGAGTTGCACTATTTTTGTTAGGCAAGCTGGCTGATGCTAATTGTATCGGTCCTACTCTGAGCAGCTACTTGGCGAGTCTAGAAGCAAGTCCACGGGATTGTGCAAACTTGCAATGGTAATTCCTAATGATACGCCATCTCAACAGTGATAGCTAAGGAATTGAAAGGGCGCAATTGCAGGAAAGACCAACAAGAACAAAGAAAATAAAGTCAGGGCCAAAGAAAACCGCAGAGCCCAAATCCCCAAAAATCGGCACATGCACGCGGCACTGTACATGCAACAAACCAAGCCTCCAAACGCAAATTTACATTCAAACGCAACAAGAACAACTATCGGGAGAATCCCCAATCAGCAGCCAGAGCACGAAACTGGAACGGCACAGCCACCGAACTATCTTCAAAAATCACTGCGCCGAACACGACCTAGCAGCAAAACAGAACCCCACCCGCCCGCCGCACGAGCGCCATCTCATTACATCCAAACCCTCCCACTGGATGGACGGACGGACGACGGCGACGACAGGCGGCGGTGGCGGCGGTGCGGCTCCAACAACACGACGCGAGGCGGCCGCCACCGCACGCGACAGAGAAAGCGAACACGAACCGGAACAACAATCAATCGAGAAGCGACGCGTCCGTACAAGAGCGGCGCCAGCGAAAGCAAGCAAGGCGCGGCGGCGTACCTTCGGCTAGGGTTTCGACAACCGAGGAAGCGAAGCGAAGGGGAGGGGAGGGAGGCGGGCGATTCGATTTCCGGCGCGGGTTCAGCTGCCTGCCTGCCTGCCTGCTGCTTCTTATTCTTCTTCGCTTGATTTCGTAAGAGGTGGGATTCGGTCGCCCGAAATTTATACGGCGAATAGAGAGAGAGAGAGGGCCAAGGGTTTTTGCGATTTCTGGAGGCTGGCTCTCTCTCTGCGTTGCGGTGTCTCCGCTTTGCTTTTTGTTGCGACTATAGACGAAGCGGAAGAAGGACCGAATTGCAATTTCCGCGAAAATACGATTTGGGCCCAGCCCATTCCCCCCAAAAAGAAGAAGCCCAGTGACTGTGGATTCGGGTAAACCTTGTTGTCCGTCGAGCCGCTTTTTTCTTCTATATTTATTTTAAATAATCATTTCAATATTTGATTGATGGTGACCTAATTAAAGAACACATCACACCACGATCCTTAAATACAAAAAAAAAAAAAAAAAAAAAAAAAGGTGAATAGAATTGTCGGACCAAAAAGAGTAAATCAATTGTAAGATGTGTTTTTTTTTTCCATAAAATATGAAGGAGCTGTAAAATAATTTTTTAAAAGTTATCGTTTGTATCCTTTATAAATAAGCCGACGAAAAATATTTCTTCGTCCACAGAAATGCTAAGATATAAATTACCGTCAATAATCAAAATAACTTTCATCAACTAATTATTTGAAGTGATTACTTTTTTTAAAAAAATATTTTATAAATCGTTCATGTTTCGAGAGAAAAAGGAATCTTAATTTAATCAAAGGTAATGGTTATGCGTCGCGGGAAAAATAAATAAATAAATTAATCTCCTTTGAATTTACGGAATTACATTTCTATGGATCTTCCATAGCTGAAGCCCTCTCCCTCTCCCTCTCCCTTTCTCTCCTGGAATCAAATGCCTCTCCTGCACAGAGCCTCCTCCTTCCTCTGCCTCGGCCATCCCAAACCTCAGGTACTTTCTCTCTCCTCCCCGCCTCTCTGCATCGCCGGAATCATCCTCCGTCGCCGGACGTAACTCGATGATGATGATGATGATGATGATGATATCTCGCTCAGTTAATCTTCGCGAGCGCTCCAAGGGCTCCCGCAAGCGTTCGCTCGGATAGCGTGAAGATTCTCCTCCCCGCCGATCGCTGCCGGTACGGACGGCTCTGCTCGGTCGGCGGCGACGGCAATGTGAGTTCCTGCTTTGCTTTTGTTTTTCGGTCCTGCGAGTGGAGATGAGCGTGAGTCGTGATAGGCGTTGTGGTTCGCCGATGGAATGATGATTAGCGAGGCTTTGTTTCGGCTGTCTTTGAGGTCAATTTCGGTTAGGACATCCGTGGCGCTAGGAGG
Organism: Eucalyptus erythrocorys; assembly: GCA_014182555.1. Classification (NCBI taxonomy): domain Eukaryota; kingdom Viridiplantae; phylum Streptophyta; class Magnoliopsida; order Myrtales; family Myrtaceae; genus Eucalyptus; species Eucalyptus erythrocorys. Next base: position 43,760,862 of record CM024603.1, read on the forward strand.
ATTGTGTTTCTGCAGTCTCTACATTTTTCATTGACTTTGCACAGAAATGTTAAATCATCCGTTGCGCCCGCACGTTATTATGGCATGGAAAGGTGAGAGGACATGCGTCGATAGAGGAGCAGGTGAAAGATGTGCAGGATAAAGGAGACTGCTGGATTTTGCTGTTAGGGCATAGGTTTGAAAGAATAGGGAACGGTCTCTGAGTGGGAAAGCTGCACCTGTCATTATCGAAATACTGTTTGTTGTTAACTGATGAGATGTAATCTATTAGCTTTTAGCTGATGTTGTTTTTTGCCCTTCTTTGAGTGGTTATCTGGAAAAGATTTCTTATCTCACACCACACAGTCTCTCTATTTTTCTGTTTCTCAGATTTTCTACTTCGTTTCAGGCTTACAGTCCGTCAGATGCGGAAAGTAGCTGCCCCAGTGAGGAAGGCATTGATCATGGTGGAAGACGTGAGGGAGGACCACTGGCATCGAATGAGTACTTACTGCCAGCCTTATGATTCTGGAAATATGAGTCTTTCACGTTGATCTGCTCTATTATAAACAAAATACAAGTCTATCTCTGACTGACTATGTAAGAGCTACTAATTAACTGTTTTATTCGAGGAGGAATGGGAACTATAGGTCTGCGACCTTGCAATTTTTGTACTGATGAGCACTAGTAATCAAAATTGCGCTCAGGTTTAATAGAGACAATGCATTAGTTGGTCAATTCAACTGAAAAGGATGAAACTTCCTCCCATCCTCGGGATGCCCCGTAAGGTAGTTCAATTGATTACTTGTACTGATTTCATCTCATTAGTCGATGCTGCGGGACAGAAATGACCTCTCGTCTTATGTGATCTGGACCTTGTACTAGTTCTTTCATAGTTCACATGAGGTTGTTTGTTTTTAGCATCAAAGATGTTCGACCTCTTCAGATACGATGGAACAAATAGATATCAATATGAGCACTGAAAAAACGAGGTTCGATGAGTTTCTTTGCGCTGCTCTATATGGGTTTGCTCTTCTAAGGATGAGAATAAGTTTGAGAGTTTCTCTTAATGCACCTGGCTTCCTGATGCTATGGCTATCTTATCCCACCAATGGGTGGGTCAGGGTGAGAGAGCAGAGCATGGTTAGCACGAAGGACAGCACTGTGAATTGAATGCATTATATTTGTTTTAATGAGACGGGATTTTCTCAGCATGCCGTTGGTGGCTTGCATGAGAATTTTATTACACTTAATAGTGCTAGTGCTATTGATGTCTTTACCTAGTTTGCACTTCTGTAAACATAAAAGCATAGCGTGATGATGACGTTTTAAGAGTTCTACACCGTTTGAGCTGGATGTGTAAAAAGTAGAATGTGCTGGATTTCTGCAAGCCTGGATTGTCTGTATCCTTTTGTTTTAGGCTTTTCTTGCTCAAGCAACGATGGTGACAATGGCCAAACAAAAAAGAAAAAGAAAAGAAATGATGGTAATGATCTATTAGGTTAATTGAGGACTGTTCTTTCGAACACTACTCCTTAAGCTTTATGTTTCCTTCTCCAAGTCTCTAAACAAGTCATGCTTGCAGTTTGGTCTCTTTGTTATTCTAGGCTTCACTAATTTCACCTTTCTAAAATGTTGATGTTCTTGGAAATCATTAATATTCTTTTACTCGTATAGTTTTACCTTTTTTTTCAAAATGTTCCCAGTATTCTCTTGAGTGCATTGTTTAATCTTCTTTTTTTTTGGGGTAGGACACTGAAGAAATTGAAGAGATATGGAATAGCTGGAATATTGTCCTATGGGTTGTTGAACACTGCTTACTACCTTACAACATTTCTTCTGGTCTGGTGAGTGATGGTCTTACATATGGCATAATTGCTTTTGTCTTTAGTCAGCACTGGGATCAGGACTTCTAGATATTAAATCTTTAAACATGAAGATCTACATTTATGGGAGTGTAATTGCAGACATATAGTCAGTGGTGTAAAGCAAGTTAGTTTGTTTGATCATCTGGCTTTTAAATTTCTGCATATGTATTCATAGATGAAACATTAAAGCTGCAGGTTCACTCTACTTGACTTCTCCAATGTCCGTTGATTTTTTCCATTATATATGAGAACTGTTAGCAGCTTTACAAGCATCAAATTTTATCTAGATTTAATTTAATGGGAAAAAGCATTTATACTAAATGAGAAGAAAAAGGCAAATAATTTGTTAAGGTTGTTGAATATCAGTACAGATTTAATCCTGCGGATCCTTGTTCATGATATGGGTGCTGTGCATGGGTTGACACCTAATCATCTACTGTAATAACTTCTGCTAGTGCATTGTATCTATCTTGCTATTCATCTTCCCTCAGTGGAGAATGAGCTTATGAAATTAATATTTATCACACACTCATGACAAAATTGAGAAAATCCATTTTTTGATGATCATTAATACATAATAGACATCACATGCTAATCTAAACAGTTCTATAGGTTTTACTTTGCACCAGCACCAGGAAGAATGGGCTACCTTGCAGCGGTTGAAAGGTATGCATTCTTTTGATCTTTTGGTGAGGATTAATATGGGATGACATCATTTAAGGAACTTGCAGATTCATCAAGGTAATGGCCATGGTTTGGGCTGGAAGCCAAGTCACAAAGCTTATACGAGCTGGAGGGTAAGATGCTATATTAGAATCTTCTTTTATGTAAATAATCTTTATATACTGGCTAACCGGGTACAATTGATCTCAGCAAGAGAAATCAACTTTGCAAATGATGATTTCCTGGGATTGTTGCTAAGCTTAATGATTCTATGAGTGGTCATCTATTGGTATTGTCCGTTCTCATTCACACCTGCAAGATATTAGTGAACATTGTTGAGTTGCTTCTCATGCAGGGCCCTCGCTCTTGCGCCTTTTGTAGACACAGGATTGTCCTGGTTTACTACAAGATACAAATTTGAGTCTCAGGAGAAGGTAGCTGAAACTTGTGTTGTTCGATCTCTGGCCATTTGTCTTTACAATTCTCTTGGTTCAATCGAATTTTATCTCAATTGTTCTAGAATTATGCACCTGTTTGTGTTCAATGTTTACAGGCATTCTTGGCAATCGTGGGTTTTTGCTTTGGCATGGCCATCTTGCTGTTTTTGGCTGTGACACTGATCTCAGCGTGATAATGCATTGTATTTGTTGAGGAACATGGTAGTTTTGTGGTCAGAGTTTTTTGTTGTGGGGGATGCGTTGCCAATCATCCCAATCTCATGTTTGTACAGCAACTTTATCCCATGATGGTCCATAGTTTTAAATGCAGCTATGAAAAAGCCCCTCAAAGATGATGCAATTCATTGATTTTGATTGGATACAGCCAGATCAAGACATGGGTCCTTCTGAAATTGAGACGCATATTTGGCTTCTTTTGCGAATGTTGAAGCTCAAAATTATGCCATCAGCTCTTTCATTTTGCCGTTGTGAAGATGTTGGGAAGATGTCATCTGGTACTGACCTTTGGCTAATTCCCACGATTATCAGAACAAGGAAGACCAATTTGTTACTAGCACAGTACGGAGATACATAGTCGAACTCTTGGGGCAGTCATGTACTTCCAAAAGTACAGCTAACAGATGTGACACAACATATTGATTCAGATCAAAACCATTTGAAGAGCCCATAATTATAGCAAGAATTTCAAAGGTAGGGAGCTCATTTCTCCATTCCTTGACTCGGAGATGAACTGAGGATTGTCAGTAAGCCAAACGGTAGCCTGGAGTAAACCTTTGAGCTGAATCGGTTTTAGGAGCACTTTCGGATCGGTCAGAGATGAGAACATGCGAGAAGGATGTCCCATTGACTTTTGCCCCTCGGGTTGGATCTTGTGACCTGAAAATATCAATTGGTCTTAGAAGATTCTATGCTTCTGAAATTGTTGTTACTTGCCGGCAATTCCCAGAGTCCTGAAAAAGCAAGTAAGCCCTAGATGAATGATCAATGTTCAGACATTCTCTTCAGCTTCTCTCCCCCTAAAATAAGATAGGCCCCCAATGGGATGATTAGCAGGAGGATTTATACTATATCGAAACTAAGACACAGTAATCTACTGATAAAAGCTCCATAGCAAGAAGGAATGAACCCAAAAACTTGTCAAATTCCAAGATTTAAGAAATTTACCTGCAAATATTTTCCAAACCCGAAAAGCCATACTTCCCATATCCTGCCTTTGGATGTTCGAAGGCCGGTTGTTTGGTGGGTAAAACCTTATTTCCCTGTTCGTCTAAGGAGGTCTCAAGGCCGCATGCATTGCAGAACGACTCCACTTCTGATTCCTAGGAAAGAAAAAATTCTTCAATAAATTAACGGCGAAAAAAAATAAAAAATAAAAAAAGAGATAAAAATGCTCAGGGAACGTGACATGAGCACATTAGCTAGTTATTCTTAAACGAAGAGGCCATACCTCCATCATCAGGAGATTAGACAGATGTGCTATCGGGTATGGATGAAGCTTGTAGCCGCCATTGTTAATGCATAAAACAGCTAGAGCTCGAACCTTTCATGGTAAAGCAAATTTAATTATCAACAAAACATTCAAATAGGGTTAAGTGACGAAAAAATATATATTTAATTTAAAGATCATAATTGCGATGCAATCTATTCACTCATAAAGAGAAGTGCTTTGCAAAACAGGTCAATTTGAAAAATTATATGGTGAGCAAGAAAAGGTGATGCCCATCATCTCTCCTTGGGTCCAAGAAGGGAATGGATGAAGTGCATCCTAGGCTGGTTACAGTAAAAGTTTATATGACTACAACGCCAAAAGAAGAGGCCATAGGAGAAACAGTATATTTGAACAACCTTATCAATATAAGGTTCGAGGGCACAAAACTGGAGATAGGAGGCTTCAGCTGCTATGGTACTAAAGAAACGGTTATAATTGCCCGTCCTGAAATACCTGCCAAGTAGAAATAATTTCTGAAAGCTCAACTTATGCAATTAACACTAAAAGTCATCATAATAACAGGATCCACAAAATATTAAGTTCCCAAGATAGATAGGTTATAAACGCACCTCAAAATTCTTCTGGCGAAAGACATTTCTTTAGACTTGATAACAGGAGTAGGCACACGACGGAACCACAAAGAAAGTCTCTCGCCCTGTCAGTGAAGAGGAAGTGGCTCTTAGTCATCTAAAGCCCAAAAATACGAGGAATTAACTGTATAAGACACGATTAACTTAATATTCAAACCTCTGGAAGGCTTTCAGAATTGAGACAGAGCAGCACATAAAGTGAGCGATACTCTGGTTCGTTCTTGTGCATAGAGTTATGATCTCGATTCAGATCATAAAGATTGTATAAAGATGTCAACACCTTTGCTAACTGCTCCATATTAAGGTGATGCATTGAAGAGATATTGAAACTGTCGGGTCCACTGCTTCTAAGTCTAAGCTTGTGGTGAGAAATGACATGAAAATTAACCTGCAAGAACATAAAGACAGATAGACAGGGAACCATGTCATTCTACAGCACAACCCGGCAAGCTTTACATTGTCAATTGCAAGAGGAGACATGTCACCACGTTGTCCTTCCATTGGATTAAATAACAGCATCTTGACTGTACCTAGTATAAATTTTATGAGTTTAAAAGTTTATTTTTGTTCAACTTCCATGTTCTATAAGTAAATGCTTGAAACATGAGTTAATTGGATGATTCACAGGCTCAGCCAGATGAAGAATCACAGAAATGTGCAGAAGTCTCACCAAGAGGACCATACCATTTTCTCATACATATGAATCACTCTTTTGTCAACTATATTCTGCATGCTCAGGTCTTGTCTTATGGAACGCGTTCTGTCAAATATGAAGTCATGAACTGTTTCAAAAGGCTCTGGCGTAGAATTCATCAAGCTCATAAGGTAGTCTAGAGTGCTTCCCAACACTGAGAAAGGTCGTATATCCGATAATTGCACATCCTTCGTGGATATTGTCCTGCAAAACTAGAGACATTGATGCAAGGCAATTTCACCATTTTAAGTCAAATAAGCTTTGTTTCCGGGGAAATTCCCGGAACAGTTCAATACAATTTTCAAAGATGAAGTTACACAGCTTTGCTGAAGTAAAAGCGAAGCAAAGTTTACCTTTTTGACAGCAAGTTCAGGAGATGTTTTAGCCGGATTACCGTGCAACCTCTCAAACACAGCTAAATCGCGTAACCGTTCACGGTGGGCCATCTCCCCCACTGCAATATGTGCCAAATAAATCAAATGAAATATAACACATTGCTGAACGGCCATACAGAAAAACATAACGATTTGAACCCCAGAAAAGGGGTGAAGCATTCACGCAGCCATCCTCAGCTCCCCTGCAGTTGTGCAAGAGATTCCATGACTGGCTGGAACCATTCCAACGGCAACTCAAAGCTCGACTTGAGGAACTTAAATTGGACTAAACACACTCTGAAAACTGCAACCAAGTGTTTCGCCGGCCAAATCATTGACTTCCGATCCTAAATTTCATAACTCATCTGACGACTTTGATGCTAAGGGATCGCACCACTGATTTAGCCCAACCCCATCACGCAATTACCAAGGAGAGGGAAACAAAGAAATCGGAAATCACCAAAAGCAGAGATTTTACAACTACCGGGGCACATGTGAGGGCAGGTCCCTACGACGGACGCCAGTTCGCGGCAATCTCGGTCGTCCTCTCGATCTTGATCACGCCGGTGCTGTTCTTGCCGCTCCCTAACGCCGATCGAGCTCCCGCCGGCCGCCTCGGAGGCATGCGCGCGCATCGGTCGCGCGAGGCTCCGAGGCCGGCCGCCGGCCGCGCGTCTCCGGAATCGAGGTACGGATCTTCGCGGCGATGTGGTCGAGCATCGCCGCCGGCCCTGTTGGGAGGTCGATATCGCGGCCGGTGGTTGGACGAGTGGCTCGAAGAAGAAGAAGGGTTCCGGCGAGGGTTCTGCGGCTGCTGGTGGTGGTTCTGCCTTCTCTCCATGGTTGGTCTGCCGGAACGGCTCGCCTCGACTGGGATTGAATTGAAACGTTTGCGAGAAGAAGATGTCCACTTTCGACATTGCACTTCGTAATTAATTTTTCTAATCAAGATTATTCATTTCTAAACCTGATTAATCGGAGCCAGCAAGATTATAACATGAACTTTCCTTTTTTTTTTTCCCTTACTATTAAGGAGAATGGAGTAATTAATGAGACTACAATTCGGGAGAGAACAAGAGCGATGAGATTTATCGATACAAAAATCACATTCGATCTTTGCACGTCCGGACTCTTTCCACTCTTGATGATCCAGGTAACCTCCAATTAATCAACAAAGAGCAAAATCGTGCAAGTTTGAGAATTTGATTAGATAGATAAAAGGTTTAAAAATTTCATCACCAAAATGTGCAAATTTAAAGGAATATAGATAATAACATTGGACTCTATCATCCATGCAACCATCATAGCAACAATGTTGACCTTGAGAGATTTGTCTCAAGGATGGAGGAGATTATGCCCGTCATCACTAATGGTCTCAAATCAAGATCTCACTCAATTTAGATAGCCCTCGAGAATAATCATCTCGCTTTGTCAAGCAAATTTGCTCTCGCAAATTTAAGTTAGGTAACAAGAGAGACTCTTTTAATCATTTCTTTCTTTTGGGGTTTAATCAGGTAAAGATGCAAATACGTTCGATTATGTGATGTGCCTTAGGATCGGTGATGCATATGAATTTCTTGGGCTCGTCTTCCGCGCAAGTTTAGGGGTTCGATTTAGGGTCGAACGTTTTTGGGATCCGCCGATCCCAACATTGGTATCGAGCATTTTATGTTTCCCGATCCCTTTTCATGTTTTTCCCGACCCCTTTCATGTACGTGGATGTGTTTTTATTGATTTTCGTGAAAATAAATTCGACCGACACCGATCGGGGCGAGAAATCCCGACACCCGAGAAAATGCATTTTCCAACTCAAGTCGAAATAGATTTCTCAAAGGATGAACGGTCTCGTCGAGATGAGCGCGACAAGTGGCGGAACGCCGCCAACGGCATCTACAAATCCCACGCGTCCTCGAACGGTGTCTTCGGCGCGTGCAACGCACGCGCCGACACGGAGAAGGAGCAGGCGCGTGCACGCACGTGCACTACTCGCGGCCGCTGGCGTGTGCGAGGCATGCGCCGGTTGTCCGTCATTTGACCCGTCCGACCCGTTTGACCGTTGACCGTTGGCGACCGTTAACCGTTGACCGCAAAAAAAAGAAAAAGAAAAAAAAGAATGTGTTTCTTTTTCAATTATACCTATGTGGGTTATAAGTAATCCATTTTTATTCTGCATTTGTTGCATGAATTATGGAAAATATGTATTTTCCTTTATGTTAATTATTTATTTAGTTCCGCATTTGTTGCGGGAGCTATGATGTGATATGCACGAATTCATTTTTTAAAGGGCGATGACGAGAGTTAGCTAATTATCGGTGGCATAATGGTGATTTAGTATTACATGTGGTCAAAGTCAATCGATGATATTTTTGATAAGATGTCGACCTTCAAGAACACTCTTCCACCGAATAGCAAGCGGTGTTAGATCGGCTATGGGAGGTCAACGTGGTCCGGGTTATATAAGGCTGGTAGAAGCTTTTGTGAGAGAATACTATAGGATTGGGTTAACCGAAACTTCAACCCTTGTAAATGCGCCTTGGAGGCGGCATAAGAGCTCTCCAAAAGTTTTTCCATGGTTGGCAAATGTGCCTTGATTTCTTGAATTTTTTGACTGATAAATTAGCTTTCCCTACTTATTTCTTAGATTAGTTTGAGATGTTTTGAGTATATATATATCTCTTTACGTGTTGAGATTTTCATTATGTATTACTTAGTGTAATAGATATGTTGAATTATGTGAAAGCATTATTTTATTTTATTGGATGTCAAATATTATATGCTTTTTGTTGTTGTTGATTCTCTAGTTCATAGAAGTTTTTGTAATTTCATAGAATTTAATTTGCATAAGACAATTATATTAATGGCGTTTGAGTTAGGATTTTGGAGGATGATTGGAAACATAGTGACCTTTTGATTCGAAACCTTACTTGAAATTGTTTGTTAATATGATGGGTCTATGCAAAGTAGATGGCATAAATGATAGGCATTAATTATTCGTGCATATGTTCATGTGTTCGTCGATGGTTTCAGCAATTAAGAAAGTAATTGCTGATTTGAACGGCAACAATTGTGAAATATTGAATATGAAGATTCAATATGTCTGGAAAAGCCAAGCACTAGAAGCTCTTGACCATGTTATGGAAGATCTTGAGAATGCCGTGCGCCACCTTGAGCTAGTGGAGGACCACCTAACGGCATTTGAGCCGAAACGTGATATTTGCAATGCTAGTTCTAGCTCGAAAAGGGCTTTGAGCTCTAAGCGCAAGCGTATTGATTCGTTCAATATGTGGTCATGCAAAGGATCAAGTCCTCCTTGCAAGAAACCAAGAGTTAACCAACACAAGAGAGGAAAACGTCCTCAAGTGAAGAAAAGTCAAGGGTAAGGTGTTACAATTGTGATAAGAAGGGTCACTATGCTCGCAACTGTCGTGAGCCGAAAAGGTAAACACCTCTTGTACATTTGAGAACTTTGCTTATGTGTCAAGTTCTGTATTGTTGGCTGAATCAATCCTTTGTGGGTTTGATTCGGGAGCAACGGACCATGTAGCAAAGGATAAAGGATCCTTTGTGGAATCCCGACGAATACCAACTGGAACTAAGTGGATCTATGTGGGAAACAACTCCAGAGCTGAAATAAAAGGAACTGGCACCTGCCAACTGAACATGTGTGGTGGACGCACTTTGATCCTACATGATGTAATGTATGCTCCTAAGATTCGTCGGAATCTAGTGTCTGTTTTAGTGTTGGTCAAACTAGGTTTTAATATGAACATCCATAATAGAGGTGTGGATTTGTTTTTGGAAACAAATTTCTATGGTCGTGGCTATTTTAGGTTTCATTGTATTGGATATTGACTATGCTAATGCCAATGTTTGTTATTCCCTTAGAAAACAAATAAAAGAAAAAGGAAAAAATAAAAAAAAAAAAAAAAGGAAAAGAGAAAAAGAAAAGGAAATTAAAAATAATTCAAATTAAAAAGATGAAGAAAACTAAAAATAATTTGAATAAAAAAAAAGAAGGAAGAAAAAATGAGAGGAGAAAGTAAAGATTTGTATAGGTGTAAGGTAAGAGAGATCAGTGAGGAAAATGTTTTCACGCGTGAAAAATGTTTTCCACTTTTCAAAAGAAAACATTTTCCTTTACTTACTTTTTAACTTTGGATGGAAACATTTTTTCTCCAACGAAACATTTTCCATTAAACTTTCACCGAAAATTTTTTTAAAAAACATTTTCTCCAACCATTAAACGAATTCATTTTCCATTAAACGAACAAGCAGTAACCTAATTTCTTTTTCAAAAACATTTTCCTAAATTATTTTCCGCGAAACCATCAAAGTTGGTTATTTTCTAATTTTCTTTTCTTTTTCTTATTCTTTTCCCGAAATTAAATGCCATTGGGGAGAAGATTTAGATGAAAGAAAATCTACCTTCTGAAAACAATGAACTGAGCAGTTAGTTACAACGTGTATAGCCTTGTCCACGATGGAAGCCGAAGTTTTATCGCCACGATTTTCTTTTTATTTTCTTTCTCTTTTTTTCCTTTCCTTTGCTTTCTTTTTTTCTTTTTCTTTCCTTTTCTTTCATATATTCTTTTTATGAACCTTCTTTATGCATCTTAAACTCGGGCCATTATGAGAAAAGCCAGGTTTACGATATGAGGTTAGCCTCACTCACACGGGTTATTTGCTGTACATTGGTATGTCCAATCTATCATCCGTACGTGGTCAAGGAATAGACATACGCTCCATGGAAAGGAGTTAATACTCGATCTTAAAAGTTTTGATATTAACTTTTATGCGCGAGGGAAATGAGTCCGTCCCCCTCAGACTCCGTGTTTATCTTAGGATGTTGCCAATGGTCATGAGTCGGAAAAGCGGAAAATATTTTCCTTATCGAACACCGGAAAATATTTTCTAAAACACTCGTGTTTTAATCAAACACCGAGGTAGTTAAAAAACTCATGCAAGAAAATGAAAGGGCTTCCATCACTGAAAATATTTTTTCTGAAATGCCAATTTTCCGCGAAACGAACTCACAAATTTAAGACCCTAAATCATCACTTAAATTTCTTCCTTTCCCATGAACAAACCAACCAATTTTTGTCCCTTGCCAAACAAAATGTGGAAAGAAGGTTATTCAAACTTCACCTGAAGCATTGATTTCACAAAATCAAACAGATATGATTATATTTAAAGATATGCATTAGTCTCGATCTAACTCGAGAACCTAATCAAACTAATCGATTTTGCGTGATTCTCAATGAGCAGTTTAGGTCTTGATAAGGAACTGAATTGCATCGTAGGAGTGATCAAAATTTTTAATTTTTTTAAAATTTTGAAGCGAACCTTAATTAGTAATCAAGAAGCTCCCAGTTATAGATAATAAAAAAAGAAAGAAAGAAGAATGAATGAAATCCCCCAACTTCAGGATCGACCCTGGATGAGAACTGGGAATCGACCAACGGTATCCTATTTAAGGGTGGGAACGGCCCGATCAGGAATTGCACCGAGACCTACGCAAGTATTTATCCGAACCGAGAACAAGAAGGAAAAGAAAAGGCTCAGCGACATGGAAAATCAGAGGAATCGCATCATCACCACCTTCATCTTCTTCCTCCAGGTAGTGCCAATGCCCAGTAACTCGAATCCTGCGGCAAAACCCATTTGAATCTCGATCTCCATTCCCAGAAATGTTCACCTTCTTCTATGGAAATCTCCGCTCCCTCTTCCCCAAACGCCTCTTGGCAACATGGTCTACTCCGCTCCTCAAAGCTCCATACTCCTCCCCGCCGCCGCCGCCGCCCCCGCCGCCTCCGTTGCTGCTCGATCGCCTCCTCGTGGAATCGCTCGGCCTCCCCTCAGAATCCGCCGCTTCGATCTGCGAGAAGCTCGGGACCGACGGGAAGGTCCCTGGGGAGGTCGAGCGAGCCGGCTCCGTGCTCGGGTTCTTGAAATCCTGCGGCTACGACGAGGCGCGCCTCGCGAAATTGATCGCGAAGCGGCCGTCGCTCCTCCTGTCCGACGTGGAATCGACCCTCGGGCCGCAGATGCGGTTCCTCCGCGACAGCGGGGTTTCGGATTCGGTCTTGCTCAGCGCCATGGCCGTGAACCCCGCGGTCTTCAACAAGAACGTGGATTCGTTCTTGAGACCGCAGATTGGTTTCCTCAAGAAGTATCTCAGGAGCGCGGACGCGTTCGATACCGCCATCAGGCGCAATTTGTGGCTCTTGACTGCAACTTACAGGCGTAATCTGGGCCCCAATATCGAGCTCTTGATGAGCGAAGGAGTGAGCGTCGACGACATTTCGCTGTTGATGATTCGGCAGCCGAGAGCTCTGATGCTCAAGGTGGATAGGATAGCTTCCATTGTCGAATCTGTTAAAAGGCTGGGGTTCGAGCCAGGGTCGATGAAGTTTGTGAAGGCCGTGAGAGTGATGTCGTCGATGAACGAGTCGACTTGGCATGGCAAGGTGGAATTTTTCAAGAGCTTGGGCTGGTGTCAAGAGGATGTTGTGTCTATGTTTATGCGGTATCCCTGTTTCTTGACTGTTTCGGAGGACAAGGTCAGGAGAGTAGTGGAATTGATATCGCGGGAGGACATAGTGTTTCATCCATTGTCTCTTACGTATTCGATAGACAAAAGGCTTCGGCCTAGGCATAATGTGATTAAAGTGTTGTTGTCCGAGGGCTTGCTCGAAAAGGATAGAAGAATTACTAATCTGTTTAAACTATCTGATGAGCTGTTCCTGCAGAATTATGTGATGAGGCACTTGGACCAGGTTCCCCATCTGATGGACATATACAGAGGCTCCGTGACCCTGTAGGAGAACCGAAAATCGAGGGACATTTGTTCCCGTCTACTTGAGCTGATTGCCAAGTTGGGGATCCTGTCAGTTCGATGGCAACTTAATGAATGATCATCATGTCAATCTTGGATGCAACTTGAAATGGTCTGGTAAGATTGGGAAACTGGACTTTGTTGAATCTGTGCCTTATTGGCTGATACTTTGCTAGTCATTTCCTATCTCTCAATTTACTGTACTCGGGCAAGGTCAGTCCATATCTCCTGGCATTGGGATTGCCTCTCTGTCTCGAGAAGCTTCAAAGTTTTCCTTCTCTCTCACATGCGGCGGTGTTGTCTATGAATGAGGCGTGGGGCAGTATGCTAATGATGGTGTAAGTCACTCCAGTTGGCCGTGGTAATTGGAATTTGGAAACTTCTGGATGCTTGCTCTTTTCTGGCATTTTTATGAGGAAAAGGTGGTAAGTAAAGAGATCCAAGAGAAGTTATCATGGGCAATGCCAAGTTCTATAAGTTCACAGTTGATACGTTCCTTTGGGCTTCAGCATTGGAGAAGCCCCTTGAGAATGGCAAAGAAGTTTTCTGGGATGCCTAAATTGCATGAACTGAGGAGGGTTTCTCCTGAAATACTCAAGTCTAAACACATGAAGGAAATGTTACTGCAGCCTCGATGTAATGCTTGTTTTGCTAAACCACACCTCCTCGTGTATCGTGAGTTTTATGTATATGTCTGCCTTCAGAGACTCGACGTAGATTGCTCTTGTAACCGAGGAGATGGATTGTATTTCTTGTTGCAGGATCCATGATTGAACATTGAGGGTAGTGGTGCACATGTTAAGGAGACTCGGTATTCTGCATGACCTTTTCTTTTGTAGTGAAATGATCAGCTTCTACGTTCAATTGAGTATACTGATCACTGATCACGAGCATGGTCATGTACTTGCCTCCAAAGAATAGATTGATGCATGAAAGCTATGCTCATGACATGCTCTGAGGCTGCACGGTTGAGTTCTCGTCGAAAGTTCGAATGCATTATTGTTACAGCTTCTTGGAAGTTGCAGACTGAAAAGAACACGGCCCAACCTAGCCTAGTTAGCATTAAGCAGATCATTTTCCCAAGCCAGAGGCAGTAAATGTAAGGGAGATAAAGATAGGAGAGAACTGATTTACAAAGGTTGTTTGATTTGTGAACCAGTTGCTTGTTTGCTTCTCACTAACTTCTCAACAATTTTGGCATACTAACTTCTACCATGACACATGAAAGATCACCTATATCGTTTGAGAAGCTACAAACCTTACTGTCTAACTTCTAAGCCTTTAGGAGAAGATGCTAATGTTGTTTTTGTGGAGTATCTACTAATATACATGTGCAATTACCAACACGATGGCGAATCTTCCAAACCTTTGTAGCATCAAAGTCAAAGTCTATTAACATTCGAGAAAAAATTGCGAATGTAACTATCTAGAGCAATACACTACTCGAAATTTACTATTAAGAGATAAATTTTACGTGACCTATAAGAAATGGGGATTTGCTTATGGGTGGATAGATTTACTTTGTCTGAACTTTGATCAACCCTTTTTTAATTTCAAAGGCATACTCTACAATGACAGGGCTTTATTAATTAAACTAATAAGTTATCAAATGTAATATGTTGTAGCAACAGCATGGGCCTATGAAGAAGTAACAAGTAACGTTGGTGAATGCTATGTGTGCAAGGTTTATTTATTTATTTTTTTATTTGGTAAAGATGCACGGTTTATTTTTGTTAAAATAATCACAAAAAAAATATATAAAACCGTGTTGATTATGATAAATTTACTTTGAACTTTTTTTATAGCATCAAAAATCGCAAATTATGTCTATTGTGACATATTTAGCTTAAACTTTTTATTTTGACATAAAAAAATCCAAACTTATACCATGTGACATGTTTATCCTTTGTCAAATGATTTTTTTAGCTAAAACGATTTCATTTTTATTTTACTTAAGTCATGTGCATGCCATGTTAACACCGTTATTCTTCCATTGTTTACATGTAAACACATTTTTAAGGTGCTCATTGATAGAATTTTGATGTACGGTAAACGTGCCACACGATTACAAAATTTTGGAATTTTTGGTATCATTAAAAAATTATAGAAAATTTCAAATAAGATTATGAAGTATCATCGTTTTCTCAAATAAGGATCTCAAGTGCCTTTTTAATTTTTTCCCTTTTTCTTCATTTTTTTTTTTGTAAAAAAGCAAACTAAATAAAACTAAATTTTAGAAAAAGAAAAAAAAAAAAAAAAAAGGAAATCACAAGCGAGAGAGCTCCCTCCCACCAGAGGTTGCTACCCTCCCACCAATGGGGCAATGGTGACTGTCGATGGAGTTGTTGGCGCCTGGGCAAGAGCCAATGGGGTTGTCGATGCTCTAGGCAAGGGCTAGTGACCCCTGCTGACCAGAGGCAAGGGCTAACAAGCCCTCACTAGGGACAAGTGAGGGTGGTGACTCTCTTTCAAATCTAGGCAAAGGTCACTTGCCCTCGCCCCCATCCGCTGGCGGCCCTTGCCCAAGGCCTTTAAACCTCACCGCCCAAGTCTGAGGGGCGACAAGTGAGGATCGACAACCTTCGCCCAAATCTGGGAGAGGGTCGTCACCCTTTCTTGTCCCCTGGCGAGGGTTAGCGAGCCCTTGCCTTTGGTCGATAAGTTCGTTGACCGTCATTGTTGCCCACTAGCAATGGGGTGGCAACCCCCCTTGTGTGTTCCTTTTCTTTTTTTCTAAAAAAAAAAAAATTCTTTTTTAAGTTTGAATATAATTAAATTTAAATTTAAATTGTTTTTGGACATAAACATCCCTGATTAGTCAAAATCTTTTGTTGACCGGCAAGTTAGTGAAACTAGGTCCTTATTTGAAACAACCATAATCATTTGAAGCCCTTCTTTAGTAGTCATACAGTCAATTCAAGTCTTTATTTGAAAAAAAGTCCACTTAAAATTTTTATTTGAGAAAAGAATAGCATTTCCAGCTTTTATTTGAAATTTTCCTAAAAAATTATAGGTGAAATGTATCGGCATAATTGGGAATATTTGGTGATTTTCAAAGAAAGGAAGAGAGAGAGAGAGAGAGAGAGAGGGAGAGAGAGAGCGCGACCTTCAAAGGCTCCGCCCTGGCAAAACCCCGAAACAGAAACCAAGCCGCACCTTTTCCACACAGCAGAGGAAGAGCCAGCGACGATGAAACATCGAATTTTCGAATCGCACAGCGGAGGAACAATCACTTCTCACTGTCGCCGACCGAGATAAATTCGACTGCCATTCGCTCGAACCCGCGAGCGATTTCGGCTCCCCGAAATGTTCAACGTTTCGGTTAAAAATCTCTTCTTGTTCGCCCAAAAACGCTCTCTGGCAACCTTGGCCACGCTCCTTGAACCTCCGAAATCGTCTTCGTCTTCGTCTTCGCGCTCTTCGTCGCCGTTGATTGATTGTCTCGTGAAATCGCTCGATCTTCCTTTGGAATCTGCTGTTTCGATCTCCCAGAGACTCCGTGCCCACCGAAATGGCGTCGAAAGAGCCGATTCCGTGATTGGGTTCCTGCGTTCCTCCGGATTCGGCAAAGCGCAGATCGCGAAATTGGTCACCAATGGACCGGCGCTCCTCCTGTCGAATGTGGAATCGAATCTCAAGCCCAAGTTGGAGTATTTCCGCGAGATCGGGTTATCACAATCGGTCTTGCTTGGTACCATTGCTGGGAACAGTAAGTTCTTTGGTAGAAGCTTGGATTCGTACTATAAGCCGCAGATTGATTTCCTCAAGAAGTATCTGAGGACCTCCAGCGCGTTGGATATTGCCATCAAGCGCTGTTCTTGGCTTTTGACTGTCGACCGCAGATATACTTTGGAACCTAATATCGATCTCTTGATGAGGGAGGGAGTGAGATTCGATGATGTAGTGATTCTGATGCTCTATCAACCTAAGACATTAGTGGTGAAGGTTGAGAAGATGGCTGCTTTTGTTGAATCCGTTAAAGGTCTTGGAATGGAACCGTCCTCTCCGAAATTCATACACGGTCTCAGGGTGATGTCGTCATTGAAGGAGTCGACTTGGTGTGAGAAGGTAGAGAATTTCAAGAGTTTGGGTTGGTCTGAAGAGGAGTGCCAGTCCATGTTCGTGCGTCGCCCGGTCTGTTTTGCTCTTTCCGGAGAGAATATTAGGAGGAAAGTGGATTTTTATCTAAATACTGCATTGATAGCTCGGGAGGTTATTGTCAGTCAGCCTTTACTTCTCGAGTATTCAGTCGAGAAGAGGCTTTGGCCAAGGCACAGTGTGATTATGGTCCTGCGGTCCAAGGGTCTCCTTAAAAAGCAGAATTCCATTGTAATACCATTTACACTATCCGAGAAGTCGTTCTTGGAGAAGTACGTGACGAAGCACCTGGAACAAGTTCCGCATCTGATGGAGATATACAGGGCATCTGCTGCCACGTGAAGAGTTATCTGGTAGAAAATCAGTGACTTCAATTTATCGCTAGCCCACAAGTTGATTGTCGGATTGTCAGTAATGTCTATCTTGATCAGAAGCTTGGTTGAATGTTCGCATCAAAGCAGGAGGGTAATTGAGACTTCTGATTTACTTGCGGCATCTATCTGGTGATTCCCCTGCCTGTTGAATCGCAATAATTTGGCGCAATCAGATGATGGTAAACACCTTGCAAACATCAGTTTTGCACGTGAGAACAGGGTTTCAAGAAAGGCGGTATGATTAACTGCTCTCTGCTGTTGAAGAAATGCACTGCATCTGAATCTGCTAACATCATGCTCAGGACACTCCTGTCATGCGGGCATGCTTGTGAACAAGAGTCACGGCAGTCTCCAAGATGATGTCCTATCGAAGGACAAGATGTAAGAACTCCATTTTCTTTGGTTGATTCAAGGAGAAACTGTGTCATTATGAGGTTCCTTGCAACGCAGTCGACTCGCCCATGAAAGGGGAAACCCATTGCGGCATTCCCTGCATTATTGTGTATCGGGCATGATTAACGTTCAACAATAGCCAATCTGCTTATGAGAACTCGTGCTTTTTGAGGGCATAGCCAGCATTCTCTGCATTCACAAATTCACAATCCACCAAAACCTTCACTATCACCTTCCACGCTAGAAGAAGAGGTCCATCCCATGTCTATTTGTTCGCATCTACCTGAGCTGATTGCCAGGTTGGGGATCCTGTCTGCTCAATAGCAGCTTGATATATAACTGTCGTGTCAATCTGGGATGTAACTTGAAATAACCTGGTAAGATTGGGAAACTGGACTTTGTTGATTCTGTGCCTTATTGGCTGATACTTTGCTAGTCATTTCCTCTCTCTGACATTACTGTACTCGGAAAAGGTCAGTCCATATCTCTTGGCATCGGGCATCAGGAATTGGGATTGCCACTTTGTCTTGAGAAGCTTTACAGGTTTCCTTCTCTCTCATATGCAGTGGTGTTGTCTATGAATGAGGCGTGGGGCAGTATGCTAACGATGATGTAAGTCGCTCCAGTTGGCCGTAGTTATTGGAATTTGGAAATTTTTGGATGCTCGCTCTTTTCTGGCATTTTTATGGGGGAAAAGGTGGTAAGTGAAGAGATCCAACATTCGTTATCATGGGCAATGCCAAGTTTTCTAAGTTCACAGTTGATACGTTCCTTTGGGCTTCAGCATTGGGGAGGCCCTTGAGAATGGCAAAGAAGTTTTCTGGGATGCCTAAATTGCATGAACTTAGAAGGGTTTCTCGTGAAACACTCAAGTCTAAACACATGAAGGAAACGTTACTCCCATGCTCGATGTAATGCATTGTTTTGCTAAACCACACCTTGTGTATCACGAGTTTCATTTATTTGTCTGCCTTCAGAGACTCAATGAAAATTGCTCTTGCAACTGGGGAGAAAGAATGTATTTCTTGTTGCAGGATCCATGATTGAACATGGAGGGTACTGGTGCACATGTCATGGAGACTCAGAATTTTGCACGACATTTTCTTCTGTAGCGATATGATCAGGACTTCTACGTTCTATTGAATCTTGATCACTGATCACAAACGTGCTGATGGACCTGCCTCCATAGAATATATTGATCCATGAAAGGTATGCTCAGGACATGCTCTGAGGCTGCATGGTTGAGTTCTCGTTGATAGTTCGAATCCATTGTTAGACTGCAAAGAATATGGCCCAACCTAGCCTACTTAGCATTAAGCGTCATTTTTCCAAGCCAGCGGCTGTATATGGAAGGGAGATGAAAGGTTGGAGATAAACTGATTAATGAAGGCTGTTTTGATTTGTGAACCAGTTGCTTGTTTGCTTCTCACAAACTTCTCAACAATTGCGGCATACTACTACCATGACTCACGAATGATCGCCCGTATTGGTTGAGAAGCTACTATTTACCTTTTTTTTCCTTCTTTTTTTTTTTCTTGGTTATAAGCTACTACTTACCTTACGATGTACCTCTAAAGCCTTTTGGAGAAGTTGCTAATGTTATTTTTGCGGAGTATCTACTAACAAACACGTGCAATTACTGTCGCGATGGTGAATTTTCCGGACCTTTGTAGCATCAAAGTCATAGTCTAATTCTTGAATAAAAATTGCTAAGTAGGAATCGAGAATTGCTGAGTAGAAAACGAGAATATAACTATCTAAAGCAATATACAAATATGATCGTGACTAATAAGAAATGGGAGTTTGCTAATGTGTGTATGTAGGTACTGACTTTGTTTGAACATTGATCGACGCCTTATTAGTTTCAAAGGCATACTCTGCATTGACGACACTTTATTAATTAAATTAAAAAGCCGTCAAATGTAATATGTCGTACTAAGTACCAGTATGTGCCTATAAAGAACTAGGAAGTAATATAGGCGAATGATGTGTGGGCGACGATTATTTTTTGTCAAAGTAATCACAAACAATTCAAAACTATGATCACTATCCTAAATTTACTTCAAACCTTTTTTTGTAGCATTGAAAATTCCAAACCATACCAATTGTGATATGTTTTCCAAATTTTTATTCTAACATCAAACAATCTATATTTATATCACATGACACATTTATTCTTTGTCAAACTTCCGTCCGATGATTTTTCCAACTTAAACGACTTCATTTTTATTTCACTTAAATTACGTGTGCGCGCATCATGTCAATATCGTTTTTGGTGCTGATTGATGTAATATAGATAGATGATAAACATATCAAACGGTTACAAAATTTTGGGATTTTTTGATATTACAAAAAAAGTACAGGGTATATATGTCGGTATAATTTTGAATATTTGATTTATTTTTTAAGAAAGGACGAAGAAGAGAGAGAGAGAGATAGGGAGAGAGACCTTCAACGGCTGCGCATCGCCGCATTGGTAGAATAGAACCCTAAAAACAGAACCCGAATCGCACCCAATCCACAAAGCAGAGGAAGAATTAGGGACGATGGAACATCAAATGTCGGAATCGCACAGCAGAGGAACAATCACTTCTCACTGTCGCCGACCGAGGTGAGTTCGACTTCCATTCCGCTCGAACCCGAGAGTGATTTCTGCTCCCCGAAATGCGAAATGTTGAACGTTTCGGTTAAAAATGTCATCTTGTTCGCCCAAAAACGCTTTCTAGCAACCTCGGCCGCGCTTCTTAAACCTCCGAAATCGCCTTCGTCATTGCCCTCGTCGTCGCCGCTGATTGATTGTCTCGTGAAATCGCTCGATCTTCCTTTGGAGTCCGCTGTTTCGATCTCCCAGAGACTCCGTGCCCACCACCGAAATGGCGTCGAAAGAGCCGATTCCGTGATTGGGTTCCTGCTTTCCTCCGGATTCGGCAAAGCGCAGATCGCGAAATTGGTCACTAATGGGCCGTCGCTCCTCCTGTTGAATTTGGAATCGACCTTCAAGCCGAAATTGGAGTATTTCCGCGGGGTCGGATTGTCGGATTCGGTCTTGATCAAAACGATTGCTGGGAACAGTAGGTTCTTTACTAGAAGCTTGGACTTGTACTATAGGCCGCAGATTGATTTCCTCATGAAGTATCTCAGGACCTCTGGCGAGTTGGATATGGCGATTAAGCGCTATCCGTGGCTTTTGACTAGTGGTCACAAGTACGCTTTGGCGCCTAACATCGATCTTTTGATGAGGGAGGGAGTGAGATCCGAGCATGTGTCGCATCTGATGGTGCGTCAAGCTAGTACGCTAATGATGAAAGTCGAGAAGATTGCTTCATTCATCGAGGTGCTCAAAAGTTTCGGGATGGAACCGTCCTCTACGAATTTCATAAATTGTCTCAGGGTGATGTCGTCATTGAAGGAGTCGACTTGGTGCGAGAAGGTAGAGAATTTCAAGAGTTTGGGTTGGTGCCAGTCCATGAAGAAGATTAGAGTGCCATAGTCCATGTTCGATGCGTTGCCCGCTCTGTTTGGCTCTTTTTAATATTTTTAATTCCGGGGAGAAGATTAGGAGGACAGTGGATTTTTATCTGAATACTGCGTCGATAGCTCGGGAGGTTATTGTCAGTCAGCCTTCACTTCTTCTGTTTTCAGTCGACAAAAGGCTTCGGCCGAGGCATAATGTGATTACATTTTTGTCATCCAGGGGCCTTATTAAAAAAAAAAAAATTTAAAAAATTGGGACAAACCCGTTGTAACGCCATTTAAACTGACCGAGGAGTTGTTCATGAAGAGATACATGTTTGTCATGAAAACCCGCATTTAAGCTAACCGGAGTTGTTCATGAAGAGATTCCGCAAGCTGATCTGATGAGATTTATAAGGGCTCTGCCACCACAGAAATTAGTATCTTATAGCAAATCAGGGGTCTTAAATTGATCTTTTCTACACAAGCTTATTGTCATGTTCGTTCCTGTCTATTTAATTGGATGCCTGAGTGAAAGCTCCCATCAAAGCCAGAGGCAACTCGAAACTCCCCGTCCACTTGTGTCCAATTTCTTGTAATAGAGATTGAATTAGAAAATGCGTGGGTCTGGCGTGAGCTGTAGGCCAGACTTTGAGGACAGTTCTCAGCATCCATCGCCTCCATCTTGCTCCTATGGTGCTACATTGCTATATTAGAGGTAGCAAAACATGTCGTGTTGTGAAATCTAGTCGAATGGACAACTAAAGATCGATGTGTCCATCATGTGATTCTGCATCAGGAATCTCTAAGGGCGAAGTTGCAAAGGTTGAAGGTTATATTATCTACTCTGGATGTGCAGAACTCTATGCCCAATTTTGGCTCGAGGATTGTTTAGCAAAAGATCTGGGATGTGCGCCGGTTCTGTTGTTTAGTTGGGGAAGAAACAAATTAGCAGAGGCCTGCAGTCCGCTTTTCCATTTGCATCTTCTTCTTTTGGCTAGACAATGCACGAACACGATGAGATGTCAATAACAGAAGTATACTAGGAAATCTCATTTTTGGCTTAGATTTCTTTGTATTTAGAGCATTTCTCCTGAGAAGTTTTTAGAATATTTCTCAACGTATGTAACATTTCTCATCAGTCAGAACAAGATGTCTGATTGCGTCTCATTTGGAAGACAAATAGGATGTTATTAGTTATGAAGCTTATGACAACTTCATGAGTTGAGATAGGTTTGTTAATTGATGTGACAAGGGAAAAGGAGCTCAGCAAGAATTCATCTCATCTTTAGTTTCTAGTCGAGTCGGTTTTGCAAGCCCACCGGTTAGTCAATGTTAAATGCAAATACTTCTATTTTCATTTTACTTGCTTTAATTGCCTATCAATGAATTAATCAATTATTCGGGTTAAAGTTACTAGGAGTAGAATAGAAGTTAGAATGAAGTCGCATGAAGCTGAAACTTTCCTTCATCGAAAGTTTTCCTCAGATCAGTAAGCTCGCTTTTTTCAAATTATGTGACAAATTAAAGAATTCATCAAATTTAATGTCATAGGAAGTAATAGTATGGGTCTATAAAGAAGTGATGTTGGCGAATGCTATGTATATAGGGTGTACTTTTTGTTAAAGTAAAAAAGACACAAAAAGTTCAAAGCTATGTTAACATTAATCAATTTATTGGAATTTTTTTTTGTAACATAAAAATATATATGTTTTATTTTGACATAAAAGATCCAAGGAAAATTCTAAAAATGGGCTTGAAATACTTTTATTTTCTTAATTAAAAGTTCGAAGTGGACCTTATTTAAAAAAAAAAAAAAAACTTGAAATGTTATTGATTGTTTCAAATAAGGACTTGAAGTAATCATGATTTATTTCAAATAAGGGTTTGAAGTAACCATGAATGTTTTAAATAAGGGTTCGATCTCGCCGATCACTGATCGGCTAAATTTTCCGACCGATCAATGATGTTTTCATCCAAACTTTCTTTTTTCTTCTTTTTTCTTTTCCAGCGTCAACTAACGGCCGCTAGCAAAGACTGACAAGAGCTTGGCAACGCTCACCGACCGCTGGAAAGGGCCAGCGAGGGCTCGATGACCCTTGTCGCTCACTAGCAAGGCCGACCCTCGCCTTGTCGACCCTTACTAGTGGCAAGCAAGGTCGCTAAGCCCTCGTTAGCTACAAGCGAGGCCATCCTCATTAGATCTAGCAAGAGTTGGCCTTGTCGGGGCTAGCAAGAGTGACCCTCACCTAGTCCTTTATGGGCATCGCTAGTGGCTGGCTAGACATCGATGAAGAGGAAGAAGAACCAAAAAAAAAAAAAAAAAAAAAAACAAACAAAACCAAAAACAAAAAGGGAAAAAAATGAAAAATGAAAAAATGAAGAAAAATGAGAAAAATGGTAAATGACGAAAATGACTTTTACCGTAAAAAAAGTCAAGCCCTTATTTGAAACAATATAACCACTTTATGCCATTATTTGAAATAAAATTCACTTTAAATCCTTATTTGAGAAAATAATGACACTTTAGGTTCTTATTTGAAACAAGGTTCATTTCGAGCCCTTATTTGAGAAAATGAGAGCAATTCAAGTCCTTTTTGCGAAATTCTCCAAAAAAATCCGCACTTATACCTTGTGACACACATTCATTATACCATGACCAATTCAAGGATTTGAATTTTCAAATATTATACCATGTGTCGATTTTTTTCCCTTTTTTTTTTTTGAGTCAATGTGTCGATTTTACTTGCTACAATTTGCTTATGAGATGGTGATTCATGTAGGATTGTATTTTTGCTTTTTAATTTGTTTTTTGATTTAATTAAATTTTATTAAATTGGCTCTAGGTTCTAATTCATCACGAATTGATTGATTTGTGAGGAATCGGAGCGAAAAGTGAATCACCTCTTTTCCATTTTGCTCATGACCTGTAAGATGTGTTGAATTGTTTGGGTCGGGATTGGGCTTGGGCGCGGGTCAGGCTGGGGCCTAGTGTGTGCATGCCGGGCTTTTTAAGGGGCTTTCTCACGCCTGTTTAGTTTGCCCCATTCAACCCTTGGCGAAGGCCACCTCTGGGAAAGACTTTCCCAAGGACGGATGCCTGTTAAGCTAAATTATTGGTTTGGGAAGTTTTTTAGAAACTTCATCCAGCAAAAGTCAGCATTTTAAAGGCTAAAAGCCCAAGTTAGATCTTAAAGTGCCTTGAGCGTTTCAACTTGCTCGGCATGCGAGTAGGCTAGGGTTAGTGAAAAGAATTTTCTTTCAAAATTATCCTCATTAACTTTTTGTTTTTCCAATTTTGATCTTGTGAATGATTGTTCATTTTCTTCTCTATCGAGGTCAACTGGCGTGATTAGACAAAGCTACCAATGTTTGGAGAGAGGCCAGCGTGGTTGCGGCAACTGAGGCGGCCATCAATGGGGGGTCGCGCCATCTAGGTCCCTGTGACCCAAATCACATGTAGGTTACATAACCCAAGTCACTTAGGTCACATGAACCCTCACGCAGGTTGCGGCAACCTCCGTGAGGGGTTGCAAGGGTCGTGTGACTAGGCGCCCCTCTCCTAGGTCACGTGCCCTCATCGATGGTCTCCAAGGGTCACCTAAGGTCTTGTGACCTCAAATGACGAAGCCAGCGATAGAAAATGAGAATATAAGGCCCTGTTTGGTAACCTTCCCAATAGTACCAGATTATGATTTTTTGTTCCCAGAATCAGTTTGGGACGAGAATCGTGTTTGGTAAAATTTTTGTTCTCGGGACAAATACGTTCCCGGAATCAGTTTGGGACGAGATTTAAGAATAAAAAAAAAATTGCTTCTGCGTCCGAGAATCAAAAAAAGAATCAATACGTTAAAACTCTCTTTTTTCCTTCCGGCATCCTACGACCACCGCCTGCCGCCCTCCGCCGCCCCCCTCCGCCGGTCGCCGGCCGCCAGTCCGGCGAGCTCGCCGGAGGCGATCCCAGCCTCGCCGATGGCCAAGCGGGCCTCGCCGGGCCGGGCGAGGCTCGCCCGCCCGGCGGCCGGCGAGGCTCGGCCAACGAGGGCTAGCCTCGACGAGGGCCGGCGATGCTTCGGTGAGGTCGCCGGCCGGAAGAAGAAGAAAGATAATAGGAGAAAAGGGGGAAAAAAAGAAAAAGGAAAAAAGGAAAAGGAAAAAGAAAAAAAAGTAAAAAAAAAGTAAAAAAATTATTTAAAAATTAAAAGAAATTAATTTGGAACAAAATCAATCTACACGTTATCAAACGCAATTCTATTCCGAATCGAAATTTTGAACGCTTACCAAACATGTTTTTTTACTCGAATCGGTTCGGAACGAAATAAAAAATAATCAATTCTTGTCGAAATCGGTTCCCTAGGAACGTAATCGTTGCCAAACGCGCCCTAACTATCTAAAGCAACATACAAATACGAAATTTACTATTACAAGATAAATTACAAGATAAATTTTTCGTGACTAATAAGAAATGGGAATTTGCTAATGTGTGTATGTAGTATTGACTTTGTTTGAACATTGATTGACGCCTTTTTAATTTCAAAGGCATACTTTATATTGACCATGCTTTATTAATTAAATTAAAAAGCCGTCAAATGTAATATGATGTACTGAGTAACAATATGGGCCTATAAAGAACTAGGAAGTAACGGAGGCGAATGATGTATGGGTGAGGAATATTTTTGTGAAAGTAATCACAAAAAATCCTAAACTATGGTCACTATTATAAATTTATCTTGAACTTTTTTTTTTTGATAACATTGAAAATCTGTTAGTTGTGATATATTTTTCAAATTTTTATTCTAACATCAAAAAATTTATACTTATACCACATTACACATTTATTCTTTGTCAAAATTTCGTCAAATAATTTTTCCAACTTAAATGATTTCATTTTTATTTCACTTAAATTACGTGTGCGCGTCATGTCAATGTCGTTTTTCTTTGGTGCTCATTGATGTAATCGAGATAGATGATAAAGATATCAAATGGTAACAAAATTTTGGGATTTTTCACGTTATAAAAAAAGTAGAGGATAAATATATGGTTATAATTGTGAATACTTGATTGTTTTTTTAAGAAAGGACGAAGAAGAGAGAGAGAGAGAGAGAGAGAGAGAGACCTTCGACGGCTACGCATCGCCGCATTGGTAGAACCCTATTAAAACAGAACCCGAATCGCACCTAAATCCACAAAGCAGAGGAAGACTTAAGCGACGATGAAACGTCAAATGTCCGAATCGCACATCAGAGGAACAACCACTTCTCACTGCCGCCGACCGAGGTGAGTTCCACTTCCATTCCGCTCGAACCCGCAAGCGATTTCGGCTCCCCGAAATGTTCAACGTTTCGGCTAAAAATCTCATCTTGTTCGCCCAAAAACGCTTTCTGGCAACCTCAGCCGCGCTTCTTAAACCTCCGAAATCGCCTTCCTCGTCGCCCTCGTCGTCGCCGCTGATTGATTGTCTCGTGAAATCGCTCGATCTTCCTTTGGAATCCGCTGTTTCGATCTCCCAGAGACTCCGTGCCCACCGAAATGGCGTCGAGAGAGCCGATTCCGTGATTGGGTTCCTGCGTTCCTCCGGATTCGGCAAAGCGCAGATCGCGAAATTGGTCACCAATGGACCGGCGCTCCTCCTGTCGAATGTGGAATCGAATCTCAAGCCCAAGTTGGAGTATTTCCGCGAGATCGGGTTATCACAATCGGTCTTGCTCGGTACCATAGCTGGGAACGGTAAGTTCTTTGGTAGAAGCTTGAATTCGTTCTATAAGCCGCAGATTGATTTCCTCAAGAAGTATCTGAGGACCTCCAGCGCGTTGGATATTGCCATCAAGCGCTGTTCTTGGCTTTTGACTGTCGACCGCAGGTATGTTTTGGAACCTAATATCGATCTCTTGATGAGGGAGGGAGTGAGATTCGATGATGTAGTGATTCTGATGCTCTATCAACCTAAGACATTGGTGATGAAGGTTGAGAAGATGGCTGCTTTTGTTGAATCCGTTAAAGGTCTTGGAATGGAACCGTCCTCTCCGAAATTCATACACGGTCTCAGGGTGATGTTGTCCATGAATGAGTCGACTTGGCGTGAGAAGGTAGAGAATTTCAAGAGTTTGGGTTGGTCTCAAGAGGAGTGCCGGTCCATGTTTGCTCGTCGCCCGCTCTGTTTGTGTCTTTCCACAGAGAATATTAGGAGGACAGTGGATTTTTATCTGAATACCGCGTCGATAGCTCGGGAGGTTATTGTCGGTCAGCCTATACTTCTTCAGTATTCATTCGAGAAGAGGCTTCGACCAAGGCATAGTGTGATTACGGTTCTGCAGTCCAAGGGTCTCCTGAAGAAGCGGAATTCTATTGTAGTACCATTTAAAATATCCGAGAAGTCATTCTTCGAGAAGTACGTGATGAAGCACCTGGAACAAGTTCCGCATCTGATAGAGATATACAGGGCATCTGCCGCCGCATGAAGAGTTATCAGGTAGAAGATCAGGCATTTCAATTTATCGCTTCTGCACGAGTTGATTGTTGGATTGGCAGTATTGTATATCTTGATCAGAAGCTTGGTTGAATGTTCGCATCAAAGCAGGAGGGTAACTGAGACTAAAGATTTACTCGTGGCATCTATTGGGTGATTCCCCTGCCTGTTGAATCGCGATAAGTTGGCGCGATCAGATGATGGTAAACCCCTTGCAAACATCAGCTAGGCGGTCTGATCAACTGCTCCCTGCTGTTGAAGAAATGCACTGCATCTGAATCTGCTAACATCATGCTCAGGACACTCCCGTCGTGCGGGCATGCTTGTGAATGAGGGTCACGGCAGTCTCCAGACGATGTCCTGTCTAAGGACAAGATGTAAGAACTCCATTTTCTTTGGTTGATTTAAGGAGGCACTGTGTCATTATGAGTTTTCTTGGAATGCAGTCGACTCGCCCTCGAAAGGGGAAACCCATTGCGGTGTTCCCTGCATTGTTGTGTTTCGTGCATGATTAACGTTCAACAATGGTTAATCTTCTTGCAAAAGCATGCTTTTTTAGAACATTGCCAACATTCTCTGCAGTCACAAATTCACAATCCACTGAAACCTTTCACGGTCACTGTCCACGGCAGAAGAAGAGATCCATCCCGTGTCGATTTTTTCCTTTCAAAGTTCAATTAGCCACCCGAGATAACGCCATAGGGAAGGACGATACTCAGGGCCGCTGCTGTGCCCTTCATGCCAAGATACTCGGTTCCGACTTCCCTATGCTACTCTATCTTGCAAGCGATTTCGATGATCTGATCTTAGATATTGCACGAGTTGCAGAGTCTAGGATTGGAGGTTCTTCAGCCTCAAGATGCAGCTGGTGGGGGCTAACGAAATGGAAATGGAAAAGAGGTGATTCACTTTTCGCTCCGATTCCTCACGAATCAATCAATTCGTGACCAATTAGAACTTAGAACTAATTTAATAAAATTTAATTAAATAAGAAAATTAAAAAGAAAAAATACAATGCGATTCACATCGCTATGGGCCCTACACGAATCATTATTACATAAGCAAATTGTAGCAACTAAAATCGACACATTGACTCAAAAAAAGGGAAAAAAATCGACACATGGTATGATGTTTGAAAAGTCCCCCAACGGCTCTCGCCTTAATAAAAGTTTCACGTTTTCAGCAAAACCCTAGAACAAAAAACCTAATCGCACCCGGACCCTCCTCCTTCCACAAAGCAAGAAGAGGCTCGAAAAGCGGAGGAGGCAATCTCGTCTTCCCGGTATCCGGCCGAGGTGATTTCGATCTCCGTCCGCTCGAATCCCAGAACCCTTTTCGCATTGCACCTGTCACCGCGCTTCGATCCATTCTGATTCCCCAAATGTTCAGTGTTTCAGCAAAAAATCTCTTCTTGTTCGCCCAAAGGCGCTTTCTTGAAACGTCCGCCGCACTCCTTAAACCTCCGAAATCGCCGCCCCCGCCGCCTCCTCCGTCGTCGTTGGTTGAGTGTCTCGTGAAATCGCTCGATCTTCCTGTGGAGTCCGCCGTTTCCATCTCTCAGAAAGTCAGTGCCCACCGGAATGGCGTTAAGAAGGCCGACGCCGTGCTCAGGTTCTTGCGTTCCAGCGGATTCGGCAAGGCGCAGATGGCCAAACTGGTCACCAATGGACCGGCCCTTCTCCTGTCGAACGTGGAATCGAATCTCAAGCCCAAGTTGGAGTATTTCCGTGAGATCGGGTTATCGGAATCGGTGTTGCTCGGCACCATAGCTGGGAACAGTAGGTTCTTTGGTAGAAGCTTGGATTCGTACTATAAGCCGCAGATTGATTTCCTCAAGAAGTATCTGAGGACCTCCAGCGCGTTGGATATTGCGATCAAGCGCTGTTCTTGGCTTTTGACTGTCGACCGCAGGTATTTTTTGGAACCTAATATCGATCTCTTGATGAGGGAGGGAGTGAGATTCGATGATGTAGTGCTTCTGATGCTCTATCAACCTAGGACATTAGTGATGAAGGTTGAGAAGATGGCTGCTTTTGTTGAATCCGTTAAAGGTCTTGGAATGGAACCGTCCTCTCCGAATTTCATACATGGTCTCAGGGCGATGTCGTCCATGACTGAATCGACTTGGAATAAAAAGGTGGAGAATTTCAAGAGCTTGGGTTGGTCTCAAGAGGATTTCTTGTCCATGTTCGTGCGCCACCCACACTGTTTGGCTCTTTCCGAAAAGAAGGTTAAGAGGACATTGGATTTTTATCTGAACACAGCATCTATAGCCCTAGAGATTATAGTCAGGCAGCCTCTACTTCTTCAGTTTTCACTCGACAAAAGGCTTCGGCCGAGGCATAATGTGATTACATTTTTGTCATCCAGGGGCCTTCTTAAAAGGGACAAACCCGTTGTAACGCCATTTAAACTAACCGAGGAGTTGTTCATGAAGAGATACGTGATGAAGCATGCGGGGCAAGTTCCGCATCTGATGGAGATTTATAAGGGCTCTGCCACCGCAGAAATTAGTATCTAATAGCAAATCAGGGGTCTTAAATTGATCTTTTCTACACAAGCTTATTGTCATGTTCGTTCATGTCTATTTTATTGGATGCCTGAGTGAAAGCTCCCATCAAAGCCGGAGGCAACTCGAAACTCCTGGTGCACTTGTATTGAAGTTTTTGTGATAAGAGATTGAATTAGAAGATGCGTGGATCTGGCATGAGCCGTGGGCCAGACTTTAAGGACAGTTCTCAGCATCCATCGCCTTCATCTTGCTCCTATGGTGCTATATTGCTTTATTAGAGGTAGCAAAACATGTCATGTTGTGAAATCTAGTCGAATGGACAACCAAGGATCGGTGTGTCCATCATGTGATTCTGCATCAGGAATCTCTAAGGGCGAAGTTGCAAAGGTTGAACTCTGGATGTGCAGAACTCTATGCCCAATTGTGGCTTGAGGATTGTTTAGCAAAAGATCTGGGATGTGCGCCGGTTCAGTTGTTTAGTTGGGGAAGAAACAAATTATCAGTGGCCTGCAGTCCGCGTTTCCATTTGCATCTTCTTCTTTTGGCTAGACGATGCACGAACAAGATAAGATATCAATAACAAAAGTATACTAGGAAATTTCAGTTTTGGCTTAGATTTCTTTGTATTCAGAGCATTTCTCCTGACAAGTTTTTAGAATATTTCTCAACGTATGTAACATTTCTCATCAGTCAGAACAAGATGTCTGATTGGCATCTCATTTGGAAGAAAATAGGATGTCATTAGTTATGAAGCTTATGGCACCTTCATGAATTGAGAAAGGTTTTTTAGGTGATGGGGCAAGGGAAAAGGCACAGAGCAAGAATTCATCTCATTTTAGTTTCTGGTCGAGTCGGTTTGCAAGCCCACCGCTTAGTCCATGTTAAATGCAAATACTTCTATTTTCATTTTACTTGCTTTAATTGCGTATCAATGAATTAATCAATTATTCGGGTTCAAGTTACTAGGAGTAGAATAGAAGTTAGAATGAAGTCGCATGAAACTGAAACTTTCCTTCATCGAAAGTTCTCCTTAGATCAGTAAGCTCGATTTTTTTCAAATTATATGACAAATTAAAGAATTCATCAAAGTTAATATGTCATAGGAAGTAATAGGATGGGTCTATAAAGAAGTGATGTTGGTGAATGCTATGTCTATAGGGTGTGCTTTGTGTTAAAGTGAAAAAGACACAAAAAATTCAAAATTATGTTAACATTAATCAATTTAAATAAAAATCCTAATTTTGTTTATTCTGACATAAAAAATCCAAGGAAAATTCAAAAAATGGCTCAAAATATCTTCATTTTCTTAAATAAGAGCCCGAATTGGACATTGTTTCAAATAAAGACTTAAAATGGCATTAATTGTTTTAAATAATTACCTTAAATAATCATGATTATTTTAAATGAGGGTTTGACGTCGCCAATCATTGGTTAGCTAACTAAATTTTCCGATCGATCAAGGGCGTTTTCGTCCAAATTTTCTTTTCTTCTTTCTTCTTTCTTCTTTTTTCTTTTCCAGTGTCGACCAATAGCCACTATCAAAGATCAACAAGGGCTTGGTGACACTCATCGGCTATTGGGAAGGGCCAATGAGGGCTTGACAACCCTTGTCGGTCGCTAGTAAGGCCAACCCTTGCCTCGCTGGCTCTTACTAGTAGCAAGCAAGGTCACCGAGCCCTTGTCGACTATAGGCGAGGCCATCCTCACTAGATCTGGCGAAGGTTGGCCTTGCCTGAGGCCAACGAGGACCGACCTCATGGATGGCCATGAAGGGCAGCCTCCCCCACATCAAGGGCGGCCTTTACCTAGGCAAGGCCATTTCTCACCTGTGATTGACATAGGTGGCCCTTGTTGAATCAAGTGAGGGCAACCCTCGCCTCACCCTCTATGGGCATCACCGATGGCCGGTTGGACATCGGCAAAGAGGAAGAAGAAGATCTAAAAAAAAAAGGAAAGAAAAATGAAAAAAAAAATGATAAATAATGAAAATATCATTGACCATCAAAAAGTTAAACTCTTATTTAAAACAACATAACTACTTTGGGCTCTTATTTGAGAAAGTAGTAGCATTTTGGGCTTTTATTTGAAATAAGGTTTTCTTTGACCCCTTATTTGAGAAAATGAGGCATTTCAAGCCTTTTTTGAAAATTTCCCATAAATCCACACTTGTCCTTTGTGACACACGCTTATTGTCATGACTTGAACTCCAAACACATGCACATCCCTCCATGGTTGATACAATTTTTGCAACATCCCAAGAACGGTTGCCAACCCATTTAATTTATCAAGCATGCGGAAGTGTAATCATAAACTCCAATCAACACAAATTGGGTAACAAACATAAGATTATATTTTTACAAACCATACATATTCTTCCAGTAGCATTTACATACAGAAGAGTCTTAACACGTCCGACCCCAAAGACTCATGACGGATTCTCATGTCATGGATGCATTCACTCAATGTCACGTTTCAATGATCAATTGCATGTCTCATTTACAACATCAATTAGACAAATTTCCAGCAATAAACACCTCAAAACAGATATAAATTTCTACTAACCAGAATTGGCAGAAACTGTCCAATTACGCACTTTTGAGTTTGTGACCAGAAACTAATTCATATGAGCTCGAAAAATTCTCAAATTTGGACACGTGATAAATGACACATAAAAAAACATTTTTCATGAAGACACCGAGACCCAGATCCCTCTAAATTTGGCCCAGTAATTTACTCAATCCAGTACTAAAACCGGGTCCAATTACTGATGGTCTGTTTCTTCAAAATCAGCTCAATTCGGGGTCAAAAACTGATCCGTTTGATTTGAAATTCGAGTATATTAAACTAATTGTTATAACAAACAACTTTCGTGAAGAAACCATTTGGAAATTCGAACTCTAAGAGTCAGTAAAAACCCCTCGAATCCTAATAGGTCAAGATTTCCAATATAGTCCGAATTTCTGTTTAAGGATGACAGAGTTAAAATCGTCTTCTTTTTAATTCCCAAAAATCCTAAGAAAAATATATGTTATGATTTAAGATGACCATGTGCTCGTAATTAAAATCTTTAGATTTTCACAATAATCGAGGGTTGCCAATGAGTCAAAGATATACATTGTGGTTCAAGAACAATCGGCCACGAGTCAATTGCACCAAAAATTCCCAAAAACTATCCAATAATTTAGGTTGCGTTGAAAAACGTTTGATTGAATTTAACTGTGAAATTTATTCCAATTTCAGAAATTGAGAACTTTAAGGTGTCACAAATAATTTTAGTAATAGTGTTACGTCTTTCCAAGAATTGTTGACGACAAGAATTATTTGAGAAAAATACAAGAGCAGCAAATTTACTGTTTCTTCCTCTTCTTTTCCTTTCTTTCTTTTTCCCTTCTTCTTTCCCCCAACCGTAAAAGCTTTTGTCGTTTTTCCCTCTAAACGTTCGAACCCTGCTTCTCTTCCTCCGGTTTCTGCTGAACCGAACAGTAAGCAAAATCGAAATAGAGGAGATCCGGTTTTGGTGAAACAAACTGGCGGGGCCACCAGAAGTTTCGACCGAGCTGCCCTTCATGTTCTATTTTTCTTGGTCTTGGGATTCAAGTGATGACGAAACCCTAGATGGTATTTCAATTAGGAGCATCGGTCCAGCCTCCACTGCGACCGGCATCCATTGACTTAGGGCATTCCCAAAAGAGCATCATCCGGCCCCAAAGGTTCGTGATGGAATTCTCATGTCATAGATGCATTCACTCAATGTCACACTTCAATGATCAATTGCATGTCTCATTTATAACATCAATTAAACAAATTTCCAACAAGAAACACCTAAAAATATATATAAATTTCTACTAACCAGAATTGGCAGAAACTGCCCAATTACGCACTTTCGAGTTAGCGACCAGAAACTAATTCACATGAGTTCGAAAAATTCTCAAACTTGGAAACGTGATAAAGAACACGTAAAGAAACATTTTTTATGAAGACACCAAGACCCAGATTCTTCTAGATTCAGCCCAGTAATTTACTTAATCCAGCACTAAAATTGGATTCAATTCCAGAGGGTCTGTTTTTTCGAAATCAGCTAGGTTCGGGGTCAAAAACTAATTCATTTGATCTGAAATTCGAGTATGTTAAACTAGAATTTATTAAAAAAACAACTTTCATGAAGAAACTATTTGGAAATTCGAACTCTAAGGGTCAATAAAAACCCCTCGAATCCTAACAGGTCAGGATTTCCAATATAGTCTGAATTTCTATTTAAGGATGACGGAGTTAAAATCATCTTCTTTTTAATTCCCAAAAATCCTGAGAAAAATATAGATTATGATTTAAGATGTCTAAAACATTTCTTCAGAAGGAAATTTCTTCAAAATCATAACACATATTAGTCTACAAAAATAGCAAATCACACCCATTCAGAAAACAATTTTAAGAAACAATCTCTATCTTTGGCCGAGGTTGTCCTTTATGGTTCTTATCTTGTCATTTAAACCACAACTAAGCCTCTCTATGGCTAATTTAACATTTCGAACGAACAACCAACCATATTTAACATTATCTACACCTTTCCTACCTGTATAAATCCCTAAATAGAGGTACAAAACCCCTAATCTAGTTTTAGAAGAACAACTCGCCTATTTAAGGAAAACTAAAGGTGGCTCTTGCTGGTGGCTAGACAGCAACACAAAGGTAGGCCTTGGGTCTTTCGGTGGTGAGGTTGGGTTGAAACAGCGGGGGGGTGTGCTGCGGTGCGACTGTGACACCAACGGACGAAGTTACAGAATTTTCAGGTAGAGAGAAATGAGCGTGATGCTTGGTCAGCTGAGTTGTTGATTTGTTGGCAAGGGGGTTTCGTCGTGTCACGCCCCGATCCTCAAACGTGCACACATCCTTCTACTTGGTCAATTTTAGAATGCGATATTCCAGAACTATGTATCGCCGACCCTTTCATTTATTAAGCACATGCGGAAGCAATTATAAATCCCCAGACAATAAAATAATGGGATAGAAAAGCAAGACCACACTCTTCACATTGAAAACGCATAACCAAACTTTTATACATAACAAAAACCAAGTACTTCACAACTATTTACATACTTAAAGTCTCACTTATCTACACCTAGACAAGGTTTCACAAAAAGATGATAAAATCTCAATCCTCATTGGGGTTATAATCAGGATCATCCTGATCCTCCTCAGGCTCTTCCTCATATGGCTTATCCTCGTCGAACTCTTTATCTATAGGCTCCTCTTCCACTAGCTCCACCTCAATAGGCACCTCTTCATCCACTCCCCACTCTTCGTCCACTTCCTAGTCTTCATCTTCTTCTGGTCCTTCTGCCTCCTGTTCTGGAATCCCAGGTTCTTCTTCGCTCCAGTTGGCACCACCCTTAGAGTACACTGGAGAAGTAGGCTCACTCACCAATGCGGGATCAACGGCATCAACCACACCACCGCTATCAGGATCGGCAATCCCCACCCCAAAGGCTTCCTCTAGGACGATGAATGGTACTTCCTCTTCTGGCAGAGGACCTACCCGTCTCCCATCAGGATAGTAGCGATACCAGGATTGGTACTCATGAGACCTCAGATCGTCCTCGCCCACATCGACCCAGACAGTCGATTCAATCAATTTAATTAACATGCATCAATGAATCTTTAATTTAATTACTTTAATCTAATCTATCCACCTAACTGCAATTAATTAAATCTAATTAACCCTTAGGTATAATTAGTCTACTAAGAAAGCGTTAGTGAGTAAAACTCACTTGCACCAAGCGAAGACCGGGACACGGCGACGACGACGCAACGGCAACCGAACTTGGGTTGGGCCGAGAACTTCGCAAGCCCGAAGAAACTCTAGGGCTGAAAACAAACTGAACTTGGGCTTGAGCTTGGGTTTCAAACTAAACTCCAATGGGCTAAAGATGGGCTGAACTTGCTAACTTCACAATTAGGCTTGAAGACTAAAGACTTGGGCTGGAATTGTGGACTGAAGACTACTAAAAATGGGGTGAGTTGACTGCTGTATTTCGTGGGCTAAACGTGCAGAATTTCTGGCCCAAATTCCAGCGGTTGCTAGGTCGAACAAGAAGCAGCAACTTGTGGTGTCAAGCTGGGAAGAAATCACGTGGAAACACTGAACTGCTTCTTCAGTTGACTAGGACGCGTGGCCAGGACGAAGACACGCAGCAATAGAGCAACTTTGATCTTCAATGGACTGAAGAACTTCAGTGGACGCGGACAGGTGGCCGCGCGAAGATGGGATGGTCAAATTCGTTGGTGCAGGTTGAAGATAGTTAACTGGTTGCTGCTGTTGACCGAATGAACTCCAGCTGAGGACGCGTGGAGGCCAGCTTCAACGTTGGAGCAACTGTTGGCGTCAATGAAGCTGCTAGGTGTTCCACTGAAATTTCGGCGATCGCTGGCAGTGGGAAAACACGCGGTAGAGGGTCCACAAATGGAGCTGAGGTTGACTGAATGTGCTAGCACGGCTTCTTCATTGCTGGCTTCGCGCGAAACAATGGAGCGGTGGACAAGCAGAATCGAGAAGGGCAGTCTTCAATAAGATGCTTGGTTTTTCATCAGCTCTAGCGTCGCACGAAATAGGAAGGGAGAGAGAGGGCTGTCCACGGCAGCTTGAGGGGAAATGATGAGGGAGAAGTGGGAGTCCTTGGCTTGATATTTTCCACAATAAATATCCCTTTGTCCTTGGCTTGATATTTTCAGTCCAATATACCCCTTCTAGAGAGTTGAATTGGCCCAAAAAATCACAATTGGTGGGGCATACGAATTCCTTAGCAAATAGGCTCCAATTGCTCTTCAATTCTCTCTTGATTCACTCACAATTGGCCTATAAGATTTCAATTGATAATTTTCCTCACCCAATCATGCATCTTGCATCTCAATTTTAATCCTCGGCTCCAATAGCACAAAAATGGCCCGATTAATTCAATTGAAAATATACCAAAAATTCTGGATGTCACATGTCGTCACTTGAATCCCAAGACCAAAAGAAATAGAACATGAAGGGTAGCTCAATCGAAACTCCTAGTGGCCCCGCCGGTTTGTTTCGCCAAAACCGAATCTCCTTTTACTTTGGTTTTGCTTGCTGCTCAGTTCAGCAAAAATCGGAGGAAGAGAAGTAGGGTTCAAATGTTTAGAGGGAAAAACAACAAAAGCTTTTACGGTTGGGGGAAAGAAAAAGGGAAAAAGAAAGAAAGGAAAAGAATAGGAAGAAGCCAACGCATGCTGCAACCGGCTGAGATTCACGCGCGGAAAAGAGGGGAAAAAAAGGAGGAAAGGACTATGAAGGGTCCCCTCTATATTTTCCACAAAGCCTTAGGTCCTTTTTCCATAGAAAATAGCCCCCTTCTCACTATCAAATTGGGACCGTGGATTGGTTCTCTCTCTTGAGATCCATAAGAGGCTTCCATTGGCGGAGGATGAGCGGTACTTTTGCTACCGTGATTGGTCCCTCTTCAAGAATTCTTTACCTAAACACCGAGTCCAGGATGTGAAGGAAGAGGAATCCTCAATCATTTGTTATAATCTCCACAAGTTTAGATCCCCATACGTGCTTGAGAGATTGTTCCATCATTCCAAAAGGAAGTTTCTTCCTCCCAACAAAATACCCAACCAAACATTGGTGTCATTTCGGATCCACCGCTTCAAGGACTTCATCCGGCAAATTGATCATCGCTTTGCCATCCACAAATGTGGGAGGAGTATAAGAGAACTCGGGCCCCTAGCCGCTAGGCGAGCCACATTAGCCCAGAAGCGGGCTGGAGGGGGAAGCTAGCCATTCAGAGTGGGCTGAGGATGTCACGCCCCAATCCCCAGGCACGTGCACATCCCTTACCTTTGGTCGATTTTAAAATACGATATCCCAAGACTATGTATCGCCGACCCTTTCATTTAAATATGCACATGCGGAAGTATTTAAAAATCCCCAAACAATAAAACAATGGGATAGAAAAGCAGGCCACAATTTTCTTCATTGAAATTCACAACTTCACAAATACAGAATTCACAAAGAGGGTAGGACCATGCTCAGATCATCATCCCAGTCCTTCTCAGATCTTTCACCACTAAGCTTATTTTCTTCAAACTCTTCATCTCCTTCTTCTCGTTCATCCTCAACTTCAAACGCCGGCTCGTCTTCAGGAAATCCAGGGGCCTGAAATATAATCCCACAACCGGGATGAGACTATGTCTCAGCAAGTTCTACCCCCTAAGACCCGATTAGTAAGCTAATACACCTTAGGGCTGCCTAGGCACAACATAAGTCAGAGGACTTACCTTGGCCTCAGATTCCATCTGCATGTTACCACATATCAAATAGGCACCCAAGCAATCACATCACAGATCGAAGCATCGATCAAATTTACTTAGTCGATCACACACCAACAAGACCACTCACGATCATTTCCATTCAATCAATCAGTTCACAACAACATCAGATCAAAACAATGATCAATCGACCTAGTCAATTACATGTCATCTCGACCCCTTCTTGGTCGGCTCATCATATACTATCTATAAGTCCGACCATAGTCCAGGACTGCTCACTCTAAGTTGATAAATAAATAGTAGTATATTGTTCTGATCAAAATTCAATGGCTTTACGGTCCCACTCGACCACTTTCAAAATTCAATGACTTTATGGTCTCACCCGACCTTTCCGAGATTCAATAGCTTTTCTGTACAAAAATCCACTCGACCACTTTCAAGATTTAATGGCTTTACGGTCCCACTCGACCACTTTCAAATATTCAAATCAGCATGAAGTAAGGCTCAATTAGATAAACGGACTACACCACGACGATCAGCACGAAATTCCGGTTACCGGCCATCCCGGTTGAATTTCCGGAAAATAAATAATTAAATAATTAATTTCGAAAATTAAATAAATAGATAAATACAATAAATTCAATTTAGCACAATATAAAGCTCAATTAAATAAACCATCTACGGCACAATCATCAGCATAAAATTCCGGTCCCTGACCATCCTAGTTGAATTTCCGGGAAAATAAATAATTAATTAATTTCGAAAATTAATATTTAATTCCTAAAAATTCCATTTATGCCCGAATTATTTAATTAACACCCGATAAGGGACGGAAAAATCCCAAGAAGCATCCAATAAATACTAAAATATGTTTACTAGTTAAATGCACAATCAATTTAATTAACATGCACTAACAAGTCTCCAATTTAATTATTGTAATCTAATCTAACCACCTAATTGCAATTAAATAAATCTAATCAACCTTTAGGCATAATTAGCAAACTAAGAAGGCATCAGTGAGTAAAACTCACTTGCACAGCACGACGACCGGGACACCACGACGACGACTCAACGGCGGCCGAACTCGGGCTTGCGATGACACCCACGGGCTTGGATCGGGCCTCAACCTTGGCCTAACAAATCTCAGTCCAACTGAGATTTAATCTTGGGCTGATCTCTTGGGCTTGAAAACACTGAATTGAGCTTGTCTTTGTTGGGCCCGAAATACTAAAAACTGCCGAGCTTCAAATCCAATTAAACATGGGCGAAAGTTGGGCTTGAAACTCAATTGACCGGACTTCAAGATGTCCAATTACAGATCTGCTCGATGGGCCAAATTGCTGAGCACAAGGGCTGCAATGTAGGCTGATCGAGTGGACTGACGTGAGATGCTCAACCAATTCGGTTGAGGAAAAGAGTTAAGGAATTTGGGGCAGCTTCGGTCTTCACGGATCACACTGGACGAGGGAGCAGCTTGGGGTCTTCAATTGATGGCTTGGCTGGCTGAATGGATCCCACGGCTTCTCTGTTGGTGTGGCTTGGTGGCCAACCAACTTAGTGGAGTTGGGGCTCACACGGCCAACCAAAATGGGGGAAAAACCGCCGGTTTGCTGGCTCACGTGGAAGCGGCTGCACGGAATGGGACTACACTTCAACACACGGTAGAGAAAATTACAGCTTTGATTGGTGGACTCCAAGACATGGACATGTGGCTGAAGACGGCTACGGACGAAGGCGAAGCAAGGTGATGGAGCGACCGTTGACTGAAGACTCTCGAGGCTTGGACGCGTGTAGAAGAAGACGGTTGCTGGCCTCCTCGTTGGCGCCGTGGGGTTAAGAACCCAAAGCTTGATGTTGGAGTTGATCCATGGAGCAAATCGGACGTGGCAGCAAGAAGAGACTTATGTGGAGAGATGGTGGCCGACCAATTTTAGTGGGCATGGACGTGGGCGGCCGAATTTTTTTGAGTCAACAAACTAGCTTCAAAAGGGGTTTTTGACTGAGGAAGCTGCGGTAGAAGATTTTGATGGAATTCTGTGTTTGCCGAGTGAGAGAGAGAGAGATAGTGGAAGGAATTATGACTTGAGCTGAGGGTTTTCTTCTGTGGTCCAAGTGGTGACGTCCCCAAAAAGGTTTGAAGAATTCTCACGTTTTCTTCAAGCGGCGAGAACGAAATGTGGGGCAGCTGGCGTCGACAATTAAGAGAGTTGAAACAAAAGAGGGGAAAAGTCCACAAGCTTATCCAAAGGCTTAATTGCTTGGTCCCCCAAAGCCCCACATAAATATCTATGGTTCCCCCTTTTCTTTCTTGAATTAATATTCACTAAATTAACCAAAATAAAGTCCAAATTTCCAGCTCAAATCTAATTTCGAATTTCCTTTCTTTTTTTCTTCGGTATCCGATTTTCCGAACAAATAAAATCCGTTGGGGTCCAAATTGAAGTCAGAAAAAGCCCAAACAACTTTCATTCGCCAAATCACATACACCAGATGTCAAAAGTCTCTTCAAAATGGCCAATCTGAGTTTCCGTTCATTTTCCACATTGTCCGACCCGGTTTTCAGTAAAAATCTCGGGACCTCTGAAAAATCTTCTAAGACTGAGTCAATGTTCCTAAAATAGCTCGTGACACCACGGAACTTCCAATTTCGAAATCGAACTCAAATTGACGGTTAATTTCATTCCGGTGCGCTTTTAGCGTGACCTAGACTACCGAGTAGTTTTCAAAACTTTTCAAGGCAATTGACTCGTGGTCGATTTTCTTCGAGCCACAATGAACCCACTCGACACATTGGTGACTCTTGATTGTCGTGAGAATCTCGAGGGCTCAATTACGGACACGGGGTACCAAAATGATAGAAAAATCAAATTAGTGCCTACCGACAAGAATTTTCCAATTTAGTGGAGTCACCCACGATTGGCCACACATCTCAGTCGAACCAACCTATCTTTGACTTCAATTCGATTTTTAACGTGCTGCAATGACCTCTAAAGATGAACACGATCGAAAAGCCGATTCCCTGGTCGAATTCTCAAGTCTATTGCCTTAAAAGTCTTTAATGGCTTGCCCA
The DNA here is from genome assembly GCA_014182555.1 of Eucalyptus erythrocorys. Classification (NCBI taxonomy): domain Eukaryota; kingdom Viridiplantae; phylum Streptophyta; class Magnoliopsida; order Myrtales; family Myrtaceae; genus Eucalyptus; species Eucalyptus erythrocorys. Next base: position 43,802,467 of record CM024603.1, read on the forward strand.
AATTAGTCTAGTTATCTCAAGAGTGATCGGCTCCGAGAACAACTCTATAGATGCGTAGATGAAATGCCCGCTCAATTTAATAGAAAACAGCACTAGAAATTCTGGATGTCACAGAGGACGCCCTAAAGAAGACCACGCATAGCTCTTACCCTTGAAGCATCCCCTCAACTTGTTGGACCGAGCGAGGGGCATCCGAGGGCACTGCTATTTGCTCAAATCTTCTCCCACGGCAACATGGGAGGGATCAGATGTCCCTTGCTGTTTGGTGGACTTGCCTAACCCATCAGAAGGTGCTGAGATCCCCTTAGAGGTTCCAGCAATAAATCTACCTTGAGAAGTGATGTTTCCAACTTCTATAGCATAAGCAGACATTTCCTCAAACACTTGGTCTGCACCAAATTCACAACAACCGAAAAACCACCGCGGGGAAATATAACCAAGCTAGAAATCCTCCATCACAGCTCAGGAACATATAAAATGCATCCAGACTCCTCAACTAGCAATTAAATCCCAAGACAAAGACCGAAATCCCAATTCAACCCAGAGAACAGCAGCAAACAACAAAATGCGCCAGGAGAAAAGGGATAAGGGCTAGGGATCGAATCACCTAACAAGATGGGATGGGATGGACAGATTAAAAGCCCCAATCAACTTCGACTAGCTGCAGAGGAGTCGTTCCACCGAGAACAGCTAACCCCAGCAACGGGCAGCACTCCAAACACCAGCCGCGCGAACTAAGAGGAACCAGGGGAACTTGAACTGGAGACCAGCTTAGGAGGAGATCTTTGGAGGGTAGGCCGAACTAGGTGGGAGGAGGCTACCCTAAAAAATTCAGCCCAATCCGACCAAGGAAGCACCCGAGGCCAGCGGAAAACCAGCAAAACCGGTGACATAAATTGGAGTCCGAAAATGCAAAATTAGGGCAGACGATTTCTACAAAAGTAGACCAGCTCCAATAAAATCCTTTGGTGGGATTGTAGAGTAGGTAGAAAGGGACCTTCCCTCCAAAAATCAGCCCATTCCGACGAGTGGAACTCCGGGAATCAACATCACAAAATGCAGATGAACAGTGACTCGGGAAAACCAACAAAGAGGATTCCATGAACAGTACTTGCGAAAAAGTGAAAATAAAAAAAAAATGATGGAACTGTTTCCATCAAAATTGGCAAGGAAAAGGAAGAAAGCCCTTCTATCTTTCAAACTCTCTTTATGATTGAACCATGTGTTTTCGAGTCCATTTCCGAGCCAGATCCAAAAAAGGTCGTCAAATACTTTAAAAGTGATGGACACCCCGTCCAAAGACAAGTATTTTTCTTTTTTTGTCGTCTCAAATACTTTTAAAGTGATTGGCACGCATCTCTACCCCATCCCCCGAGAAGGTGGGGATTTGAACCCTCATTATTACAAAGATAAGTATTTTTTTGGGATCCTTTTTGTCAATACTTTTTTTATGATTGAACCATGTGTTCCTGAGTCCATTTTCGAGCCAGATCCAAAAAAGCTCGTCAAATACTTTAAAAGTGATGGACACCCTGTTCGTTATTACAAAGACAAGTATTTTTTCTTTTTTTGTCAGTTCTACTCTATTCCTATGCTAACACTCGCGTTCAGACTTTTATCCTACCTCTTGCAAGGCGTGAGAGTCGAAACCCACTCCTGAAACTTACGCATCTCTACCCCATCCCCCCTGAGAAGGTGGGGATTTGAACCCCTCACCTCTCCCTTCCACGTTGGAAGGATGGCTACTGGGGCGAATCCCAATGGTTTTACAAAGACAAGTATGGCCACTATTTTTGGGATCCTTTTTGTCAATGCTCTTATTACTTAAATTCTCCCGACGAGGTAAATCCATATAATAGATCTCGACGAAAATCCAAAAAGCCAAAAAACCCTTTGTACCAAAAGTATCTTAATGGAGATTTCTCCATTGATACTCTTGGTGAATATGACAAGTTTCAGTTTATGGTCTCTTATGCACCAACCTCACCCCCACAATTAGTGGCCCCATCTTCAAAAGCATCAATTCCTCCTCCATCACCTCCTCCGTCTCCTCCTCAGAAAAAGACAGGTCTTTCCTCATTTTACAAGCCAATTCAAAAGTGGGCAAAAAAGCATTCCGATACACTTTTTACTCAAAAAGAAGTTCCATCAACTTCTTCCATCGCCATGTTCCATGAAGTAGACTTTTCTCCTCTTGCTCGAGAAAATTCCAAACTCTCCTTTCCTGCCCTAGAGGAATTTATTAATCCACAAGGAAGATATCGGCATGTCCCAAAAATACCTACCCCACAAAGGTGGATGAACATAGTAGACAAAAAAAGATTCCAATGAATGCAGCTCTCTTAAATTGACAATCAGAGACTCTTTTAGCACATAATAATGCCTTTAAAGAAATTGATTCCAAGCTTGGGAATGTACAACAAGATCTTCGACGATATGATGAAACCACCAAAAAGATGTTTTTAGATTTCCAGAAGAGGCAGAATGCCTTGGAATCTGGACAACATTTAGGGTATCATTATCTTGAAAACCTTGATGCGGTCTCATTTACAACATCAATTAAACAAATTTCCAGCAAGAAACACCTCAAAACAAATATAAATTTCTACTAACCAGAATTGACAGAAACAGAATTGGCAGAAACTGCTCAATTACGCACTTTCTAGTTCGGGACAGAAACCAACTCATATGAGTTCGAAAAATTCACAAACTTGAACATGTGATAAATGACACATAAACAAACATTTTTCATGAAGACACTGAGACTCAAATCCTTCTGGATTCGGCCCAATAATTTACTCAATCCAGCACTAAAATCGGATCCAATTCCAAAAGGTCTGTTTTTTCAAAATCATCTCGGTTCAGGGTCAAAAACTAATCTGTTTGATCTGAAATTCGAGTATGTTAAACTAAAAGTTATAACAAACAACTTTCATGAAGAAACCATTTGGAAATTCGAACTCTAAGGTCAGTAAAAACCCCTCAAATCCTAACAGGTCGGGATTTCCAATATAGTCCGAATTTCTGTTTAAGGATGACGGAGTTAAAATTGTCTTCTTTTTAATTCCCAAAAATCCTGAGAAAAATATATGTTATGATTTAAGATGTCTAAAACATTTTTCAAAGGAAATTTCTTCAAAATTGTAAACATATCAGTCTACAAAAATAGTAAATCATACCCGTCCCAAAATAATTTTTAAGAAACAGTCCCTATCTTTGGCTGAATTGTCCTCTGTGGTTCTTATCTTGTCATTTAAACCACAACTAAGCCTCTCTATGGCTAATCTAACATTTCTAACTAACACCCAACCATATTTAACATCGTCTACACATTTTTTACATGTACAAATTCCTAGATAGAGGTACACAACCCCTAATCTAGTTTTAGAAGAACAACTCACCTATTTAAGAAAAACTAAAGGTGGCTCTTGCTGGTGGCTGGACAGCAACACAGAGGCAGGCCTTGAGTCTTTCGGTGGTGGGGTTGGGCTGAAACAACGGAGGGGTGTGCTGTAGTGCGACTGCGACACCAACAGACGGAGTTATAGAATTTTCGGTAGAGAGAAACGAGCATTGTGCTTGGTTGGTTGAGCTGTTGGTTTGTTGGCGAGAAGATTTCGTCGTCACTTGAATCCCAAGACCAAGAGAAATAGAACATGAAGGGCAGCTCGATTGAAACTCCTGTTGGCCCTGCCGGTTTGTTTCACCAAAATCGGATCTCCTTTGCTTTGGTTTTGCTTGCTATTCGGTTCAACAAAAACCGAAGGAAGAGAAGCAGGTGTTCGAACGTTTAGAGAAGAAAACAACAAAAGCTTTTATGGTTGGGGGAAAGAAGAAGGGAAAAAGAAAGAAAAAAAAAAGAAAAGGAAAAAGCCAAAGCATGCTGCAGTCGGCTGAGGTTCACACGCGGAAAAGATAGGAAAAAGAAAAGAGGAAAGGACTATGGAGGGTCCCCTCTACATTTTCCACAAAACCTTGGGTCCTTTTTCCATAGAAAATAACCCCCCTCTCACTATCAAATGACCCACTAATAATTTTAGAAATAGTGTTACGTCTTTCCAAGAATTGTTGACCACAGAAATTATTTAAGAAAAATATAAGAGTAGCAAATTTAAAGGAACAAGAGAAATGCTATTTATTAAATAGATTTTTGGGCCCTCAATATGGGACATTTGGAGAAGGAATGATAAGAACTTAAAAAAATGGGGACTTGTCCCTATTGACTAAGATGGTGAAATGGTAAAATGAAAAGAGAAAAAGCTTCTACAAATGAAGTAAATTCATATGAAGGCTTAAGACATGGAATTTCATCTCAATTTGAGTCTCATTTGGAAAAGATAAGCTTGCTTGGAGTGGTGGATCATTTGATAGTAAAATGAGGGCTATTTTCTATGGAAAAAGGACCCAAGGCTTTGTGGAAAATATAGAGGGAACCCTCCATAGTCCTTTCCTCCTTTCTTTTTCCCATCTTTTCTGCGCGTGAACCTCAACCGACTATAGCATGCGTTGGCTTCTTCCTCTTCTTTTCCTTTCTTTCTTTTTCCCTTCTTCTTTCCCCCAATGGTAAAAGCTTTTGTCGTTTTCCCCTCTAAACGTTCGAGTGCCCGAGGTAATAGATGTAAAGCGCCGGCTCAGGCCAACGCTAGTGGAGCAGCACTGCAGCCAATTCTGCCTTTTGGTGCTGGGATAGCAGCACCTGATGATTTGGGAACTATTGAAATCATACAAGCGCTAAAGGCGATAAGAGGTATGATGGAACAACAGGTTCAGAATCAAGCAGCCACCATTACTGCCGCCGCTGCAAGAAGCAGAGGACTACGAGCAATGGAGTACGGATGCCTCAGTAACTTCTGCCAAATATTGACGGATCTGCCGTCTGATCTAGATAGTGGGTGACCACTCTTCCAGGGCTATCGAAGAGTCTGGCATGGTCGTAGATAGGAACTTGGCCCTATGGACGAGGAGTTCGGAACATAGATAGCCTAGAAGCTCTTCATTTTGAACTAAACCATGTCGTGTTAGACTCTTTTGTATCCGTTGACTTGGGGCATTTCCGAAGGAGCATCGTTCGGCCCTAAAGGCTCGTGACGGATTCTCATGTCATGGATGCATTCACTCAATGTCACACTTCAATGATCAATTGCATGTCTCATTTACAACATTAATTAAACAAATTTCCTACAAGAAACACCTCAAAACAGATATAAATTTTTACTAACCAGAATTGGCAGAAACTATCCAATTATGCACTTTCGAGTTTTCGACCAGAAACTAATTCATATAAGTTCGAAAAATTCTCAAATTTAGACACGTGATAAAGGACACGTAAACAAACATTTTTCATGAAGACACCGAGACCTAAATCCTTCTAGATTCAGCCCAGTAATTTACTCAATCTAGCACTAAAATTCATTTAGATCAAAAGGCACCAGTGGCTGCTTCAATTCTAATTGGAGTCCATTCTTGAACCTTCTAACTTTTTCTTGAGGATCCTCTACCAGTCTTGGAGTATTCTTCCGGCATAACCAAGCATCACCTCGCACCGTCGAGCATGGCAACATCTACACTTAGATGACATTCCAATTAGGAGCATCGGTCCAGCCTCCACTTTGCGACCGACATCCGTTGACTTGGGGCATTCCTAAAGGAGCATTGTCTCATATGCCGATCGCAGTGGAGGCTGGACCAATGCTCCTAATTGGAATGCCATCTAGGTGTAGACGTTGCCGTACTTGACGGTGCGAAGCGATGCCTGGTTATGCCAAAAGGTTGTTATCTATTAAGTTGGCCATGGCCGAATAGTCCTCTATGGTTCTTATCTTGTCATTTAAACCACAACTAAACCTCTCTATGGCTAATCTAACATTTCTAACTAACACCCAACCATTTTTAACATCATCTACACCTTCTTTTTTTTTTTTGGTAAAATCATCTACACCTTTCTTACCTTTATAAATCTCTAAATAGAGGTATACAACCCTTAGTCCAGTTTTAGAATAACAGCTCACCTATTTAAGGAAAACTAAAAATGGCTCTTGCTAGTGGCTGGCAGCAACACAGAGGCAAGTCTTGGGTCTTTCGGTGGTGGGGTTGGGCTGAAACAGCAGAGGGGTGTGCTGCGATGCGAATGCGACACCAACGGAGGAAGTTACAAAATTTTCGTTAGAGAGAAGTGAGCGTGGTGCTTGGTCGGCTGAGCTATTGGTTTGTTGGCGAGGGGGTTTCATCGTCACTTGAATCCCAAGACCAAGAGAAATAGAACATGAATGGGCAGCTCGGTCGAAACTCCTAGTGGCCTCGCTAGTTTGTTTTGCCAAAACCAGATCTCCTCTGCTTTGGTTTTGCTTGCTATTTGGTTCAGCAAAAATCGAAGGAAGAGAAGCAGGGGTTCGAACGTTTAGAGAGGAAAACGACAAAAGCTTTTACGGTTGGGGGAAAGAAGAAGGGAAAAAGAAAGAAAAGAAAAGAAGAGGAAGAAGCCAACGCATGCTACAGTCGGCTAAAGTTCACGCATGGAAAAGAGGGGAAAAAGAAAGAAGGAAAGGGGTCGGGCAAGAAGCAAAGGACTACAGGCAATGGAGTATGGATGCCTTGGTAACTTTTGCCAAATATTGACGAGTCTGCCGTCTGATTTGGATACTGGGTGACCACTTACCCAAGGCTATTGAAGAGTCTAGCAAGGTCGTAGATAGGAACTTGACCCCATGGACGAGGAGCTCGGAGCATAAATAGCCTAGAAGCTCTTCATTTTGAACTAGGCTATGTTATGTTAGACTCTTTTGTATGTAAATGCTACTAGAAGAATATGTATGGTTTGTAAAAATATAATCTTATGTTTGCTATTCCATTTCTGTGTTGATTGTAAAAATTAGATGAACCACCCGTGCCTAATTACCTACTTCAGTCGCAACAGCCTATTTCCGATCTTTGACAAATTTTCGACTGTGTCGCAACAACCCTTGCAGACTAACACAATCGAGCAATTGATTTCTAGTCAAATTCTCAAGTATGTTGCATCAAAATCCTTTAATGACTTTCCCAACTAATCTAGTTATCTTGTGAGTGATCAGCTTAGACAATTGCACTATATGCACGTTGATAAAAGGCTCGATTTATTCAATTGAAAACAAAAGTAGAAAATCAAACTATCACACTTACTTTTCAATACAATTCCATAGATGATTTTCCAAGAAAAATTATATTGCTTTTATTCCACTTAAATCGTGTGGGAGTCATGTCAACATCATTCCTTTTATCATTTACACGTAGATTTTTAACAATGCTATGGATGTTAAATGTGTTACACATGTACAAAATTTTGGAATTTTTAATGTGAAAAATATTTAGGCTAAATGTATCATAATAGGCAAAAAAAAAAAAGATATTTTCTTTTATTAAAAAATGATTAATACCACGAAAAAAAAACCAAACTGATACATATTTGACAAATTTACCCTAAATTAATTTTTTGATTATAAAAAATCATAAACTAATACAACTATGACTAATTTCGGAAGAGATCTAGGTCTTGTTTAGTAACACTCCCAATAACAATTGATTATGTTCTTTTGTTCTCCGGAACAATAAAAGAACATAAATCCATTTAGTTAATCTTTTGTTATTGGGAACAAAAATCATTTTTTTTTTTCAAGAATAAATTTAGAACATAATGAAAATATAGAAATTTTCTCCTTCTCTCTTCTTCTTCTTCCTTCTTCCTTCGGGCCGGTCATCGACTACTGCAACCCATTGCCGATGGTGGTCAATGACTGACTAGGCAAGATTCGGTGAGCTCGCCTAGCCTCGGCTAGGCCTCCACCTAGCCACGGCAGGCCTCCGCCTTGAGGCCCAGTCGAGGCTCTCCTCGCTAAATTGAGGTTGGGCCTCGACAAGCCAAGGTGAGGTTGAACTTGTGCCGCTTGAGTGAAGTCGAGCCTTGCTAGTGGCCAAGCAACCTTGTCGAACCTTGCCCAGTTGATCACCAGCCACAAAGGAGGAAGAAGAATGGAAAAATAAAAAATAATAAGAAAAATATTATTAAATTATTAAATAATTAAGAAAAACAAAAAAATTTAAGAATCCTATTGAGCGCATTTTTATTCCGAAAATAGAAAGTTTGAACAATTACAAACGCTTTCAAAAACTCACAAATTGTTCCTAAGGACGGAATATAAATAATCTTTTTTGAGTAAAAATTATTCCCAAAAATAGAATGGTTATTAAATCCACCCTTATAGCACTTAATAATGGAATCTAGATGGACGGTAAATGTGTCGCACATGTATAGAATTTTAGGATTTTTATTGTAAAAAAACAAAGGCTAAATATATCATAATAGGCATAAAAAAAGGTTTTGGGATTTTCTTTTATTAAAAAAGGACAAGAAAAAGTATGGATGATCTTTTTCGATTCGTTCCAATTCCAAGGTGGAAGCTGGATCAAAAACTAGAGGATCAATTTCCAAAATTCAAAACTGAGGACCAGATTAGTTGGTCTTAGGATTGAGTTAGACTGGCCCACGTTCTGGTTTGATTTAATAGAACCAATCACTTTTTTTCCTTTACTTTTTTCCATTACTTGAAATCAGATTGAAATAGTATTTAGCTCATATTTTATTAATTTTTTTGAAGAAATAATAAAATAAAAGCATATTTAGTCGGCCTGGTTCGGTCAATCCAGATCTCAATTAGAACTGAAAATTGGACCGACACTTTGAGGAACCAGATCAGACCAAGCGATTTTCAGTTTGGGCTGCTCATTTTACACATCCTTGAAAAAAAGGATAGGGGATCTTTAACGGCCAAGGCAAAACCCTAAAATGTAAAAACAGAACCCAATCACGCCTTCTCCTTTTCCACAGTGCAGAAGAAGAGTTAGCAGCGACCATGAAACATCAGACGTCGGAATCGCACAGCACAGGAACGATCGCTTCTCACTGTCGCCGGCCGAGGTAAGGTCGACTTCCATTCCGCTTGAACCCGCGAACGGTTCCTGCTCCCGGAAATGTTCAAACTTTCGGTTAAAAATCTCATCTTGTTCGCCCAAGAACGCTCTCTGGCAACCTCGGCCGCGCTCCTTAAACCCCCGAAATCGTCCTCGTCTTCGCGCTCGTCATCGCCGCTGATTGATTGTCTCGTGAAATCGCTCGATCTTCCTTTGGAATCCGCCGTTTCGATCTCTGAGAAACTCGGTGCCCACCGAAATGGCGTCGAAAGAGCCGATTCCGTGATTGGGTTCCTGCGTTCCTTCGGATTCGGTAAAGCGCAGATCGCGAAATTGGTCACTAATGGCCCGTCACTCCTCCTGTCGAACGTGGAATCGACCCTCAAGCCGAAACTGGAGTATATCCGTGGGGTCGGATTATCGGATTCGATCTTGATCAAAGCGATTGCTGGGAACAGTAAGTTCTTTACTAGAAGCTTGGATTCGTACTATAAGCCGCAGATTGATTTCCTCAAGAAGTATCTCAGGACCTCTGACGAGTTGGATATCGCGATCAAGCGCCGTTCGTGGCTTTTGACTAGTAGTCACAAGTATGTTCTGGAGCCTAACATCGATCTTTTGATAAGGGAGGGAGTGAGATCGGAGGATGTGTCGCATCTGATGGTGTCTCAACCTAGTATACTGGTGATGAATGTTGAGAAGATGGCTTCATCTGTCGAGGCACTCAAAAGTTTCGGGATGGAACCGTCCTCTTCGAATTTCATACATGGTCTCAGGGTGATGTTGTCGATGAAGGAGTCGACTTGGAATAAGAAGGTAGAGAATTTCAAGAGCTTGGGTTGGTCTCAAGAGGAGTGCCGGTCCATGTTTGCTCGTTACCCACGCTGTTTGGCTATTTCCGAAAAGAATATTAGGAGGACATTGGATTTTTATCTGAACACAGCATCTATAGCTCGAGAGGTTATAGTCAGCCAGCCTCTACTTCTTAAGTTTTCAGTCGACAAAAGGCTTCGGCCAAGGCATAATGTGATTACATTTTTGTCATCCATTGGCCTTCTTAAAAGGGACAAACCTGTTGTAACGCCATTTAGACTAACCGAGGAGTTGTTTGTGAAGAGATACGTGATGAAGCATGCGGAGCAAGTTCCGCATCTGATGGAGATATATAAGGGCTCCGCCACTGCACAAGTTAGTATCTAATGCAAATCAGTTGATCTTTTCTACACATGCTTATTGTCATGTTCGTTCCTGTCTATTTGATTGGATGCCTGAGTGAAAGCTCCCATCAATGCTGGAGGCAACTCAAAACTCCCCGTCCACTTGTATTGAAGTTTTTGTGATAGAGATTGAGTTAGAAGATGCGTGGATCTGGCGTGAGCTGTGGGCCACACTTTGAGGACAGTTCTCAGCATCCATCGCCTACATCTTGCTCCTCTGGCGCTATATTAGAAGTAGCAAGTCATGTTATGAAATCTAGTTGAATGGACAACTAAGGATCGATGTTTCCGTCATGTGATTCTGTATCAGGAATCTCTAAGGGCGAAGTTGCAAAGGTCGAAGGTTGCATTATTGAATCTGGATGTGCAAAACTCTATGCCCAATTTTGGCTTGCGGATTGTTTAGCAAAAGATCTGGGATTGCAGCGGTTCAGTTGTTTGGTTGGGGAAGAAACAACTTATCGGTGGCCTGCAGTCTGCGTATCCATTTGCATCTTCCTCTTTTGGCTAGATAATGCATAAACACGATGAGATATCAATAATAGAAGTATACTAGGAAATCTCAGTTTTAGGTTAGATTTCTTTGTATATAGAGCATTTCTCCTGACAAGTTTATGGAAGATTTCTCGACGTGTGTAACCTATCTCATCAGTCAGAACACAGAGTCTGATTGCATCTCATTTGGAAGACAAATGGGATGTCATTAGTTATGAAGCTTGCGACGCCTTCGTGATTCGAGATAGGTTTGTTAGTTGATGTGACGAGGGAAAAGGACGCAGCAAGGGCTCATCTCTAGTTTCTAGTCGAGGCGGGTTGCAATCCCACCGATTAGTCAGTGCAAGTACTTCCATTTTCATTTTACTTGCTTTAATTGCGTTCCTTTCGCAATCTTAAGAATAGCAACCGGATGCAACCATGCGGTCGGTTCTTGGCACTAACTACACATCAAGTTTAAGGACGCAATGGAACTATAGAGCTTGATTGGGCAATATTTTACTCGGGTCATTGCTTCAGCCTTCAACGAGTGGGTATCGATTGTGAGAGAGCTCAAAATGGTCTTCTGAGGAGGATAGACCGATTTCATCCACCGTGATGAAAACAATTCTCTTGTTCCTCAAGCAGAGTTTTTGGAAAATCAAGTCAAGAAAGACATGCCTAACCAAAGGAGTGAAAGAATGACTGAAGCAAGACCCAAACAAACAAATTTTTTTAGGTCGAAGCGAGTTGATCAAAGTCACAGACGCCATTAACCTTTGGATCAAAACATCCATATATAAGATTGTTACAACAGATGGAGGAAACTTATATGATTGGTTGAGAAAAAAAGGATGGCTTGAGAACACAAAATCTGAAAACCCATGAAGAAACGTAGAGGCTGCTAAATCCAACTTGACCAAACAAAACTTATTCTCAGTTGGTGAGATCCATGATGGCGGTAACGATATCTCCATTCGCAGTTTTTAGTGCCTTTACGGCCCTCGACCTAGAGACTCCAGCCTGTGTCATCACTAACTCAATGTCCTTGGGCTCCACACCTGTCTCATCCACTTCTTCGTCATCCTGAGCCACTGTTGATGACTCGGGCTTGGAGATGACATGACTGAGATCAGGGGCCTTGAACTGCTCAGCCGCCTGAGACTGCAACTGTGAGCTCAAGTCCTCAATCTTTGCTTCCCCAAAAATGACATAAGTGTCTGATGTCGGGCTCTTGAAAACATCTGGCTTGGAGATGACAAACAAGATCTAGCAACACAGAGGAGTTCAGCAAGCAAAATTCTTAAAAGGCAGTGAGGATTCATAAAACTATGAAAAGGGAAAGGCCGCTCACATTCTTGCTCTTTTTCACGGTGACACGACTAACACCAGTAATGGGTTTCATTCCAAGCTTCAGCATAGCTTTTCGACTCTTTTTCTCACTTCTGCTTTGTTTTGACCTACCCGTACCATCTCCTTGTCCTGAGGAAAATAATGCAAATTTACATTGCAGCAGGACTAAACCATCTTGAAATCTTCTGTAATTGGAATGATAGCTAATATGAATTTATCCTGTTCATTATTATTAGAGTAGCAAACCCCTAGTGATGTATTACTGTGGATTCACCTGAAGCACAAAAGACACAACAAATAACTATGTGGTGAATCTAAAATTTCCTAATAGAAACTTTACCATGTCACTGAACATATTGCATGAATGACTGCGGTGACCCAGCCATATCCAATATGGCCATTATCTCAGGAAAAATGATGCTAGAACACATAGTAAAACTACAAGTGTTTCTGAAGCCCTAGAGTTTCCACAGGGCAATAAAAGAAAAACAGCAACATCCAGAGACTTAAGGGTCCTTTCTGAGGACACCTGGACAGGCGCTTGCATTGCCAACACTGAGTATTGAACTCATAAACCAAACATACACCATAAATTTCTGGAAGAAAAATTAAATTATGTCTTTGGCCTGAAACCATGTTGTTCAGATTCTCACATCCATAGTTAACACTGGAGACCAAATATATCAAGATAAAGCAACCATATCAATATCATATACAGTTCAGAAAACTACCAAACCAATGAATCACCAATATACTGCAAGAAAGAGAGGAAGAATGGTGGACGAGAAACCAAAAACAAAGTTTACAGGAAGCAGAGAAAAGAAATAAGGGAAAGCCAATCAGGAAAGCGTACAGTGCTTTGCTTAAAATTTCTGTAATGAACATACCCTCTATGTCATCCTCATCTCTATCATCATCCTCATCGTCATCCTCATCATCATCCTCATCTTCAAGCACAGGTTCATCAGACTTCAAGAGGAAAACGGTGCAATGAGATCATTCAGAGAACACAGTATTCAAAATAAGGTATTAAAAAGTCACAGAACCACATTGGAATATTTGAACCAACTAGAGCCTTTTCATGAAGTGTGTAATTAAAACATGCAATAAGGAAACAGCAATTGCATCTTGTCTAAGAATGACAAAGTAACTTTTGTGTGGAGGCTGCGAGGATGAACATATGTAAACAATGGGCAATTTAAAAAATGGGTTCCATTTCGATACATTGTTGGATCAAAATAAGCATTGTTATCCTCACTTGGTTTTCTGGTTGATCTGTACATGATCATACTCCTTATAATAACATGTTCAAGAGGATAAAATGGCCATCTAAAAATCGCAGAGCAGATTTCTCTCGAGATATTATTCATTATCTGTGGGGTTGACTTGTGATTTTTGCATCAACATTAGTATTTGTATTTAGAACTTCCAGCATGCAAATTGGAGCTCATGAAATCATCCAAGGCAAATCTTCTTGAACCTTTATTATTATTGAATCCAGTGAATTCAAATACTCATGATCGCATTCCTCTAGATAACAAATGTCCAGGACACCGTACTGACGACCCGATATTGGATTCCATAACCGTTCCTCAACCCTACTCAGAAACTACAACTAATTGCATGACAAATCGGACAATCGCATATATTTACCAGGATTGAGATAAACATGTACCACTAACTCGACCAACTGACACACACCAAAAGATTAAGTTAGAGAAGACCAGCATATACGATCGCGATAATGTTTGTGCAAATAAAGCATTTCCCAAGCTGCCCGCCAGTGGTTCAGATGCATTCCAGGTAATCACTTCAATTTACGGGAAAAAAAAAAAAACCGATATAAATAAAAATTCAGCAGCAACAACACACACAGTATCAATTTTGGCGTTTGCTGCCCCGATTCACGCCAGAGGTGCTCCAGTTCCCATTAAAAAAAAAATTGAAGCTTTAACGGTCAAATCAACCCAAAAAAAAGAAAAAAGATAAATTGATGGCAAACGTAAACCGTTGCTTAAGGCGAGACTAATAAGATGGCACGAATCCAACTGATCTAATGGAAAACCACGACAACTCGCACGCATCTCCGGCCAGACCCCCACCGCACAAAGAGTAGCAAACCGAGGAACTCACATCGATCTTTTGCTGCTCCAGATGAGCCGCGAGGAGCTCCTCCTGCGTCTGAGCAGTCATGATTTCAGCCGAGAGCTTGAGAGAGAGAGAGAGAAAGAGAGAGGAGTGCTCGTAAAAACCCTAAAACCCCTCGACGAAGACGAAGATGGAGATGGCAGGAGCAAAGCTTTTTAAGCAGCAAGACAGCAGTCGCCGGTCCTTCGCGCTCCATTGGGCCTGGGCCTGGGCCTGCTCATGGATAGAGCCCATCCACCTGGCTCAGCCCGGCCCATGAAGTGGAAGTCCGCTGTTACGTGGCGACTCCTGATAGGCCGTCACGCGAGATCTGGTGACCGCCGTCTCACGCTAGCGGTCTCTCTTTTTTTCTCTCCCTCTTCGCTTTTCGTCTTCGGGAAAGTGCGCGGCGAGAAAATTTCTCCTTTCATTTTCCCGAGAAAAACAGGAAACCCTAATTTCAGAAACGCAATGAACCTTCTCGGCTTCCTCCTTCTACGTCCGTCCTGACGCTGCCGCTTCGTTTCGCCGAGATCCGGCGCATTCTCCAGCGGCGACCCGACCGGCGGGAGATTTCCGGCGGCATTGAATCGGACATTCGATAGTGATCATCACAGGCATTGACCTCTTTCTGTAATCCCTTTTCGTACTCGTTTCGATCCTTTTTACCTTTTTTCTCTTTCCTTCTTTTGCTTTCGATACGTAGCTTTTTGCATTTTATACGAAGTTGAGGTCGATTGGGGGGATTTGTATCTCGTGCATTGGTCCAATGTCTTGAAATGATCGTTGCAAATTTCTAGTTTTTAGGAAGCCTGCTCATTGGAGGGTCGAGATAGTGCATTTCGGTTTCATAGTGAATGGATTGAGATCACCATGTCAGTAGCTGCTGCTGAAAGATTCTATTTCACTGAACTAATTTATGTTATGACCTCATAAGTGCATCCGGTTAAGCTGTCTTTGTAGTCATTTGAATGTTCTCGGCATTAATGAACTTGATGCGGAGATGCATTTAGTAGAGGTGCTGGAAATTAGTATGCAAGATTTGATTTCTGATTATAGTCATCGAACTTCTTGTGTTTCGGTTGCCGTTCATCGTCGTGTCTCTTGAATAGCCTGGTATGTTCAAAGCCTTGCTGAACAGCAGAGCATGAACCTTGTGCTACATTTGGTGTTATGTGTGATGAAATGGTCGTACTAGTCTATTAATCACTATAAATGATGTTGTGTTTGGCATGTTCAGTTCTTTTAATAACTGCTGCTTCATCTAGGGAGAGATACTTGAAGTTCTAATCCTGGTCCTTCGGTGTTGGCAGGTATGGACCAATATGACTTACATGCTCAGAGAAGGGAAATGAAGCACAAAGGAAGAAATGTTGTATGGTCCATTGCAATGGACAAATGTCTAATTGAATCTCTTGCTATTCAGGCAAGAAATGGGAATAAGATAGACAAATGCTTCAATGAGAACGCCTATACTGCTGCTTGTGTTGCTGTGAACTCTCGTTTTAATTTGAACTTGAATAACCAAAAAGTAATTAATCGCCTCAAGACAATTAAGAAAAGGTATAAAGTGATGAGAGATTTGCTTAGCCAAGATGGGTTCATATGGAATCCCAACACAAAGATGATTGAGTGTGAAGATGATGATCTTTGGAAAAGATATATTGCAGTAAGTTGTTTTTTAATAGGCAATGAATTTTCATTTCTTCTGATTGACTTCTGCTTTTGTTTATTAGTTGATGATATGCCTCAGTGAATTGACTAGGCACACCCGGATGGAAGAGTATTTCGAGGAAAGCAGATTGAGATGTATGATGAACTAAAAATTGTTTGTGGGAACTATCAAGCTCCTAGTCGTTGGGCTAAGATGAAGGAAGAAAGCTATGCGAGTGATTTGAAGAATTGTGAAGAAAATTCTCCCTCATTTCTTTCACCAAGTTCAGAAGAACCTAGCGAGACAGATGGAACAGAGTCATACACAGAATCTCCGGCATATGTGCAAGATGGGAATCCCGACCCTCCTCCTTTTGCCCAGCCACTCAGAAAGCATCCAAAACGAGCTCGGAGCTCAGAGACAGTTGAAGAGGCATTGCTGACAGTTGCATCAAGCATTCAGCGCTTAGCCGATGCAATGGATCGAAACAAAAATGCAATTGATGCCCCAGAACTGTTGCAGGCTGTGATGGAGATTGATGGGTTGGATGAAGGGAAACAAATGTATGCCTTTGAGCATTTAAATGCCGATCCTATCAAAGCTAGAGCCTTCATGGCATATAATGCTCGTATGCGGAAGATCTATTTATACAGACAATTTTGGTGTTGGAAATGATACCCGACCATTACCCTTGCCTTGGTTCAGAGTTCATGGGACGATGAAGCCTATTGGATTTTCTTTTTCTTGGAGGCTGAAAGCCTACTGGAATTTCATGAATCTGAATTTGGCGTGCTTGGTGGAGATTTGTATAGTAATTAGGTTAACTAGTGGGTGAACATGTGTAAAAAATGCACATTTTGCTTGCCTCTGCAGCCTATTTTCTTTGTGAAGGTTGCAGTAGGTGTAGAGATCCTTTGTGTTTTCTTTACAAGTTTGTTTGTGGTTTTCTGCTCCTCCTTCCAAATACCACATCTCTTTTTGCACTTTCTTCGCGCCGTCCAGTACATTTATCACTTCAACGGTCCAGATTTGAGTAAGCCTGTTCCTTATAATGAAATGGATTTCAGATTTATCTGCTTCAGGGTGCTTCCAAATTTAAAACTTTTTGCACTATTGATGTTGTACCTAAATTACATCGATGACAATAATGCATCCCTTTAGAAAGAAAAGAGAGTGCTATGTTTTTTTTTTTTTTTGCAGTACTTTTAACCGAGGAAATAGGAAGGAACGAGTGAAATTGTACAGTGCATGTAATATAAACCTTAATATGAGTTTATTGAGATACAATTATATTGAGAAATATACACATTCTTACAAATGTGACCAAAAGGGAAAAGAACACAGAATGAGTCAGTCATTGACTGTGATCAGGGATATATCCAATTGAGTGATTGTACAAACTACAAAATAGGGATACTCACTGCTGTTTTCCCTTTACTCTCCAACTCTGCAAGGTCCACCGACATTTTGGTGCAACCTATTGTATCAGCATAAAAATTGCAAGACTTCCTCACTTACTTGCAGTGACACTTCCAGGGATTCCCAATTATGGACTCATCCCAACTACAGGTTTCACCAGTAATCTCCACAAGAGCATGTTCCATTCTTGAAGTGGTGAAACCGTTGCATATCACGTACGATTATTTCTCGTCCTGTCACAAGGGAAATGTACTTTGTTGCATCGTGGCAATCCCCACAAACTCTCAAGTTCTTGCGGATGTGTATCGTCGTGCCAGGGCTGGTATTCAGAAGCCCGAATGCAATAGCCAGCCTCTCACTATGGCTGTTGAGCAGCTGCTCCTTCACATCATCTTCCACATCGTGGATAGAATGGGTGTCAGGCACATAACCAGCAGCTTTAATCTCATCAACAAGAGTTTCAAGAAAGGCATAAATCCTTTTAGACTGAGGATGATCTGTGCTTCCAGAATAGAAACTATGGACCTCATTTCTCAACTCCACTAAACTACAACCAGGAGTCTTTTGAAGCCCTTCCTTCTCCATGATTTTTCTCACCTCTGCCACTTTACTCCACATTGAGGCTGTGGCATATATGTTAGCAAGCAGGACGTGGTATCCGCCCTCCTGTGGGTTCAATTCAAACAGCTTATTTGCTGCCATCTCGCCCAGTTCAACATTTTTATGAATCTTGCAGGCACCCAACATTGCCCCAAAGACGGTAATTCCAGGTTCAATAGGCATTTTTTGAATAAAATCCCAAGCTTGTTTGAGACGACCAGCTCGACCAAGAAGGTCAACCACAGAGCCATAGTGATCCATTGTAGGTTCTATGCCATAGTCTTGCTTCATGCTGTCGAAGTAACGGAGACCCTCATCAACCAAACCCGAATGGCTGCAAGCAGAAAGGATGCAAAGAAAAGTTATATCATTTGGCCTGACTGTCCCCTTCTGCATTGCTTTGAACAGCTCCACAGCAGACCGCCCAAGCCCATGTGTACCATATCCGTCTATCATAGCATTCCAGGTTATGACATGCCGGTCTTCCATAATGTCAAAGAGCTTTCTGGCAGTATCAACGGCTCCACATTTTGCATACATGTCAACAAGGGCAGTCATCACATAAACGTTCTTATCCATGCAAGATCTTATGACCAGTCCATGAATCCACTTTGCTTGCCGGGTCACAGATAATTCCGCAAGAGCAGGAATTACACTCACCATGGTGAATGTATCTGGTTTTACATTCTGAGAATGCATCTGGCAAAAGTGATTCAGAGCCTCACTCACACACCCGTTCTGTGCGAAACCTAATATCATTGCATTCCAGGAGACAAGGGTTTTCTCCCGTAAGTCATTAAATATTTCTGCAGCAAGATCTACTCTCTTACATTTGGAATACATGGAAATTAAAGAATTCATCACCGAAACACTAGAGTCGAGTTTCAGCCTAGTCAACAACTTGTGAACAAACATCCCTCGCTCAAGATCACCCAAATCAGCACAAGCATGGAGTGCCCCCATTACAGTTACATTTGTTGGCTCCACCTGTTCATCCAACATCTTTTCAAAAATCGCAACTGCTTCCTTTGGATTTTCATTTTCTACATAACCATCAATCATAGAATTCCAAGTGACCACACTCCTATTCTCAATCCTATCGAAAATTGCTCGAGCAGTCTTCACTGACTTGCACTTCGAGTACATGTCCAACAAAGCAGTCGAAACATTCACCAGACTATCAAATCCAGCTCTCACAGCATAACCATGTATAGACTTGCCGATTCTCAAGGACCCAACATCAGCAACAGCGGGCAAAACTGTGACCAAGGTGATGGAGTCAGGCCTCTGTCCTTCCTCCTGCATCTGTAAAACCATCTCCAGCGCTGGAGCTGCCCAGCAATTTTGGGCATAACCAGAAATTATCGTATTCCAGGAGACCAAGTCTCTATGTGGCAATCTGTCAAACATCTTGTACGCTTCCCTAATCTGCCTACACTTCGCATACATATTCACAACCCCAGTCATGGCAAACACATTGGACGCGAACCCATTAGCCACCAGCTGCCCATGAATCTCCTTTCCTCTCCTGAGGTCCGCATTGTCGCCGCAGACTTTCAACAGGTAAGTGAAGTTATACACGATGGGCTTCACCTCATCACGCCTCATTTTACAAAAGAAAGACAGCGCCTCGTCCAAAGACGAGTTCTTTGCGTACCCTTTGAGCAGGGTATGGTAGAGCGCGTCGAGCTTGTCCTCAACGGGCTCGAAGACGCGGGCCGCGTCGGCGACGCTGCCGTAGTTGCAGAACAAGCTGACGAGCTTGGTCTGGAAGAGGGGTTCGTCGCAGAGGCCGTTCTTGATAACGAGGGGGACGATTTGGCGGAGCTCCTTCATGGAAGTGCAGAGCTCGAGAAGGATGGCCGCCGGGTGCTTGTAGACATGGGAAGGAATGTGGATTCTTTGGGACAACGCGTGGTGGATAGGAGGAGGTGGCGATGGCTTCTGCGAGACATGGGCGGCACTAGCGTTAGCGAAGGAGATGGTGGGCGTGAGCAGGGAGCTCATCTCTCTCTCTCTCTCTCTCTCTCTCTCTCTCTCTCTACATTCCTGAAATGCTCTGGAGAGGCTAGAGACGAAGAAAAACTCGTCTAGATTCTTGACAATCACCGACAGCGATTGCCATTTCTCGCCGGCGTTCTTCTCGTCGCGCGAGCAGAGCACGGATAGACTTGTGGACTAAAAATCAAAACTTGACAAAAATCTTGCTTCCTCTGACCTCTCGCATGACCGCATGAAGCAATTCCTACATGTATGTGCTTTCTACGTATGAACCCGTATATAATTTGACTTAGGCTTAGATTTATAAGGCGAGTTACACTTATCTAAGTGGATATTGGCCTACCTTTTACATGGGAGCACTCTTCATTGCACCAATGAGATTTGAAATTAATCGTTACATGAACGAGCGCCCTTTGCCATCAAATTTACTCGATCGTTGAATGGGGCACGGCAAGTTTTCCTTTATGAGGAGTCGAGTCATTACTAATTTTCATGTATGAGGAGTGATTTCTCCACAATAAAGTGAATATCGATATATTTATAATTTGCGATTTTTACATAGATATTAATTCTTTTCTATTGACTATTGAACCAATAACTAATAGCTTCTAGCTAATATAACAAGTAATTTGAGCCACCGATTCTTATTTGTTTTCGCCGGACATGATTTTGGAGGCAGAGAACATAGGTAAAATGACAAGCATAGTTAAAATGACAAACAATGCGTAGCCACTAAAGCATAAAACCTGTTCAGTTTGGTTAGCAAATTTGTGTGTTTGTGTGGACTAGTTAGCAAATTGGACCATTCGGTCATGTGATGAAAATGCCACTCCGATATTAGATAGGCCCTCAATAGGTTTATTTCCTCTATTGACAGGAAAAAGCTTCGTTAGGAAGTGTTAATGTAATACTCGGGTTTTGCCCCTTTTCTTACCCAAAAAATATGACAGATGAAGCGGCCATTGGAACCTATGACACTGACCCATTAGCCACAAGCAACAGCCACTCATATGTTTTCATATAATGGTACTTCGTGTCGAAAGTTAAAAAAAATTGCTTTAAATTTTCAGATCAAATAATTGAACTCGAAAGAAAATATATTCCTCGACAAACGAGTTAAGCATATTACAGTGTCCTGTGGAGATTCTTCCATATTCATTTCATTGTATGCCGTTGTTCGTGTAGTGCATGGCTTGGAAAGTTTTCTGATCATTGCAATATGCAGATCCAATGCCGTCCCTTGGTTTAGGCATGGCATTCGAGCATATGCAAGTAGTTAAATTCCTGTGCCTGCTTTAGTTGCTCTCCTTAATTTCAGTGAAGTATCAATTGAGAAATTCAGATACTGCAAAAAAGAATTTCTGACAGAACTGTTTTCGTCGATCTAGATTGCAGTCAGAGCTGCAAAGCCAGACAACGGACCCATAGCATGATGCAAACAAAATGCACATTTCTGTAGTTCTATTTTTGTGCAACTGAAATGAATTAGCCTTCAGTTACTTATTTTAGATATTCATGTCTCGTTTTTCATTTTCCCATATAATGAAAGGGGTCTAACCTCAAGCCTTACTTTATAAACTGGGTTGCACTCATCTAAAGCATTGGATCAAATGGAGCATCAGTCACCTCACTCAATTCTGACTATACACCCAGCGAAATACTCATTACTCATCATGCAGGCTAGTCAAATTGATCAAGATGCATCAACAGCCCTACCCAACCTCATGCCACCAACCACGATCATCACTGCCACCATCAAATTTACGAAGCTAATAGACGCAAGAGGAAATAAATACTAAGGCCAGATATCACTAGCGGCAACTTTAATAGGGAAACCAGAAACAAACACACCATCACATCCATCCAACCCAACACCAGGGCTTTTGTTGTTCCGCTATTCTATTTTTTCTTCTCTCATCTCCTAGACCAAGGCCTAGGGAGATGGAGAAGTTACAAATTGCCTGGGCAAGCTAAAGATGTCTTTGCCAGCAAATGGAGAAGTCCACTCACATGAACCACCTGGTGATGCATCTGTAGTGCGGACTCTGTTGGCAGCTCCAAGCATCATCGTGGAATTGTTCCTCAACATTGATGAGAGGTGTAGCCACACTCCACTCGACTTGGAATTTGCCAAATTGGCATCCAGGGTCCAATCTATTCTGGTATAATCAAACTCCGGCATTGCACTGCCGACATTCCAATCCACCTGAGAGGATGGGCCCAATGTTCCTGTCGACCTCCAAGTAGAAAATAGTCCAAGAGATGATGAAGGAATCGTGTGTGAAGCTACAGAGGTGCCAATTTTGTTCCAAGAAGCTGCAGGGTTAGATGGAACAGCATTAGGAGGAGATCTGCCCATTGCATTCCATGAGCCACCAAACTCAGCCATTGTATCCAATGCACCAAGCATTGATGGACTCTCCTTGTACATGGGCTGATGGTAGAATTGTTCCAACCCCTGATTTTCTAGGCCAAGGCTTCCCAATCTCTGAGCATGGAGCAACTTCATATTTGACCTTAAGATCTCAGCACGAGAAACATCATTTGGATGGTAACCAGTTGATATTGAAGGTGAGGAACCTACGCCTGAGACGACGGTTGACCTGGGTATCGTGGACTGGGGACGCTGCATCACTATTACAGGTTCCCTATATGCCGCATTTTGAATTAATTTCTCTTCAGCAACACCATGATGAACATTAGGCTTCGTTACTGCAGGTGGGACCTGTGTCCGCATTCCAATACTTGATGAAGGCGAAAAGCTTAATCCTGAATGAGGCCATCTCTTCTCCACTAGGGATGTTTGCTGGTTTATCTTTGATGCTGGCAACTTGGAAGTGCCAAGCTCTAGGTCTGTTGGTGTGATGGGAACTGCCTTACTACAGTTCGAATCTCGTTCATTCTTCCCCTGCAACATTGTCGTAGTAGCTATGATCTTCTCCCGTGGTCTGACAAGGGTCTGTGGGGAAGGCATAGCTTCTGACGTTGTTGGTGTAACTTGTGAATCCTGTTTCTGTGCCCTCAAAGACTCTTCTGCCTTCACCAGATCACCTTCACAAGCAACAACTGCTCTTTCCACCTCCTGCTTAGAGCACTTGTATCTCACCTCCAGTTCTGTAATCCGAGCAATCTCTTCACTTATGTCAATCTTCAAGTTACCTCTGCTTCCACTGTCACTACCCTTGTCACAAGCTTCCTCTTCGTTTCGATCAAATAGCCAGGATATTGAATCCTCCAGCCTGCCTTCGTTCATCATAAGAGCTAAGGTTGCCCGCTCCGAAGAGAACCCCATGCTCACAAGTTGCTGAGAAAGTGCTTCCAATTTTCTTGACATTAAGTAGCCACGGCAACGCTCATGCAATTCTTGTGCTCTCCTCTCTCTCTGCCGCTGGTGCTTCTTTTCGTTCTTCAAGCGAATCTTCTCTCGCCTTTCATTGTCAGGACCAGGCACCATTTCCCGTTGAGGAGTGGAACCTCCCTTATCTTTGAGGTCTTCTGACTCACCAGACCAGCTACCGTTGTTGGAAACTGAATCGTACTCTGAAACAGTTCCATGCGGGCTGCTTGAGTGCTCATCGGTGTCATCTATAGTTTGAAATCGGCCATTACTCTGCGAAGGCGGTGAAGAATCAGATGGCGAGGTCTCCAGCAAATGGAATGTTCCAGAGACTGGATTGTAAGCACTCGCAGAACTGCCATTCCCTCCATTCGAAGACCCAGGAGTCTTAGAAGCAACCTTTTGTTCATTTGCAGCCTTTGCAGAGGACTTATTCTTGGACTTCGACTTGGACTTCGCCGGAGACATATTTGCAGATATACAATACGTCGTTCTTCCTGCAAAAATACACAGCAGCACCTTTATTGAATGCTACAATCCTCGAAAAGAAAAGCACGAAAGAAATAAGAGCAGACACATGGAAATTTACCAACAAAGGCTAGAACACGATTGTCAAAAAAAAAAAAGCCAAAAAAAAAAAAAGTTGTTTAGCAGATCGCATCCATTGTACTTTTGAAAAAAACAGAGACAAAAACAATGAACAAGCACTAGAATGGGGATGGCCCCCAAGTACGGGTAAGACATCTCCGAAACAACACAGCAACCCTCCATGCTTGATAAGACAATTATATAAGAGAATGAATCACCCAGTGAAAATGAACACAAATGAATTCATCCAAACAGCAAAATTTCTCGATGCAAGATATAAATAAAAAATATTGAAATATATTTAAAAAAAAAAAAAAAAAAAAAAAAAAAAAACCGTAGCAAGAGACTCCATCATCAAGCTGACCCTTTAAGCCATTGGAACCCTCAAACCAGAAACTTCCAGAAACAACATCAAGAAAACAAAATCACCGACAAACGATCAATCCCAGAAAAACCATTCACCGAAATAGAGACAACTCCCAAACTGCGAATCAAATCGAGATAATCCACCCTACAAAAAAGAAAAAGGAAAAAACAAAGAACGAAATCGAGACATCCCCCAAACACCACAGATCAGAACCCGCCACGCACAGATACAAAATAAAAACACCAGCAGGGCGGCCACCGCAACCGCGATCTCGCGGAGCTCCTCGCCCGCCCTCCTCATTCCTCCACCCAAAAAAGGGGGAAATTCGACCCCAAAGAAGAAAAAAAGCAGGGACCCAGAAAAAGCCAATCGCCCCCGACAGAGATCCGACGACGAAATCGAAAGAGAGCGACGGGAATCAAACAGATGCGGCCGCAAGATCAGACGCTGACCTGAAAAACGGAAAGATCGATGGACGACGGGCGGGGGGGGACGCAGCGCTAGTCCTCTCTCTCTCTCTTTCGCTCGATCGCTCGTGGGGCTGTGCTCTCTCGCTTGTGCTGTTTAGCGTATTTTATTGTTCTCTCCTCCTCGCTGGTGGTGGGGTTTTTCTTTTTTCTTTTTCTTTTTCTTTTTCGATTTTTAGTGGCTAAATTACGTTGACGCGCAATTTTCTTCCCTTCCCATTTCCGTCTTAACTTATTTGTTTTTTTATTATTATTTTTAATATTTTAGTCTTCTTTCTTGTGTGTGTGTGTGTGTTTAATTAAGCCCAGAGTTTAATTAATAATTCACTTAATTTAACCGTAATAGCCTAGCGGACGTGAGGTCATAATTCGGTTGGATTTAATTGTGGGGTTTGGGGATCCGCCCGTTTTCTTTGGGTCCGTTGGTTTGTTTTGCAATTCGCCTAAATTTAGGATCTGGCCCTCTGGAGAAAGAAAGAGAGAGAGAGAGAGAGAGAGAGATGATTTTCGTTTTAAGTTGGGTGTGCCGAAAACGACGGGGATTAGAGCGGATCCAGAGGTCGTTGGGACGCGTCGGCACCCGAGACTCACCGCCCTTGGACTAATTAATTACTTTTTTAATTAAATTTAATTGTGGTTTGATGAACATGGGCCGGGCCTCTGCCTCGTCGGTGGGTCCGCTTTAGGAGTGTTGTGAAGGGCCTTGCTCCGGCCCATGTTTTGGACCTACCGGGTCCGGTAGTGGTACCGGTACGTAAGTCGACGGAGAGACGTCGCCATCGAGCACCCGAAAACACGGAAGTCGCTCGATTACACACTGTCAGTTACAGGTTTCCCCGTTACGTACGTGAGTAAACACGCATATATGCACGTGTAGTAAGTATTTCGTTTATATCCATATAGAGCAATTATTACACAAGGAGTAATCAGGAAAGGGTACAGATTTTTCATGACTAGCTATAGGTTCTCCAACGAGTGCCAACTACTCGGTCGTCGATATCATCGGGGATCTGACGCCCAATTCTATCACTCTTTTATAAACAACAGACTGAATGCGTACACCTCCATATTGGGGAGACGACGTCTTCATGAGATGAACCCAGAGAGCTCCAGCAAGGACGATCGCTCAAGCATCGAGAGTACCACAACTTGAACTTGCCCAAGACTAAGCATTTCTTAACGAGTGGTCAACTGGGAAGCATTCAATTGCCAGTTGAGTCTTCCGCAGGGACAACCATCAATCGATCGTACGGGAACCCCGAAAAATTGCATCACAGACACAGGAGATATCAGCAAGAAAATGCACTCCAACGCAAAGAGCACCTGCAAATGTAATAAGGCTCCTGAGCAATTCAATCTCACTAGAAAGGGACCAATCCACTTGCATGGGCACAAATCTCACACCCTTGAATATGTAAATGAAAAAACTACTTCCAAGATAAACACCGGAAGGTTAAGGGTCAGAATGCAGCGATTTCAGGGACCAAAAGAAAGTGTCAATTTCCAGTAAAACAATGTCATGGAAATCAGCAGACTTTGTAGAAATCTAAAAAAGCACACAATCAATTAACCAAAGAACAGACAATAAATCCAAGGTTCACTTTTAGCGAAAAACGACAAGGCAGCTGTACCTGAAATTTCAGTGCCCATCAGGCATATGAACATTCCTCAAGTCCTCCATACCTCTGAAGGTGATGCAAAAGCAAATAGCTTTTCAACAACTTCCTATTCCAAGCATCTTTTCCTCCTGTATGAAACCCAAACAGTTAGAAGACACCAGGGGAAAAAGAGAGAGAAAAACTACTATGTCCAGAATCCGTTTATAACTCACGAGCCCAATCACCAGGATTTCATGCGCATGTAAGTGAAAATCAGTAGGTCAAGGCTAAAGGAATTTGTGTTGCCTGATGGGACAAAATCAACAATCCATAAGACACATTTCAAATGTGCAGATCCAACGACTACATTGGTACACCACATCAACTATAGCATGATGAAAGGTTTCAATATGTTGTTCAAAGCAGAGTCTCCAACCACTTTCTAGTTAATATTCCAGATTGAACCACTAAACTTATCAATGAAAGCAACTCACCGATCGACAGCTTGCCTGCCCTGCAAGGCTGCAATATGAGCAAATTTAGATATTTCACCAAGATTCCATTGAGCCATTGCTCCTTTAGTGAATATGGCATCTGAGAGGACAACTGCAGATGCTCCTTTAGCAATGTATTCTCCAGCTAAATCTGAACCAAGGAATTAATTATTCCATCAGTGAAAGGGGGACTACTAGATGCTGCTTCAAAGACTGAATAAAAAATTCTCGCTAGAAGCTGAGAATGTAGCTTTGAAAGTTTTTTTTTTGCCCTTTGGCCTACGTCAGACTGAATGTTACGACAGTAACTCAGCAGATCCACATAAGGTTATGCAAAAGATTCGTGAGAGAGAGAGAGAGAGAGAGAGAGACCATAGATTTCAGATGTTAATGTTTGGCATCTGTTTCTCATAATGATGGTTAGGAATAAAATGAGAATCATTCAAAAAATGCTGCAGCTATTTGAAAATATTTCATGCATCGAAAAACAAAAGTTAACTACGCAGGAATAACGGTCATCAATGGCCTCCATAAATAATGACATGTGATCTTCAAAGTTCACGCACCTTATGCAAATCATTAACAGTTTATAACCAAACAACTTAGTTCAAGAAACAAACCTATTGGAACGCCTTGAGAAGCAATCATGCGAATGTGAGGAAAAGGCTTCTTAAGGGCTGATATGTAGTGAGTTCCACCAAACGTTGAAACAGGGTAGACCTATAGAAAAACATAATTCAAGAGAATATAGGAATCACAGGTTGATTCCGGAAACATGTTCAGGATTTACATAAACAAAGCAAGATGATTTTTCTGAAAATAATAATGAAAAGAAGTGCTGAAGAAAACACGGCTCCTTAACAGAACAGATTGAGTCTTCCCCCTAGGCAGGAATGACACAGGTTATTGAGAACAAATATCCTGAGAAGCATGCAGAAGGGGCCTCCCTATTACATGATGATTGGAGAGTTTCACAACTAAGTGTAAGATGCAACAGATTTTTGGCCAAACCCTACTCATCAAGGGCACAAAGAGATACTCAGTTGAAGGAAATATGCAATTACTTAAGAAGTAATGAAAATGGTTTCAAAGCATGCGTACCTTCACGATCTTGGCACCAACGTCATATGCAGATAATATCTGCAAATGATGTATAATGTAACTAACGACACTCAATGTTGACAAAAATGTTGTGAACTTTCACCAAAAGCAATGCTATAATACTCAGACAAGAGAAACTGAGCATTGATGGTTGCAGAAACAAGCTTTTTGCCTTATCGTTAGCCAGTTGAATGACATTAAAAGGAATGTTCCACTTGAAAAAAAAAAAAAAATGCACCTACTTCTGTCGGGGTCATCACTCCAGGAATGTATAGGACTCCACAATCTTGTGAGTCAGACAAAATGTCCTTGCAACCAGAAAAAGGATCAGAGTAAACATAGGAGCAATGCAGGAAGGCAGTACTATAGAAATTTTCTTTCAGTGAGCACAAACTTGAAATAGGCTTCAACACCTTGTATACCATCACCCTGGTTAAAATACTAGAATATGCCTCTGGTACTGTAGTGGATACCTTAACCATTGCAGGACTCATCAGGAACTTGGCTCCAGCGACTATTGCATTTTGAGCATCCTCAGCATTCAAAATAGTCCCAACCTGACCAAAATTATCAGATTTGGAACACCCAAGAAAGTATCTGATATGAAGCATCGATTGTTGCAGCCATGTATAAGCAACACTCATAAATCAGGAGAGTTGTCCAGAAAACCCACATGTTAACTTAACCAACCACAAATTCCATTATGACAGTGAATGTCAACTAGAGAATTGTTATTAAAAAAAAAAAAAAAAGAGTTAGAGAAGCCCAATGACTGTAAAAGCTATGTCAGATACTCTTTATCAAAAGCTACGCCTACATGTCCAAACCAACTTTTCACATGTGATGCTTGAATGTCACAAAGAACAGAAGCAAATGCACACAAAGTCTAGAAAAGGTAGGTGAGTTACTCCAAGGGTTGCCGACGGATGATATTTGATCAGCTGATGCAAGACCTGTGCACCGTGCAAAATAGAATTTTAGCTCTCCAGTAAGTCATCCAGGAAAACTGAGATCTTGCAAAAATTGAGAAGAAAATCCAGACGACCTCAAACACGCCTGGGGTGGACCTGACTATTTCCAGCTGCAAAATACAATGAAAGCACAATAAAAACCACGAGCATGAGTCATGTGCCATGACTACAAGCAGACAATGTCTACCCTGTTCTCCAACTAGCACTTCATTTTTTTCACGAGGTGTTAATTTTATAGCTCAAAATTTCAAATTTGGGAGGATTCAAATCCACTCAACTCCTCTCAAACAGCATCAAGCCTATACAAAAACTCAACTCTCCAATGAGCAATTCTTTGCCAATATTATGCAAAAGCCAGCAAATGGAGCAAGAAAGAACATACTCGTTCCTCTCTACTGACAGTAATCACTTCAGCATATCTCAAATTAAGAGTAATCATTCCGTCCATACACGAGGCGTGGACCGCTCTCTCTTACTCTACCCATGCATCCGTATATAAGAGTCCATAAAAAAGTAGCAATGCCTAGAGATGTTGACCGAACCAAGCGATTCACGCGAGTCATGATGCAATTTAGAGGATTCAGTTGACAAGTCGTAGCAGAGGAAACCTGTGTCTATCAGCAACAGAAGAAAAAAGAACAACGCACGGAAAATTCATAACAAAAGGCATAAAAGTAACGCGAGCAAGCATACGAGAGACCCTAACAAGTAACAACTCCTCCGTTCAAGCTCAGGAAAGGTGACGGGAAGAGAACTCACGACCGTAATGCCAGCTCCAAGCGCAGCGCGGGCAGCTTCCAATGCCAGCTCCGGACTATCAATTACACCGTTTCCGAATGAGATTCAAACACATCGAAGAAAAAATCATGTCGAGAGAGGGAGCCAGGGAGGGAGAGGGAGAGAGACCTATTGGCGCGAAGGCAAGCGATGATGCCAGAGTTCTCGATGTGCGAAATGGTTCGTTGAACAGGAGATGGCGACGATCGATCGGTACAGGCACGAAGCCGGTATCGTCGGGATGGAGACGGAGGCGTCGGCGGTGGCGGCGGAGGCGGCGGCGGCGGTGGCGGCGGTGGTCGCGGCGGCGAGATTAAAGGAGGTCTTCGCCACAAGCAGTAGCTCGCGCTCAAAACGGCCATATCCAAATAGCCAGATTTTTTTCTCCTTATATAATACATATATATATATTCCACCTTCTCACATTTTCAGCCTTTTAAGATACTATGAAATATGGTTTTTTGACAAGCGGTGTTTGTAATTTGCATAAATCCATTATTTACTTCTTTATTGGCCAATTCAAAATAAATATAATTTTATCGATTTCACTTCGTGAAATTCTTTCATGGCGTCTTCCGTGTATACATCCGTATATGGGGACGCTAATATAATTACTTTAAAAACATGAATAGGCAGATATTTATTTTTAACTAAATAAATCGAAACTCTAATAATACTTCCCATCATATCTTGTTCCTGGCAGAATTTTAATAAGCTTGGAATTGCTTTTAAAAAGCTAAAGAAATGCAACCTCAAGTAGGTTCGGAGATTAGTTGAGCTAAGTTATTGACATCATTAAACATTCCCTAAGGAATCAATAGATTAAAAAAAAAAAAAAAAAAAAACAGGATTAACAACACAACTACAGAACATGCTTCCCACGTCATCATCACTGGTTTCTACTATAGTCAAGTAATCTTAACTGAGACCCGCTTCAACTTCCAGTTCCACGTCCAAAACCAACACCTTGAACACTCATGCCAAGCAAATCCAGGGGATATGCAATTCCAAAGCAATATCCAGAGCAGAAGTGCAGGAAGTACAGAGAGATAATTGATGATAAGTACTAGTATGACAGTATCTATGCTCCTAAAGAGAAAATGGTAAACATTCCAAATGCTCAGTGGACGATCAAATTCCCAAGCTGAGTCGGCATAACTCAATGGTGTCAATTGAAGAAAAACTGTGTTGGTTGGATCAATTAGAAATAAGAACGCTATTATATAGCACTAGGCTCAAAACTAGCTGCATTGTTCCCAAGCTCCATATTTGGAGCTGAAGTTGCCCCCACCTCTCTGCTGCGCGAAATCCAAAATGACAGCATGTACACACTCTTCCCAACTCAGTGCTATCCCTCCTAGTGACAGTGGTTGTGGAAGCATTCTAAGTGTGCGGCCGAGCATTGATTTTGCCTTAGCTGATAGATCTTCAGCCTCTCTACTGCAAAAGGAATAATTGCAAGAACAAATTCAGACATGAAGCAGAGGTTATAGTAAGTACTAAAAAGACCAACAACCAGCGACAAGATGTATAATATCCGACTTGATCTGGCGATTTTTAAATTCAATAGAATGAGATTGTTAACTACAACTATTGACGCTACAAATTTGCAAAATTTAACGAGAACCATATCGAAATGGTATATCCACACCATGTCATATCCTTCCACATCTCTTACGGTTTTTTCCAGGCTCTTGGGTTGATGTCACCATATTACATTGACAGGGAAAAAATGAAGAACCAAAGGTGGGATGTAAAAACACAAATAAGGCAGAGATTTCCCACGGACAATCACTAAACAGTCAAATGAGAAAAAATCGAGAGCATAGACAAGAAAGGAAAATCAGATACAGATCTAAATGTTTTTTTTTTTTTTAGTCCAAAAAAGGACATTAGGATTGATTCCTACAAATGCTAATGAGAATGCTAGATAAATTCTCACCTGACATCAACTGGAAGCTTGTCCAACAGAATGGGAGAGCAGTTTGGATAGTTCATAGGCAGAAGCAACCACAAAGGCTGAATCAGTGACTGCACAACAATCAGAAAGAAAAATTGGATAAGAACTTCAGAAAACCAGGTATGTTTGACAAATCTCATACAAACATCATACCATCTTCGAGGAGGTGGTCTCTGATCTTAGATTTGGACTGATACCCACACCGGTAAAAGAGCACTTAACAATAGTTCCCTCACCCACTTTAGTGAAAGCAGAAGCTGCATGAGAATCAACTTCTTCATCACTGATATCAACCACCGTGAGTATAAGTTGCCGGTTGATCTGCTTTATTTCTCCCCAGAGGTTATAATTAGCCTACAAAAATGTGTATCATTCTGCTCAGTAGACTAGCATCATGTAATACTCTGAAGCAAACTAGCTCAATATAGACATTACAAATCTTTCTAGATTATGGAAAAAATAATCACTAAGAAATCCACTCGCTAATCCCATTTACTGGAACAGGTCCAAGTGGTTGAAGTGTTCAGAAGTGTGGCTATCTGGGAGATGACTGCACCTGCTTACTTAACACTTGCTATGTTTGCTTTTTATATAAAAAAATAAAAAAAAGAACTTGCTTCGTCCATCACCAGTATTCATATAAGCGAACCAAATACAAGAAAAGGAAGGGCACTCTGAGAGGCATAGAAAGGCAGCAGGCAAGAAAAGTTAGAGAAGGAAAGACATATGAAGGTCGCTCGCCCAGTACAAAAGTGCCCTTTCAAACATCAGTACTGTCAAGATTATTGACCCAGGACCTGTCACATAGAGATGGCCACAAACAGAGAGAAACAAAAGAAGGGGTAGACTAAACACCCAGAGGAATGGAGTAAGACGTTCAACTTAGAAACCCAACGGTTCAAGTATCAATCACAATTTCCAATGGATCCAATCTTTCATAATGAAGAGACATGAATTGGTCCAAGCAACACTACCAGACTGACTTGAGATAAGAACTGTTCTTGGCATTTTGAGAAAATAGTATCCTGGATAACTGAAAAATTAGTATCTACTGAGTGCACTCAAGAAATGTAAGTTCTTGCAAAGAAAGAGAGCCAGTAAACAGCAAAACCAAATAACAACAGATTTTGGTACACGCCAAAGCTATGCTTAGCTTAGAGAAATGACTACAATGCACCAAAAAGTTTTGGCTCATATGTCAAAGAAAGATCAGAACCTCATATTTCGGCCTTTTGATACTAGATGATGCTGTCGACTCTATGTCAGAAATTTCTGAAGCAGTCCTTTGTGCAAAACTATCATTCATACTTCCTGGAGATGGCGCCAGGTTCGCAGGCATCGCACTAACATAGCGTTTCAATTTCCTTGTCCCACTTATTTCATCTTGCATATTGGAGTTTTGTGATGGCAAACGGCACTTCAATGTTGCAGCCAAATCTTCACCAACTGCAGTCCTTGAACCACTTCCTTGTGCAGTCCCAGCTAGACAATCATTTCCTCTGACTAATGATATGATGTCACCTACAGCAGATTCCAAAGCTTGATGTGAAGCTGATTTCACCTGAACCAAAGACAGCAAAACCAACTTACAATTTATTCAAGGGGGAAATATCCATCTCGATATAGTGTACTTTTTAGTAAAAGCATTTGAAAGAAATCAGACCAACCGCTCTAATTAAACGCTCAACAGGCTGCTCAGTAACACTTGATTTTCCAGAAGCAGTTTTTGCCGATTTCCAGGGAGCCCCGTCTGGACTACTTAATTCAGCAAGCAGTGGCGAGATTGAAATTCCTGGAGTCCCAGTAGAAACTGGTGGCGTTGATGCCAGTGCGTCATCTGTTTGCAGCTGTCCAGTATTTCCACCATTGGATAGTGATGAGAGACCCGAAATAGATTTCTCGGCATCCACTGGCATCGGCGACAAGCCCAAAGGAGAAGCAGGGGATGGAACCATAAAAGGTGAGTTTGCAGATTGTAAAAACATTCCAGTTTTTGTGGATGCCGTCAACAGTTTATGCTTATCAATCTCTGGAGAAGGGTGTTCTGAGATTTGATTGGAAGCCACTGGGAGAAGCTGCTGTGAAGATTTAGGCAATGAAGTTCCTGGTTTCAACCGT
Organism: Eucalyptus erythrocorys; assembly: GCA_014182555.1. Classification (NCBI taxonomy): domain Eukaryota; kingdom Viridiplantae; phylum Streptophyta; class Magnoliopsida; order Myrtales; family Myrtaceae; genus Eucalyptus; species Eucalyptus erythrocorys. The sequence continues at coordinate 43,836,033 of CM024603.1, forward strand.
TGATCTAAATGAGAAGGCCGGTATCCAGATAAACGAGGATGCTGAGAGACAGATCCTGGTCTGACGCCTGTTCCCAGTCTCATCTTTAAGTCATTTGAATTTCCCATTTGATCAGGCTGTGACATCTGATAAGTCTGTACGCATGCAGGTAGCTGCTGTGAAATCTGTTGTTTCTGCATCAGCTGCGGCTGCACCAGACATTCTTGAAATTGTTGATTAAGTTGCTGATTTTGCAGCATCCGTTGTTCCCGCCATTGATTCAATTGATTAAACTGAAGCATGTTTGGGTTGCACTGAAAATTAACAGTGGTTTCTGACATATCTATCCCAGGCGATGGGACAGAAGGAAACTGAGCTGGTGATTGTTCAGGTGGCATGAACTGCATATGAGGTGGGGGTGGGGGAACATGTGGTTGCTGCAGTAGACTTAGCCCCCTGGCTCTATTTACACTGATGACATGCACAATGTTCTTCTCGAATGAACTCAAGCTATCCTTGATACTTGGTGAGATTTTGCTTTTGGGAACTCCCAGAAAAGAAATGAGTCGACCCACCCATTTCTTAAAATCTTGCTGTTTTTGATATTGCCCTGAGTTGGGTGACTGGGGAATAGAAACAATCTGGGAAGACATAAATACAACTGGTAAAGAGAAGAACTACACAGGCTTAACTTTGTACTTGCATGTTTTCTTAAAATGAGTACTCCAAATATGACAAATAGTTTGTTCCTATACTTAAATACTGAGCACACACACCTGATCCAGTCTCATAGAAACTCTGCTGTGTATTTCCTCTAATTCAGATAAATACAGCCTCTTCATGTCACTAATCTGCAATCCAGAAGAAGCTAGTCAATATAATCAAGGCAGTTTCTAAGACACACTCATGAGAGTACTTTCTTCTCATTTAAGTCCGTCCGTTCTAAGAAGCCAAAATACTGAAAGTTCGTCATTCAGATTTGATAAGTGGTGCACATACAAGTTGTATCGCTATTTTACAGTAATAAGTAGAAGACATATTTAACAGTGTTCTATGGAATTAAAACAAGAAAAATTGCAGGAAACAGCAATCTCTCTAATGTCCTCTACATGTGACTCATCAGATCCTATGACATCACTGAATGATCAGAAAAACCATCAGTCTTTTGGTCGTCCTGGTTTTCAGGGTGACATCTTACAAACCCATGCATCTACTCATTTTTTTGCAATTCACAATAGTCCATCACCACTGTTATCATGCTAGTAAACTCCTCCATTGCATAACTTAGAAACATGGTGAAGGCCTAAGGGCATGACTGCAGCCATCTAATTTGGTCAAATTATGCTCAACAGATCAAATCACATTGAACTACCTTTCGAAAAACTTCCTCTTGCCAATCGCCCGTACAAGCAGTATCTGTTTGAGAGATAGAATCAAGAGATTCTGCAAAATTGAAAGCAAAACTCTTCATCTACGATCCAAACTAGAGGATGTAGATATTCTTTTACAACAGGTGCACTACAAACAAGGCTAGGATGATTCACATGATGGTAAATAACATACTCGATGTTCCTGGAAGGGGCATCTGTGATGGGAATGAGTGCTTTTGTTGATTTGTCATACCCCGGTGCTGCATGGATGATCTTGACGTTTGTAGACTTCTCTGCATTCCAGAATGGTAGGAACCAGATGGCAAAGAATTCGAAGGCTCTTGCATAGCCCCCTGTTTGCTTGAGCAAACATATTGAGTCCGCACGAATGGTTGCTGCACTTGCTGCTGCTGCAATTCAGAGACATCAACTTGAGCACCCAGCTTCAGCCTATTTTCATTGGAGAGAACGTTTTCTTACACTACTAAAGAATATTGCTGCCTCACCTGGTTTGGAATGTCATTCTGCAGTTGTTGCTGCATATTCATCAGGCTGCTATGCTGATTGATGAAGTTATTTCGTGGCATATTCAATACACTGGCCTGTTGTCCTATACTCTGCTGTTGTGGAGGCACTGGGTAGGCACTTGTATGTTGTGTTTGATGTTGGAGCCTGACAACTGGTTCTTGATGTTGCTGAAGCATCGATTGTCTTGATTGCTGAGTACAGGACAGTTGACTTTGATGAAGGCTAGACAGAGGAGATGACTGCATGACAATTTGCTGTGTGACAGGGCCCGTCTGCAGAACAGATTGCTGAGGAGGTTGAGATCGAGTGGCCGCCGACGAATTATGAAAGTTTTGCTTCATGGCCGGACACAGCAACTGCTGGTTGTAAAGATGCTGCTGTGGATTTTGAGATTGCTGCTGCTTCAGCTGCTGTTCAGGTCCATGAATCTGCCTCTGAGGATTACAAAACATGCTTGAGGAGACATCTCTTCCCTTCATACCCGGAATGTGCTGCATTGTGGAGTTCGGTCCACCCGCACTTGGCATGGAATTCCAGTTCAAGTCGCCAGGAGGGTGCACGGATGATAAATTGGGAGCACATTGCATTCTGGCAGTTGTAATTGTTGATAAAACCGCATGGTGTGCTTGAGACTGATTAACTGCTGCTCGATTAGGATTCGACTGGCTTTGATTTTGAATTTGGGGCCAGGTACCTACAAAGGCCATGAAATTGATGAACTGACAAAAACCATGAAAGCATCTTGTATAAAAATCTTGCGCAGTGTCGAAAAGTAAATCAAAACATAGAAAAACACGAAATACCAAGTAGGTAAAAATCAAGCATCTTGATTTCATCACATGCTGGCAAAAGAACAATTAGAACGGACTGCCTTGGATAGTTTTGAGATGTCAAATACATCTTCATTGTATATTTACCTTCTTTGTCCACCTCAAGGCAGAACCAACACAGAGACTGAGCATGCAGTGAAAGAGGTCTAATGAGAGAAGTACTCCGCTGAAATTTATGTTCTCAACAATTCTACAGTACCCAGTGACACAAACTTGTTGCATCACATGATTGTCAACATCCTCAAATGTGTACCTGGATCTGAAGGCTCATTGCTTGCCCCACTGGTGCTGGCCAGCAATGAATTGGCTCGCTTTTTTTGCTGACTTCTCTCAATTTGTAGCATCTTTAGAGATATCCTCTTTATATAATCTTCCTGAAAGGAAAATGAAGGAGATGCTCAACGTGACCGATAGCCAAAGACTTAAACAATGCTATACCTTTGCAAGAAAGTTTCCTTATTTCCACCCAATACCACCCATGCATAATTACTCAAATGCATGACTTCCTGTAATCCATAGAGCGGATGTACATGAAACAAAGCCTGTAAAATCCAGCAGCCTACAGGCAGTGACCAGATTTCATAACTATAAACATGCGTCAGCCAAGAGAGTATGTTCTCGTGTTGATATTACATCTACATCGTGCAATCTTGTGGGACAAGCATGACCGTCAACCTGGCGAAAGAAAAGACTGTTCATGTACCTGACTCGAGGCGGCCGCGTAAAGCCTGTCCTCCAACTGCATTGCGAGGTTCTGCACTAGGGGAAGACCCTCTTGCCCGCGATGAGGAAGAAACTTCATCAGGTTCTCCATGCTTCACGTCAAAACCACATATTCGTGAGAGATTGAAGGCTGGGGACGTGAATTACGACCCACAGCAATCGACATGAAGAAAAATCTAGCGGGCGTTGAAGGATGGCACGCGCGAAATCGCAAAAGCAATTCTTTTTCCTAAAGGAAACAGAGCCAGAACAACCACGGACAAATCAAACTCCCCAGCAATGCCGCGATTCGTTAGTTTAATCTCGACGCGGCTCTGCTTTCGACGTTCCTGGTGAAGAAAGCAGACGTCGGAATTCCCCCACCCCCGCCCCCGCCCAAAAAGAAAAAAAAAAAGACGCGATGAAAAGAGAACTCACATGCTGCTGACGACCCGTTTGCGGGATTCCGGCGTCAAGATCCGCCTCCAGTCGCCGCCTTCGGCGGCGGGAGCGCCGCCCTGCGCGCTAGCCACCGGATTGCTATGGCCTTCCATCGATTAGCCGATCCTCGTCCTCACCAACCCATTAACGTTCCCCCGACGATCAGCGACGATCAGCGACGATCAGGCCGACAGAGAATTCCGACCACCACGACGACGACGACGATGCCGGCGCTCTTCGGAGATGCACACGTAAGGACGATCGCTAGAGAGAGAAGGGGAGTGAGGGAAAGGAAGAGGGAGAGCAACGTGCGGTGGAGAAGCTAAGGCTCGCTAGGAGTCCCCTGATCATGGATTGCTTGGGGAACAAGGACTTTGCTCCGGCACATGGGGGCGAGACCAGAGCTTCACCAGGCGTCGGGCCGTGAAATCAAAGCGATCATCGTCGTGACTCGTGTTTAAACGCTCCAAAAAAATGTGCGTTTGTTTACGTGCTTCACAGGATTCTGGCTCTGTCTATTTCAAGGATCCTGTTTTCTTTAAAAAAAAAAAAAAAAAAATTATATATATGTACGTCTCCGGTAAATAAAATTCTAAATTAGGATTATTTATAAACGATATTTTTGAAAAATCGAATATTTCTTCGTTAAGCATGGTCGCTCGGGTCTTTGTGAGAAGATCCTTATTTAAATTCACTTTAAAAAAAAAAATCCCTTCGTAATTTTCTCGAACTACCCCCGAAAATTATACTAGAAAGAAATGAGAAGATTAGAATTCCACGTTGGATTTTTTATCTTAATTCCAATTTGTGACCTTTGTGAACTGTTGTTGACCAACGTGCTATTAATTACGATGAGGGTAACAACTGCGATTGCATGGAACAAAAGTTCAATCTAGCATAGTCAAGATGTCTACATCGTTAAATTGGGAAACTACTAAATAAAGTCATAGATATATTATACGGATATCAATTCAGTTCCAAACCTATCAACTTTATTAATTTAATTCTGAACTTTTGACTATTCACTAATTTAGTCATTTCGACTAATTTTAGCTTGAAATCACTAATATAGACATTGATATCCTATGTGGCATAGCAAATATTCACGTGGATTTTTTTTAAATTTTTCTTTTTTTTACATTTCTTCATATCATTTATTTTTTTTTCTTTCTTTCTTTTTCACTAAGGCTAGTGAAGTTAAGGGCCCAGCCATTAAGCGAGAGCCATGATCTTTGCTTGTGGCTAGCAAGCTCTAATGACCCTCGCATGACCATAGTGAAAAAAAAATAAAAAGGAAAGGAAAAATTGAAAAAAGTTGCCCACGTTAGCGTTGCTCGTATCATATAGAATGACTAGAATATACATCAATGATTTTCGAGCAAAATTGATTGGAATAATTATATTGGAAAATCATAAAAATGTTTTTGGTTAATACCATAAAAAAAAAAAAAAAAAAAAAAAAAAAAAAACATAAATTATGCTCACTATGACACAAATAACCTGAACTTGTTTTGTTACTAAAAACCCTAAATCTGCCCATTTGATACAAGTACCCCGAAAAATTTTAGGGAAAATTTCCAAAATTAGTTTGAAGTAGACTTTATTTCAAATAAAAACGTGAAATGTCATTTCCTTCTCAAATAAGGACGTGAAGTAAATATTATTTTAAATAAGAATCTATAGTGGTTATGTTTATTTTAAATAAGGATATAAAGTGGTTATGTTTGTTTTAAATAAGGGCTTGACTTTTTAGCAGTCAAGGGTATTTTTGTCAATTACCATTTTCCCTTTTTTCTTCCTTTTTTTCCCCCTTTTTTTTTTTTTTTGGTTCTTCTTCTTCCTCTTTGTCGGTGGTTGATTGGTTCCCGATGATAACCACAAAGGGCTGGGCGAGGGCGATTCAATGAGGGCCACCCATGCTAGCCACAAGCGAAGGGTGGCCTCCCCTCCCCTTGTGGCCATCCGCAAGGTTGGTCCTCGTAGGCGAGGCCTCGATGACCTTGATGGCCATTGGTAAGGGTGGGTGAGGGCTTGTGGACTTTCATCAGCCAAAGAAAAAAAGAAGAAAAGAGAACAAAATAAAATTTGGACGAAAACACCTTTAACCGATTGAAAAATTTAGCCTAGTGGCAACTAGTGAGATCAAGCTTTTATTTGAAACAATTGTGGTCACTTCGAGCCCTTATTTGAAACAACCAAAGCTACTTCAAACTCTTATTTAAAACAATGTCTACTCCAGGCCTTTAATAAGAAAATATAAGCACTTCTGACCATTTTTTGGAATTTTCTCAAAATTTTACGTTACAAAGAATCCTGAAGTTATAATAGTGTGACAAATATGCGCTAAATGAAACAAAAATAAAGAGTACATTATCACACATGTATAAGTTTTAATTTTTCGCGACACAAAACAAAAAACGTTTGGAGTTTTTGTAGTATTTCCCATTATAGAAAAAAGGGAAAATGACATAATATGCTGTAAAACTTAAAAGATAATTCTTAAAATAATTCTTTAATCATTATATTTTTGGAATTTTGGATTTCTGAATAATGAAAAATAAACAAACTAATCCCTTGTTTTTGCTTTCCAAACATATCGAACTAAGAAAGTTTTAATTGGCAATAAATTATGCATTTTTCCATGAAGTAAAACATTAAAAGATGGAAGTTGTACTGAAAAATAGAGGAGTGCGTGCACACATTAAGGAGCAAGTCATCAACATTTGAAATAAACGAGAAGCCAGCCAAAAAATTTAAAACATCATTAATTTTTCTAATATTGTAGAAAAAAGGTATGTTATTTTTTGTATCTACATTTTTCATGTGCGAAAATTTCATAAATTTTGAATTTAAGAAAAGTTAGAATGCTGTGGGCAATTAAAGTTGAATAAATAAAAGAGTAATGAAAAGTTAATTTAGACCAATCCTATAAAAATGATGTGAGATTTTTGATATTTTAGATAGTTGACTTATTGTTTCCAAAACGTTACTATTGTCATTTATTAAAAATAAAATGTCGTGGACAAAGATGTATAAATAAAACAAGATTGCCACGACAATCTTGTTTTAGATCTTAAGGAGCAAGTCATCAACATTTGAAAAAAACGAGAAGCCAGCAAAAAAATTTAAAACATCATTTAAATACCCTAATATTGTAAAAAAAAAAAAAGTATGTTATTTTTTGTATCTATATTTTTCATGTGCGAAAATTTCATAAATTTTGAATTTAAGAAAAGTTAGAATGCCATGGGCAATTAAAGTTGAATAAATAAATAAAGTAATGAAAATTTAATTTAGACCGATCCTATAAAAGTGATGTGAGGTTTTTATTTTTAGATAGTTGACTTATTGTTTCCAATTCGTTACTATTGTCATTTATTAAAAATAAAATGTCGTGGACAAAGATGTATATGTAAAACAAGATTAGTATATATAAAACAATATTCTAGTACAATCGTGTCTTATATGTACATCTTTGTCCACGATAATCTTGTTTTAGATCTTAACGAGCAAGTCGTCAACATTTGAAATAAACGATAAGCCAGCCAAAAAACTTAAAACATCATTTAAATTCCCTAATATTGTTAAAAAAAAAAGGTATGTTAATTTTTGTATCTACATTTTTCACGTGCGAAAATTTCATAAATTTTGAATTTAAGAAAAGTTAGAATGCCGTGGGCAATTAAAGTCGAATAAATAAAAAAGTAATGAAAAGTTAATTTAGACCGATCTTATAAAAGTGATGTGAGATTTTTGATTTTTAGATAGTTGACTTATTGTTTCCAATACGTTACTATTGTCATTTTTTAAAAATAAAATGTCGTTGACAAAGATGTATATATAAAACAAGATTGTACTACAATCTTGTTTTATAAAAAGTAATGAAAAGTTAATTTAGACCGAACCTATAAAAGTGATGTGAGATTTTTGATTTTTTAGATAGTTGACCTATTGTGTCAAATACGTTACTATTGTCATTTATTAAAAATAAAATTCCGTGGAAAAATATGTATATATAAAACAACATTGTATAGCAATATTGTTTTATAACAATCTTGTTTTATAAAAATTAATGAAAAAGCTAATTTAGACCAATCCTATAAAAGTGATGTGAGATTTTTGATTTTTTAGATAGTTGACTTATTGTTTCCAATACGTTACTATTGTCATTTATTAAAAATAATATGCCGTGGAAAATGATGTATATATAAAACAAGATTGTACTACAATATTGTTTTATAACAATCTTGTTTTACAAAAATTAATGAAAAGTTAATTTAGACCGATCCTATAAAAGTGACGTGAGATTTTTAATTTTTTAGATAGTTGACTTATTGTTTCCAATATGTTACTATTGTCGTTTTTTAAAAATAAAATTTCGTGGACAAAGACGTATATATAAAACAAGATTGTATTACAATCTTGTTTTATAAAAAAGTAATGAAAAGTTAATTTAGACCGATTCTATAAAAGTGATGTGAGATTTTTGATTTTTTAGATAATTAACTTATTGTTTCAAACACGTTATTATTGTCATTTATTAAAAATAAAATAACGTGGAAAAAGATGTATATATAAACAAAGATTGTACTTTGTCCATGACATTTTGCTGGTTAAGCTTCCCCGAGAGCGAGCGAGCCACTTGTCATTTCTTGATGGGTGGGCCAGCGTTCGTAAATGGAGAAGAGGGGGAGGTGGTGGCTAGATTCGACTCTTTTGGCTTCTCTATATTTTTTAAAATTTTATTTAATTGTCTTAACTTGTCTAATCTTATCTTATGTTCAGACAAAATAAACTCATCTTTTATTTACATTTTTTAAAATTACATGAATAATTTATATATCTACTGGATTGTAGCATTTTTGCACAAGTAATTAGTATTTGACAATAAACCAATGCCCAAAATATATATCATTAAACTTTTCACGTATTGGTGCTCCATTGAGCATCCAACATATTTTAATGCAGTTGCGAAAAACCATCAGATTCCTTATTTTTTGCCCAATTCCTCGCAATTTATGCTACATGATATTTTTTTCTCTATTTTTTTTCAATTTATTAGCAATAACAAAAACACACGTGCAACTTTTGTTTAGTTTTATCAATTAATCTATTGAAAAAGATGGAAAAATTAACTAAGATAACGAAAGATCTTTAGGTTTTTTTGCTCTGCTTCTTGCAGGGCGTGGGCGTCGAAACCCACCCCTGAAACTTGCGCGTCCCCATCCCATCATTCCCTGAGAAAGTGGAGGTTTGAACCCCTCATCTCCCCCTTCCATGTTGGAAGGGTGGCCACTGGGGCGAATCTCAGTGGTTAAAGATCTTTAGGTTCATTGAGCAGTTTTAGAGTCTCTATCGTTTTTTTATGAGATTTCTAGGGCTCTTATAATCTAGAAAAGGATATTCTTTCATGAAAAAGGGACAAAATACGGAGTTACTTAAAATATCAGAATTTTAAACATAACTAAACAAAACAGTTGGACATTAAATTATTTGCATGGACCTAGACAATTCGTAGCATAATTCATAGAATGCATACGCAACACGAGCATTTTCCTATCTCTCCAGACAAATAGATATTAAATTAAGTGACATATAATAATACAAATTATTATAGACAATTTTGGCAAGATGGAAGAAGTTTTGGCCGGGAAAAGAGAGAAGAAAAATAATGATCGGTTTGGTCTTGGTAAAAATACATAATATGAAATTATTATATTAAGAGTATTCACTCGAAAGGATTCATTGAATAAAAATATTTTAATTATTGACAATAATGCATGTCAAAATGTTTTTTCGACGATGTAAATATTTATTTCTCATTTATTTTTTAAATGATCTAAGTTATTATTTTTATAATTTTTTTAAATTATTAATTTCCTTATAAACAATTAGTGTGCGCATGGTAACATTTCTCATTCTCCCAATTTCTGTTTTTTGTTCCCCGGAATAAAAAAAAGAGCGAAAACCGTTTGGTAACGTCGAGTTGTTTTTTTATTCCCTGGGAACAAAAAGTTAGCCCGGAATAGTTTTGGAACAAAAATCGAAGTAAAAAAGTTGCTTCGGTTCCTAACAAGTTTAAGAAATAAGTGAAATTTTTTTTTTTTTTTCTCTTCTCTTGCACACGGCCCATTGACCGCCGTTGACCGCCACTCGCCGCCGCACGCCGCCGTCGCCGCCCGCCGCCGCATGTCGCCGTCGGCCGCGGCGATGCGGCGCGGCGGCGGCGGCCGGCGGCGGCCGGCGGCGATCGGCCAACAAAAATAAAAAACAAATAAATATAAAAAAGAAACTTTTTTATCAAACGCATTTCTATTCTTTTTCTATTTCTAGAGTAGAAATTTTGTGTAGTTACCAAACGGGTTTTTTTACCCGAAATTGTCCCCATAATAGAAATAGAAAAGAAGCATTTCTAAAAAAAAAAAAAACTACTCCCTGCCCCGTAAGCGTTGCCATGCGCACCCTTAGAGTCGAAGCACCAAAGGAAATGATCAACCATTTTCTTGACTCGGGGTGGATTGCTCGGAGAATAGGTTTTGATTGCACACTCTTCACCCTCTTTGTAGCAATTTTATGAATTAAAATGTGGTGCTATTAGAATGTCATATAACACGATCAAGTTATTCCCACTTCTTCCCAAGCAATGAAGTTGGTTTCATATGAGTTCACGGAATTTTCAAACAAGTTCGGGGAAGAGAATACAGTTGCAACAAGTGAGGACTCGGTCCTATTGGGGAAGGTACAGGAGTTAGATTAAGAATTGAAATTTAATATAGATGCATTATAGAAAAAATAATGAAGTAGCCATTGGTATCATGGCATGATTGGCTAGCGGCTTAGTTGTCCAAGCTCGGACAAGGAAAGGACATGGGAACTCACCAGTGGAAGTGGAAGCAGCAGCTCTCGTTTTCAAAAAGTAATTTTTGAAAGTGATTGCAAAGTCTTAATTGATGCCATTCAACAAAATTATTCAACCTTTTGTTGCATATTTTCATTTCTTACTTTAACAAAATCCAAGTTATAGCTTCGCTTGGAGCCATAAATCCAAGAATGAAATTGCTTATGCACTTGCAAATTAGGCTTTTAATTAAATAGGCACTCAATCCTCTCATTTTTTTTTTTTCATGATCTCCCGTCTAAAGTTAAAAATATTAGATGGATCGAGTCTTCTTTTATTTATCGTTCTAATGTAGGTACAACATCCATTTTGCTGAGTTTCGTTTTGAAATCAAAATTTCATTTCGAAGCATCATAATTTATTTCACCAAAGTAAGACGCGATGTTGTTGAGAATACCGAGAAGGCCACCCAATCAGAGAGCACCACGTGGACAATACCCCTGGCCAGCTCGTCCCCACGGTGCCCGTCACGCTCACCGCGAGCGTTTCGCTGTCCCGGGCGCGCTCGCCGTATCGCGGCACGTCAGGTAATCACCAACGACCCCCGCGTTTTCCCATTTCCTCTTTTTTCTTTTTGTCTTCTCCTTCTTCTTCTTTTTTTTTTTTTTTTTTTTTTTTTAACCTCATCGATTAATTTCTTTTTAAAAAAGCCCCTTTTGTCAATTTCGTACGGACGGATATCCCGTGGAGGCACGTCTCAGGTTCGATTTTCGTTTCGCGATTTCGGGGAAGTTTTTCACCTCTCCTCCTCCTCCTCCTCCTCCTTCCTTCCTCCTGGTTTGCGGTCGTTGTCGCTTCCGGATCTGGGATTCGCGCCCGTCGATTGTGCATGGAAACCCGGCGGTCTCGCGATTGTCGTGACGCTTCGCGTTCGGGAGCTCGATCTGATTTCTCTCTCTAGATTTGGTTGGTGGTGGTGGTGCTGCCTTTCTTTGTTTCTTTTTTTTTTTTTTTTTTTTTTGCCCTTTTCCCCCCCTCTGAGAGGGGAAAAAGAGAAAGGGGAGGAAGGGAGGAAAGGGGGAGGGTTTCGTTTGATGCTGCTGCGGTCCTGACGCCATGAGGAAGAAGCTCGACACGCGATTTCCGGCTGTAAGTTCCCCTTTCGATCTCTCTCTCTCTCTCTCTCTCTCTCTCTCTCTCTCTGTAACATTTTGATCTGGTTTGCGCGACTGAATCAGACGATTTCGTGCTGAAATTCGTAGGAAGACGCGATCTGTCTGACAATCCGATGGGGGATTGGGTCTCAGGGTGATGGCTTTATCTTTTTCGTGAATATGTGGGAGCTAGGTCAAATTAGTTGCAGGAGTTTGCAGTTCCCTAGATCGATGATTCGAAAACCATCCGCCGTTGACTTTCGTGATTTATTCTTCCTCTAAATCGCGGGGGCTACTGCCATTAGCTGTCAATTCTGTCGTGAACATTCCCTTTTAGGGCAATTTCAGGGATGGGGTCGGGATTTAAAGCTTCAATTTTTTTTTTTTTGGGGGGGGCGGCTCATGTGCCTATTCTTTGATTCCTGGCTAGAGTGGTAAAAACCTGTTGCTGTTTTTGGCAGATCCTCTCTTTTCCTTATCTGAAGGTTTTACCCTAGCAGTTCTGATCCACAGCTAATTTTGGTGGTGCACAGGACAATCCTCGTGAACTTGTCCCTTTATAGTGCAAATGCTGAAATTGGGAGTTCACGATATTGGGACATTGCATTTACTTAAATTGCCAAGATTAGAGCTTAAAATTCAAATCTTGAGCGCCGAAGTGATATACTTCAGTGGCTTTTTAACCATGGCAGCTAGCCTTGCTAACATTCTGCATTAAAACTTGAGAAGGAACCGAGGGAGAAATCATAAAACTGGAAGGAAAATGTGAAAGGAAGAGGCAAGCCATCTCTGGGCAGCAATAGTTGGTCATTAATCTCTGAGATCAATAATTTTCCAAAATTATGGCTTTTAAGATAATCCAGAAGGAGAATTTGAAGTTCCAGAGATCATGATTAAAGCATACTATTTGCGAGATTGATTTGCAAGATTGTAAGGCCCATGGATAAGAAAAATCACGGTAAGCATTGGAGTGTTGGTTTTGATATGGATGACTGGGCTTGAGTAGTCCTACTCCTGGCTGAGCTTGACCAGCATGCAAGTTATCTGATTCATTTAGTTTCCTAACTAGCGCATTTGTGGCTGGAGCCTGGAGGTGCTCATAATTGGTGATATGTTTGTCTTCTTTTTTAAATCACTTTACACGGTCCTTGTTCCTTCTTTCTTTTTCTAATTTGGAGCCTTGTGACTGCCAGTTCCTACTTTACTTAAGGATCAATTGGCGTTTTTCCTTCCATGTGATTTGGTTCTTCTTGCGTCTAATGTTAGGGTATGGTACATTAGTGCAGATGGAACAGCTGTATTTTTAGTTTTAGTATTTAGGTGGAATATGAAAAGCCAAAGGAAATAAAAGGAGAAAGAAAGTTTTTCTCAGTAAAATAATCCCTTTTGATCTCTTGCTTTTTCCTAAGGAACTTGGGGCCTCAATCGGAGTTCTGAGGCTGAAATGCTTTCATGTTGTTGTAATACTTAACTTTTAACCATATGAGCTTGGCACAAGCGTTGAAAAGTCTGGAGCTCTTCAACATAATTGCATTAGTATGTTATAGGAGAGTGTGATCAGGTGATCAGGTCAAGTGGTGGAAAAAAGAGCCAGATGTTTGAGTGACATGTTTTAAATCATATTAAATCTGGTTCAGTGTACTCTATTTAGGGATCAGTTTCTGACCATGTTCGAGTTTTTGAAAAGAGAGTATTTCTAGCCTTGATAACCAGAGGTCTTCATGTGCAGGAAGATGATATGAAAATGATGAATTATGCCTTTTTCAGTCAATATATCCTCATTGTGGTTTGGATTTTCTTAATTAAAATGTTGCAGGCAAGGATCAAGAAGATAATGCAAGCAGACGAAGATGTAGGGAAAATTGCATTAGCAGTTCCTGTTCTAGTCTGTAAGTACAGGAGCACACATGCTATTCACCCTGCTGTCTTTCTAAGATTGTTGTGGTGCTTACGATTATCCTTGATGTTGTTACAGCTAAGGCATTAGAATTATTTTTGCAAGACCTGTGTGACCGTACATACGAGATAACACTTCAAAGGGGAGCAAAGACTATGAATTCGCTGCATTTGTAAGTTAGACTAGACTTAATATTTTCCTTGGATATTTTATGTTGCTTTTGGACCCTTGTGCAAGTAATTGTAATTTTGCAACTATTTCCTTCTTTTCATTTTTTCAAAACACAATCTCTCATCTTGTCCTAAAATTTTTGTCAGCTTAAATTCATTATGTTTCATTGTGGATTCTTGTCCTTGTGATGCATTCTTGCGTATCTGATGTGCACACATGGCAGTAAGTTGTGCATTACATTGTAAATGCTAGTGAGGGTTAATGATTTTCCCTTTTTGTATCAAACCTTGACCTTATGGATGTTTTACTCTCAATCTTTTTCTATTGTTTTCTTTGCCACCATGATCTTTGGTTTTTGTGAGATAAAGCAGCTTTTTCGATTATGGATGTTTCCTGTTCTGTGCAACTCTTCTATGGATGGGTTAAGGCAAGTTGGTAAACTAAAGGTGATTTGTTTGAGTGAAGACCATCAATCAACCAAATGCACCCTGAAATGCATTTATCATGTGCACTTAGAAGTGCGAAGACTATCAGATAAATGGTTTAGATGATCATTGCATCTTCTAGATAATACATTTCATCTCTTCCCTGGTATTGGTACGGATGATTTGCTTTTGATTTCCCTCTTAAATAAGTGACCAAATCATCTGCTCTTAGCTTTCCCCTGAAAAATATAATTTCTTGGTACTTTTAAAGCAGAGCTAGATCTGATGCAGCAAAATCCTATTTTCTGCAGAAAGCATTGTGTGCAAAGCTATAATGTGTTTGATTTCCTGAGGGACATTGTCAGCAGGGTTCCTGACTATGGTCATGGTCATGGTCATTCAGATGCTGTTTCTGAGGATAGAACAGTGTCCAGGAGAAGGTTGGAATATCGTTTCCCTCCATTTTTCTTATTGAGCATATGTATAGGTTAAGGTAATAATAATAGAATGTACTCTATTATTTTGATAACCCAGGAAGGCCACCATCGATGATGGTAATGACACTGATGAGGAATCCAAGAAGAGCAGGACGGTAATGACTTTTTCTGTCATTGTGATTGCTCTACCTCTCACTTTTTAGATGGTCTAAAAAGGAGAGCTATTTCTACCTTCTAAATGCAGCTTGAGATGGCCCATACTGGCAGCAGTGGCCGAGGAAGAGGCCGTGGCCGAGGAAGAGGCCGCGGGCGTGGTGGCCGAGCCACTGAGAGGGAGACTACGCACCATGAAACTGAATCATCTGAGCCGACCACATCTCTGCAACCTGTGAACAAGAACATTATCAATCAAGGAACAATTTCAGATCCCAGCTCTGAGCCAAAGAAAACTGCTGAGGAAACTATCACAGCCACTGATGGTTCCAAGCTTGGGGCGCATGGTTTTGATCTGAACACTCAAGTTACTGAGAATGAGGGCACCCCAGCGAAAGTCCCAGCAGCTGGCGTTTCATCTGAGGAACCTAATGTTGATGAGGCCAAACACGAAGAATATCCAGGATGGTCACTGTCCGAGGTTGACAAGATGTCCATTGACCCTATTCAATTAGCAAATCTGGGTACCCGCATTGATGAGGATGATGAAGACTACGATGAGGAGGGCTGAAACCAGGAGCCTCATGTAGGAACTCTAGATGGGTCGGATAACTGGGAGATCATGGGGAGAGTACATGAGGAGCAGAAGAGGTCCAAATTGTCACCAGACAAGCGGTATATGCATGTGGAAGATTGTACCCTGTTTGGTGCTCCTTGGCAAGAGTTTAGTTCCTCTCTGCATTTGGTTTGATATTGCATCTGAATTTTACCATATTGTAAGCTAACATCATCATTCTCCAAGAATGTAGTCCTTCGCTGTTAGATTTTCTCAGGGAATGTAGTCTTAAGAGAATGTTAGAAGAGCCAGGTTCTGCTCTTTTAGTCATCCATTATTGTAGTAAAAATTTGGTTATCTTAATGAAGCAAGGGTTAGGAAGGCTTCTCTCTGCACGTTCCTCGGTTTCTCTTTATTTACGGATTGGACTCGGTTCAAGGTCTCCCGCGAGCTTGTTGAGCCTTTGATGTGCTCTCAGGGTTCGGAAGTCGTCCCATCCGGACAGAAAGGAGCGGAGAGAACAGCGTTGAAAGACGATATCTGCTTGATCAGTGAGGCGAAACAATTAACATGATTATTAGAACGGAAATCCTGCTTGAAGACAACATGATTCCATGTGAGGACCTTTCTAGTCAAAGCCCATACATCGTTTGAACCAAGTTTTCTCTTATGTCAAGCGCAATAAAACTTAGAAATTCACCGAGCGAAAGCAAACTTAGATATAATTGACTCTCAGATTACATTATAACCACAAAAAAAGATAAAAAAGAGCAGTGGAATTTATGTGTCCACAGGCACACGCTTGTACAACTCTGCGGCCAACCTTGGAGTGGGAACGGCTTCCAGAGGAGTCCTCATGAATGCAACCAATCCCGGGTTCTCGCCCACGTCGATCTCCTCGGGCCTTACCCCGATGGTCGGAGCCCAAGAAAAGTGGTGCAGGAGATGGCCCAACATCGACATCACCAAGCTTATTCCCAATTGAGCTCCGGGGCAAACCCGTCTCCCCGCTCCGAATGGTAAAAGCCGAAAGTCATGGCCCTTCATGTCCACATCCTCCTCCATGAACCTCTCTGGCCGGAACTCCAGCGGCCTTTCCCAGACTGTTGGGTCGCGGGCTATGGCCCATACGTTTACGTGCACATTTGAGCCCTTGGGAATGTCGTGGCCGCCGATCTTCACATCTACATTGGTCCGGTGGGGCAGCATCAGCGGCGTTGGCGGGTGTAGCCGGAGGGCCTCTTTGGCGACGCAATGAAGATACGGTAGGTTTGGGATGTCGGATTCCGTCATGACGCGGGAGGGTCCGACCACGCTGTCCAATTCTTCCTGGGCCTTTCTTTGGGCTATCGGGTTCCTAATGAGCTCGGCCATGGCCCACTCGACCGATATTGCCGTGGTGTCCATGCCGCCAGTGATCATGTCCTGCTCCAATGGGATCATTTGCTTATCAAATTGCACGGATTCGAGCTCGACAAATGGTAAATGTAAGGTTCTGAACGTACCCAAAGAAGGCCAATAATGGTGTCCTCGCTCAGGTCATAACTTCCTTGGAAAGTAAGCAACGCATCCACGAAGTGCTGCTTGGCTCCGCCGGGCTTTTGCCGTGCGAGCGCATGCTCCTCCATGATGGCCCGGGTGAGATGGTCACGCTGCGCGCAGTGCCTGGCGAACGCCTCCTCCTCCAGCGGGAAGAGCCAGCGGAGCCATGGGACGTGCTCGGCCATCGCGAGGGATGCCCCGAGCTTCAAACCATTGGCCACGATCGCCTTGAACTCTCGTCCTTGCTCGTCCATCACTCCCTCATCATTCACGAACCTCTTCCCGAACACTATCCTTGTGATGTTGTTGAACGCCACAGCCCCCAAGTACTTCTTCACCATCAAGCCCTTCCCTTTATGTTCTGCATTTAGTGTTAATTACAAAAGATTATGTTCCTACTAAGCATTCGATTTGTCGATAATTCAGTTCATAAACGAGATTTCGACCCAAAATACTAGAATTATAGAAATAGTGTCATATATATACCAAGACTAGTGCAGTCTCTGTAAAGAGACTCGACCATGGCAGTGACCTCATCTTCCCTAATGGGCCGAAGGGCCTCGAGCCGCCTCGGTGAGAACAGCTCGAGCGTGCAAAGCCTTCGGACCTTAACGTAATGAGGCCCGTAATCGGCCCAGATAAGGTCCTTCCCATCTCTGCTGAACTTCGCGGCCGATCTGCTCCTGTGCCTATTCGCTAAATGCTGATCGTTGTCCTTGAGCACTTCCTTCGCCAGCTCCGCGCTCGAGACGATGACGTTCAGTGTCGACCCGAACCAAACCGAGATGATGGGCCCATAAGCTCGCGACCACTCGGAGAAGCAACGGAAGCGTACCGGCTTAACGCCGTAGAGGTTTCCGACGACGGGCCATGGTCGTGGGCCTGGCGGGAGGTTTAGCGTGAGGCGTTTGTATAATTTGTAAGAGAGGTATAATAAAGCGAAGGTGAATAAGGATATAAGAACAGCCATGCAGAGAGAGAGAGAGAGAGAGAGAGAGAGAGAGTGTTTGTGGATTTGGGACGATTGAACGTAGTGAGAATGTGACTATATATATAGGTGGGAAATTGAAAATAAGGGGAAGTTTTATTTCTTTGTAAAATGGCGAGACGGTATAGTTCTACCAAGGTTGGTGAAGGACATTATTATAAGATTGCAAAAAAATTTCATTCTCTGATGACCTTAGAATGTGATAGTTGTCATGTTAGGTCGAGCACACAAGATACTAAGGAAAAGAAATTACTCAAGAGATAGAAAAAGACACAAAACAACGAATGAATTAGATTTTTATGTTCCCGTTATTTGAATAGTATACAAACTCGTTCTGGTGAAATAACATCCTAATTAATAAAGGTTAGATGACGAGCAATTCGTAACATAAATTTTTAGATGGCGATTTTTCAAATATAGGGAATGGCATTGGAAACAAATTTGGTGTTCAAACTTATCTCCACCACCCAACAACCCTGGGTTTGACCTTGACAAACTTGGCTTAGAAAACGGGTCATGACACCCACCGTTTTCTTGGTCTTTCCCACGGGTTTGACACCCACGGTTTGCCCCGGTTTGATTCCTTCATTCGGATTAGTTGAAATCTCGTAATTAATAATCACGATTGCTCCAACCCAAGTCAAATAATGATTAGGACACTTTGCCTTTCTAACGAATCGGGACTATGTCCATAACTGGGCCCGTTGAGACTTTGTCGGACATAGTCCGGCCCGTCACTTCGGCCTGTATAAATTGGGCCCAATCAATTTCGGCCCATTTACAGTGCGAAATGGGACCCCGCGAATCTTCCTTTTGTCTGTCTCGTGAAGAAGATGCGATTTTTTTCCTTTAGTTCCTGCAGAAGCCGAGTCATCAGAAAGCACTTGATGGTTCAAACAACTCGGTTTAGTGATATTTGGATCCACTTATTCGATAATGGAAAACTCAGCAATCCTTGCTTAAGGTAATGTTAGGAGCTATGTCGGCATTCCTATCGTTCGAGTCTTACTCAACGAATGTGGAGAGACGGGAAAAATTTTACAAAAAGTCATAAATTTATTGTACAAAGGCCAATTCAGTTCTAAATCGTTCTATTGTGCCAATTTAGCCTTAATAAGATGATTTGCCAATTAATCCTTAGTCTTTTGATGATTTGCCAATATAATCCTTTTGGCCAAATATCCAAATAATATGTTGAAAACTTAATTGGTAATTTACAAGCATGCGTGCGAATTAGTTGGGCCAATACTTGGATACAAACTTCAATTTCCATGGAGAGAGATTTCGGTGGAATTAGGGTTTTATGAAGCTGCACATCTAGACATACTTCCACATAATTACATGGTTCTCTTAGATCCGGCTTTGACCGTTCTCCGCCAATTGAGGAAGCATGAACTTGGACATCATAGGAGCTTCTGAAATTGGGAAGAATACTAGGAAATTCTTTACTTTCTATCTTCAAAGTGCCTTTAATTTCATTCCCCACTCCTTTATTCCCCTTATATTAACAATAGCAGATCCAATCCCACGGACACGATATGATATAAATTTGTCTTCTGCCAAACCAAGATTCGAAACACCGCCCACATGTTTGTGCAATTCCAATGTTTTTGCTAGATAAAGCTTGCTTAGATTCGAAGGTAAAGGGCATTGCTATCTAATTCTACAAATTCGATTTTTTTACATTACATTTTATGTTCTCATTGTGGATGAGGAGGTGCGTGAATTAACTTTTGTTAGTGCACGGAGCATATAGAAAATTAAAGATATTTCTGGAGAATCATTTAGTAAATGCATGCAGCCTCGATTAAAGGCAAAGAATCTCTTGGGAAGGAGAATATAATTTCATTTGATCATGACGTTCGCAAGTCATCGTCATGCACGATCAACGAGTACGAAACTCTCTCTAATTAAATTAAGGAGAGAATTTTTCACAGATTTGTTTTAAAATTTTATGCTTCTTTTTTTTTTTTTTTTTTTTTGGCGCGGGGGGGGTGGGAAGGTCTTTAGTGTGCCTGGTCAGAGGCCATTATACGAAAGCACTATTGGATAAACACCTCAAGCTTTCAAATCATTTCAGTGTCATTTAAATAAGAACATATTGCTAATCCAGCACAATTAGTTATTAAACTGAGGCATAATCTTGTTTTAAACATTGCAATTTCAGGTTTCGTCACTAAAGTTGGGCATATTTGCAATGTTGGGTGAATCTCCATTACCAGAGAATCCTCGGCTAGACATCCTTTTTATAAGCAGCGGGTGTAGATATAGATGCTCTTTTGTGAAATATATGCAACTGTCATGTCAATAGAATAAAGGGCATGGATGTATGGTGGAAGTCATCTTGCCTTATTTAGATGTTGTGCCACACTGCAATTCGCTTATCCTTTAAGTAAAGACCCTCATACACTCATCGCTAATCTCGTGCAACGCGCTTGTGTGAAAGCTTTACCCAATAATTTATTTTTCTGCGGTCACTTTAGCTTATCCTTATTTTTGGTGGAGGAGAGATTCTGAACCAAAGAAGCCGTTGATTATGCTAATCAATTGGAACTCTTGTGGAAAGATAGTTGTTCATTAGATAACTGATTCTTTTATACATTCGCACAGGGATTTTGTCGAAAAGTTTAGACCTATAGAAAGGAAGTAATGTACACATGAATCAGCCCATGTCAACATATGACAATCCTTATTATTGACTAGACTTCCATCAAACAAATCATGGGTTATGATTCTGGAATCTTTGCCAACTCCTTGCGAGATAAGAGAGGGAAAAATTATCCAATCAGTCCTAAATATATTATAGAGATGTTGATTCAGTCATGACTTTTAAAACTTTGCTGATTTAATTCCAAACTTTTTGCATAAAATCATAATGTAGTCCTTTTGGTTAATTTTTGCTAAAAATCGCTGATATGGAGGTGTGCTGCGTTGGGCAACCGGCGATCGTTGGATGGCGACGAGATAACGAAGCATCTTAGTTGTCACATACATGGGAAATCACTGAATGATCAAGAACATCTAACCTTAGGTTGGTGAGTACATAAATGTCTCCTGGAGATGTGACAAGTGCTGGGAAAAGAGGCAAAGTGGCGGAAAGTAACGACAATGTGGGGAATCGTTGTTGCAGAGTCTAGCTAGATAACACTCCCAATACATATTTATATAATATACGGCATGATTGGCGATCAATTTGTATAGTGGTGTCCATGCAGATCTGAACTTGTTTCTTCAAGTGGGCTTAATATGCTGCGATTATGCAGCATACAATCACACGACAAGTCGCACTCTCCTCCCCATTTCATGAATATATGTGGCGACGATGATGGTGATGATGATGATGATGATAATGACTTACATGAATGAGACAGGCCACCATAGAAATTGGCATTCCTACTTGGCCCAATTGGATTTATTGGAAGAGTCAATTTAGTGAATTCACGATGAACTTTACTTTCATGAAATAAAAAATTTGAGGTACGGTTAATAAACATCAACTTATGTGAGAATATCACCATTCTTGGTTCGACTAATTTAGTATTGATGAATCATCTCCAATTCGACGACAATTATTTTTGCTAAGGTTAATATCCTGAAGAATTCCAAATCAGTACACTTTTGATAAATTTATTTCAAACTAATTCTTTGACCACAAAAAATTCCAAATTGGTATACATTTAATAAATTTATCCTAAATTAGTGCACTTGTGGTGAATTTACCCTATATCAATATTATTTAAATTTATTATCAAATTACTGAGTTGGATAACATATAACAGTTTATTAATGTACCGGTTTGATATTTTACTCTCAATTTGTCACAATTATACATTTTTGTGATTTTTGTCATATTAATTCAATTTAATGGATGGTGTATTTGTTACAAATATACTAATTTGGGTTTTTGGCAGTTGAACAAATTAGATTGGGATAAATTTGTCACAAATGTATTAGATGGGGTTTTTTTTTTTAGTCATTTAGGGTAAATTTGTTGTAGATATACTGCTTTGGGATTTTTTGTGGTTAAAAAATTAATTTATGGCAAATTTATCATGATTATACTAGTTTGAGGTTTTTATTACATGTATATCATTTTGGGATTTTTCGTGTTGAAAAAATTAATTATAGATAAATTTATCATGAATGTTCCAGTTTAAAGTTTTTCAAATTATTAACCCTTTTCGTTATTCTTCTTTTCAATTTTTCCAATCGAACAAAGGAAAGGAATTTTAATTACTCCTACTTATCAAGCATGCCACGCATGCTTGTGGCATGCTTTACAAGATAGAGTGGATTTCCTTATTGATATTTGCAAATAGATATTTACATATACACTGTTTATGAAAAAATAACAATAAAAACTTTGCCCCAATTAATGACGTTCCATATTGTCAAGGGCAACCTTGAAGATGCGGACAACGGAGGGTCCATTTTTCTGATTGGGATTTTATATTTCAACAATGATCACGTAATCGTTCTGATTCATCCTGTCTGAGCCTTGTTAAGGTTCCCTCCAAGAATCTCTCCCCTCCTTATCATTTATTCTTAACTGCACTCATTTTCCCATTTTCCCCAGTATTTTTTAAAGATTTAGATTCGAGGTTTTCCACTTTTTCAAAAGTTTATTAAAACGTTCCGAAATTTTATAAAAAAATTGATTTCATTATGTTGCATTTTCTTGGATCTCTGAAGTTTGAAAAATCCATCTGACGGAGGTGTAGATAAACCTTGTATGAACGAGACAAACCCAACTTGGCCACTCTCTGATTATACGACGTCATACAAACATTTGCATATAGAAATAACAGTTGACAAATTGGGGTGTGAAATTCTTGGCCGGCTGATACGAATGTTAGGCCATTTAGGAATGAGAATATATGAGAATTTGGAGCATTCACATTCCTTTCCCTAAAGTTTGGCAATCGCGAATAAATGATATTGGCCTTAGTTTGACAAATTGTACTTGGAGCTGAGAATTCATTTATTTGTCTTATTTGGCATTTGGCAATATCGTCGGAGGGGATACATTTCAATATAAGTCAGATATGATTTGAATAAAGATATTCGCTTCATTTGTGATAAGACCTGGTAGGATCTCTTACAAAATAAGAAGGAATAAAAGGAAAATCTCCAAAGAAAATACGGGACATTTGTCAAAATCCATATCATCCGCACGTACAATATAACTTGCTTATATGATTGGTGGAACTCAATTGCTTATGTAGCTTTACCTTGATCCCTCTTTCATGCGCCATCTTCAATCACCGTGATCCGAACACCGAGGATCATTGCAACATCTTCAATCATTGAATATCCATAAAACCTTCTCTCGAAATTCAATCTTGTCCATGTTGTTCTTGTTGAACTTCTAAATTCACGATGACAAAATATTCATCTTCATCATGACCAAATTGACATGATTGTGAGGCGCTTATCTTCATCTGGCTCTCCATTGCAAATTTCAGCACCTATTCCTCAATCGTGAGATTAGGGCTTGGAGAACACGACAAATTCATGCCCGATTCGTTAATTTGGGCCAAACGATTGTGATACCTGACTTAGTTTGGTAGTAATTTTGCCAACTTCACTTTTCTGATGGCATTGAAGTGACTTTTTACCAAAGTGGTAATCATCCAAGTGAGTGTCTCATAAAAAATCTGACACTTATAATTTCATTGTTCTTTTCGATTGTATAGGGATCTTTTTCCTTATGTATAAGTTCTAGGAAACTTCATATTGGCGAATATATAATGTTTATTTTTATTTTTTTGACATTCTGCCTTGATTGAACTCATAAAAAAGAAGAAGATATATTTGTCTGTATCTCCTCATGTTGCGCTCCTGGATCTTTTAGACAGAATTATGCTTGCCCATTCATCGCAAATAATGGTCGGAAGCTTGCAACTTGACTTGAAGGTCTTCATGAACCTTCGTTCGTTATTGAAAACCCTTTTTGACAAAGATCGAGATTCCCTATAGTTACAGGATAAATAAATATCTTAAATCCCTTTCCAATGGCTATTGCTCAAATTATTCCAGGTAGCTAGCCAAGGTTTCCTCACACTTGAAGTAAAGAAGATGAAGCGATTATTAGTGCTCTGTATACTTTACGTAAAATTTGATATTGTTTATTTTTTTTTTTTTGCCTGTATTTGGCTGAAAATTAAAAATGAAGTGAAAATTATTTTTTGTTGTTGAAAAGGAAAATTAATTTTATTTTTGTGAAGAGACATGTATTATTTTTGTGATACATTATCATCAAATTTCCAATAAATTTTATCAAATTGAATTTTCATAACATTAATACTTTTAAAGATTTTTTTTTTCTTCTTATGGAACTCAGGCTCAAGGGCTAAGGTCCTAGGCTCAACCTTAGGGTACTCAAGCTCTAGTGCCGGGGTCCTAAACTCAATTGTGGGGACCTAGGCTCGGTTGTCAAGTTCCATGGGACTTGGCATAATGGCCAAAGACCCCCGCACGGGCGTGCAGGTCTTGGGCCCGGTCCCAAGGGACTTAGGCTCTGCTGCCATGGTCTTGGACTTAAGTGTTAAGGAACTTGACTTGGTAGGGAAGAAGGTCTCGACCTCAGCCACCACAGTCTCAATTAGAAGAGTTGGGGTATCTTTAGCCTAGCCATTGGGAATCTAAGCCTAGGTACCAAGGACTTGGCTCAGTCTTGATGGATTCAAGCTCGACCTCGAGAGACTCAAGCATGATTGCTGAGGACCCAAGCACAAGTATCTTGTTTCCTGTCGTCAAGCGCCTAGATCTCTAGTCCTTCAATAGTTAATCGTATTTCGGTAAATGATTTCTAATTTTTAAAAGAACAAAAACACTTTCTTGAGTTTAGCATAAATTTTTCATTAACTCATTTTTTTAAGTAATCCAAATATTGAAAATGATTGAAATATGTTCTAATAGAAATTTTCCGAAAAGCGAATGAAACTCAGTTATATACTTATTTTTCTTTTCTTAGAGAGAGAGAGATTTGATTATAATAAATTACATGTGGTCGATCATCATGCAATAGCTTTAGGTGCTTATGACTGGTGATTACTATATAACCTTACTTCTAGCTTCTAGGGTTGATTTTAGCGGGTCCATTCTCCTTAAACAAATATCTGTCCTATTTATGCGATACATCCCCTTGGCATGAAGGCACAAAGTCCAAATAGCTACTAATTCGAGATCTATTTTACCATTTTGCCATTATTATGCTTCTCATTATCACTTGAACTTTAAACTCTCAAAAGACTTTGAATCTAATAAAGCGAATAGAGATCAAGCACGTCCGAACTTGAATCTTGAGTCATTGTTTGTGCTTAGATTGATTTTTATCAGATCTCTCTTCCCAAAGCATCGCCTTTCTCAGCTTGGATATGTCACTAAGAAAAACCAATCAGCAGTGTGAAATCTGCATCCCCTGACAACAGGACAAGCGAGAGTGATTCACTCATCAGCATCCACTTCGTTTCCACTGCATTAGCGTACCCTCAACCACTACGCTGAGGAGAGATGTAAAGAGCAAAATTCTCTCAACCGAGGTTGGCTAGTGGAATCCAAATGGTATCTCCTCACATCACGTCTCCATCTCCTCAATCGCTGTCTCTTTAGCTGCTGAGAGAGAGAGAGAGAGAGAGAGAGAGAGAGAGAGATCCCTGTCCTCTGCTGCTATTTAAGGGGCGGGGTAAATATTGTTGGAGAGAATGTGGAGGCATCAGATGCAATTTTTAGATTCTATTCTGACAACAAAGGACTATGGTTGCACGAACATCTTTGCTGACGGAAAGTCAACCACTAGCACATGTTACTCCCTTGTTGGGAATCTGAATCAGACGTCAGGAAACCTGGCACGTCCGAGATGTGAAATACCAAAGAAACCAAGAAACCAGTTACGGTTTTGAGTGACGAGGACGCAGACATGCCGAGGCCAAATGGGGGGAAAAGAGATTTTGGGATTCTCTCAAATCTTCAGTAGTACAAGTACTCTTGGAACATCATCACATTCACCATCAGAAAATGAAAAAGGAACAAGGGGGGAAAAAAGAAAAAGTAAGGAGAATAAAAAAGGGGGGCAAAAGAAGGGGAGAAAATGGGGGGTCGAAAGGACAAAAAAGCCCATCTCCCTCCCAAGAAGGCCACTATTCCTTGGGCATCATTTGGGGAGCTTTCATGGGCATGGTGATGACGACGGCGGGGAGCTTGTTGGCCTCTGCCTTCTGCGGCTCGACACCATTCATTTCGATGTCGTCTTCAAGGTCGTCTTTCGAGACTCCGTTGGTGACATTATTCCCATTCTCTTGGACACCCTTCACAGCTTCCGGTATAATCTCCAGTCGCTTCAACCTATCCTCCTCTTGCTTCTCCTTGTGTTTGCCCCACAGGACCGAGTAGAGCCCGATCACTATCAGAACTGCACCAAGCACCCTGCAGCAATACAAAATATAAAAGAAAGTTTAGTGGGTTGTATTTATCATATTCTAGTGTGACGTCAATTATCAATTATTGTTCTTGTAAACGACAAAGTCATTTCCTTTTTAGACAAATTGTAAAAGAGAGTTCGTGCGCAAATAGTTCCTTCTTTAATATTGAATTAAGAGTATCATGGATGGAAAAACTTAAAAGAGAAATATTAAAATCAGCTTTTTGTCTGTTCTCACACATAACAAGGTTTTGAAGTGATTAAGGTTTAAGAGCTAATTACCCTCCAAGGTAAATCTTCTCTGCAAGGATGAAAGAGCCCAAGATGGCGACTATGATCATCATCAAGGGACTAAAAGCAGTTGCGAAGACCGGCCCCCTTTTCTTGATCACCAGGCCTTGCACATAGTATGAAATGCTTGAGGTCACAATTCCCTGAATGGACAAAATCCAAAGTTAAAGTTAGTCAATTCGTTTTCCTTACGGGACCCACTCATATGCACTTGATTTAGAGAGAGAGAGGGTTATTACAGCATAGGCGGCGGCAAGGAGGTTCATGTCCCAGCCGACCTTCCAGACACCACTTCGGTGCTCCATGACAAACGTCACTGCGATCGCTTGTAGAGTTCCCACGAAGCACACCAGCGACGTGAGCGAGAGCTGGTGGTTCCTGTATGTCTCCAAGGCTTTGGTCTGTGGATAATTAATGGTTAAAGAAAATTTGTTATTCCTGCTGTGCGAAGCATATAACAAAACTATCTAGTGGATAGCCAATGGTCATATAAAAAATCATTAGTTAGGGCAACGACTTTCATGTGGATTTTATGGGGAGATAATTGTCCAGGTTACTTCGATAGATTCAGCGGATCACATTCGAAAAGAACAGGTAAGTTTCACGTTGAGATGACGAATTATTCCCCACTTTGCTTATCTAGACGCTGGAGATTACACATTTGCTTGGCTCATGTTTATAGTACCAATCTGATGATATACATAACCAAAAAAAGACTATTGTACACATAGAAGTTGTGTTTCTTCTTGACGTGTGATTGACATGGTCCCGAAAGGTGACTTGCTAAGTTTGCGACATGTTAAATGACCTCGTCTTTTATTTATTTATTGGAAGGAGTTCGTCGACTTACTTGGAGAACGAAGAGAGAAGCCCATGCTAGAGTGGCGATGATGAGGAGGATGCAGCCGAGGAACCAGTCCTTGTCGGAGGTGCCGCTGCTGCCGGTGCCAGAGGAGGGAGATTGCCGGGGGTGGGCATGCGGCCACACCATTTCCATGATAGGACCCTTGTACAGCGTCATCAGCATGGCCCCGGCCACGGTCACCACTGTCCCTATGACCTTCGCTTGGCACTTCACTTTTTTAATGTCGATTTTTTCCATCCTATTTAATGTCCAATTAAAGCAGAAGAAAAAAGCTTTTTGTTACTTCAGAAAGCTATGCACGTATGTTTTTCTTTTTCCTTTTAAAGTTAATGAAAACATCATTGCTTGTAACCATCAATTACCTGAAAATGACAGCCATCACAAATGTCATGGCGGGAAGCATGTTGCTCATTGCGCATGAGAAAGTTGGAGAAGTGAGCTTCAGCCCGGCGTAGTAGAAGTTTTGATCGATCACCGGTCTGTTAATTAAAAGTAAACCATGATAAGTTTATAACCTGGTTCTTATGCATCATTTTATTTTACTTCATTATATGAAAAGAAAGGGGCCTTACCCAAGCAATGCCAGGACAAATATTTGCATGAAAATAGGCAATGTGATCTTGGGTTGCTTCTTCCTGCAACACGTAATGTCGAAAATCTTAGGCATTTAAAGAAAGAGAGAAGAAGGAAGAATCATCGCGTGCATGTCGGCTAAACAAGACAGTCGAGATCAATGTGTCAACCTCTCGAAAATGAGGGCAAAAGGGGCGATGACGGCGGTGGCAAAGGCATGGCGGTAGACGACGAGCACGTAGTGGCTCATGCCATGGTTAAGGGAGACCTTGGTGATGATATTCATGCCGGCGTATCCGAATTGCAAGGAGATCATGGCGAAGTAGGGTTTGGAAGTCTCCAGGAACTTGTTGCAGCCCCTGAGCTTGTCCATTGTGGAGCCTCTCTTTTCTTCCTTTGCCCTTCTCTGGGGAAAGTATAGATACGAGAATATGAAGAGAGAGAGAGAGAGAGAGAGAGAGAGAGAGAGAGAGAGAGAGAGAGAGAGTAGTGAAGTGTGAAGGGGGTCGAGAGGGAGAGAGGGATGCAGTAATGCGAGGGAAGGTGATCTGGGTTGTTCCCTAAGGAAGAAGGAAGGACGAGATGTCATTATATAGGGAGGGGTGCTGAGACTCACTTGTATTGGTGGAATCTGATGGAATATTTACAAATTTTTCTTTCCTTTTTTTCATCAAAAAAAAAAAAAAATCGAGAGGGGAAAAAGAAAAAGTGAAAAGAAATTCTTGTTATCCATTAAGAAGAAGAGAGGGGGAGAGAGAGAAAGGGGGGTGGGGGAGGGGAGGGAGAGAGAGAGGGGAGAGAGAGATGGTATAATTGCATGGCTACAGAAAGAAGGAGCTTATAAGGTTAGTGGGATTCAGCTTACGCCACTCTCCATTTGCTCGGTGACTCAGATCTTCAACATCTCGAATCCTCCACGCGTTCTCCACCCCTCTCTCTCTCTCTCTCTCTCTCTCTCTCTCTCTCGACATTTGCAATTGCGAGCTCGACGTCTCCTGGTTTTGGTCCCCGTGACGTTGTCACTAAGGATTTATTCTAGTTAGTTTTTGGTGAAAGGGTATCAGAGTTTACCCGAGTGTCGTAACTAGTTAGTATCAAAATATCGTGCATCACTTATTTAAGGAATCTTAGTGCGCCTTGTTTCCATCTAGTCTCCATCCACCTACAAGTTCGAGTTTTTGGGTTGGACGCTCGCTCTACACATACTTTACAATTTACGACACCTATTACGTGATAAGATAATTCTCATTTATCAATGAATCTGACTTAGATTTAGCTTTTGGTTCATTGAGTCGGTAGAATAATAAAGTTCTCATGTTCAAGATGTAAGAGTACTCTAACCAAATACATATGCCTAAATAGAAAATTCCTGATATATTTTTCTTAGTCAAGCAGCGAATTTTTTAGGATTATAAGGTTATTGCACGCATGTGTCGATTACTTCACTTGATTCTCCCTCTAGAGAGCTGACATTCCTTGCAGAAAGGGTTTTTAATGTAAGAATATTCCTAATGAGTTTCCATTGCCGTGTGGAGAAGGAAATAAAAGAAAAAATTGTAAAAATAAGCGTGCACCTTCCTGGGCTAGAACGCATCGTCCATGTGTTACGGTGTTAGCCTTCGGACAGCTAGAATATTCCACTTCGAGAGAAAGAGCCATTCAAGTACTCAATGCGCTCATTCATAATTATTTTATATTTAGCAAGTTTAATCTCACATGCCATCATGATGCATTTCAATCTTTCCACAGAAGGGACATGCCTATTCTTCAAGATTATCAGGGTTTGAAAGGAACGCCCCGAGCATCACCTGAAATCAAAGTCGGAACTTATTTTACTTGCGACGGAAAGAGTAGACGCTTGTGATAAGGTGGCTTTCCGTGTCGCAACAGTGATGATATCGCATTAATCGGTAAGCATTATTCAGGTGTAATCTGAGTTAGTGCTAATCAGGTGTGTTGTTGTTGACTTGCTTGTGTGATTGTTAGGGTCAAAGATTTCCAGGAGGCTCCTCAATTGTAATCGGTAAATGTCAACCTCAATAACCTTCTCAAAATAGGTATCCCCTCATTCAAACAATTCCAATAGAGATTGTTTGTACCTTTTTCCTCCAAATTCTTATAACGTTCTCTTCAAAAGTGCAAGGCTCGCATGATTTACATTTTATTTAATATAAAATACCCAAATCTTTCAAAATATATTAAAAAATACTATCGATATGTAAAATCATGCTTGCTTATTCAAAATTTAAAATATCTTGTATCCGTTTTCAATATCTTAATTCATTTTTTGGTTAAGTTTGACTGACATTGTTTAATTATTTTCCTCCGAAAGTTTTAGTGTGGTTTTCTTTTTCTAAAAGAATTGGTAGAGAAAGGCCTTTTCCAAAAGTGGAGTCACCAAAAACGAATCAAACAGGGCGGGGGTGAGTCCTTAATGCTAATCACACGCAACTCCAAATTACCTCACACGAGCCGTCACTTCATAATGCAAAAATCGCACAACAGAGCGAGGGGTTTCCCCAGCTCTCCCAACCTCTTCAATCCCAAAAATTAAAATTACAAAAAATTACAAAAAAAAAAAATCAAAAAATTGAAAGAAAATTAAGAAAAAGGAGGAAAGAGAGAGAAAATTCAGAAAAGACACTTTGATCAGACCATGACTTCTGGCGTGTACCACTCTTGTCTTCGCGACAGCTTCGTGGAAGATGTCGATCTACCGGACATGGAATCAACCGCCAGCCGTGCGTGGCTGACTCGATTATGTCATGACAATCTTGAATGGAGACATGGTCGTGCGATGTGAGGATTTGCTAATTATAAGGGTGATCGATGATAATACGGTTCGGCGTGCCTTTCCTTGGATGTTTTGCATGTGACTATTTTTGGCTGAATTTCACTTGATTGATGAGGGAAAAGCTAGATCCCCACGACACCACAACGTGCCGAACGTGGATGGAAGTTTGCCATCTTGCTTCAGCTAACTTTCCTTTTACCTTACGCTTTCCATGTCGAATTCCAAATGAGCCGTGCGAGGAGACAAAAGGTTGGGAACAATTTCGTGTCGAATGTTTTAGCTATATCAATTCGATCGTAAACAACTTTACTAGCCAGGGAAAAGAAAAAAGAATGAGTAACCTCAAATGATTAGCTAAGTATGGGGTAATCTAAGTTTTGGCCGGCCCAAGAAAAATTAAACTCTAATAATACGAACTCAAGAGTTCCTCATATTAAGTTAGTGACGCTTTAAAGGGTTGAGTTAAATTAATTAAATATTAAAATCGCATCTTTTTCTATAGTTTGGACTTTTAAAATAGTGGGTGGAAGTCCCATTAGATCTTTCATGCCGTCGTAACCAGATGCTCAAGGTTTAAATCTCTTTGGACTCTAATTTGCCTTCCCTATTAGATTTTTCCAAGCTTTTTACAGTTAAATCAAAGTATTCACTTAACTATTCAAGCTTTAATAATAGTTAGAAGTAATTTTATGAGACCTTTCAGGTTGATCATTATTTAAATAAATAGATTAGGTAAGAGTCAATAATTGGCAGATTTTTTTTCCCAAGTTTAGTCGGCAAACGCTCCTGAATTATTGTGGCATTTGGGAATAAGATAGCTAATTAGTTTTGTGATTTTTTTTTCCTGTGGTTAAAAAATTCAAAAAGGGGGAAAAGAAAAAAAAAGGTGATGGGACTGAAAGTAGTAAATGAGGAGAAAAGAGCATGTAGAAATGACCCACACGCATGGTTTGGCTATGTTGGAACCCCGCAAGGCAACTCTCGTGTAAAAAGCGGTTCTGCTTCCTTCATGTCTGTTCTTCGTTTGTTTCCACTCTCCCCCTTTTCTTTCTCTTTTTTTTTTTTTTTTTTTTTTTTTTTTTCATCTTTCAATCGTTTTACTTTTGACTGTTTCCTCATGAATTTCTAGTGTTTAACCTGATTTACTATCCAAGGTCTAACCACAGTTATTTCCGACCAATCCAATAGAATAAACAAACTCTCATGCATGGTATTGCACAATACCTGATTTTCCCTATTTAAAAAAGCCTCCTCGTTTCTTGATAATTAAAAAAAAAACGAAAAATCTTAGTTACCTACTATGTTTCTAATTATTACTTGTGAGGATTTTTCAGCTAATGAAGTTATATTAGCTTTTTTAGTTACAGAACTTTTCCGGCCGGGATTTTTAGGGTAGAGATAATTGTAGCAAAACCCGACCATCGACCCTTTTGCTTTTCCGGAATATTTATCGAAAAAAGGCTACACTACTTCATTATGGACAGTTGCAGTTTCCATGCTAAGGTTTGTGAAAGAGACATTTCTTTCTGACAGCAAATTGGGTGCAAAATATGGAGCATGGAGACAAACAATGAAGATATCAATAATCTCGAGTGGTGAATAAACTAATTAATATCGCGCATCATATCATCCAGCACCAACTTCTCTATTGTCCAACCCATTTTCCACTGAGCTGATGCCTTGCCTTGCCCTTTGCGATGACGGAAGATGTCTTATACATTTTGGGGTCCCCAAAAACTCAAAAGGGAGGAAACCCTTAGAGAATTAATGCAGAGAGGTCTATTCGAGGTGTGTTTTTCATCGTGCCTAGGCAATAGGCTTCTCATCATGGAATATTCAGCCCCCACCTAGAAATATAGCTCTATTGTCTAAATTAGGGCAAAAAAAAAAAAAAAAAAAAGGAAATCCGAAATATCTTCTTCTGAATAAGCCATTCGATGGGGAAGAGAGTTGCTGCATTCTGAGATAGAATATTCTTTTCCTAAATTAGTGGAAACAGAATGAGATGTTGCAGCAGAAACGCAGCAGGTGAATTACAAGAAAAGGTCATTGAGTGGCTTGTATCGACTCATACTTTTGCAGGTGCCCTTTGGTGATTAACAGCAAAGATGATCCCTACATGAAATGTATGAAAATTATACAGTTGGATCCATTTTGGTCTGAACCGATATTGGTGGTTCTTATAAATTCTTTCAATATTTTAGCTGGGGTTTCCCGTGATTATAAAAAAGAAGAATTTCATGACATTATGTAAATTGATTCATTGATACTACAATGCATCAACTGCATCAACTGCATCAACTGCATCTTACTCATTTGGATTTCCTAGTCGTGGTTGTTTTGGCAATACAACACCGAAGTCCGTGTCTTCTAGTTTCACTACCTCACCAACCTAGAATTCGGGCCCTCGAATCAACACCCTTCCAATTCCAAGGGGTTTGGTCAATTAGAAAATGGTCAATAATTAGAAACATCAGCATCATGCTTTATGCCCACACCTATCGGTCTGCATGGGTTCATGCATGAAAACGTCCACTTCATTTATATGTGATAACGATGATAATTAAAAAGAAGAAGAAAAAAACCGCAATCAAAGAAAAGAGAAACGATGGCAATCACAGCATACGAATGGCATTCCATTAAACAATCTTTTTCTTCCCTTTTCCCTTTTCCCTGAGATAATTATAAAATTGCTAACCAGATTGTCGTATCCATTCCATCAACTTTAGTCTCTCGCCACGCCTCTCTTGAGCCATTCGTGAGAGCCCTTAAAGGAAAACCACCATTGTCTTTTCGCTCAAAACCACACAAAAGCTTGTGCCCTATCTAAAAGATCACCATCTCCTGGCTAACTAGCTAGCAAAAGGCAGTTTCAATTCTCACGTTTGCTTCATCTCCTACACAGGCCCTTCATCCTCTGAGAGAGAGAGAGAGAGAGAGAGAGGACAAATCTTTTGTGCCCTTCGGTGTCATTCCTTTAAGCAAAGCAAGAGCACACAACAATTTGCGCTGTGCTTTGTCTAACCCCTTTTCTTGACCAGAAAGTGTTGTTCTATTATTGAATCTCTTCACGCACATCACCTTCGCACAAAAGTTTCGGTCAAAGATTCAGTTTCTCTGCTACTCCAACACATGGATCTTTTCGTGCAATCAGTGGCTCTCCGTTCCCTCGCTTTAGAGCTTTTCCTCTGTACCCTCTTTTGCTTATTAAAGAACTTCAGGTTTGCAAATTGATCAGTACTAGCTAGTGGAGAAGACCACCGAAATATTGCACGCAAGGTCATTGGGATCTATATCTCTTTCAGTGTGCAATAATTGTTCTCCCCTTATTGACTAATCTTCCCATCACATAACAAGTTTCATGTCAAGCCGGACAAACTAATGGTCATAAAGGACCAACTTTTGTCTTTAGAAGGGGATCGTGGTCTAAAGCTCGACACCATGATTGCCAATTGACACCCTTACTTAGTTATTACACTAAATATCCAAGAAAAATGCTGCTTTATATCAATATAACAAGGCCAGTGTGCGTACCCGGAGGCTCTTGGCCGCATTTGCAGTTTTTGACTTATGTATCAACTTATAGAAAGCTATGCAAATATCTCTGGGTAGGTCGGACATGACATCGACAGTGATTGGAGCAATTCAGTTTTCTTTAGTTTGATGCTATTTGGGGATATTTTGATATGGTTCGGTCTCCCAAAGTAGGCTTGCTTGTTTCTGAAAATCGGCAACGATAGAGTGGCAGAAGTGTTTAATCTATCTGCAGATATAGCTTCTCTCGAATAAGTTTATGCAACTTCTCTATAAATTACAACCTTCAGATCATTTCAAGTCAAGACAGAGTATAAGTCCCATTGCATTCCCTAACAGCTGAAGTTTTCAGAATCAACAGCTGGGGCACTAACCTATTACATGATTAAGCTTTGCTTCAATCAAAGTTGGGTCAGATTGTTAATCTGTGAGACCCATCGATGCTGTTATTTGGTTACATTGAGACACCACAGTAGCGGCACTTCTTGTCCACTTCTTTCTTTACATGTCCAAGAACCTAAAAGCTTCAAACTTTGTGGACAGGTTGAATTAACATATACTTATCACACCCATCAGATCAGGAAAGGCTCAGTCTTTGCTTGACCGTTTCACTTTAAGATTAGCTTTTCGGGCTTCCCACACTGTGATCTTTGGACCAAGCTGGTAAATCCATGATAATGTACTTAAAATTTAAGACGACGTAGATGGAGCCCCCACCATCAACTTTAGGATTAATGAGACAACATCAAAAGAGGTGACACCCGCACTGAGGAGCTTTCGTCTTCAGCAATTTCTACAGATTAAATGTCATCCAAACATTTTCGCGGATCGCATATTGGGAGGATAATGCGCCTCAAACTTATTCCGTAAACTAGTGATTTGACTGCTAATCGAGCAGGAAATTAATATATTTACTCACGAATGCACAGACAAAGTGCGTAAACAGTCAAGACTTGTTAATTGATGCTTAACTTACCACCACAAGTTTTATAATGGGTAAGAGGAGAAGGAGAGAGAGAGAGAGAGAGAGAGAGAGGTTGAGAGCGGATTAATCTGTCAACCTTCTTGTATCTCTAAACGGGACATAACACTCAAGTCTCTTTGGGATTACAATAAAGTAATCGAAACCTATCCTAAACTAGACCAATAACTTGGCTGAAATTTTGGCCGTCAGAAGCACCAACTGTATATGTCTCTCTCTCTCTCTCTCTCTCTCTCTCTCTCTCTCTCTCTCTTATGTTGCTACTTAGAAATTCAATGAAGGAATAGAAAATTCTGGTGAATAGAATCTCCAGCTTCTATTGGGTTAAACTCCTTCGCTGTCGGCAAGAGCTTGACCCTTCTCGTTTCTTGTTCTCTGCAAGCAACAACCTCGAGATGCTACTGTATTCCCACGTTTGGCCAATGAACACCATACAGGAAAAAGTCCTCCACAAACTAATCCCCAATGGGATCGAGCGAAAACACTTACGCAATTGAGGTCGGTCTCATAGGCGTGATAATCAGGGTTTCGGATGATGACCCACGAGAAAAACTAGTTTATTTTCTGACCTTTAACTCAAAAAGATGGGATCGCCAATGAACGAGGGTGGCTTGTGGAAAATGGGCGGCAACTGACCAACCCTTTAACCGGAAAATGAAATCGAAAAGACGATCATCACGATGCATATGCGGCAACTAAACGTGTGCATCATGGTTTTGCACTCTCTTTTAGTGGTCACGACCCGAAGCCCCATCGACATCGTCTGTTTTCTCCATTGGCCGCTGATCAGTAATCTACAAGGATGAATTCTATCTGGTTGACTTGCGTACACCGAAGTCGCATGGAAATCCTTGTAATTTGCACACGATAAAGTTGTCTTGTAATGACTCGAGAGAACTAGAAGGGAGTGGACTTCTTCCCAACACCGAACGTCGATGCCTCGTTTTCATCTTCCTTGTCTTGCTCGGCGCGGACTCTTTACAAATTATCGCCCCTTATTAGATTTTTTTGTGTTCGGGACATGATTATGGTGTTGATTGAGTCAATATCTCCTTTGAAACTGATATTCGTCTAAGTACTTGATTAATTTCCTTTTTGTGTGCGGGACATGCTTATGGTGTTGATTGAGTCAATATATCCTTTGAAACTTATAGACGTCTAAGTTCTTGATTAATTTCTTTCTCTAATAGCGTTTAACTAATGATAATCCACCATGGAATGGGACCAATGGAACTAGCAACAGACATGGTAAAAATTGTCCAAAAAACTTTAAAACTATTGAACAACGACTAATTTAATTATAAATTTCTCAATTTCGTCAATTTAATTTTAAACCTCTTGACAATTTACCAATTTAGTCCTTCTAGCCAATTTTGGTTGGAAATTGCTGATGTAGATGTTAACTTTTCTACATATCACAACTGACATGAACTATTCTTGTAATTTTTAAAACTTTTTTGAAATATTTTCCTTTTCTTTTTCCCCTTTTTCCCTTTTTTTCCTCTTTCCCTTCACTAGCCTAATTGGCCAAGGCCGATAAGCAAAAGGAAAGAAAAGAAGGAAAAGGAGATAAAGAAAAAGACAAAAAATTCTGAAATTTTAAAAAAATGCAAAAAATTATTCACATTGCCGGCCATGCCATGTGGGACAACCGGAGTTTATCTTAATAATTTATGGTCAAAATTGGTCAAATGAATCATATTGGTAAAGTGTTAAAAAGTTTATGAATAAATTGACACAATTAAAAAATTTAAAACTAAATTAGCTGTCGTATAATAAATTTAGAATTTTTTAGACAATTAGCCCAATGGATACGTATACAAGTGAAAGTTGGAAAAGGGTACTTGACAATAGTAATGGACACATATCTTGATTTTTGCCGGAAAATAGCCATGGAGAGTGGAAACCATGAAACCTAAAGATCTTTAGCTTCTTCCTCAAAAAAGACATGACCGTTTTTCTTCCTTTATCTTCCTTTTATTCATCGATTCTTTTCATTAGGTTGGTCACTATCGATTCGATAATCCATGTGACGTCTGGAAAAAAAACATTACTTTCCACAATTCTTATTCCTTTCCATCTTCCAATTGGAATATTTTCTCTTTACCTCCATTGCCAATGTAAAAAGTGACTTGCTCACACAATTTGAATATTGAGATGCAATACAAAACTAACTCCAGATACATATGACGATAACATTGATCCGACAATACACATGTAAATAACTTTCTAAAAAGAAGTTGTGGACATAACGATAATTATTCTTTTCCGTTGCCTCTGGGATAAGAAAGGGCCTAAGAGGCGAAGCCGAAAGGACAAAATTACTTAGGAACTCATTTGGGTCCAGTCATTAGGAGAAAATTTAGAGTCACCAATTCGCTAGGCTCGTTTCCGCTCAATTGGAAAACTCTCTCTCTCTCTTCTTCTTCTTCTTCTTCTTCTTCTTCTTTTTTTGCGTTTCCAAAAATTCAGACCTTTTCATGCTAGGCCCATTCAGCAAATGGACTATGTACCATTATTGTCATTGAGAATGAGACAATCCCATAAGGGCCCTACTTGTTTGGATCCAAATCACTTATTAAGGGATAGATTTTTGTCTAGCGTTTGCTTGGGCTCTACCGTCGGGGGTCCAGTTGGGACCGATGATGTAAGGTTCATTTTCTTCTAAATCCCGTGCGAGGTTCCTACAATGGATCCACTCCTATCAAGTTCCTGACACATATAGTTTGGTTGGAGGAATTAGGAGGGAAGAGAAATGATTCTGAAAATCGCAATACTGTGTTGGATGAAGGGAAAGAAGAATGAGAAAAATAGATCAGGAGGAAGTAAAGATAAATTAGGAGGGATTGGTAAATTTGAATGGAGGGATTTGGGTACAAATATACAAACACTTTTCACAATTTCAAGAGGGTTTGCTCGAGTCCCAAGGGCGTTCATCCTGTTCACTCGAGGCAACCCGAGGCTTGGGTTCAAATAACTCCGCTTGCAAAATCTCGGGGCCACTTCCAGTAGCATAGGGCTATGTGCCTACAATAATAACTCAGTGTAAATTAGTCGGCGTTCATCCTTCTTTCTCACTCATGTCTTAACTTTTATTTTTTTCTAAATGCATTCCAGTTGACATTATAACTCAATTTTTCAAACCGGTTCTCCTCTTTTTCTCTTGTAATTATTTGAATGATTTTTTCCCTTCTAGTCACTCCTACCAAGCATTATGTCGGTGAATGAGTATTTCTGGAGATTTGCGATTGTCGACTCTCCATCTTCCTAAACACGACTTATCAAAAGCGAAGACCAAAGTCCTTTGGTTATGTAGTCTCTTCAAATGAATCTTCGCGTTTAGGTATCACAACACAAAGCACACTTTCGAATTTTCCTTTTATCTATTGCACTTTCTATGATCTAGTTTCGAGGCACATAACTCCCGTGTTCTAGTATCTAAAACATACACATTCCATCATAAGATCTTCCAGTAAAATAACCAACTCCATTTTTAGATAGATAAACAATGGGAGAATTACCCAAAAAAGTCATTAACCTATTGTAATTATACCAATTTAGTTATGAACTTTTTTTTTTAAAACCAATTCAATTCTAAATATTTTAGATTTTATGCCCATTTAATATATTTAACCAATTTTAGCTGACCAATATTGACGTGGACAATTTTTTTAATAATATTTTATGTTTTGAATTTTATATTAATCTTTTCTTTCTTTTTTTTTTTTTTTTTTTCCTTTTTCTTCCTTTTCCGGTCGTCACGGCTAAAGGCAAGGCTGGCAAGGCCAACCTCGCTGGTCAATGGAAAGGCTTGCCTCCACTAGCCACTAATAAGGATGAGCCTCACCTAGCCATGGCAAGACTGACCTTACTGTTGTCAGGTGAGGCTTCGCTAGATTTGGTGAGGCTCAGCCTTGCCCAAATGAGGGTGGGCCTCGCCCTCGATAGTGGCTGGCGGTCATCACAGGTTTGTCATTGATTTGAAAGTTGAGAGTTTACAATATTCAATTCATCAATTGCTAGATTAAGAGCATGGGTCCAGACCTCACATGAAAAACTCTTTTACAAACTGGCTTTTAATCAAATACACATGTTTCAATTTAGGTGTACGTTGGTCGGCGTGACTTCTGCAACTCTTGCTGGCATGTGAGCCCTCGTCCCTCTAGCATCATGCGGGGCGGTACATGGACCTACGGTGGTAACTTTAGCATCCCAAACGACTTTCACGTGCACGTCCGTCAGCTGGCTGTAGGGACAAAACCAGTGGTTGGTGGCGAGTCGCACCACCGGGACTTCGAACCTCAAATCACTGATTTTGGGACCAAATGTCATCTCGAGATCCCCGCCCA
Organism: Eucalyptus erythrocorys; assembly: GCA_014182555.1. Classification (NCBI taxonomy): domain Eukaryota; kingdom Viridiplantae; phylum Streptophyta; class Magnoliopsida; order Myrtales; family Myrtaceae; genus Eucalyptus; species Eucalyptus erythrocorys. The sequence goes on from CM024603.1 coordinate 43,875,854, forward strand.
TCACGCATTCCCCACGCCCTCGAGAAAGTTATGTGATTCTATCGGACACAACACGAGTTGGTCTGATTTTTTACGCTGGCGTTTCGCGCGACGATGATGTCTCTTTTGCCCGTTCTAGGACATCACGACGCTTCGTCGGGTCTGAAAATGCAAAGGCTTGACGACGCCGGAACGAAGTCATCTTCCACGAAAGCGTGGCATCCCACTTAAATCCCTTAGAAGGTTGACGCCACGGATGCACTCAGAAATTAGCCCCCCACCATCATCTGAAAATGCGAACGCCAGTGTAAAAAAATCAGACAGTGCAACCACCACGAAGGAACGGGAGGTCGTCGTCGTCCTCCTGTTTCCGTAATTGAAAAGCCGTGTTACTTTAAGTAATGTTTGAAATATCAATCGCGGAGGCTGAAGCCGCCTCTACCTGTTCCGCCACTTTCCTCGCTCGCCACTCGCCCTTTTCCTACTTTTGACTTTTGCTCCCTTCGCTCCCTTCCTTCCTTCCTCCTCTGCTCCTCTCTCGTATTATTATAAGGTTCCAAACTAACCTAGAATTCAGCCGTACTCGCTTGTATGCATGCAACACAGTATTTGTTAGCTCAATCATCAACGCTGTCAGATTTACGTGGATCGCAAGCAAAGAATAATGTATCGTTCAATCCGAGCCCCATGCGATGCATGGTCCAGTATTCTGTGTCGCATCATTTATTTTTATAATAGGAGTGACATCCACGTTTCTTCTCCTGTAATCTATATTCGAAAGAAATGGATGTATCATGTAAATTTTCCCAAGTTTTTCATTATTTATTTTTACTCAATTTTATACTCGTTTGCTTCACACTTTCATCTTAGTTTAGGTATGATTTTTCGTAAATTTGATTAGATATGAGAGTGTTCTTACGATATGGGTCAGGTTAAAAATACATACGCAACTTATGTCGGTCTCATCAGGCGTAATAATTAGGGTTTCGGATGATGATGATCCATGAGAAAAGCTACTTTATTTTCTGACCTTTAACTCGGAAAGATGGGATCGCCAATGAACGAGGGTGGCTTGTGGAGAAATGGGCGGCAGCTGACCAACCCTCTAACCGAAAAATGAACTCGGAAAAACGATCATCACGACGCATATGCGGACAACTTGAACGTGCGCATCATGGTTTTGCACTCTCTTTTGGTGGTCACGACACGTAGCCCCATCGACATCGTCTGTTTTCTCCATCGGCCGCTCATGGGTAATCTACAAGAATGAATTCCATCAGGTTGATTTGCGTACCCAAAGTTGTATGGAAGCCCTTGTGATTTGCACATGATAAAGACGTCATGTAATGACTCGAGAGAACGAGAGGGGAGTGGACTTTTACCCGACACCGAACGTCGATGCCTCATTTTCGTCCTCTTCGGCTTGCTCGGCGCGGACTCTTTACAAATTATCACGCCTTATTAGACTTTTTTGTGTGCGGGACATGCTTATGGAGTTGATTGAGTCAATATCTCATTATCTCCTTTGAAACTTATAGTCGTCTAAGTACTTGATTAATTTCTTTCTCTCATAGCATTTAACTGATGATAATCCGCCATGGAATGAGACCAATAAAGAGCTAGCAACAGACATGGGAAAAATTGTCTTACAAGCTCTAAAACTATTGTATAACGATCAATTCAATTATAAATTTTTCAATTTTGTTAATTTAGTCATAAATCTTTTAATGATTTGCCATTGTAGTCCTCTTGACCAAATTTAATTGGAAATCACTGATATAGATGTTAGCCTCCCTATATGACATAGTTTGCATTAACATAAACAATTTTTATAATATTCTAAAATTTTTTGAAATATTTTCCTTTTCTTATTTTTCATTTTTCTTCTTTTCCTATTTCCCTTCGCCAGCCTAACTAGTAAAGGCCAACAAAGGAAAATAGCAAAAAGGAAAAAAAAAAAAAAAGAAAAGAAAAGAAAAGAAGGAAAAGGAGATAAAAGAAAAGGATTAAAAAAATATAAAAATACAAAAAAATACAAAAAAATTGTTCACTTCATCAACCTGCCACATGAGACAACTAGAGTCCACGTCAATGATTCCTAGTTAAAATGGGTCAAATGAACTACATCGACAAAGTGTTAAAAAGTTAAGGAGTAAATTGACGTAATTAAAAGGTTTAAAATTGAATTAATTGCCGTACAATTATTTTAGAATTTTTTAGACAATTATCCTAATGAACACGTATACAAGTGAAAGTTGCAAAAGGGTACTTGACAGTAGTAATGGACACATATTTTCACTTTTGCGGGAATATAAGCGCGGAGAGTGGAAACCATGAAACCTGAAGATCTTCAGCTTCTTCCCCGAAAAAGGACAAGACCGTTTTACTTCTTTTATTTTCCTTTTATCCATCGATTCTTTTCATTAGGCGGGACACTATTGATTCGATAATCCATGTGATGTCCGAAGACAAACATTATTCGACAATTTCTATTTCTTTCCATTTTCCAATTGGAATATTTTCTCTTTTATCTCCATCACGAATGTAAGAAGTGACTTGTTCATCATTTGATTATTGACTCGTGGTACAAAACCAACTCCAAACACACATCATAATAACATTCATCTGACAACAAACGTGTAAATAGCTTTTCCAAGAAAGGTGGTGGACATAATGATGATCATTCTTTTCCGTTCCTTTCATTGTAAGAAAGGGTCTAAAAGGCTAAGCCGGATGGATAAAATTACTTAAGAACTCGTTTGGGTCCAGTCATTAAAGTCACCAGTTCACTAAGCTCGTCTCCGCTCGATTGAAAAAAATCTTCTTCTTCCTCTTCTTTTCTTTTTTTTTTTTTTTTTTTTTTTTTTTTTTTTTTTTTTATGCATTTCCAAAATTTCAGACTTTTCCATACTAGGCCCATTAAGCAAATGGTCTTTACCATATTTGTCATTGAGAATGAGACAATCCCATTAGGGCCCTACTTGTTCGGATTCAAAGCACTTATTATTGGATAGATTTTTGTCTTCCATTTGCTTGGGCTCTAGCGTTGGGGGTACCAGTTGGGACCGCCAATGTAAGGTTCATTATCTTCTAAATCCCGTGTAAGGTTCCTAAAATGGATCCACTCTTATCAAGTTCCTAACACATGGTTTGGTAGGAGAACTTAGGAGGGAAGAGACGATCTTGTGTTGGATGAAGGGAAAGAGAATGAGAAAAAAGATTAGTAGGAAGTAAGATTAATTAGAAGAGATTGGTAAATTTGAATGGAGGGATTTGTGTACAAAATTTGTTCACAATTTCATGGGAGTTTGCTCAAGTCGCAAGCGCATTCATCCTCCTCACTCAAGGCAACTTGAGGCTTGGGTTCGAATAACCACGCTTACACAATCTCGAGGCCACCTCCATTGGCATAGGACTATGTGCCTACAACAATTGTCTGAGATAAATTATTTGGATGTTCGAAGAATATTAAACGATCATCTTACTCATATCTTAATTTACACTTATTTCTAAATGCATTACAATTGACATTATAACTCAAAATTTTCAAATTGGTCCTCCTCTCTGCTCTCGTAATTTTTTAAATTATTTTTTCCCTTCCAATCACTCCTATCAAACATTAGGTCGATGAACAAGTATCTTTGAAGATTTGCTATTGTTGACTCTCCATCCTCCTAAAGACGACTTATCAAAAGCGGAGACCAAAGTCCTTAGGTCATCTACACTTCAAATGAATCTTCGTGTTGAGGTATCACGACACAAAACACACTGTTGACTTTGACTTTTATCCACTTCACTTTCTATGATCTAGTTTCGAGGCACATAACTTGCGTGTTCTAATACCTAGAACATACACATTCCATCATAAGATTTTCCAGTAAAATAACTTAACTCCATTTTTTAGATAGGTAAACAATGAAAAAATTACCAAAAAATTCTTAAACATATTGTAATTGTGTCAATTCAGTCATGAATTTCTTTTCTTTACCAATTTAGTTTTAAACCTTTTGCATTTATATCAATTTAGTATATCTAGCCAATCTTGGCCGATGAGCACTAGTGTGGATAATTTTTTAATAGTATTTTATTTTTCGAATTTTTTTTATTAATTTTCTTTTTCTTTTTCTCCCTTTTTTTCCTTTCGCTAGTCACTATTGGCTAGAGGTGAGAGCTTGCGAGGTCAGCCTCATCGGCCAATGGGGAGGTGCTTGCCCTCGTCGGTCACTAGCAAGGACGAGCCTCACCTAACCATGGCAAGGCCGACCTCATCGTTTGGGCGAGGCACCTCGCCCTCGCCTAAGTGGGGGCGAGTCTCGCCCTCACCATCACTAGTGGCCAACGGTCGCCACCAGTTTGTTATCGATTTAAAATTCGAGAGTTTACAGTATGCAATTCATCAATTGCTAGATTAAGAGCATGGGTCTAGAGCTCATATAAAAAACTCTTTTACAAACTGACTTTTAATCAAAAACACATGTTTCAATTTAGGTGGACGTTGCTCGGCGTGACTTCTGCAACTTTTGTTGCCACACGAGCCCTCGTTCCTCTCGCATCGTGCAAGGCAGCACAGGGACCTACGGCGGTACCTTTAGCATCCCAAACGACATTCACGTGCACGTTCGTAAGCCAGCTGTAGGGACAAAACTGGTGATTGGAGGCGAGCCGCACCTTCGCGACGAACCTCGATCCACTGATTTTGGGGACCAAATGTCATCTCGACGGCCCTCGCCCATCACGCATTCCCGACTCCCTCGAGAAAGGTCATGATTCTATCGGACCCAAGCCGAGCAGGTCCAGTATTCGACACCGGCGTTTCGCACGATGGTGACGTCTCTTTTGCTTCGTCGGGTCTGAAGGTGCACAGGCTTGACGACGCCGGAACGAAGTCATCTTCCACGAAAGCGTGACATCCCACTCAAATTACATAGAAGGTTAACCCCACGGCTGCACTCGGAAACTAGCCCGCCGCCGTCATCATTGTTTTTGCGGACTTTCCATTCATCGGTTGTTTGGCTGATCACATCGCTAAAAACGATAGGGAAATTATCCAGAAAGTCTTAAACTCATTATACTTTTATTAATTCACTTATGAATCTTTTAATTATGTTGATTAAGCCTCAAATTTTTTTACGTTCTGTCAATTGAGTTTATTAGATCAATTTTTGCTGAGAAATCGCTAACGTGGATACTAACTGTCCTATGTGACATGATCGGTAATGACACGGAAAATTTTAATATTTTTCAAATTTTTTGTTAGCTTTTTATTTTTCTTTTCTTCTATTTTCCTACTTTACTGCTTTTTGTTATCCTTTTTCGCTCCGCCGACCGTTACCGAGCCTTGTCAAGGGCCTGCCCAGCTTGGAGAGGCCAGCCCTCGCCTGAAGCCGGTGACTTTCGTGTTCAATCAAGAGGCCTTTTCCTACTTTTGACTTTTGTTCCCTTCGCGTCCTCTCTTCCTCCTCTGCTCCTCTCTCGAATTATTATAAGGTTCCAACCCAACCGAAAATTCAGCTGTACTCGTTCGAATACATGCAACTCAGTATTTACCGGCTCAATCTTCAATGCTCTTAGATTCATGACGACGGAAAGCAATAAATAAGGTATCATTCAATCCACGTCAAGCCCCACGCAACGCATATTCCAACTACATCGTGGCCCATCATTTATTTTTATAATATGAGTGGCATCTCCGTTTCTTCTTCCGTCATAAAAATGTATTCGAAAGTAATGGATGTATCATGTAAATTTTCCCTAATTTTTCATTATTTTACCTCTCTTACTCGATCTGAAAATGCAAACGCCAGTGTACAAAATCAGACGGTGCAACCTCCGAGAAAGAATGGTGGGTCGTCGTCCCCATCCTGTTTCCGCAATTGGAAAGCCGCATTACTTTAATGATGTTTGAAATATCAATCGCGGAGGTTGAAGCCGCCTCCCCCTGTTCCGCCACTTTCCTCGCTCGCCAGTAGTCGCCCGCTCGCCCTTTTCCTGCCTTTGACTTTTGTTCCCTTTGCTTCTTTCCTTCCTTCCTTCCTTCCTTCCTTCCTCCGCTCCTCTCTCGTATAAAGCTCCAAATTACCTAGAATTGAGCCGTGCTCGTGTTAGCATGCAACACAGGAGGCGTTGCCTCAATCGTCAATGCTGTCAGATTCATGTCCTCGCAAGCAACAAATAAGATATCATTCAATCCACGTCGAGCCCCATGCGATGCATGTTCCGGCGTACTATGCAGCATGTCATTTAATTTTTATAATCGGACTGAAATTCGCGTTTCTATGTCATGAAAATATATTTGAAAGCAAATGATGTATCGTATTAATTCGGTCGTACTCGTTTATAAGCATGCAACATAATATTTATTACCTCAACCGTCAATGCTGTCAGATTGATATTGATCACAAATGACAAATAAGATATCATTAAATCCACAGGGCACCCCATGTGATGCATGCTATGGCGGACTCTGCGACACATCATTTATTTTTATAATTGGAGTGAAATTCACGTTTCTTCTCCTATTGTAGAAATGTATTTGAAAGCAACGTGTGTATCGTGTAAATTTTCTCAAGTCTTCCATTATTTATCTCCCTCACTTGATCTCACACTTGCTTGCTTCGCACTCTCATCTCATTTTAGACATGATTTTTTGTAGATTGAGTTAGATATGAGAGTGTTTTTGTTATATGGGTCGGGTTCAATGTAAGCTTTTAGATTTGTAATGCATGGAAAATGATCAAAACAAATTAAATGGATTTATTTAAGTCAACTGATTTTTCAATCCGATTCGATCCATCAATTTGACGGGTCCAATCTTAGGTGTCATGGGGCTTTTATCAAAGTCATATGCTTGTCTATCTTCCACGAGAACTAGAAAAAAAAAATGAGGTGGAAGATTCGTGCTCTACAACTTGACTAGTGACTTCGCTAGTCACCGCGAATTTTCTCCGACATTGCCTCGTACTTGAACCGAACTTTCCAAGGAACCTAAGAGAGAGAGGGAAAATAAGGTTAAATACGAGGAAACTAGTCGGGCGGGTTACGTCTTATTTGAATGTTGACTTAGACAGAAGACCCGCTCGAAGAGAAAATGATTGATTGATTGCTCGAGGGTGAGGACAGATTAGCAAGCAGTATTATTACCTGATCAGTTGGTTGATCAGACGAGTACTAATCCATCTCTCCCTTTCGTCAAGATCGCGTTCTCATTAGGGGGAATATAAAATTCGAGTTAAATAATTTGATTCCCATCTCCGACCATCCTTACAGCTGTATAAAATAAGCATGGGTTGGATGCCTTCGTTCTGATAGAATATGCGATTCATTCACCAAACTTGCAAGACTTGTTGGCCTTTCCACATTGCCTGGGGAACTCGCGACGACTGGTTTATTATAATGTGTCGTCATAAAGAAAACGGCAGGGGTAGTTTCACGCTGGGCCGACTGGGATAATAGACGAAGGGATTAAGAGGCTACTAGAGTTTTGAGACGAGTATATTTTTCCCAACATATGGGTCCTCCCTCTCGAACATTGGGAAAATTTTCCAAATAGTTCTAAATTTATTGTCTTTTTGTCAATTCAGTTTTAAATTTCTTTATTTTGCTAATTAAGTCCTGAATATTTTTACGTTTTGCCAATTGGATTTATCTAGTCAATTTTAGTTTGAAATTACTGACGTTAGTGTTGATTGGTATAGATATGGACAAACTTTGTTAATCTTTTTTTCTTTTCTTTCTTTATCTTTTTTCTTTCTTCCAAACCCAGTGAGTGTTGGCCAACCCCTATCAGCCACTAGGTGAGGATTGTGATTACTGGCAAGGGTCGTGGTCCTTGACCTTACCAATCTTGGTGGAATAAAAAGGAAAAAAGAGAAAGAAAAGAAAAAAATTATAAAAAAATTCCACATCAATGCTTGTTGTCCTACGTGAGCTGTTAGCTTTCATGTTAATGATTTCTGATTATAATTGATCGAATTGACTCGATTGATAAAATATGAAAATGTTTCTATTCAATTAGCACAATTGAATGGTTTAGAATTCAATTGACAAAAGTGCAATAGGTCTATGACTTTTTGGACAATATTTCCCTCTAGCATTATACGAGTATTTAGTAGTTTTTAAATATCACTAATCTCTACCTCCACAAAATCTATTAAAAGCAGCAAGTTAAGAGCATACTTGGTGAACTAGCTCATCTTGTCGGATCAACCTTGTAATACAATCCTTCATATATCACCAAGTCCCAAAGGAGAAAGGTTTAGAAGAATAACCGAGAGGACCCAAAGGAAGTTGGTAATTTAACTCTTCTCCCGACTCTTGGTTTTTATTCCAATTTCATCTCGCCTTACATAGCCAAGGTCGAGGGTAATGCAGATAATATTTCAAAACTAGTATGGCCTACAAAGCACATCACAAACTAGCAAGGACAATTACAGACCTTTCAAACTGACAAAAATTGAAGAGATTCGGCGCAGACCTGTAATCCAACAAGTTCCATAACTTTATTGAAATAGTCTAGTGAACTCTAAAAGATTCCCCTACTTATTGATGGTTTCATAATGTGGGTGGAGGTATAGCGTTCAACTACGGAATCTCTAAGCTTATTAACAATTTCAAAAACTGATTAACTTATTCACGAGAAAGATTCTTATCAGGTAACTTCGAGACCATTTCACCAGATAGAGCTCTAATTTGATTTATTCAAAGTCTTCGGGCAACTCAGAGACGACTTCCTATTAAGAAATGAATACTTTCGCAATGAATTTGTTATAGAAAATGGAAAAGATCACGAACTTTCCCCTCCTATGTCCCTTCCGAAACCGCTATTATAAATGGCCCCGGATGGACTCACTGAAACGAGCACACTACTACACACATCCCCTAGCGATTCCTAGCTTACGCCGCTCCAATTCTCTATAATTCTGCACTATGGTTCGTCAAATGAGGTTGGTGGACGAGGTCCCCGGCTGGCTCCGTGTCTACGAGGACGGCTCCGTCGACCGGACGTGGACGGGGCCGCCGGAGGCCAAGTTCATGGCCGAGCCCGTGGCCCCCCACGAAAAATTCATCGATGGGGTCGCCGTCCGGGACGTCGTGACCGACAGTAAGTCCGGCCGCCGCGTCCGCATCTACCTCCCGGAGGCCGACTCAGCCAAGCTCCCCGTCATCCTCCACTTCCACGGCGGCGGCTTCTGCATCAGCCAGGCCGACTGGTTCATGTACTACAACACCTACACCAAGCTGGCCGCCTCCGCCGGGGCCATAGTCGTCTCGGCCTGCCTGAGGCTGGCCCCGGAGAACCGGCTGCCCGCGGCCATGGATGACGCCTACGCGGCCCTCGAGTGGCTAGTTTCGGTGGCGCGGGGCGAGTCCCGGGAGCCGTGGCTGGAGGAGCACGCGGATTTCAGTAGGGTTTTCCTGATCGGAGACAGTTCGGGAGGCAACGTGGTGCACGAGGTGGCTCGCAGGGCCGGGGAGGCGGAGGACTTGGGGCCGGTGAGGTTGGCCGGGGCGATCCCGATCCACCCGGGGTTCGTCCGGGAGGAGCAGAGCCGGTCCCAGCTGGAGCACCCGGAGACGCCGTTCCTGACTCGGATCATGATGGACAAGTTCCTCAGCTTCGGGCTGCCCGAGGGCGCGACCAAGGACCACCCGCTGACGTGCCCGATGGGGCGGGCGGCGCCGGCGTTGGAGGGGCTGAGGTTGCCGCCGGTGCTGTTCTGCGTGGCGGAGAAGGACCTGGTGGTGGACACCGAGATGGAATTCTACGAGGCGATGAAGGCGGCGAACAAGGAGGTGGAGCTGCTGGTGAGCCGCGGGATGACGCACAGCTTCTACCTGAACAAGATGGCCATCGACGCGGACCCCGCCACGGCCGCCGAGACCGACCGGCTCTTTGCGGGCGTCACCGAGTTCATCAAGAAGCACTGAGCGGAATCAAAAACCCGACGAATAAAAAAAATGGCGAGGAATATAGAATAGATACGTTCTTGTTCTTGGGGTTGTCTTCATGTCGTCCAGTGAATTTTTTTTTTTCTTTTAATTTTTCCGGTTCGTCTGTTTGCTGCAATGCGAAGAAGATAAAAAGACCCATAATAATAATAATAATAATAATAATAAGGTTTATGTTCGCCGGGAGTGCATTATCGTCTTCTACACGAGGGGGGGAGTCACGGTGCAGCGTAAGGCTTTTCGTTGACTGGTAGTAGAGATTTACCGATGTGATCGTGTTCTGGCAACGCCTTGTTGTTTCTGTTCCCACCAGGAATCGAAAGCCACCAAATTGTTTTTGGTCTTTTGTCTGAAGCTTCGAATCGCGGGTTTAAACATTCTAACCGCGATATTATAAATCAGATTGCTGCTTCGATTGAGACACTCATCTGTCTATATCAAGTATCACCGGTTATATGTTGATATTTTCAACCCAAATTAATAAGAAATGGATGGGTCTTGCGCATCAAAAGCAGCACTTCCACTCCACTCGATGATATTGATGGGACCCTGAATTGAGAAGTGCGTGATTCATCATGATAGGGAAAGGGAGGCTTCCGTTTCAGAGCGGACGCGTCTGGCGTGATCGAGGCGCTGTCTTTTCGTCCGCTCGGACACTCCACGCTCGTTCACGTCGGGAAAACGTGATCTTGTCGAGAGGCTTATCTCTTCATCTCTACCCTCCCGGGCATTTGACGGAAGGCAATGAGTGAATTGTCCTCTCCTGCTCCTGTTCCTGCTCCTGCTCTTGGTCGTGGCCGCTTGTGAGAAATCTGAATTAAGAAGTATTCGGGTTTTTTCGACCCAAAAAAAAAAAAAAAAACTATTCGGGTTTTAATTCGTCGCAGCTTTTCGCGATTCGCTGACCCGATCCGACGAAATTTTGACATCGTATTGAAACGCGTCTTGGCTTTTGACATGTAGGCCTGCGCGTGCCGTTTTCGTGCGCGCCTCCACGTGCACGATCCTCGCTCTGCCCCCCCTGTGCGGGTCGGGTCGGGTCGGGTAGCGTGGTTTACTCAGCGTTCCCCCGTTTCTCTCCATCGTTCTCGTCCGTCGCTTGTCGCGCCGCCATTTCCGCCGCCGCCGTCCACGTCTCGTGCCGATCTTCGTTAAATCTCTCCCCCAAAATCGCGGTCGCTTCCGTTTCTGGAAGACGCCTCTCCTGCCTTCTTCGCTAATTCCGACCGTCGTTCCGGTGAGCATCTTCGCTGTTGCTCCTCCTTTGCCTTTTTTTTTTTCTCCGCTCCGATTGCACGAAAGCCCTAATCGCCGTCACTGAGATCTTCCATCTCCGATCGAGGTCGACTCTGGCAACAGGCATGGGAGGCCCAAAGCCTTGATCTCAGGTGGTTCCCCACCCCTCCTCTGTCTGGCGAATTATGGTGTCGGAAGTTTGCTTTAGGATCACTCTTCCATGATATCGTTTCGTGCATGTTTGTCATCTGTGTCGAACTAAAGTACTGGCCCAGAAGGAATGCGCTTTGATATTGTCGGATTTCGTACCGATCATCTTGTTTTTGACAGCCTTCGTCTCATAGGGTTGGTGATATGCTTAATTTGTAGTGTCCTCGGCGATCAATTCGTGGATTGCAGTTAGCTCAATTGGTCATCTTGTGGGGAAACAATTGTCCCATGGTTGCTTCTGAGTATCCCATGGACTGCAAAGATCACATCCCTGTGGAAGCAAAGAAGATGTTGCAGTCGTTGGCTTCCGAGTGGGATGATGTGCTCGATTCGAATGCATTACAGGTGATCCGACTTAAGGGTGCCATGACCAATCAAGTCTTCCAAATAAAGTGGCCCGCCAGAAAGGATGGAGTGCCCCGAAAGGTCCTAGTTAGGATTTATGGTGAGGGTGTGGACGTGTTCTTCGACAGGGAAAACGAGATCCGGACTTTTGAGTTTATGTCTAAGCATGGGCAGGGGCCTCGTCTGTTGGGTAGGTTCTCTAATGGGCGAATTGAAGAGTTCATCCATGCACGGGTAATTCTCTTCCTTATCTAGGTAGATTTTCTTGGGCATTCAACTTAGGAAGGAACGCATTATCATGGTCCTCAGGGATTCAAGATGATGTTGATGTTGCTAGTTATAGGATTTAGGATTTGGAGTTTTGATGCGCTGTTGGGATTTTTTATAGATGGATATAAGAAGTGCTTAAACTGTTGTTTGAGAATCAATTTGTCAGATATATGCCAAGCTCAGATATTTCTGTTAGCTTTTAGAGTCTTCACTGGTGTTTCAGTATCATAATTATTGAAAATTATTTGGATCATTACACCGATTAAGATACTTGGGGTTGCGTGCAAAACATGAAGTACCTTTATTCCTCAAAGGACATGTCATGGGCAGAATTTGGGTACAGTAGTGCTCTGCTTGGGCATCACTTCTTTTTTATCATCATGTTGATGAATGATTCTCGAACAAAATCATTCGCAAAATCATAATGACAGATCTGCTTAGTTTCATGTCATTCATAGCTCGACAAAAGTTTTTCTTGCGTCACTTGGTAGTTGGTATGATGTCGCTTTTTGGGAAATCAGGTGCACATTATTTATCACCTACATTAGAGGTTTGTAAATAGTACTCTTTGCCAACTTGAAATCAAGAGAATGTGGGTAGAATAAGCTTCTTTTAAATTTGTTGATCTTATTATTTGTGCATAAAAACAAGAATTGAAAACTAAGCTTATCTAAATCTGTGGATTACAGACGCTTTCAGCTCCTGATCTGCGTGACTCTGCAATTTCTGCTCATATAGCGGCTAAAATGAGGGAATTCCATACTCTGGATATGCCTGGTCCAAAAAATGCTGTTCTCTGGGATAGGCTAAGGTATTCATTTCTCTCGTTGCCTAAAAGAGGTGTTCCATTCTTTTCTTGTAACTCATGCCTTTGGGGAAGAGGAAGTGTGACTGCTTCATATGTCTCACTCATATGTAATTTCGATCTTAAGACCTAGCTAGAATAAACTAACTTTGATATCAAGAATGTCAGTGGAAAGAAAGTGATCATCCATGCCCTTGTTAATGTTCCAGAAAGTGGCTGCAGGCAGCCAAGGATATGGCTACTTCAGAAGAAGCAAAGGCTGTAAATTTGGATGCCATTGAGGATGAAATTGTTTTGTTGCAAAGGGAGCTGGTGGGGAAGGAACATATAGGATTCTGCCACAACGATTTACAGTATGGTAACATAATGATGGAGGAAGACACTAAAGCAATAACCATTATTGTAAGATATTTTGCTGCATCCTTCTGTTTTATTCATTTTGATGCCGGTATATAAGATTGCATTGTGAATACTGAAGTGTCAATGCCATCGAATAGTCGTGACACTAGTGCACATTATACAGAGAAAAATAATTGTTTTTTACCTCATCCTTATGTTTTCTGCTCCACTACAACATTGCCCTTTTTCTTACAATAAAGAAATTTCCTTAAAATGAGCTCTCCTCCTTCATTTCCCATGTTGAAGCTGAACAGATAAGAAACCTCTGATAAGATTATTATTCCTATTTTTCTCTATCTCTTTCACCTCATCAGGACTATGAATATTCCAGTTATAATCCCACTGCCTTCGATATTGCAAATCATTTCTGTGAGATGACTGCTGACTATCATACTGAGACTCCTCATATTTTGGACTTCGGAAAATATCCCGGTGAGCAGTTTTTGTTTTTGGGTTCTCTGCTGTTGCTTCCTTGGTCATTATCTATCTCAAATAGAAGTGCTTTTTCTAAAACTATGACTGCGAACAGGTTTAGAGGAGCGCCAAAGATTTATACAAATATATTTGAGTCATTCAGGTATGATTCTTTATACGTCCCTTCGTGGTTTGTTGCTAGGCTTGTAGTCTAGGAAAAGCATGTTAAGTTGCATTGCACTTTCTGTTTTTTCTCCCATTTTATTTTCTGTGCATGCCTTGTTGAATCTTTTTCACAGAGCAAGATTGAGCACTGATTTATTGCTAAACCTATTGAAGCATTGTACTTTTAGGGCACACTGAACTAGCTCTTCAACATTTGGTTAAACGTCTTAATTGATGTATAATCTCTTCCTGCTTGTATGGGACAAGATGCAAAGTATGAATCTTTTCATCATCTGGAGTAAATATTCATCATGTTCTTTATTTGAACATGCTGACTTAATCTTTTAGCCTTCAATGTGTGACCTGAAAGTGTTAAAACTTTGTGCAGGTCATGTGCCAAGTGAGGCTGAGGTAGAGCAGCTGGTCCAAGCTGTTGAGAAGTATACACTGGCGAGTCATCTATTTTGGGGCCTGTGGGGAATAATATCGGTAGGTACTTTAATGTTAGCCCTGATTACATCGCGAAATTTGTGGCTCACTGGTGGGAATGGCTGTGCCAGCGAGACCAAGCATATTCCTTATTAATGTGAAAGCCCTTTTATCGACACGTGATAACTAGAGTTTTGACTGTTGATGGCTGCCCTTAAAGCTTATTCAATATGCATGTGGTGCTCTTCTTTCTAATTACAATTATTTCCTGGCCCTCCTCTTTGGTTTTCAGGAGCATGTGAATGAAATTGACTTTGACTATATCGGATATGCAAGGCAGAGGTTTGAACGGTATTGGACGACCAGACCCATTTTGTTGAGCTCACATGGAACTTCTCCCTCTGATGGTGCGACAGACAGCTAAACGTAGCCTCAAATTCTGAAAAATTTGTTAATTTTATTTGCAGTGCTGTACATACGAAACCGTGTAGAAGTACACTACCCCAGGTTTTTTGGCACATAATGCATGGTTAGATGAGATTTATTAGGAAACAAGAAAATAAAAAAGACATGGTGAGGTGAGGATTTTGCTTGTAATATGAATGCCAATCTCTTGGGTAGCATTACCTCTGAACTAATAATGTAGGCATTATCTATCGATTGTGTATTTTTGTAGTTGTTTTGCAGTTTTGGTGTTAGTATCTCTCTTTTGGTATTTACTTTGTGAAAAGTCTTATCGTTAAACGTTTGGGCATTTGATGTCTTATCGTCTTGGTTGCCTAGCCCTTCTACCTCCACACATTCAGGTTTTTAGATGACATATACCTTGTCATCACACTTTTGACTTTTCGATTCATGCGCAAGTGCAAATTCGATTACCTCGTTGCTTTGCTTTCGCTATTGAAGTAGAGAGATAAGTCCTTTGAGAACTCCTTATTGGGCCAAGGAGATCTGTAGTTTTAGTAGTTAGTGTTTTCTCTGTTGCCTCTGTGCTATGCGTGCTTCGTCGTCTTTGCTGAGTCGCAGAGTCTCTGCAGAATTAGAACGAAACGAAGCAATGGTTTGACTGAGCCCACTTGTTCTCACGTTAAATTTCAGAAGATGATTTTGTTCAGCAGCCGTCATGTGCTTGCTAAACATTTTTTTTTATAAGAAAAGCAAGTTTCTAATCAGAACAAATATATAATCGATTTGGAATACATTTTCCTAAATATATTTGCTTGTATCTCTTATAAAAATGAGTGAATGAAAAATAGTTTCGTCATGTACAGAAAAATTTAGATACAAATTCTTTTCGATAATGAAAATTATTTTTTTTTTGGTAAAGATAAGAATGATAATGAAAATTATTTTGTATACACTAATTGATTGAAAATGTTTTTTAAATTATTTATTTATTAATTAATGTCACAGAAAATTTTAAACTGATACAAATACGATGGCAAATTTATCATAAAATAATTTTTTAATCATCCAAAATCTTAAATTAATACATGCGTAACATATTTATCATCCATTAATTTTCATTAAATATTGCTGTTAAATTGCTCACTTGGATGCTAGCAAATCCAAGTGGATCAATTAATGGTTACATATCATAAAATATTTAGAAAAAAAACTTAAATTGATATATATGTGACAAATTTATCCAAAAATAATTTTTGAGTCATCAAAACTCTAAATTGATACATGTGTCATTAATTATAGTGAAAAACTTTTTCCACGAGGGCTCACAAGCCCTCACCAATGCTTGATGAGGGTTGCAAAGCATCAGCCGGCGACCCCTACCAACCCAACAATAACAAAAAAAGAAGGTAAAGAATGAAAAGAAAACAAAAAAGAAAAAAGAAAGTAACAATATCAACATTTCAAAATAATATCAAAATAATATTAAAAATTATCCACACTAATATCAACTTTGCCACGTAACATGGCCGGTGTCCACTTCAGTGATTCTAGATGGATTGACAAAATATTAAAAAATTTAAAATTCAATCGACTCAATTAAAAGTTTTGAAATTGAATTGGTAAAAATGTAATAGGTTTATGTGTTTTTCGATAATTTTCCTAATTATACAAATTTGTTTTCCAATTGAATTACAAAGCAATTTTGGATTGGCATGTCTCATTTAAATTATTTATCAACATTTATTTTGTTTAATCTCATTTGACGACTTTTCTTTTTTTAATCATTTCCAAATTTGGCACCTCTAACCGCAAGATGTTGGAGTATCCACATATAAACACTAACCTATTCTAAATAAAATTTTTACAACTCTTCTTTGTAGAATCTCAGCTTATCGTTGATAGTATCGGGAGGACATTTTGCTAGCATAATCAACTCATTCCACTAGAAGCATGGCCAATAGAAGCTGATAATGTTTCTTAGGATCATTGTGACGACTATCATGCAACCCGACCAACAATCGATGTTTGCCTAAGATGATATTACGGAATGAAAGTGCCAGACACTTCTGAGTCACAAACATCTTCACAACATCCAACTTCATTATAGCAAGATCCATGAGGTGAGCCACTATCACAATATCCTTTTGATCACAGTAAATTATAGCTTGCACTCGGTCTAAGCTTTGATAGAGAAAGTCCATCACTTCAACTTGGGAATCTAACCGAAGCCAGCATTCCAGCATGTTCCACTGATATTTCGACAAGCTCTCATCAGTCATCCAAAAGACAGGTTATTTGAGTTAAATGTGGAAGTGACTCCAACAATTGAAAAGGTAGAAAGGCCCCTTGAAGCACTCAGGCAACAATATTTGAAGAGAACCACTTTAAATCTTCCCGCCATCCCATCTAGTTCTTATCAACCCCTAGATGATATAGGTACTTAACATCTTGAAGCTCTAGAAGTATAAAGACTTATAAGAGAATACATGAGGCAAAATGATGGACATAACTCAGACAGTTTAGACGATAACGAGCCAATTCGCAGGTACAACCTATAAAGAAGTCTGAAGTATCTTCACGGGAAGAAGAAAGTGAATAAGAGGAAAGAAGTCAAAAGCAACTCAAAAGAAAGTCTCATAAACTAAGCGAAGGATAAGAAAATTTACTCAAAATACTGTAGCACAAGTATTGCTCATGTACTTTTTGGCATTGTTGATAGCACCATAGCACACTGTAGCAGAAGTGAAAAATAAGGGATAAGGGTCTGTTAGGGGCAAAATTTAGCTTGTCAATATAAGTGTCAAATAACTGGCCATTTTTGGCCAAAAGGTGTTTGTAAGAGTCCATAGAATTATTGGTGATATCGAAGTTACATGTATGTCTTTAGTGTCTGCCTATGTAAGAAAGCTTGTACATGAAAAGACGAGGGGAACACACACTTCTTAGAAATAATATTGTGTGATTTGCCATGAATCACTAAAAGCTCTCTCTCTCTTTTCTTCCTTAATGTCTGGTATGATTCTTTAAAATTAGGAATATTTTGATTATTCCTAATAGTATGTTCTACACTTGCCACAATGTGGAACCTATGCATCAGAATTTTGTTACCCTATAATTTTCTATGATATGAATCAAAAAATGAAAAGGAATTCGGTGCATAATAGACAATCTCTATTCTGAGGCCAAGGAAGGACCATGTGTGTGAGTTAACATACCTGCCACAAATTCTATTCTTGTTTTCCCTAGCCCGTATCATAGGTCAATATCTCGGGAATCATTCTGCCCATCTAAGAAGTTGAGGATACAGAATTTACTTCTGCTTGAACTTCAACATATGAGAAAATGAGGACATGTTCGAAAATTGACCTATGATACGAGCTAGCAAAATATGTGGTAGATATGTTATTCCACATGCACGGCCCTTCCTCGGCCTCAGAATAGGAATTGCTAGTTATCCATCAAATTCTTTTTCATTTTTTGGCTCATATCATAAAAAAAATTTATGGTAGCAGAATTCTGATGCATAGATTCCACATTGTAGCAAGTGCAAAGCATACAATCAAGATTAATCAGAACATCCCTAGTTTTAAAGAATTATACCAAGCATAAAGGAAGGAAAGAGAGTTTTAGGTATCCATAACTAACCATACAATATTATTTCTAATGAGAGTGCGTTCCCTCCTCTTTTCATGTACAAGCTTTCTTATATAAGTAGTCACTAAAGACATACATATGATTATTGGTGATAGTTCGAAATCACCAATAACTTTTAAGGACTCTTACAAACACCTTTTGGCCAATAATGGCCAATTATTTGACCCTTACATTGACAAACTAGAATGTTACTCCTGACAGACCCTTATCCATTGTTTTTTGCCCCTATTACAATGCGCTACGGTGCTATAAACAACGCCAAACAATACATGAAAAGTACTTTGCCTACAACACTTTGAGCAATTTTTCTTCTCCTTCACGCGGCTCATTAGACTTTCTTTGGGGTTGCTTTTGACTTCTTTCCTCTTCTTCACTTTCTTCTTCACGTGAAGATACTTTAGATTTCTTCCCCGATCGTACTTGGGAATTGGCTCGTCATCATCTGAACTATTTAAGTCATGTCCATCATTCTGCCTCTTATATTCCTTGATAAGTCTTTCAACTTCTAGAGCTTCGAGATGTTCAATACCTACATCATCTAAGGGCTGGTAAGAAGTGGATGGCATATTGGGAGGAATAAGAGTGCTTCTCTCTGGATAGTGTTGCCTGAGTGCTTCAAGGCACTTCTCTATTTCTTCAATTGCTAAAGCAACTTCAGCATTTAATTCGGACAACCTTTATCTTTTAGATTACTAATGAGAACTTGTTGGAACATTAGTGGAACATGCTGGAATGCCGGATTAGGGTAGATTCCCAAGCTGGAGGGATGGACTTTCTCTATTAAGGCCTAGAGTGAATGTAAGATGTTGGAGTATTCACATATAAACCCCAACATATTCTAAGTGAGATTTTTACAACTCTTCCTTATAGATTTTCAATTTATCATTGATGGTATCGAGAGTTGTGGAGGATATTGTATTGTGCCAATACAATCAAATCGCTCCATTAGAAGCGTAGCCAACAAAAGCTGATAATGTTTCTTGGGATTATTGTAATGACTATTGTGCAATTTGACCAGCGATTGATGCTTGCCTAAGAAAATGCTACGGAATAGATGTGCCGAACACTTTTGGGTCACAAACATCTTCACAAAATCCAACTTCATCATTACAATATTCATTGGGTGAATTACTGTTACAAGATACTTTTGATTATAGTGAATTACAACTTGTACTTAGTCTAGATCTTGACAAAGAAAGTCCATAACTCCAACTTCAGAATTTACCCCAATCCTGCATTCCAATATGTTTCACTAGTGTTTCGACAAGCTCTCATCAATCATTTAAAAGACAGAGGTTGTCTAAATTAAATGTGAAAGTTGCTTCAATAATTGAAGAGGTAGAAAAGCTCCTCGAAGCACTTTTGAGAGAAGCACTCTTAATCCTTCAAACATCCCATCTAGTTCTTATCAACCCATGGATGATACAAGTATTGAACATTTTGAAGCTCTAAAAGTCAAGAGACTTATTAGGGCATACAAGAGGAAGAAGGATGGACATAGCTCAGATAGTTCGGACGATGACGAGCCAAATCGCAAGCATGATTTGTGAAGAAATCTAAAGTATCTTCACGTGAGGAAGAAGCCAAATGCAACCCAAAGGAAAGTCTAATATGCCATGTGAAGGAGAAGAAAATTTATTCAAAGTACCGTAGCAAAAGTGCTATTTATGTACCGTTTGGCACTTTTCATAACACTGTAGCACACCGTAACAGAAGCGAAAAAAATAAAGGATAAGGGCCTGTCACGAGTCAAATTCCAGCTTGTCAATGTAAGGGTTAAATTATTGGTCATTATAGGCCAAAAGGTGTCTACAAGAGTCCGTAGAATTATTGGTGATTTCAAACTATCACCAATAATCACATGTATGTCTTTAGTGTCTTGCCTATATAAGAAGGCTTGTACATGAAAAGGGAAAAAGAATGCACGCTTTTCCCTAGAAATAATATTGTGTGGTTTGTTATGAATCCCTAAAAATTCTTTCTTTTTTTCCTTTTTATCCGATATGATTCTTTAAAATTTGAGATATTGTGATCAGTTTTAGTAATATGCTCTACACTTGCCATAATGTAGAATATGTGCATCAGAATTCTACCACCCTATAATATGAATAAGAAAATAAAAAGAAATTTTGTGGTTAACTAGTAGTCCCTATTTTGAGGCTAAGAAAGGGTCATGCATGTGGGATAGCATACTTGTCGCAAATTCTATTTTCGTTTTTCCTAAATTGTATCATAGGTCAATTTTTTGGTTAAAAAGGAAAAAAAAGAAAGTAAAAATATGAAAATTCAAAAAAATCAAAATATTATTAAAGATTATCAACATCAGCGCTGATCATGTCATATAAAACAATCAATATTCATATCAACGATTTTTTGTCAAAATTTACTAGGTGAACTCGATTGACAAAACATGAATTAAAAATTCAATTGGCACAATTAAAAATTTCAGAATTGAATTGATAAAATTGTTATAAGTTTAGGAGTTCGTTTGATAATTTTGGGGATTGTTACCTCAATGACTTACAATTTTTTCCTAATTGAACCACCCAGTGATTTTGGATCACCACCTTCCATTTAAATTATTTATCAACATTTATTTTGATTTAATCTCATTTCTCAAATTTCTTTGGGAAAATCTCAAATAAGGACCTAAAGTAGGTTCATTTTCTAAAAAAAGGACCCAAAGTGGACTTTGTATCAAATAAAGATCCAAAGTGGCTAATTTCATCTCAAATAAGGACCCAAACTTTCAATCTTATTTACAACTTGGGGTAGTTTTGTCCAAGAACATTTTTTCTTTAATTTTTTTTT
Source organism: Eucalyptus erythrocorys (assembly GCA_014182555.1). Lineage (NCBI taxonomy): Eukaryota > Viridiplantae > Streptophyta > Magnoliopsida > Myrtales > Myrtaceae > Eucalyptus > Eucalyptus erythrocorys. The sequence continues at coordinate 43,896,927 of CM024603.1, forward strand.
TTTTCTTCATCTTCCTCACACCTCTTCCTTCGCTCTACATTGCCTCCTTCAACACCATAATTAGAGCTCCTACTAGCGACCTTGTAATCGTCATGTCATCACGTAGTTGGTCCTAGTGACAAGAAGTCGGATTGGAGTTATTTGCTACTAGTCACCTTCTCGGATGCTAAAATCCTAAGTTCCTCAAGATGCATCAAATCTCGGCTCGCTTGTGCTCAGCCTAAAGCTTGGATTGACCTCCATCCAACAACAACGATGCTGAATTTTCTATCAGGGGCAGTGGTCGATGAGGTCAATAGCTCAAATAGGACTTGTCAATGGTGGCGATGGGGCAACGAAGTACAACATTTTCTATAGTTAATGATGTCATATACGACTAATGATCAATCTCAAGATGGGGTATCGATTGAGGAGAAGAGCTGTGTCGATGAGAATGGCAAGAGTGTGAGTGGGTGTCTCCTAACTAGGGATTATTGAAAGGACCCATTGCCATTGCAAAGGGGAAGGGGGGATCTTTGAAAGATTGAATTTATGCAAGAGAGGCAAACCCAAATTTGAAATTGATGAGGCAAACTCTTGCCAAGGTTGAAATAGTCACCAGCCACGACAAAATTATTCTTTGGCGTGAAATTGTTGATCACCAAGTGTTAATTGAATAAAGGCATAAGTTAGTCAAACAAGACGATCTGGCGATGCTTGGATATTGCTACTTTGTTGTTTGATTTGAGTTATTTGTTACTGGTCACATTCTCGGATGCTAAAATCCTAAGTTCCTCAAGATGCATCAAATCTCGGCTCGCTTATGCTCAGCCTAAAGCTCGGATTGACCTCCATCCGACAACAACGATGCTGGATTTTCTATCAAGGGTAGTGGTCAATGAGGTCGAGAGCTCGAATAGGACTTGTCAATGGCGGCAATGGGGCAATGAAGTACAACAGTTTCTATAGTTAATGATGTCATATACGACTAATGATCAATCTCAAGATGGGGTATCGATTGAGGAGAAGAGTTGTATCGATGAGAATGGCAAGAGTGTGAGTGGGTGTTTCCTGACTAGGGATTATTAAAAGGACCCATTGCCATTGCAAAGGGGAAAGGGGGATCTTTGAAAGATTGAATTTATGCAAGAGAGGCAAACCCAAATTTGAAATTGATGAGGCAAACTCTTGCCAAGGTTGAAATAGTCGCTAGCCACAACAAAAATTGTTCTTTGGCATGAAATTGTTGATCACTAAGTGTTAATTGAATAGAGGCATAAGTTAGTCAAACAAGACGATCTGGCGATGCTTGGATATTGCTACTTTGTTGTTGGCAAGTAGGATTGAAAACAACACAAAAAAATTGCATTCTTTGGGTTAGTGGAAGGCTCGGAATAAATGGAGTTTGATGCACTCTCAAGGTGAGAGAAATACGTTGCCAAAGGGATTAGTTGCATAGCTTGTGAGTTCGACAAAAAATTAAGTCTTAGCAAAAGCAAATTTATATTATGGCTTTGAGATTAGAATTTGCAATGAATGTTGGAATAAAAAGAACTTATTTTTAAAGCTCATTTTGGTTCCGTGGAATTGTCTACAAACCATTTTGAGGAGCAAAATTTAATATTTTTAATGAGTTAGACTACGTTGTAATGGCTCGTGTTAAAGAAAATCCAATCTTGGTCATACAATGAGATGACACAAAGAGCGATGGAGGGGTTGATAATGGAGGTGATGTAGAGTGAGAAAAATGAAGGAAGAAAAAAAAAAAAAAGAAGAAAGAGAGAGACAAAAAATAAACAACAATGTTCTTGGACAAAAGTACCCTTAGTTTTGAATAAAATTAGAAGTTGGAGTAAGTTAGTCACCCCAGGTTCTTATTTAAGACAAAGTCCACTTTGGGTTCTTTTTGAGAAAATGGCTCCATTTCAGGTCTTTTTTTGAGATTTTCCCAATTTCTTTTTATCATTTTATTTACTACCAAAAAAAAAATCTGCGGATTCCGGCAACGCAGATGTTGACACGTAACCCGCTCAATATCCACTCGAACGTCGAGCGAACCGCAGACCACAGCAAATGCTGCCCCGCCTCTGGTGAAAAATCAGCAGGCGAGCTTTGAGAAAACGAAGAAGCAACAACCGAAAAAATCGAATCTTGCGACTCTCGAGCTGAGCTCAGCCCCCACAGGAAATCTTACGAGCGTTTCCGTGCGGGATTCGTGGGTGGGGAACCGCGAAGTCATGGCGTGCGCATCGCAGGCTCTGATGAACACGCTGATATCCGCGAACGGCTGCACGTTCAACCCGTCGCGGAGGTTCTTCACCGGGAGGCACCGACCCCTGAAGAGGCAGGGGCCCAAGCCCTTCGCCGTCCGGGCCTCCGCCGATGATGCCGACTGCAATGTGGAAGAGTGTGCTCCCGACAAGGAGGCAAGTGTCCCCTCGGTTTGTTTGGCTCTTTGTTATTCTTGTGCTTGATTTGGAGGGAACGAAGGGAAAAAGGAACGGCTTTTGGTGTTTTACGGCATGGGTTGTGGGAGTTTATGTTCGTGTATATTTGTGTACGCAATGATTTTCGTGTCTGAACATGAAATTTCGTTGTTTATGCTACATGGGTCTTGCGTTTGGGCTTGAATTGTTTACATTGTATGCTAGTATCGGTCGGTGTTCTGGGTTTGACGTAGCTGAAGAACTATTTCTCAACTTTGAGTATGTATATTTTGATGTTGATGGGGAATGGACTTCTTGGTGTAGTCCAGTTCCTTTTGAGATGGTGCACCTCCTGTGGACATTTCATGCTCAGAAAAGACAGCTTTCTTTGGTATTAGTTCCATAGCTTGATTTGTGGACATGAGAAGCTTGTTTTTTTATGGTTATTAAAGCCGAACTGCCTAATTTTAAGCCAAAGAGATGAGCTTTGATGTTCATGGCGTGGTTTCTTTTCTTTTATACATGTTTGTTTTGGATATAAGGTGCTATTTTTGCTTTTCGTGGTCATGTAAAGCTGAATAAGGAAATTTCTTGTTAATGAAATGATTATCGATGTACATAAATGCTTTTGGCTTTTTATGATTGTGTCAAGCTGAAGGAGTTTGCTTTAAGATACTTTGATGTCTGCGGCATATGGGTCTCGCTGTAATTCATATAAGAGGAAGTTTCGACTGTTTATGGTTTTATATAGATGGAGAATGGGAATAAGTCTACTGGATGGAAATGAACAGGTAGGAAAAGTGAGCATGGAATGGTTAGCAGGAGAGAAGACCAAAGTGGTGGGCACTTTTCCCCCAAAGAAGAAAGATTGGAGTGGATATGTTGAGAAGGACACTGCTGGTCAAACCAACATATACTCTGTTGAGGTTTGTGAATGATCTATTGGTTTACTAATTCTGCACTTTGTCTCTCCTTCTCTTTCACCAGTTATGTTCCTCTGGCATGACGCAGGAATTAGATTATGCTAAGCCCAAAACCTAGTTAAATTGGTCAATGGGATTTCAATCTATGATTTGTTCCATGCTTCTCATTTTTTCTCGATTGTATCAGCTCTTAATTTCTGATGGGGCATTACCATTTTAGAATTTAAAGTGATAGCATTAGAATTCTTGAAAGGAGTCCGAATTCGCAAATTCAGCTTTCTCTCTCTTACCAACTTTCAAGAGGCTTTTCCAGAGGCTCTTTTCCTTTGGGGTACTCCGCAACACTATGAAGCTAAGTCAGAAGTCTCTGAGACATGATATTTTGGGTAACATCCATCGGGTCACTGGTACTCTACTTCTCCTGTTTCAACCGGTTTTAAAATTAAACCTTACGAAAAAAAGCTTGTTCCATTTCCTTTGCAGAGCAAATTTAAAGTGATAAGAACCAGATGGACACAACCAGCAGTGTTTCCTTGGGATTATTCTTTATGTCTAGTTTCTTGGACCATTAGTATAGATGTAGGTTATTCTCCAAGTTTTGAATTATGCAAAAGGATTATTAGCATCATAAGCTAGAGCCCCGTCTATTCTCTTATTGGCACCTACTTCAACTTCGATTCATAGTGCCTATTCTGTTTCTTTGTTTCTTACCTTTCTCTCCATTTTACATGGCCTGTTTAGGTGAATAATTAACTTTTCTCAGTGCGTGTCTTCGTAATGCATCAGCCTACAATTTACATAGCGGAAAGTGCTATAAGCTCGGGAACTGCGGGTTCATCTGCTGATGGAGCTGAAAACACGGCAGCGATTGCTGCCGGTCTCGCTCTTATTTCCATCGCCGCTGCTTCATCAGTACTCCTCCAGGTCAACAAGAATGAACCCCAGGTGCAGAGGGCCGCATACTCCGGGCCATCTCTAAGTTACTACATCGACAAATTCAGTCCGCCAGAAATTATCCAGGCTTCAATGCCAAACCAAATCGAATCTGCAGCAGTGGCACAGCCAGAAGTGTCTGCCCCGGAAGTTTCACAGATTCAAGCTTCTTCTGGTGGTCAGCCTGAGGCATCGTCGTGAATGTGAAAATTGGAGGGGCAATTCAAGCTCTGTTTTGTTGAGGGCTCTTCTTCTGTACTGTAAATGTAAAATATAATCTCTGTGATATGGTTTGTGGTGTTCGGTTTAGTCTAAAAGGAAAGAGCAGGGAATGTGTTGTTACTGCAAATATTCTACCCATTTGATGCATAGTGGAAACCAATCGGCCCTGTTCTTACATTCATCTGGTGCATGTAAGTAAGATGAATGTAAGTACTGTCGATCTTCATTCTCAAACCATGTCGGCTCCGGTGAGATCCATGTGATATTATAGAAGTATGTATCGGATGCTCTCAAACATTTAGGATAGAAATGACTAATTGAAAGTAGAAAATTTATTTCATTAACGGTAGGATACAATTCCTTTTGCATTTTTCAAATTTTATGACCAGACAATTTGAACTTTTTTTAAAAAAAAAAATTTAAATACCTGAAATTTCCAGGACATATAAATACTACCACGTGAATTCACATATAAATTTATTAATTTTTAAAAAAATTTAGATGGTACTCTAAATTTTGATGGACAGGTGAAAAAAAAGAAGAAAAAAGTAATTTTACTTTCAATTAGTCCTGTTTGTTTTGCATTAAACAATAGTAATAAGTACTCTTTCACGTCGTGCTTTCTCCATTAATATTTTATAAGTTCAATTTGAATTTGCAAAATATATATGTATGATTTCAAACGTCAGTATTTATATATTATGAAAATTTCAGATCATTCATATTAAAAAAAATTAAAGTCTGTGACTTGCAATAATTTTGATTATACAGAAATTAAAACATAAAGGTCAAAACAGAAGTCCAAATATACAGGAAATCACTCCATACCGACCTCATTAAAAGGTGGGTTACAAAGTTATATAATTTTTTAATTACCTCGTTAATTTGTCACGGTGAAATCAAATGTCGTATTGTCCCTACAAATTCCAAACATATGACCCAGTCCGTAATACGATGGATCAAATGTTCTGTAGGTCGAATCGAAACAGTACGTTAATCATCGCTTATCGTAATCAAGCTGTAAAAATTTTTAAAATTAGACCGAGGGAAAATAAAAAAGAAGAGAGAAAAATAAAATACTTTATTATGTGCGAAACGGTGGAGGGAACAAGCCTGTTTGGCGCCAAATCTCTCTCGCTCTCTCTCGTTCTCTCCACTGCTTCTGCTTCGGCTCGTCTCTGCAGAGCAGCTTGCCGCGGCTCGATGGCGAGTCTAGGGTTTCGCCATCCTCAGTTCTCCGAGGTAGCTTTTCTCTCCCCTGAATCCGTCTTTTCTTCGTGCCGATTCCTCGATTTGATTGGATCGGATCGGTGGGATCGTTACTTTGGTCTCGATTCGCAGGATCTTGCTTGGTTACCGGATTGGCTGCAGCAAAATCAATCGGAATTTCCTGCGGAGCAGCCGTTCGAGGTCTGTTTGTTGATTAGAGCGCCACCTAGTTTTCCGTTTCCGCTAATTCCCTCGATCGATCGCTCAGAATATAAGTCGAATCGCTCTTTTTGAAACAGAACGCGGCGCTCTTTCGAGAGAATGTCGTTGAGGAGAGGTGGTCGGGATTATCGTCAGAGGATGAACGTGGATACGCCGGTTGCCGTTTGTTCTTGTCCGGGGGGGAAGATGGTTCGCCGTTCTTGTCAGGGGGAGAAGATGGTTCGCCTGGGAGCTATGCTCGGTCTCCTGGAAAAGTAAGTTCGCTCTTTCTTTAACTATTTAGAAGTAGAGCTTTGTCTACGACGAAGCCTCCAAACTTTTTTTTTTTTTTTTTTGCTTTCTAATCGGTAGTCTGACCTAGCTACCTGTGCCTACGCACGAGAGGGAAGAATTTTGCTGTGTCATCGACCGATTTATGTTGCTCAGGCATGGAATTTCACTGAGTTTGTGTGCAAGTCTGTAATCATGCCACAACGCGGCACTTGTTGTCCATGAGTTTCTGGTTCACAGATTGTTTGGGCTGACAAACAAGAACTTATTCTGTATACGATCAGTCTATTTTTCAGTTTAAGAGGAGTAAGGGTTTAGACAGGCACACAGATGGAGGGTTCTTGATTGTATGTACGGGTTGTTGACAGATAGACATTAGAGAGCAAAGGTTTCTGCTGCGCTACTCATGCAGAGGTCTCCAATTTGCATTAATCAATTTTGCCAATTATGCTGGTTTCTAAAAGAACTTCCCATTCTAAGAAAGTTTGGTTCCTTTTGGATCAAATGCTTGATCTCATGGTTTTTGGATTTACCAAATTATCTAATTTACTAATAATTGCGATCATTTTGATTCCATTAGTATTTCAGAAAGTTTAGAGCACAAATTGGGGGCATAGTTCATTCTAAAGGATAAAGAATGTCCTTTACCTTGCAGGTGCTTCATTTTCACCTACGTTTCTCGTACAACAGCGGCTCACAGTCACAGTGTACCAAAAGCCAAGAATCTAATGCATCTCTGGCAGGGATTCAGTCTTCAAAAAGTACCCAGATTCAACGAGTTGAAAATGCATCTCAACCTGTTGAGAAGGTTAGAGCAAGGGTGCATGGGGAGAACTTGAGAAGACATCTCAAGGATGCAGATCTTGATGCGGCAGTTGAACTCTCAATTGCTGCATCTGAAGCTATGGCTATACATGAATTGGTAGAGAATGATTCAGCTTTAAAATCTCTACCTGCAGCAGCTGTTGTGGAGGTTGCACTTCAGGTGAAGGAAGCACGCTTAAAGAGATTGGAAGAGGTGTCCAATTCTGTGATCAAGAGGACTGAAGAGGATATAGACTTGGATGATATTGCTATGTTAGATGCTTTTAAAGATGTAGGGCTGTCTTTCATTGACTGTAATGAGCGAGGCATGAGTGATTTTGACATTTCTCAAGTCAAAGAAACCCCATCATCTCAAATTCATTGTGAGAATGGTTCCCCAAGAGAGGAGACGAGAATTGATTTCCATAAGATGAATGCACAGAATCATGCTCATTTTGTTTCAGCTCTTGTTAAACGACCAGAAAGTGACTCTTTATTAGAGTACTCCCAATATGAGTGCAGAAAAAGCACTTTTGGTGATAAAGATCAGGGTTCACCCACCTTCGATGTGGCAAGTCATGTTGACACTATGCTGCATCAGTCAGCTCTGAAAGAATCATTTGTTTTAACTGTGGAAAAGGTAAGGGTGTTGTTTTTCTCCCTCTGTTTTATTCATGATAACTTCTGAAACCTTCAATTATCTCCTTTAAAGAAAATAAAGAGATGGTTCAACCTTCTAATTGGTGTCGCTCGATGACCAAAGTGCTATTCTATGTGGAAGGTTGGTTCTGGCATGGTGGAGAATGCCCTATGTGAACGACAAGAGGAATCATTTGTTAACAAGATCTCTCAATGTACTGGTAATACTGGTGAGCTTGTATCTTCTCTTTCCATGACCCTCTAGCCTCATCTCAAATTAACTCACTTATGTTGCTGTACTGTACCTGCAGGAGAATATAGACAAGTATATCTAACTGAAGAAAGATTCCAGAGCCGTTGGTTAGGTGGTTGGTCCGCAAAGGTAGTATAAATCTTTCCTGTTCACTGAGGTTTCAATAGGAGATCCATGCAGTCTGTACATTGTCACTGCTTCATCACCTCCAAAATGACCGATGGTTGTGTCAATTTTTATTGCCACAACAGGAATTGTGGTGTTTGCGCTCCTTTGTAACCTTACTGATTTGAAGAAACATATTTTGCCTTTCTCACCAGTGCTTCATAAGCCTTTCATTCACTCTTAGCTTCCAGTTCTTCTGTAACTCTCTATTGATGATGCCCATATTCACTCATCTACTTTGGAAGTTTTCAACAGATATTAACCTTTGTTTCCTTCCCCATGTGATATTATTTTTTTTCTTTGTTGTTTCTATCATACTAGTTCTTGGTTCTGTAAAATTTTCCGGTCTGTTTACTGACGTGGTGCCTTTTCTTCTTTTTTTTGTTGTCTCGTCCAAAAAAACTTTATAAGGACATAGAACCTCCTGTGGAGTTGAAAGAGAAAAGCATGAGAACTAGAAGCATTGCAAAATTTTTTGTTCATGAGACAAGCTTTCTCTCAGAATCGGCAGATATCGCGCCCGATGAAAATTCTGTTGTGCAGATTGGAATCAGTACCCAGGAAGCTTCACAGTTAAAGATGGCTTGTGAAGGTTCATGTGATGAAGATAATGAGGGCATATCTTTCTCTCAAGAAATTGTGAAGTCTTCAAGTTTATCTTCAGCAGATCCTCTTTGTTCTTTTGTTCCTTGCAGTATTTCCGCAGAAAACCATGGATTACATCATGAACCTAGTCAGAATTGCATTGATATTGATGGTGAGAAATTCAATGACCCGGATTCAGAACTTGGGTTGGCAAGCCCTAATGAAACCTCCAATCCAAAATGTGAGGCTGAAAATCATAATGCACTTGTCAGCTCTGAACCTAACGAAGGTTTTCAGAAGTCAGCAAGAAGACAGCTGTCCTCTTTAAAGACTTACAGTGTAATCTCATCAAGCAATGATGGCAAGTTGCAGAATGGACATGGACGCTCTAATTTATTGTTCTCGAAATGCAACAGGTAAATCAAATTCTCATATCCTGATACTAATTTCACTCAAATATTTGGCTGGCGAAATTCTGTAGGACTGAAATCACCAAAATTCAGGCATGATACCCCTGCTATGGGTTGTGGTGAAGAACAGGATCCAGTCACTAAACATCCAGCTGAAAAAGTGGAAATCCATAGGAGTATTTCTGCTCAACCAGCAAAGGATGCAGCAGCATTGCAGGTTCATTTGCCAGGGAAAAGGAAGTTGCCTTTGATATCAGATGATAGAAATTGGCGACATAATATTGATTCCCAGCAACTTGCAGGGGATTGTTTTCGAAAAAGCAATCTCAAACGGATCACATTACCACTAAATGCAGCTAACATTCGCCAATGTAAAAAAACTCACATACCTGGCAGAAAACGTGTAAGTTTCTCATCAGAAATTGCTTTCCAGCTTGAGGTGGATAAGGGTACACACAGATCCTTGCACCAAAATTGTAAGACCTTCTTTGATCAGCATTTTAAGTTCTTTTTATCCACCGCTTTAATTAATCTTTGGGCCATCTAATGAGTATATGTTCGTTGGCACCAACAGGCTCAACCACAGGATCGTGGAAAAGGTTGAGATACTGCAACAGTCAGTTAGAATGTCAAAGGCAAGGCGCAAAACATCGCACTAGTTTCATGGCTCAGCAGCCACTAATTTTTCACAATATGGGATTCTTGCTCACTGGGTTTTCAACCAGCAAAGAGAAGGAAATCGAAAAGTTGATTCAGAAACATGGGGGCGAGGTTCTCCTGGATATTCCACCCGTGAATTTAAGGCGGAAGGGAAGTTCAAAAGTTCTTTCCAAGCAGCGACCTTTTGTCATATCTCTGAGAAAGGTCTTTTCTCTAAGAATTAACGTGGCTAAATCTATTTCTCTATATTTTAGATGGGTAATCACGTTGCAATTGTCTGAACTTTTGCTCATTTTTCGATCAAGTACAAAATATACCTCTTTAAATTTGATGAAGGAAATTGCTGATGTGGCACAAAGGCTGTTAATTAGCCATTTAATATGATTATTTGGGTGCTTACATGGAAAAATTATTTCTAAGTTTGCAAAAAAATTTCTTGCCAAGTGTCATTTGTGTGTGTATTTTGCATTTTGTTGGTTAATTTGATTTGAGGTGTAGATTTTGAATCTATGTCGATGTTGCTCTTAAAATGCAAAGCTACATCTCACTTAAAGATAAGCCGAAGCACACGGGAAGCATACATCCTCATTATTTTCTTGAAGGGCACTTAATTTACAAGACCAGGATCTTGATTCATCGTTACGAATTATTTTTTGACAAATTATATTTCTGTCTGTAATTTTGTTGATATAAGTTTAACAAGCACTAATTTTAGATCAAGTACATTCCCTGACCCGATTCTCTATTCAATTCATCCCTATCCTTATACAAGCTGATGTGCTTGCTATACAGTCTGAAACTAGATGATGCCCTTTGATGCTGAGAATTTAAGCAGAGCTCTGGTTTGGTGAAAGCACATCTGACATGGCATTTTAACACTTCAACAAATTCTTGTTTTTCTCAGTTGAAGACCACCAAGTTCTTATATGGATGCGCAATCCGTACCTTTATTCTTAAAGTTACTTGGATTACCGAATCAATCAGTGCGGGTTCTCTCATGTTACCTGATAAGTAAGTTGCTCATTTAGCACAGTGAATGGCACTAATTCACCTTTCTTTCTCTATTCTCTGTGTTTGTGTGAGAATTAGAGTAATGGTACACATTTTTATATGCTTGCTAGCACAAAAGCAATGACCAAGCATTTTCCCACTGAACCTAGTTGGCTGCATGGATCTTTTGAGTCATTGCCCTTTGTCCTGAAGGAGATCTTCACAATACTTAGGTGCTCGATATTTCTTAAAACAAGTGCCGTGTCTTTTTAGGCCCTGTCTACTGTAGATGAGGAAACTGTAATGCTTTATCGAAATCTCTCATTTGTTATAAATGATTAAGATCAGCTGCTCCTTTCAGTTTTGGAGATTACATCAACGATACTGTCTTTGTAGATTGTCATCTTTGACTGAAGATTTTAAGTCTTGTACGTTGCCAAATCTGCTCGATTCTTTTCCATGAACAATTTTGAAAACTTATATCATCTATGTTATGACTTGCATGAGTGGCAACCTTTTTTGTATTTCTTCAACCCCTAAACTGATATACAGAATGTCTTGTGTCCATTACTAAATAGAATTAATCTGGATTAAGAGAGCCGCAGGATAGTTCGGCCAAAAAGAATTCCTTATCCACAGTTGCCTTCTCCCTACCTTCTTTAGTGTTTTTTTTTTTCCAATTAGCTCATTAATTATCTTAGTCTGACTGATTGAATTGGAGACATCTCCTCAACTCTTTTTTCTACAGATATATGATCATCTCAAATCAAGCTGATGTGATGTTTATCCATATTGGAAAGTCATTGCCACACTCTAACAGCAGATCTATCTTTGGGCAAGTAGGGATAATGTTACACGGAAAGAAAAGTTTCCGTAACAAGTTTTCTGAAGTAATCAAGGTAATGTACTCCTCTGGGTTGCAAGTAATGTTAAAAGCTCAGATATTATGGGTTGTTATATAACAACATTTTATATCCCTCTCTTTAAATAAGAGACAAGAAAAGACACATATTTTGGCTTGTTCCTAGCTTTAAAGTGGCAAAGAAACTCACTAAGAGATGGAATTTTCTGGGGTTGGACAGGTCACCAGCCTCTGGGTACTTGAGTGCCAAAGTGTCCTTAGCTTCTGAAGATAGACTGATAAACTAATATCTTTCACACCATGAGTGGTCCTGTCATGTATCCTGTCACTTTACTGGTACTATTAGCCAAGATGCATTCAATAACTATGTGAGACTACAATTCTAAAGTATAATAAAATTTCAGCCAGCCTGTTAAATATGAATTCTAACCTACTTTATCAAGTCCCATACAGTTAAGATGCTGCATCACTTTAGCCTTCCTGAGGGTAACTTATGTATTTATAACTGGGAAGCTAACAAGGGCTTTCGAAGTGTACTCATATAAAGACTTCCTTCCGAGAGGTTTCCCCCTTCTCTCTTTTTGTGGTATGAGATAATTAGGATGCCAGCATTGACACATTTGCAAGTGATAGGTGCGCTTTTCCTAAATAGCAACTAACCTTGTGTAGTGCTGCTGCATGATCTTCCTCAATGCTTGGTCAAATACTCTGATTCCTTGTGTTTTGAATGATGAATTTTGAGTTTGACTGTGCCCTTTTGTGTTGCACAGCATGGAGGTGGGGTGGCATACAGGACCCTTCAACCGTTGGTCCATAGTCTTCATAATGGGAAGGTATCCATGGGAATTATCGTGACAGAATACGAGAGTAGGCCATCTCGTCACTTGAGGCAGTGCGCTTCGGAGAGAAAGATACCAATAATGGTTAGCATTCTCTTTGCAATCAGTTATTTGATTCTGATTTCTTGTGCATATCCTTAGGGTGCTTAAAGGTGAATCATTCTCACTTCCCGTATCTAAAAGTAAAGATAGCCTCCTCATACGGGTGTATGGCTGCATACTACATTGCTGAGTTCTTATTTGAAACAATACTCCATACTGGACATCCAGTAATTACACTATGGCAAGACTTATATACTGGATATTTTCATTTATTTTTTAATTTTTTCCCGTTTCGGGTTCTCACATTGACACCTGCTCTTAATGCAGACAATGAGCTGGATAATAGAGAGTTTATATGCGGGGAAACTGCTTTCTGTCTTAGAACAAAACCAAACCTAGGTTTTGGAGGTGACTACTTATTTAATTGAGTGGGCCAAGGAAAATGATGTTTGTCATCTTTGGCAGACAATGAGGTAATATAGTACATTTACGTCCTAATCTTTTATTACTTAAAGTTCTTACTCTCATGCTTCTTTCAGTTATTTGAAGTGTAATTTGAATACAAGAGGGAGTTTTGTGTGAAGTTAATAAATGTCATGATTTTTCATATAATTAGCTTCTAAGAGAAGCTAGTGGCATATATGATTGTAATCTGGGACAGTTATAAAAGAAACGCTCAAGTCAGAGTTGCCAGTGTGCTTTCTCTTTGGAAAGAAAATTTGATACAATATTCTGGAGCTAAAGATCATTTTCTGTTGAGGGTGCCATTATCTATCTCCTGTTTATTTTCCAATTCCATTTGAAGGCATCTTTATTTGTTATTGACTCATTTGCAGATGGATTGCGTACCAGCACAACACTGATCCAGACTTTAGAAAGTTCCCCTCGTGCTTACATGGTATTTCCCTCCAGCCCGGTGACTTTCAACTTTCTTGGTAGTATTACTCTTCAAACCACTCTGAAATGTGAACTGGCTCTTACTTTTCCCTGTGCCAATTCCTTTGAATTCTTGAATTCAGCTATATATGAATCCAGTAGAGCACAGGGTACTCCATTATTAGCGACTTAGTCAGATGTGCAATCTAAAAACATGGTTGTGACCGACATCGGCATAAGTTGGTGTTTTGCTGCTAATTGCTCTTCGGTGCAGTGCAGATATTGTAGATCGTACACGTAGTCTACCAGATGGCGCAGATCACTTTCTATTGATGAGAGGTTCAGCCATTCACACTTCTAAGCATTAGCAGGGTTGGACTCTTGTGCATGTTTGACAAAGAGGAATGATTGCAGGTCCTTTTTCACAGCGATGCTTTTCCGCTTGATCAAGCACCTTCTGAAATGAAACGGCTAAGGTGTGTTAACAGGATCACTACTGAGTCTGAATTAGAAGAACTCGAATACTCGGCTGCTCGTAATTCTGGATGATGAGCCAAACTAACTCTTTGTTTGGCTTTGCATCGCTAGCAGTAGGTGATGCCTCTCATGTAAATGAGTTACTTCTAATACGATAATTATGAAAGAGAATTGAGAATAAATGGGAGGCAATTACAGGGATTGAGCTACCTAATAGTGGAATTGATAATAAATAGGAGGCAATTACCGAGCTACCTACTAGTCAAGTAATGTATATTTTATGCTAAAAAAAAAATTATATTTACAGATAAATTTTTCATTTCGTTGCAATGGCTATTCAGGCTTCAGAATGTGAAGACTGGTTCAAATCTCATATGTATGGGGTCGAGAAAGCTGAAGATTGCATTAATTCGAAGCAAGTTTGTTTACATCAAAAACTAAAATATCCAACATAAGTTTCGGGGATAAGACAACTAATTGGGAAGATGTTCATTTTTCCACTTGGCAGTTGGCCCATCTCGGCTTTGTAAGTCTGAAATTTTGTCCAAAGGAAGCCAACGACACAAGCGACGTATTGGACTGGAGATGATTGAACAGTAAAAAACGATACGATGCTTTGCAGTTACTTCTGCCTCCTTTGCTCTATACAACTAATGTTGGCAATGTATCTATATCACAATTTACACCAAACTGACCAAAAAGAAAGAAAAGAAAGAAAGACACTTTCCATCTACTTCGAGGTCCAAAAGACTCGCAAGTACTTATATCCTGACAAAGAAGATGCTAAGTTCTGGTCCGCTGTTGCCGTCTGGGTTCATCATGTAAAAAGTTTCGGAATCCTTAGAACCAACCACCCGCTCAAATTGTGCTCTCATGTAAGTCAGCTCGCCATCTGGCGGATCTACAACCTCAGTCGGAAGCACCCCAGCTCCCATCGAAACCGCATGCAGTGTCTGCATTATGCTTAGATCATCTTCGGTCGGCTCCCTCTTCACAGCATAACCTACCTTCCGGCCGTTGCAATACATAGTCCATATTGGCTCGTCGATTAGCTTCGTCTTGTCAGCTGGTTGTTTTTCGCACTCCAATGCTATCCTCGTGAGCCCGGTTCCCATATCTTGAAGGAGCTTCCCCGTCGGTAATGCAAGCTCGAGTACGAGGTTTGGAATGCTCCTTGGGTTTTGTTGGATGGCAAGATTAATCCGTGTCTTACGGTGCCCAAAAAGGGTACCGGTCATGCGCGTCCCCCCATGGATGTGCCCCTCGGGTGCCCGGCTTCCGTGAAGAGAAACTGGGATTTTACACGTGGGGTTGATGATTGGAAACGACTTGAATACCGAACGGAAACGGCGGAAGATCTTGGAAGATTTTGAGCGGCTTTTCTTGTTCGATGGTTGCTCGAGGGATATAGGAGGTGATCTCATGGGTGATATGTTTCCTGATGAGGGTGAGACTATTCGAGGTGTGGCGGAGACTATTCGTGGCGAGCGAGTCGGCGTCGGTGATGGCATAGATGATGGGCCAGGGGACTGTGGTAGCGGTGATTCCATAAAGGGATTACTTGCATTAGGGGTTAAGGAAGAGGGGCGGGGGGTTCCGATTGCCATTGAGGCTCTTGGAGGTTGGCATGAGTTGGTTGGAGGGAGTATATATGAATGGTGAGGAGCGTGGGATGCACGTTTTAACTTGGGACGATGCGTTTCTTGGCTTCATGGAGGGGATGTCAGTCTGCTGTTCACCGTTGACTTGTCGCCAAGGCCTTAGTTGCTGACACTTTTAGGCACTCAGATATCGCCTAACGTTTGACCAGACAAACAAAAAAAAAAATATCGCCTAGAGAGTATTTATTGTTATCATTTTGATTCCTTGAATCTCTAATAGACAAAGATAACAGGGTTTAACACCGTTTTCTGTCTGCCCCCGATAAAACGTGCAGCATCTGTGATGAAGAGAGAGAGAGAGAGAGAGAGAGAGAGAGAGAGAGAGAGAGAGAGTAGCATAGGCAGGTGAACATCCGGTGCAATGAATCTGAAGAATAATTCCGGGCATTTAACATCACAGAAAGAAGCAGACAGAAATTATGAGTGATGACCGTTCAAGAGAGAGAAATTCATACATGAGGAGGTGCTTCTTTTGCCTTCTCAAATTTGCTCTTCCTCTTCAGGTTCATGTCGTCAACCTATCTCTACTCTCCAGTGGGCCCTACATTCTCGACAAGAAGCACAAAGATATCTGAGAGTTTCGTTCCATACAATAAGCCTCTGACTAACATTCGTCTGTTGACAACTTGCCAGATTATCCTCCTATCGCAATGAAAATGAGCAAATCCTTAGCACATGACCTCAGAGAGAGAGAGAGAGAGATTGATCCAGCAGGAGAAAGCACATGAAACCCTGAAGATGAAGCAGTTGGATCCCCCTAAATCTTTTCATGCTGGGACCTGCTTGCGCACTGATTAATGTCTGGTGATTTCAGCTTTACCAGCTGCATCAATGAAGCCTCTGTCTCAACCAGGTCAATTTGAAAGTATAAAGAAAATATGAAAGCACATCACCCATACTTGGACTTTTGTTCGTGCCAAAGACTTATGGGATATGGGACTATCCAAACATCAAACAGGGGAAATCATAAACAGTTAATAAAGCACAACTTCCTATCATTCAACATTCTAAGATCACAACATACCTGTCACGATGCTCTTGTTCCAGTTCTACTAAAAGAACTGGTATGAGCAGGTTTCCAGAACCCCGAAGCTTGCATGCTGGCCCATTTAGCTTAAGTCGCTGAATTAGTGCATTAGCACATAGGCAAGCGAATGGATGAGGATGATGTCCATCTCATCCCAGTTGGGACTTTCTGCGGGGTGTACTAAGTTTTATATCCATTTATCAGGAACAATCTAAAGGACCAATTTGGAAGCGTGCGTGGGATCCATGGCTATACAATCTGACACTCATCCAACTAATATGGAAAAGCCTTTCAACTGTCCCATGCAGCCTCCACTGATAATACAACCAAAGACTGGGACCTCTTCAATATATAAGGATACCAGGGCCCATTAGAATCTTTCCAGAAGAATTTAGCAGCAGATACAGCAAGATGAAAGCTATTCCCAAAACAGCTCTGCAGAAGACATTGCCCACCATTAGTTAGAAGAATGCCAGGAGCATACAACACATTTCATTTAGACACCTCAAAATGCAATATAAATCTGCCACAATCTCACTAAACTCCCTTGAAATAAGTATTTCATAATTGCCAGTGGGAATCTTCTTCTCGTTCAAACAAAGACACAATATTTCGACACAACAGCCTGGGCCAACAAAAGTAGATACCGTTCTTCACACTCACTGATAGCATTAACTCCTATTGACTTTTAGCAAAAGTGAAAGAATAATAAGGCAAGCACCAATTCATTTTCTTTATTATTATTACTATTATTATTTTGCCATGGCTCCAATTCATTTGATCATGGTAGAGTGGAGAATGTCCTAAATACCCACATGACCTTAGTCTGAAGATCCCAACCAGAACCTCACCTGCATTCCCCATCAAATCAAGATTTATCAACCCATATGTGCTTTATGCCTCCTCTTCATTAGCAACAAAGATTCTCCTGGCCAAATATAAAACATGCTATTAGCTCATAGAGATGCATGGAAAGTCACATTCCTTGAGAGGCATGCAGAGCAAGGTAAAAATCGAGTTATTAGCAACAGTTAAGTTTAGAGATCTTCCAACTGAAAAAAAAAAGTTTAGAGATCAGAATGACCATCTCATGCCTATGCCAGCAGGCATGCGACAATAAAGAAAAACCTCATTACAGAAGAAAGATTAAGAGGAGCAGTCAAATCTTCTCTTCTTCATTAAAAAGAGACTTCCCATGGCACTAGGCTGAAGTAGCCCATTTCATTGATCCCCAGAAGATTTGAAAACAAATGCCCTTTAAAAAATTCCAGAAACTACTGTCATCACCTCATAAATAACACATGCTAAAAGCAATTGTCATATGTTCATGCATATGCACATAGACAGACCTACATGTGTGAGTGCTCCAGGCATGTGTGACTATGTAGACAGAGACACAACACGTACTAGCTTGTGAGCCCACAATGATGGATATGTGGGATACATGCCATCGCCTTTTCTTTCTCAACTATTGAAAAAATAAAACTACTCCCAGAAAAGAAAAAAAAAAAAAAAAAAAAAACACTTTGCATTAATGTGAGATGCAATGACATTTGATAACTGACAAACCTATGAGTATGTGGAACTAAATTCAAATCATTGATCTCCGATTAAAAGTTAATTTGATGACTGTCTTGAAATTTAGAGTGAGAAATTCTTTATCCTAACAAAAGAGGTGCGAGACCAAAGAGGCACTCCCCTTGATATTAGAATAACTACAATGCATAAATAAGCTGAGAAGAATCTCCAAAGAAACTACTTACGTAGGAGAGAATATGGGAGCAACGAACGGAATGAGTGAGCCAAAGAGTTACACAATGCTTATTTGAAGATCAGGGTGAGACTTGCCGAGTTTGGACAAAAGTTCCGTGCATCTCATGCCCACGCCTGATTTCGATTCGGAAAAATTTGGTAGATCATTGACGTCAAGGTTACTTGAATTCTGACACAGGCAAGAAACAATGGTAGCTATAATTTTTTTGTCTAGAATAACATCCAAATCAGACATCTGATGCAGCAAACTCATGACTCCTTTGGCATCACCCTTTGAACTAAAGCCTTTCAACAAGGAATCCAACACGATACAGTCAGGTGCATAGCCTACAGAGATCATCCTATCATAGATTTCTTTTGCTTCATCCAACAGTCCAGCTTTTGACAACCTGTTTATCAGTGTAGAAAAGGTGAAGATATCAGGAGCCAAGCCCCGGTTAAGCATCTCTTTGAGTAAATCTTTGGCAGCTTGAAAGTCTCGTGCTTTGAAGGTTCCATCGATCATAGTATTGAATGTGATTAGATCTGGTTCATGATTATCTCTTATTTCTTTAAATAATGCCCTTGCTTGATCCAACTGATCCTCTTTGCAAAGAAGGCCCAGCAATGTATTACAATCAGACAAGGTAGGACCAGGCTTGCAAGCTCTCATTTTGTTGAATATTCCCTTTGCCATGCTCACCATGCCTGTTTTGCAAAATGCATTTATCATGATGCTATAAGTGCTTGAATTTGGCACAAGTCCCAACTCAATGATTCTTTTCCAAACTTCCGTAGCATGCTTTATATTTCCTTTACTTAGGTACCCACCTAGCAAAGTGTTAAGAGTAACTATATTACCAAAACTCCCCCTTGCAACCATCTTCTTATATATGTTCTCAGCCTCAGCTACACGTCCTTCTTTGCAAAGTCCATGCATTATCATGTTAAATGTCATGATATCCGGCTTGGCATAATCCTTGTCTTTCAACATAAGATTAAAAAGATGCAATGCCTCATCAACCCTGCCCTTATTGCAAAGTCCCATCAGCAGTGAATTATAGGTATGCACATCAGGCTTTTCACCTTTCATTCTCATAGTTTCAAAAACTTCAAAAGCATCTCTCATCAGACCTTCCTTGCACATTCCATAAATCACTACATTATATGTAACGGAACTTGGTTGTTGACCTTTTTTTACCATTAAATCAAACATCTCCAAGGCCTTTTTCACTTTCCCCTCTTTGAAAAGACCATCAATCAAACTCGTGTAAACAAAAACATCAGGAAAACTCCCACGTTCTGCCATAGCATCTAATACGTGTATGGCTTCTTCCCACTTACCCATCTTAGAAAGACCATGCACTAAGCAACCGAAAGTGACCACATTTGGAGAAATCCCTTTTTCCAACATCTCGTAGAAAAGTTCTCTTCCTCTGTCAAACTTCCCCACTTTAATGAATCCATTCATAAGAGCTCCGTATACGAAAACATCCGCATCCAGACCATTCTCCCTCATATCCACCATTATCTCCAATGCCTCTTCCGGTCTACCTTCCTTACAAAGACCGTCCATCAGAGTGGTGTATGTGACCGAATTCGGGCAACAGCTCAACCTCTTCATCTCAACTAACAAAGACCGAGCTTCTTTAACTTTCTTGGCCTTGCACAGTCCATTCACCAGTGTATTATAACTATAAGCATCCGGCTTCACACCATTCCTTTCCATACTGCGAAACAAATCAACTGCACCCTCGACCTCGCCTTTTCTACACAGTCCATTCAAAATAACATTCATAACAAACACATTCAGGTCATACCCACGCTTCAGAATCAACCCCACCACCCCGCAGGCATGCCCCACCCTACCCGCATCTACAAAAGACTCCACCACACCTCTCAGCGTCTTAAAATACGGAGGAATACCAGAACTCGCCATCTTCGCGTACACCGCCAACACCAAATCGTAGTTCTTGGACTTGACCAGCGCATCGACGAGGTAGCTGCAGGTCGCGCCGGAAGGGGACGAACCTGAATCGATGGCGAGGTGGAGGAGCGAGGCGGCCTCCGCGAATCGCGCATTGGGCTTCTCGCAGAGCGATCTCAATTGAGGCTCTATGTCGGTTTGACGAGCGATTGGCGGCGGCGGCGACGAGGAGAAGAGCCTCCGACAGACGCGCGCCAGCTCGGATTGGCGGCCGAGTCTGAGCGGAGGAGTAGAAAGCGATGAGGCCATTGCATGAATGAAGGTCGCCGCCTTGCCGAGCGCGGAGGATTCACATGGAATTCACGAAGGAGGTCGGAGCAAGATGGAAAACTAGTTGCAGAGGGAGGAGGAGGAAGAAGAAGAAGAAGAAGAGTAGTTTTGGGCCGTGCTAGATTGTTGGGCCTGCGAATTCCTCCATTGGACAGGTCCACGGGAGCATTTTGTCCAGTCTTTTTTGGGCTGGGCTTCCATCGAGCCCGGCCCAATAGAGCCCACGAGCTCCCGGGTCACTTCCGCCTGCGTATTCGCCAGGTTTCCGGACAGATGAAGAAGGAAAGGGTACGTGCGATACGGACTCGAAGCTCGACCGCGTTTCGGTTCCTTCGTCGGTGCTCGTGCCGAAGCGATTTTGCCCGAATCACCTTTACCGTTCGACCGGATATTCCGATTTGACAGCGATCTGTGCTGGCGAATCCCGCGGCAGAGCTTGCAATTGACGAAACAGTTTTCTGGTGAGAAGGCCGTTGGTTCTTCGGTTAATGCTTCGTTGAGATCAGAAGGCGACGCCGCCATCTTGAATTTCGGAGTTGTGTTCTTCTGATTGCGTCGTGCTTGTTTTGTGTGTTTGCCCGTTCTTGCAACCTGCAGATTGGCAATTTTACACTTGCGAAATGTTCAAGAACACTTTCCAATCCGGGTTTTTGTCCATTCTATACAGCCTCGGGTACTTTCTCTCGGCTCTGGCGTCTTGCTTTCTTGGTCTTTTTCGTTCAATTTTTTCTTGCTCCTGTGCTGAAGCTGTTCCCAATCTTTTGGTTTCTGCAGGAGCAAGCCCTTGCAGATTTGGGATAAAGAAGGTAAGTGGGTTCTGCTTAGAAAGGCGGATGGTGATTTCATGCTGCTTGCCCATGTTCAGTTTATGCCTTGGCGTGTCCTTTCATGGGTAGGTCATGGATGATACTATTTATGCCAATTTCGCAGTTGTCAATGGCCACGTAAAACGGCTGCAAGATGAAGACATTCAGTCGAATGTCCTCGAGATTGTCGGCTCGAATGTTCAATCCGCATACATCACATGCCCTCCGGATCCGGCTGCAACACTTGGTATTAAACTGCCGTTCTTGGTTGTGATTGTGAAGAATCTGAAGAAGTACTTTACCTTTGAGATTCAAGTGCTGGATGACAAGAACGTGAGGCGGCGCTTCCGTGCTTCTAATTTTCAAGTGTGTAAGTTTGCCCATATTGCTAGGCTGATATTTTGGTTTGGACAAGTAGTTGATTGATTTTAGGATATGGCCATAGTGGTCCTTTGGTGTGCAGAGAGATTCCATATCTGGCATTTAGTAGAAATTGATGGTTCTGCTTTTTGAATTGGATTGGCAATGTTCTAATCACAATACTCGAGGAAGAGAGTCTTGCAAAAACATAATCACGTATCCTATAAGTGGAATAGTTGGGCACGTCATGTGATATGGTCATAGCAGTCCTTTAGTTTGGAGAGAGATACCATATCTGGCATTTAGAAATTGATGGTTCTGCTGTTTGAATTGGTTTCGTAATGTTCTAATGACAATACTCGAGGAAAAGAGTCTTGTAAAAACATAATCACAAATCCTGAGAATCTCATGTTTGTGTTGTTAATCGAATGGTGAGGGATCTCTCAGTTCTCAATACTTTTGAGCTGCCTATTCAAGGATCGCGTTTCATACAAGCTCTAGAACCAGTGCTGGCTTGATGCCACCTTTTGATCTCCGAAATTCAGGGATTTTGTGATATATTATTGGTCGAGTTTGAAAGGTTGATTTGATATGCATTTATATACTGAATCAGCTGGACAAGTAGTGGCTGACTGAGCTGTTGTGGCCTTCCCCCATGAATGGAAAATTGTTAAGCAACCGGAGACTAGTCATTTATATAGATAGATGCAGATTTTTTTCCCTTAATATATTCTAGGTGCACCGTATCTTTACTATAATGGTATCTTCTATTGATGTTAATGTACTCATTTTATAAATGCAGTCATTGATGGTTGCAGTATGTAATCTTTAATTAAAACCATACCTGATAATTTGTTGCTGCTCAATTAAAAATAAATAAAAAGCCCTCTTTCCTCCATTGAGTATTAGGAGTCATATGCACTGGAAGAATTGGCATTGCATCTGATAACCTGCTCTCCTCCATTGAGTTTCATATCAGTCATGTGCACCAGAGGCTTGGCAATGCGTGTAACCTTTTTTTCCTGAATTGCAGGCTGTGACTCGAGTAAAGCCATATATTTGCACCATGCCACTGAAGATGGATGAAGGATGGAATCAGATCCAGTTGAATCTCGCCGACCTCACCAGAAGAGCATATGGAACCAACTATGTCGAGACACTGAGAGTGCAGGTACATGCAAACTGCCGAATACGGAGAATCTATTTCTCAGACCGCCTATACTCAGAAGAGGAACTTCCACCGGAATTTAAACTCTATCTCCCCATGCAGGTAAGATCGCTTCTTCTAACATACCCGATAATTTGAATGCCTTCTCCTTCCATGCTACAACTCGACAGCTAACTTTCAGTACTCTTTCCTGTTGCAGAAAAGTTAGGAACTTCGGGAGAAAGTTCCAGATCAATTACTTAAGAAAATGAGCGAGACTCGTCGAGTCATGTCGACCCATTGGCATCTATATCTTGAAGATAATTTAGGGTACTGCTACCAGACTCTCTGGCCTGTGCTCTTGAATCTTGTAGTTTTCTTCAGGCATCAGGCCACTTTGTGTGTTTAGTCACGCGTCGAGAGGCCTGTTATTGTTGATATAGGACTTTAAATATGCTGCTACGATGGGTTGCCCCTTAAGGACCCAAGTGATCGGTTTTCTCCGCTAATTTCTTGAAAGTGAGAAGTCTTTGATTAGGTGAATGGTTTGCTAATATCACGTCAGTATGCTCTGTTGGAAAAATATTAGATAATATGAAAAATAAGAATTCTTGAAAATTTGTTATCAATTGTCTGAGACTTGCAAGCATCGTGTTTAGAGATGGTTTGACCTTTTGAAGTACGAAATTCGGTGGGATAGTCTTTAGTGGCTATCTTCTCTAGATATAACCCCTTTTTTTTTCCCTTATTTTGCACGGAATAATAGAAGGTACAAGAATGGCGTAGGTGTATGACCCAATAAAGGAAGGAAAGATATATGACTAGAAAAGAAAAGGAATGTTCTTGTTTTGATCATGTTGAATTATGTTCGAAGTAACAATTTGTAGGTAAAAGGAAGAGAGTCGTTTTTCATCATCAATTCTTGCATATAATTGGAAAACGTTATAAATTCGTTGCAAAGTGATAGCAATCAAGATCATTACAAAATTGTTAGATACGAATAAGGGATAAAAATGGTCATACATTGATGACGATAAAATATACAACATCATCGATGATGGTAAAGTATACAACAAAGTCGTTATAATGTTACAAGACCGTTATAGATGAATGGGCGGTAAAATATCGTATATAATATTACATGCACATGCAACTTGTCGAATTGCAAGGTCCCTCAACACGAATTTTCCTTAGTGCAAACCCTAATTAGAATAGATTCCCATTCCAACATATTTCCCGTGACAAAACTCTTGGAGTACCTTTCTTTTTATAATATTTGTCAGCAGGAAATTGTACTTGATTTTGGACAAGAGTCGAGTGATAATAAGCGGATGTCAAAATGGGATCTTAGATATTTTAGTGGCCAAATAACTTAAATCATTCTGTCCAGTCATATAAAGAAGACCGTCGGACGGTTCATGAATCTCAAGAATTGAGGTCGGGGCTTGATATATCATCCACACAAAATATTTATACCATAGTAATTTGTAGATTCAAGTAGTCAATGAACATACATGACCATCACATCACTGTTGCTGCTCCCCAATCGAGTTCAGAAGCGGCGCAACCCTAGCTGAAAACGGGCCGCACTCCCACGGCCCGGAGAACCGCCGGCTGTCCCGGGCCCCTCCCCTACATATCCGCACGAGGGCCGACGCCCGTCAAGCCGCCGTAACGGCAGATTCCCCCTCCGAAGCGGATCCCGTAACGGCGAGGGATTTTGGCGGGAAATCGACCTCGCCCCGATGACGCGTCGCGCGGCCATTGGCCGGGGGGGATGTATGGGGGTATGGGGGCATGGCAATCCATGGATGGCCATGCGTCCATGAGCTGCCCGCTGTTTCTTTTTTTTCCCGCGCAACAGGACGCCAAAAAGAGGGGCTTTTTTTTGTTGTTCTCCTTTATTTTGCTGGGAAGGAAGGGGTTGGTGTTTCTTCCGCTAAAGGGAAGTCAGCTGGAAAAGGAAAAAAAAGAGGAGAGATTGCTGGTTTTTGCAGAGGGCGGAGGATAAGAAGAGGGGAGGCGATAGTGCAGCTCCTTCGCGAAAATCATCCTTTATCGCTACGCTTCGGGTTGGGGGGAGGTCGGGCTGCGTTAGGGTTTCGGCCGGCCAGATCCGCGGGCGGATCTCTCCTTCCTCCGGTGAGTGCGCGTGTGGTTTTTTTTTTTTTGGCTGGGATTGCATTTCCCGAGCTCGATTTGCGGGAGTAACGCCGGCCTCCCGTGTGTGATCTCCTTAGGGTTTGGATGAGCCCGGTCGCTTCGGACGCCATGGAGGAAGGGGCGGAACCCGAGGTCCCAGCTCCCGTCACTCCCAGCAAGGACGACGCCGACACCGACGCCGCCGTGTCGCGCTTCTTGGGATTCTGCAAGGTTTTTTTTTCTCGCGCCACGGAACTCTAGTCGTTTTATCCGGCTTCCTTCTCCCGCCCTTCGGTAGAATTTTTACAGGTTGCTGTTCGGAATTGTTCTGTGGGGGTGACCGACCTGTGATTTTTGTTGGCAGAGTAAATTGGGCTTGGCGGAGGGAGATTGCGTGCAGTCTTCGACGCTGCTGAGGAAAACCGCACATGTGATGCGGGCGAGTGGGACTGTTATTGGTACTGGAACGGTATGAGTCCCCATTTCCGAGATCACTTGAGCTTCTTTGTGTTGTTCAAAGCCCAGGCTTGTGGTGATGTGTGATCTTGTTGTCAGGCGGAAGAAGCAGAACGCTATTGGTTCGCTTTTGTGTTGTACACTGTTAGAAGGGTAGGCGAGAGAAAAGCCGAGGATGAGCAAAATGGATCGGACGAGACTGAGGTCCCTTTGTCCCGGATATTGAAAGCTTCAGGAATAAAGTATGTTATATGCGGAATATTTATTTTGGCTGGTCGAAACAGTTTGTTCTGATATTTTCTTGTGCGGTGCACTTTTTGGTCTCACCTGATTAACCTGTGGGTTTACCAGCCTCATCGACTTTTTCAAAGAGATTCCGCAATTTGTTATCAAGGCTGGGGCAATCGTAAGCGGCATATATGGTGCTAACTGGGACAGCAGGCTAGAGGTATTGATTAATGTTTATAGCACTGCTTGGATAGAAAGGTTTCTCTAAGAGTTGGCACCGGGACAGAGTTTTTTCGTCTTTATTTTACTCAAGCCGCCTTGATGGACTAAGCTTCACTTTCTGATTCTTTTTTTTCTTCGAACAGGCCAGAGAGATGCAGACAAACTACGTGCATTTAAGCATTTTGTGCAAGTGAGTATCTTTTACGTCATGAGAGATTGGAAAAGAGAGTATCGCTCATTTTGCTAAAGACTAGCAAAGAAAAAAAGCGAGAGGAGCATTAAACTTACTTTGCTGTTTGTCCGTTGAGAATAAAATGAAGGGAAATTGACTATACCTTGGTAAATGTTTCATTTATAAAGTGGGATTCGCATGATATTCTAGGTAGTAGGAGTACAGAGATAAGAAATATCCCCCCTAATCCCTTCTCTTCTGTTCACTTCAATCAATCGAACAGGAATAGTCTGATGTAAACCCAGCTCCACTTCTGGTCGTGTTCTCATATTAAGATCATTTATAGCATTTGTGTATCTGATATACTTTTTCCATAAATAATTACAAGTGTCGAGTGTGCAAATGCCATAATGTATTGGCAAATGCCTTGTGTTTCTTAAATTATGCTTTCGCTCATCTGCTTATCTATTGGTGAACATGTTTTATAGATGGTGTTTTCTTTGTCTTTGTTTTGCAAGGTATTATAAACGTATATGTGGTGAATTCTTCATTCTAAACGATGCAAAAGATGATACGAAGTCCGCTGATTCAAGCACTTCTGACCCCATGATTATGAACCAACGTTTCGGATGGTTGCTGTTTCTGGCGCTTAGAATACATGCCTTGAGCCGATTTAAGGACCTCATTTCTAGCACAAATGCTTTGGTCTCTATACTGGTCAGTTACATTCCTGGACTACTTCATCAAACTTAACAATTTTTCTAAGGTGTTTGCATTCACCCAATAACCATGTCAAACATGCAATTTCTCCTCTGAAGCATGGCTATTAAAAGGACAAAAAGAATGGATATGCACATTTGACATGTCGCGTTGGTTTTTAAGACTAATTTTTGGTACTGAGTACATGATGATCTGTTTTCAAATGATTTTTTTTTTTTTTTTTTTTTTTGACAGGCTATTCTAATAATTCATCTTCCAACCCGCTTCAGAAAATTCAGCATATCTGACTCATCACAACTTGGTAATCATCTTGCTCTTTTGATTATCAGTTATTGAAAACTCATCCACAGTCAGCCTTTGAGATTGTATATCCTCATATTTCTTCAGTTGGTCCTTCTCTTCCCTATTAACTTGAACCTGACTCTTTCCGTGATTGATCAATTTCACTGTCATTCAGGTAAGAGAAGTGAGAAAGGGGTTGACCTTGTTGGGTCACTTGCTTATCGTTACGATACCTCAGAAGATGAGATCAAGAGAACATTGGAAAAAGCCAATAACGTGATAGCAGAAATTTTGGGGATAACTCCGCCCCCAGCTTCGGAGTGCAAAGCGGAGAATCTGGAGAATGTTGACACAGGTGGAATGATATCTCATATAGAAATGCTGAAGGCACTGTACATGCATGTTTTAATGTGACAGCGCATGTGCATTGATTTTTGAAATTCTCTTCCTCTTAAATGCAGATGGTTTGATCTACTTTGGAAATCTCATGGAGGAAACAGTTTTGTCATCCATTTTAAGTACTTTAGAAAAAATTTATGAAGATGCAACTCGTAATGACAGCGAATTCGATGAGAGGGTATTTATAAATGACGATGACAGCTTGCTTGTATCGGGTAGCTTTTCTGGGGCCGCCATTAATTTAACTGGTGCCAAGGTATGCCTATTCGTTCTATCCGGTTGATTAACACTTATATAAATCATGTAATCATGTTGTCTATTTTTGTGTAGAGGAAATATGACTCATTTGCCTCCCCTACAAAGACTATCACAAGACCACTCTCTCCCAACCGCTCTCCGGCATCTCACATCAACGGTATAATTGGTGGCACTAATTTGAGGATCACCGCTACTCCTGTGGCCACTGCTATGACAACTGCCAAGTGGCTTCGGATGTTCGTGTCCCCACTTCCATCCAAACCTTCGACTGACCTACAGGGATTTCTAGCGTCGTGCGATAGGGATGTGACCAGTGATGTGATACGTAGGGCCAATATAATTTTGGAGGCCATCTTTCCGAACAGTCCTACCGGCGAGCGTACTGTAACTGGAGGCTTGCAAAATGCTAATCTCATGGACAACATGTGGGCTGAGCAACGAAGGCTGGAAGCCCTTAAGCTTTACTATCGGGTTTTAGAAGCTATGTGTAGAGCAGAGGCACAAATTTTACATTCGAATAATTTGACCTCTTTGTTAACAAATGAGAGGTTTCATAGGTGTATGCTTGCATGTTCCGCTGAGTTGGTTCTTGCAACGCATAAGACTGTGACGATGTTGTTTCCCGCAGTGCTAGAGCGAACAGGTATTACAGCTTTTGACCTTAGTAAGGTGATAGAGAGTTTTGTTAGACATGAGGAAACTCTTCCCAGAGAATTAAGAAGGCATCTGAATACATTGGAAGAGCGACTTCTAGAGAACATGGTGTGGGAGAGAGGTTCTTCAATGTACAATTCCTTGGTAGTGGCAAGACCGGCTCTTGCTCCAGAGATAAATCGGCTAGGCCTATTACCAGAACCAATGCCGTCCTTGGATGCCATTGCCTTGCT
Source organism: Eucalyptus erythrocorys (assembly GCA_014182555.1). Classification (NCBI taxonomy): domain Eukaryota; kingdom Viridiplantae; phylum Streptophyta; class Magnoliopsida; order Myrtales; family Myrtaceae; genus Eucalyptus; species Eucalyptus erythrocorys. The sequence continues at coordinate 43,925,489 of CM024603.1, forward strand.
TATTAATTTTTCTCCCAGTGGATTGCCCCAGTCACCGGTACAAAAGCACGAGGCTTCTCCTGGTGAGTCTTTCTTTTTAGGGTCCCCATACCTTTTTTGAATTCTAGACTTGCCTTTTAAGCATCAGTTTGAATGTATGAACTTTCCCTGATTTTGTGGGTGTATCAGAATCTGCCAATTGTTGACAATACGATATATGGATGCTTCCTATTTGCTTCGCATTGAATGTTTAGATGCAATGATGTTCATGATTTGCCCAACTCAATATCACGCCTTGTTGTTCAGGTCAGAATGGGGATATCAGGTCTCCCAAGAGAATTAGTACGGAATACCGGAGCATATTGGTTGAAAGAAACTTCACTTCACCAGTAAAAGATCGACTGTTGGCCTTGAGCAATATCAAGTCAAAGTTTCCACCACCTCCACTTCAGTCTGCATTTGCCAGGTACTCTCAATATAGGATCATGGGGTAGTACATAGTTAAAGCTTGGTTTTGCACCACATTACTTCTTTTCTGTTCTCCAAGTTCTCTTTGTTTCTCTATATTGCAGTCCAACTCGACCACATCCGGGAGGTGGAGGGGAAACATGTGCAGAAACCGCTATCCATATATTCTTTAGCAAGGTACTGGAAAGCGTCTAGAACGGACCTACTTGCCAAGTGGCTCCAAGAGAGTCTGAAAATGCACTACAACTATCCTTCTGCATAAAAAGGAAAACTTTTTTATGAGTGAATATAATGGATCCTGCATCCTTGTTTCTTCTCCTTCCTTCCTGTCCCTTCTCTGCTTAGATTTATATTTTTTAGCGACACATTGCATATTGGGGCTTCATTAAGAGTTTTTATGTCATGTGAAATATTAATAAAGCAATGCAACGTGATAACATCCTTCCAGTCATCCTAATTCCGAACACGAAGACTATACTGAGGGATCTCATCTTTCTTACTCAGTTCCATGTCTGATTGCTTTGCAAGAATAAAAGAATATCCTAGTTTGGCTTTTACCATTACGGTGAATTATTCTGTCTTTTAATTTATTTATTTTCCATGCTTGTGGGATTGTCCAGATTACTAAGCTGGCAGCCGTCAGAATTAATGCCATGCTTGAAAGGCTACAACTCTCTCAGCAGATAAAGGAAGGCGTTTACTGCCTATTTCAGCAAATACTCAGTCAGCGAACTAATCTCTTCTTTAATCGCCATATTGATCAAATAATACTCTGCTGTTTCTACGGTGTCGCGAAGGTTTGGACTCAGGAATTTTGTATAGTTTCCTGCGACATTTCAGAGCATTTAGTATTTCTCTTCCTTGTTACTAATTCATGTCAGTTTGTTTCTCTTTCCCTTTTGGGCCTGAAGATCAATCAAATAAACCTGACCTTTAGGGAGATCATTTACAACTATAGGAAGCAACCCCAGTGCAAGCCACAAGTGTTCCGCAATGTTTTTGTTGATTGGTCATCAGCCCGGCGGAATGGGGTAATGTTGAGTAATCTTACTCTCTTAGGCATCAGTTTTCTAGACATTGCCTTAACTCAATGATTATTTTGGCAACAGAAACCGGGGAATGAGCATGTGGATATTATCTCTTTCTACAATGAAATATTCATTCCTTCTGTGAAACCACTACTCGTTGAAGTTGGGCCCACGGGAGCAACTACTAGAACAAACCGGACTTCTGAAGTTGGCAATAAAAATGATGGTATGCTTTTGACTTATATTACTTGTAAATCAGTCTTCACACAAGCCTTAGTCTGATTCTCTGTTGTTAATGCTCTTACTAACCAGCTCAATGCCCTGGGTCACCTAAGATATCTTCTTTTCCAACTCTCCCGGATATGTCCCCTAAGAAAGTATCTGCATCCCACAATGTCTACGTATCTCCACTGAGATCATCTAAGGTGCTCTTCTTCTCTCTTGCAGTTTCTTTTTCTTCTTTTACACAGCTCTTCTTTTCTAAATGTTTTATCATGAAATTCCTTTCATTTATCATCATTGCTGACATTGTTATGCAAGATTTGATTTAAGATGGAAGTACTTGAAATGGAATGTCGCTAGGATACAAGCAACATGCACGAGGTACTATGGTTGTATCTTCTTTCTTTTAATTGTTCTGCTTTGTCTTGATTGTGTGCAGATGGATGCTTCAATCTCTCATAGCTCGAAAAGCTATTATGCTTGTGTAGGAGAGAGTACCCATGCCTATCAAAGCCCTTCCAAAGACCTTGTTGCCATCAACAGTCGCCTGAATGGGTAGGTTCCGATTAGATTGTGAGCTTTGGTATATTTGTTTTAAGTTTGTAACTTGCTTACTTTCCATCCTATTGCAGTAACCGAAAGGTGAGAGGCACGCTTAATTTCGATGATGTTGACGCTGGCCTCGTCAGTGACTCTATGGTGGCCAACAGCCTCTACCTTCAGAATGGGAGCAGTATGTCTTCATCGACTGCTAAATCATCTGAGAAACCAGAATCATAAAGTTAGATGATCCCCAGTCCCATTCCCATGCATGTAAATTCCAGTTTTCTTGTTCCCCTCAACTGGCTGAATCAGGAAGTGGAAGCGTGCAGTGAGTTATTTGTATAATAGCTGCCCTTTCCTTATCTTCTGTCCATGAGACTGCTGCAAGCAAGTTACTTTAACAGTTTAGTTTAATAAAATCCAATCACCTTCACAGGGTGAAAATTATAGCCTATTATTTTCTTACTCACAACAGATCAATTTCCCCATGGTACCATTTCTTGCTAATATCACTGCTATGGTGTTTGATGCGTTCATGATTTGAAGTAGAAGATGGCATATTAAACTTGGATGGGCTGATTAGGAAGATGGTGCAGTTTTTATCATTTAAATTTGCCACTCAAGGGCTTGTTTTCTGGACATAGAAGTCGACAATCCTGAGGCTGAAAAGCCTACAGATTTACTAGCTCTGCACTCGGTGATGCAAGGCAATTTTCATTAATTTTGAAGTACCTGGAGATCACTTCATTTCTAGTCTTGCTATCATTAAGTGATCTGTTTGCCAAAGGTGGCTGGTAAGTACTGTAATCTGTGCAGTACAAACACAACTGGGACAAGCAACCGTCTTCCCCTTGACTGCGGCTGCTACAAACAATGCTGGAAAGAGAAATTAATTTGGACAGTTTACAGACACCTATTAAGATTTAGTTTGGTTAACTTAATGGTGCGCAAGCTTGGTGTCTTCAGATTTGATGCGATCCGTTGTCATTGATGCGTTGGTTATTAGGGGGGCTTCGTGAGGTTGTGATTGTGATTGGCACATTCAAAGTGAAGATGTATCTGACGGATCTTGATTTAAAAAGCCTCCACGAAACAAAGTTAACAGGTTCACCTCGCGTTTTAGCTTATGCATAGCTAGCATCAGCATAGCCCTCACTGACATACTTCGCTATAGATGCGTACCAAGCAACGTAACATGAGCCAAGAGGACCGGCAGCAATAGATTTCCATTCTTCATCATGCTAGTTACCAAAAGATCATATCAGCTGTACCAACTCCTTAATGAATTTCACAAGTCAACAAGATGTCAGCTTTACAGATAAAGAGTTCTTCAACAACAGACGACAGTTTTCTTATGTATCAGTATCGCAATCTTACAACTGCAGTGTGCCAACTCAATTTGTTTTTCCTTCAATCAAGTTAAAAAGACTATCATAAAGTCATTCAACTAATTTAAATGGAAGCTCCCGATGCAGTTCCTACCTAATGTGATAGGGAGCACCTAAGAAAGCCGAAGATGTCAACCAGGAAAGTTACATCCAGTCAAGAAGCCGCCCACTGAAAATAACGGCATCCGCGACCTCTCGCAGCAGCCCAATTGCCACACCAAAAGAAGAAGTTCCCTTGCTTTGTACTTGGGTTCCGAACAAAGCCTACGCTGCTCTTGATGCCACAGAAACAATAAGGATTATACTGTGATTGAGGACCCTGCAAATCCTTCTTTGTGTGCGGCTGATGGGGAGGCGAGTGCTTTGATATCAGAGTATGGTCATTGTCATACAATGTCAGAGAGTTGGTGATGCAAAATCTGATTCCCCTGCACAAAAGAACCATAAGCAAGCGAGCTGTGTTTTTTGCATCATCTAAACCACAATGAGCACGCCCGAGCCAGGTCAAGCCAGCCATCTCAACCGCCTCCTTAAGACTACATCTTAGACCTCCGAAAACTTCCTGGAATGGGACTTTTAGGTTAATCCATCTAGTGAAAGGAAGAGAGAGAAAAAGTCAGAATTAAGCATCAAAGAATCTAAGTCTGCATGCTAGTTACATATCATCAACTCACCTGTTGAAGTAAGAAGGCTTCCGAATTTTCTTATATCGACACTCGGATTCCAACATCACCCGGCAATCCCAGTTGGACCAGGTAACAACAGCGAAATTTGTGTTCTTTATGCCCTTCTTTTCAAGCCATTTGTCATGACTAAGAAGAGCCTCACACAGAGTAACACCTCGATCTACCTAGACTCACCCCCGGAAAAGGAAAAAAAAAAAGGATTTAAAGGCCATAATAATGAACAGAAAATTGATATGAGAAAGAAGATGCCATAATCCATAAGCATGACTGGAATGAGGGAACTCCCTATGCAGGCATGGGCTGTTTCAGTATTTGTGCATGGCAGGGACCAAAAGAGAATTGACTCGCCACTTTGGCATGGTTTTGATGTATCATCGAAACTATACGTAAGGTTCTGCACTGCCTATTGAATTTTAGCTTTATCTAATTATCTACAAATCATTCTAGTAACTTGTAATTCTTCAGCATCATACACAGCCGTCTTTACCCTTTTTCCAACTTCTTATAGCATAAGATATGACAGACTTGCGCTGCTAGCCCTTAACACTTTCAGCTCCACTGTCAAGTATTAATTTCATCTAATGTGCTCCTTTACGGATCAATCCACTTTGTAACCTTCCTCTTAATTGCCAGTAGATTTGAAAGTACATAAAAAGCCATCTATAGCCAACTAAAGATAAAAACTATAAATGATTCAACTAAAGGAAAAATTAAAGGCTCACAAAAAAGAAGCAACTCACGGTGAGCCATTCATCTACTGGATAGAGTGAAAACACTGTCACTGTTGACAGGTTCTGAGATCAATCAACAAAAGCCTCCCTACTGAATCAGGACAAAAAGGTCAGGCTATCTAGAAAAAGATGACGCCCCTCATGGTCCCATCTAGCCACACTAGTAAATACTTTCACCAGACAAACTGTCACATAATCAGAACAAAGAAAATTTCTTCCATGCCAAGGAAAAAATATTCAATGCAAACAAGAGATGAGAAGCCTGCACTGCGAGTGGGGGAAAGAGCTGAATCCATATCTTGCACTAAGACATTATCCACGAGCTAAGTTATTTAATACTAAACATCAATCCTCACAGCTCTCCGAAATTTTGCCCGCTTCAATTTCACAAGTATCGCATAAGAAAACGATGACCTTCCCTCGCCCATCTTTGAGACTAATAATAGGAAGCTACAGAAGAAATTAGAAGAACAGCCTTTTCTCTTTTGCTAGGTAATCAGGGGGTTAGAAATTCTTCACACTCACGAACAGGCGAACGTGGTAGAAAATATGAACAACGAACAGCAGAAAATCCATCTTTCCCACACAAAGAAAGAAAGAACGAAAATCGAACACGGAATTGAAAAAAGTTTGGTCTGTAGCAATGGAAGAATAATCCATGTCCTCATCGATATTTTGAAAGCCGCTGGAGAAAGTAAAATGAGAGTGCAAGTCTCAACCCTTAACACTGTACTAAGACTTTCAAGGGCCAGCATCCTTACAATATCAACTAATATGTGATTATTGACAAGAGAATGGGCTTAAAATAATTGGGAAAACAAAATCTAGATCAACACAAACCTGAGATTGCTGGATACCAGTCAAATCTTTGCAAAAGTCACTCAGATGCTGATTGCATGTTGGTCGAACATAGGTTTGGAAGCATGCTTCCAATTTGCCAGTCATGCTACTCACTATAACAGATGGGAATTCAATTATCTCTTGAGGATGGGGATTCTTTTCCTTGTCACAGGTTGCCTCGAAGTCTATGACTACAAAATACTGAAAGTCTTGGAACTGGCACTCGGGGAGGTAACCTTGAGAGAGCATCTCTGGCGGATAACCATGAAAGCCGTTTCCCCCATGTAAAGAGAAAAACTGACCCTCAAAAGAATTCATTTGGTATGGCTGCATCTGATGAGAGTAGGGATACCGCCAGCCATAGTAGAGAGGATAATTAGGTCCATTGGGATGTTCACCTCTACTAATTGACAAAACTTTCTTCGCCACATCCCCATCCGACTGACCACTAGTTCCATCCTTAAGCTTGGATAACCCGGAGAGTGCGTTGCTATTATCCTGAAGGTTGTAAAGGATTCCATTGCTGGAATAACTTCCAGATAATGCCGCGAAATTCCTTCGAGTATCTTCTGTAAACCCAAATGAATAGACAAAAAAGAATCAGAGAATCGCACATGGTTCCTTTTTACTTACCAACAGGACAGATCCAAATGTATGCAGTCACAAAAGAGATGTGCCAAATGATGTTACGTGAAGAAAGGAATAATTAAGTGGAAGAATATAAGGAAACCTCCTAAAGCGCAGAAAACTTAACGGTGCACTCCCTAAGATGTCTAATAGAACAAAAACAGGCACATCCCGTTTGTCACTGCTCTTTCGTAACTGTAAGCAACAGTTGCGCTGCTCTTCTCGGACCGGGTGGTAATTCAAGCGCTGTTGATGAATTTCGCAGTTCCAGAACAGACAGCACCAAACCAAGCAATTCCACACTTACATTATTACCCCGTCCAAGAAAATCAGGCACGTCCCGGTAAACACCTCATCCACTCCTCGGACTTATTCACATCGATCCCGACTTTGTTTACTAGCAAAGCGCTCAGTCTGACTGAATAAAACAGTTCCCCCACACAAAACCGGACACGCATCATCACCACAAGCCAACCAGGACAGACTCGAAATCAATCACATTCCTCCAGTCGGCACGCGAACGTCGACTCGCGCCGAATAAAAGACAATGCCTTTCGATCGTCGCGTCACTCGAAGCACTGAGAAGAAAAATTAAGGATCTTGCACACGCACGCACAGAGAGAGAGAGAGAACGCGCACCTCTGCAATCAAAGTCCATCGCGGCCTCGTGCTCGGTTGCTGCGATCCACCGCCAAATACATTCGATCTTCCTCCGACGTCCGTTCCGACACGCGCGCGGAAACCGAACGGTCTCTGCTCGAATCGCCCTCTTCCTCTTCCTCTCCCTCACTCGCGCGTGAATTCCACTGATGATTGGGAGAAGAAAGCTTGGAACTTTCACCTGGCGCGACTGCGATTCGAGGACGGAGAGAGGGGAAGCGGGGCTTTTATACGTAAGTCGATTACATCGTCGATACGCAGGCGGGAGCAGCGACACGCTCGCGCAGAGAGAATTGAACGAGGAAGAGGAAATCTCGTTTCGCTTTTCGGCTTTTAGTGTCGCGGCGAGATAGGAAAGTAGCGAGAGAAAGTGGGGCCCACGGCAAGCGAGAGAGAGAGAGAGAGAGAGATGTCTGGTTTCTTCCTGAGGATTCGGTGGACACGCGTTCGACGCGGAGTGGCTCTCTCCGGTTGTTGTTTACTGATGTTCGGGTAACGTGCGGAGGTCCCTTGGCTGGTCAATGTAACCGCCGGTCCCAGATATTTTATTTATCTTGTTTTATCGGTGGTGACGTTGACGCTTGCTTGCTCTCTGTGTTTTTTTCTTCTTTCTTTTTTTTCTTTGTATTATCTTTTAAAGTACTTCTTGCGATTTTACTATCTTTGAAGACGGCGAAATAGGAAATAAATCGTATAGCGTGATCTTCTGATGGTTTTTCGTTCCTTTTTCTTTAAGAAAACAAGGCTTAACTTGTACTTGTTTGTGAATAAATAAGTTCATACTTTTAAGTTGTTGTCAGTCGATTATTCTTTCCTCTTTGATAGGATAAAAACTAATTCAAGATACAATTTATGTGGATCATTTTTTATTCTATTTTAAAAAAATTATTAGATTTCTATTTATAATTTCTCAAGTATTAATGACTTGTCAAAGTATATGATCATGTGGTGTGATGGTGGGGTAGATGAGATAAACTGAAAAATATAAGTTTTTATACATGGTCCGTAAGAGGAAAATATTGGTGCATTAATAAAGAGTAAAAATTCCTATTTTTTTGTTTCGAAATTGAACATAAATTCATTTGGTGAATTTTGTATTTTCAAAAATAAATTTGTTTCCGGAAATAGATTTCGAGTATAATTGAAAATCAAAAAAGAAAAGTTGATTCTCTATTTTCGATAACAATTTAAGAATCAAACCAACCAAATATTTTTTTTTTAATCTCTTCTCTTATTTTCTTCTCGTTATTTTTCATGATCTCTTCTTCTTTCACTACCATCGCTATCAGCACCTGTTGTTGGCGACTAGTTGGGTGAGGTCTATGCGAGGTTGCTAAGGGCTCACCAGGCCAAGGCAAGGTTCGGCGAGCTTGCGGGTAGCCAAGCGAGTCTCCCTCAACCACCGATGAGCCTCCATTGGCCAATCAAGGCCCACCTAGCTACTAGCGAGCCTTGCCCAACTGGCTACGAGGCTAGGTCGACGAAGTGTGGCCTCACAGAGGGTTGGTGAGCCAGCCCTCGTTTTGTTGATTGCTGGTCATCCTAAAACAAGTGACCGCCCATAGCTTCAAAAAGAATAAGAGGAAAAAGAAGAAGAAAAAAGTAATAAAATTATTAAAAAATTTAAAAAATGATTTCGATGATAAATTTTGATAACAATATCAAACATAATTTTACTATCAAATAATTATCAAATGTCTTCAAATACTTTAAAATTGTTCTCGGTCATAATTAAAAATAATCATTTATAATTAAAATTTGTTTTCAAAAACAAAATAGTTACCAAATGTAACATAAGTCGGTGTAATATAAGATAAATTTTGCTCATCAAGAAAAGACGCCCTATTAAAGTTTAAACATGCATCAAAGATTCAATGGATTGAGATTTAAGAAGGATTTAGTTTACCTTTTAGTCGCAAGTTTGTTCTTCATTGAAAAATATTACCACTGAGCTTGAGTTGCTTATGCACAGAATATCGAGACTTAAAAAATAAGTAAAATTGATATCCCTCGAATACGGGCTATGGGTATTTTTGAATTATTATCGACCGGAGTTCAAAATGGAAAGAATTGTTTGATGTGCACCATAATTATCCAATAATTAAAATTTATCAGTGCATGTCAAAGTCCGAGGTTAAAACGCAATTCCATTTACTCAATAATACAAAGAGACATAACTTAAAAGAGATCAAAGGAATACGAATCAATTAATGATAATTCTCACGTCACTTTTCCCGAATTGAACAGTGCTCACAAAAAATAAACTCGACAGAAGAACTTTTTAGCTAAATTATTCGAGTAGAAAAGAATAAAAGTATACTTTCTCAAATCTTTTTTTTTATGATCTCTTTTCTATTGAAATATTTTGTACTAGTTATTTCCTATAATTTCTCGGTAATACGAACAATAATATATTTATCTGGAAAAATACATATGATACAACGATATGTACGGACATATATATATTTGTAGAATTAGTGATTAAAATAAACACGAGCTCGGCTAAGAATAAACGATGGTCTACAATGTACAATCTCTTGGTTTACAAAGGGACGACACGTTTTGTATTTAGCCAATATCATCGTGAATTCATCAATATTTTTTTAGCCCAGCTAGTTCGGACCCCAAACCGACCCGACACAGCAGCCCGGGCCCAGCCTCAATCCTCGGAAAGAGGCCCAAAAAGCCCATTCGACAAAACGACACGCTTCGGACATCCTCCGGCCGAAAACCTCCCATAAACCCTACAATCCAACATCACAGACGGAACGCACAGTGACAGAGCGAGAGAGCGAGCGAGCATGGGAGCGACGAAGGCCGATGCGGCCGACTACGGGGCGCTGCGGGAGCTGTTCCGGCACCACATAGAGTCCTTCGACCACCTCGTCGACCGCGGTCTGGAGACCATGCTCGACAAAATCAAGCCCGTCCAGATTTTCGATCCCTCCTCCGACAAGACGCTCAAGAATATCCTTTTCGCCGCACCATTTCCTGCGAAATCGCAATAGAAATCCGAAGTTCTCGTTTTCTTTGTTTTTTTTAATCTCCCGTGCATTGTCGTTGTTAGTCTAGAATTATCGCCCTGGCTGCATGGAATTGATATCCTAGTTTGAGCTCCGTGTTCTCTTCCGCGCTCGGTGCGAATTTCCAAGTCGGTTACGTTGAGAAAGCATGCAAGTTTCGTCCTTGACGATTTGATCACTCTGGTTTGCAAAACCCGAGGTGTATCAGCCTCAAAAGGAGGGCAGTTCGAAGACGAGTCACGATGCTCTGTTACCATTCGAAGTAAGACCGCTGCAGTTGATTCGAGTCCAGCTCGATTTGATTTTCTCCTCGTGTCGATAGTCGGGCTGACTTTCGCCTCTTTATTTCGCGTTTTACATAGTGCAGGCAAGCTAAAACTTCCTACTCGGGGAAGTTCGTGGTGCACCTCTATTTTCAATACGATGATAAGGTTGCTGTACACGAGAAATTTAATTTCGGGCATCTTCCGATAATGTTAAAGGTTAGTCTTTCTTTCGTTCCCGATACCATTATTTGGTTGTCGGTCCACTATAAGTCTTTTCCTTTATGTTTAAGAGCTGTCTACCTTGCATATTTCGATTGACCTTTGCAGAGTGAACCTTTTTTGTCTCTTGTCAGTAGTGGGGATTTTCTTGGTTTTCTGTTGCATCGGTTTGTCATCCTGGTCCAATCAAGGATTCTTCTTATCCTTACTGAGTGCAGTCCTTTTTTGATACCCCCAACATTGTTTCAAAGCCATCAATAGTTCCCTAAAGGAAAAATAATTTCAAAATGGCTTTCCTCTTTTAATTTCTTCCTGGTGCTACTTTGCTAAAATGAGGTTTCCAACATAATAAACTAAGTGGCAATTATGCCACCTTCTGCCATAATGAAGGGATTTTACACATCCGGTAGCACTTTGTTTCCTTCACCATACAGATTAAATCTCCCAAAGTTAAGTTTCCTTCTTTATACATTTCTGCCTTACTTAAAAGCATGTCGAACCACTGAATCTGCTATCTACGTGAATGGAGGTTTCGCAGCTAGATGATTGAAGCTAATGCTTCAGCAAAGTCTGAATTGGCTTTTTTGCTTATTTGCTTATTTGGGCTTGCACTTACTTTTCTTGCACAATCGAGATTCTTTCAATAGGTGTCCTTAATATTGAGATCAAGCGGTTGATAATATTCTCCTCTCTAAATTGCGAGGCGGCTTTCCTGCATTTTTCTCCTTGTAGAATTCTGTCTTATAATTTGTTGAACCTGCATTTTGCTAAACCTGCTTCATGCTAAGCTCCATAGACGACATTGATGAGAAAACCCAACAACCATGGGGAAATATCCTAATTTTCGGGTCTTTCACCCTGCTTTTGTGATGTTTCAACTTATCTGCCTTACTATGCAACGTAATCTGGGATATACCAGCATATGGTGAATGCTATTCCGTGTGATAATGACTCTGCAATCTCTTTAAATATTTCTTTTAGCTATTGTGCCAATGTGTTGTTCTTAATCTAGTATCTTGAATGCTACCGCTCAACTTGGTTGAGATAATGGTTGTGCTTGTCGTGTTGCTGTGTCTTCTGGATATTGGATATTCTTTATCTTTAGTCTGTACATTTTTGCTATTATTTTCCGTTGTAGTTAGAATGCTTTGGATTATGGATAAATAGGTGCATCCTTTCCATACTAAAAAAATAACAGACTATATACATGTTAATGGAGATGAAGAAGATCGGGCATGGTAGATGGTGATTGAATTAATCTGCCTTTCTTTGAGTTAATTGAAGTGATTCTTGATTTGGAGATGATTGTGAAAAATCCATATTGCCATGGTTGTTATGTAATGGTTGAAGATTCATTCTTCAATTTTGCTGCAGTCAAAGCTTTGCTACTTGAATGGTGCTGATCCGCAAAAGTTGGTTTCTTGGAAAGAAGAATCTTCTGAGATGGGTGGGTAAGTTATTTTCTTTCTGCATGTTTAACTAATGATATGGAGCATCGAGTATTTGCTGTATAAGTTTGGAGCATTGCATACCCACTGGATAGATTATGTGCTATTGTCTTTTGCTTTATTGAAAATGGAGATTAATTAGTTTATGCTATTGGCTTTTGTTTTATTTAAAACGGAGAGTAATTATCACTTGTTGACAAGCTCTTCTTTTGCTTTATTGGAAAAGGTGTCTCTTTGTAAATGAGCGCCCCCCCCAAAAAAAAAAAAAAAAAAAAACAGAAAGAAAGAACACAGCACACATGCACATGAAGTGAATGCTGTTATTTAGGGTGACTGTTTGCACATTTCTTTAGTTGTTTTGTATGGTGGTTGTGCCGCCATTGCTCTAATGTCGTCCTTTTGATTTTCCATGGTCATCTTGAGTGGAAACATTTAGATTCCTTATTGAAGTACGAACTTATTACACACTGAAATAACAAATTGTCCTTGTTGAAAGCAGCAAATACTGTAGAGATGCCTTTGTTTAGTCATTCTATCAAAATTTGACTGATTCATTCTTTTGAAGCTATTTCATCTTGAATGGGCTAGAGAGGGTGGTTCGTCTTCTGATATTGCCTAAGCGGAACTATGTAAGCACATTCCTTTGCCAATTTTTATTCATCTGCACTAGTGCTCCTTACTAACTATACTTTGGTAGGGGATTGGACACAAATGGAACTCTGCAAACTTTCATTATTTATCTTTTTTTTGGGCAAAGTTTGTTGTATCCATCAGCTTTGCTGTTTATTAATAAACACATACTTTCCATTTTCATTCGGCTGTTTATTTTATTGTGATGATATCTGAGTCCAATCTATATTTCAGCCAATGAGCATGGTGCGGAATTCATTTCGTGACCGACGTGAAGGATATACCGACAAAGCAGTAGTAATAAGGTTTCATTTTTATCCTCCGTGCATGAAGTTGCTTTTAGTCATTAAAGTAGTTCATCTATTTGTACAGAATTGCGTACAAATTTTCTGCTGTTTGACCCTAAAAGCGAGGGGTTCACAAAACACGGCATTGCGTGTTAATTGGTAACTATCAATGCAAGAGGCCGTTGTGTCAGAGAATCGCTGTTAAATGCCTTCACAGGTTTTTAGGCAATGATTAACCATTTTGCTGATTAAGTGTTGTTTAAATCATGCCTTTAACTCATGTTGCAAGTCAAGATTCTTATTGTTATCCCTATGAAATTGAAGATGCCATCAGTTCTGACTACTCTTCTGTTGTAAGAAGGCCCAGTTCTTGTGTCCCATCGATCAAGTGTGATCTTTCATGTGGTGATTTAAACTATAACTTTGTTTGTTATATTGGCCACTGTGGTGTGAGCAAATACCTTACCACTTTATATGGCCTCTCTCTCAGATATGGCAGCTATTCTAGGAATATCCATATGATTGGGACTATCATGGAATAGTGATTTTAGAGGAGTATTGTGTGAATAACTACTTAGCGCAATTTTTTTGGCTGTTGAATTTATGCCTAGCTGCGATTCGAGAAAATTAAGTCTTTTGTTTAATTATTTGCAAAATCTGTGTAGTCAAAAGTGGGTTTGCGTTTGTAAATTCTGCCTACTACTATGCCTCTGCAGCTTTCAAGGATTAACACTTCCTGGTCATTGTGGTGGTTTGAATTCTGATTTAATCCCCTTTCAGGTGTGTCAGAGAAGACCAGTCTTCTGTGACAGTTAAACTATATTACCTTCAAAATGGTAGCGCAAGACTTGGATTTTGGTAAGCTATTCTGATTCTTTAACTGGTGAATTAAACTTTCTCTCTTGAAATGGGATTTTAACTTTTTGCTCTAAATGGATATTTGCAGGATTCAGGCTAGAGAGTATTTGCTTCCTGTTGGCGTTGTTTTGAAGGTGCTGTAATTCTAAACTTCCAATAAGAATGTTTTTTCCCCTTTCTATTATCTTGGTTGTTTGTGGGACATTGAAAATGGATAGCTGATGCTTCGTTACTTCTTTGTTGGTTCATGAAATTTGTCTCTTTGTTGCTAGTTCAATTGACTTATATGTACAGTGGCAATATCATGTCATATGTTGTTTAATGGTGAATTGACCTGTCAAACTTTGTCCTAGATCTTTCATCTTGTTTATGAGTGTTGCCACCTTCTTTGGAAATTCTGCAATCTTGATGCATCTGAAGAAGAAAGTGGTGCCTGTTGTACAATTGTTGTGTGCATCTCTTGTATGTAGGTATTCACATGAGTGCAATCCCTCTGCATTCCAGATGTTAGAAGCTTTTCCTCCTTACCTGCTGCAAGAAGAAGGATAGTCATTTGTATGGACCTTACTACTACTTAGTTGATAGCCTTTCACTTTTAGGTTCTTAGTTAGATGGCACTCAGGTGCTCAGCTTGCTTCCTTCCTTCAGCTATCTAATTTCATGAAAAGATTTTTCATATACTTCCTTCTGTTTACTTTATAGCCTTTCATTTAATTAGAGCAAATCTTGTTTAATGCCTTAACTTCTGTTTGAATTTTGATGGAAGATTATTATTATTACTATTATCATTATTATTGTTATTTTTTAATAATAATAATAATAATAATAATAATAATAATAATAATAATAATAATAATAATAATAATAATATTATTATTATTATTATTATTATTATTTTTATTTTTACATTTCCTACTGTTTACTTTCTAGATCCTTCACTTGTTGCTGGAAATTTCCCGTTTCATGAATCATTGAGTCTTGGATCAGAGCCAGGAATGGTTTCTTCTGCCATCAAGTTTTTATTCACCCGTTTCACCTTGACCTTATTTGATGGTTGTGGAACAAGGGTTTGGAGACTGTAGGACAATGCTGTAGTGGAGTTCATTTTTACGCTTTAGAGTTTGAGAAGGTGTATGCAAATTGATGATTTTGCTTCCACTCTTGGCTGGCCTGCTAGATTTGTTTGTCTATGTCCATTCCTCTATCTTTGCTGTACTTCTCTTCATGTTGTTGCTAATGGAGATCTTGACTTTCATCAACAGGCACTTATTGACACCAATGATCATGAAATTTATGCTAGTTTGACAAGTTGCTATAGTGAGAAATATGGGAGAGGGAAGGGTGTTGTGGGTACTCAACTTGTGAGAGAAAGGGCTAAGATTATACTTGATGAACTTCGAGATCTGACTCTTTTTACACGACGCCAATGTCTGCAACATATCGGTACTCTTGACATTTTTCACCGTTCCTTTTGCTTAGGTATCTGTTGTATGACTAACAAAGTTTTTGCCCTATATAGGAGAGCATTTCCAACCTGTTATGGATGGTCTAGAAAACGAAAGTTATATCTCCGTAAGTTGTATCACATGCATGGCTTCATTAAATTGTTTTTGATTTGTCTCTTCAATGGCGTAGTTCCCACCTTCATTTCTCTCTTCCTTCACAGGTTGCAAATGCTGTTCTTCAGGACTACCTTTTTGTCCACCTTAATAACAACTATGACAAGTTCAATCTTCTCATGTTAGCTTCTTTCCAACTCGCCTCACTAAGTGGCAGCATGATTTTCACTCTAATAGCTCCAGTTTTCATTATTCTTAATATGTTTCTGATTGTCTTTATCCTTCATCCAGCTTTATGGTGCAGAAGCTTTTTTCTCTTATTGACCAGACTTCAAGTCCAGATAACCCAGATTCTTTGCAAAATCAGGAAGTTTTACTGCCTGGTCACCTGATTACAATTTATTTGAAGGTATAGGCTTTGTATCTTCTTTCTTTTTTCTTGTCTTACTTATACACAGTACTGAAGGACAATTAAAACTTGAACTAGAGAAATGCAAAATTACATGTACTTATGCTTTACTTAATTTTAACCTTTTATTAATTGGGATTGTGGATACTGGTTTCTGCCATAAGCCAGCTTAATATCAGCCTGGTCATCAATGCAGATCACCTTGGTCAAAACCCACTTTCAATAGGTTTTGACCATGGGTAGACCTGTGGACTCTCAGCTCAGGTAAGGGTTTCGACTGTCTTTGGCCCAAGATGTCCCCTGCTTTCAGGGTTTGGTCCCAGTGCCCCTTTACAGTGACCCAGGTTGTGTTTGCTATTTCATGAACAAAAAAGATTAGTTAGCTTGCTGCTAGTAGGTTTTGAAATTTTGGCCTTTTGGTCTTTAGCGTGTATGCCAAGCAAGAAAGCAACATATTTATTTATTTATTTATTTAATAATAATAATAATAATAATAATAATAATAATAATAATAATAATATTATTATTATTATTATTATTATTATTATTATTATTTTTAAATTTTTAACAAAAGCAAGGCGCTCTGTAACATTCTAGTGGTCGAACTATTGATCTGCAATTCAGCCCCCTGATCTGCTTAAAGTCTTGCTAAATGTGGAGTGTTTCTAGCCTACATCCTTTAGGAACTAAAAATGCATGGTTGAAATTAATTTCTGCACATTTTACCTTATAGATGCAAAATGATGACTTAAAACAGGCAAATAGAAACATTATGGATATCTGATTGAACAGATAATAATATCTCGGTACTTAATGTGCTTTCTCAATGCAGCTGAAGCTCAATATATTTCATTGCTTGTTTGTTACTTCTCCAGGACAAACTAGAAGATTGGCTGCAAAAGGCAAAAAAGCTTCTTCAAGACGAGTTGAAGAACAAAGCTAAAAACTTTGATTTCTCTAGCTGTATGTTATAGTGTTATAGTACTCTCTCTCTCTCTCTCTCTCTCTCTCTCTCTCTCTCACACGCGCGCGCGCGCGCTCAATTTTGTGTTTCTTCTAAGGCCCTTGACTATTGTTGGAATGAACCAATTTTCCTAGGGAATATTCTGTTCATGCGCTATTAATTGTGCTAATTGTTGAAAAAGTGACGATTACCTTCAGTTGTTACTTTTAACTTCTCTCAGATATAGCCCCCTCCCCCTGCAATTCAACTGGGTTGGAGTTATTATTCTGATGACTGATGGAATTATGTGTTGGTTGTTTTTTTCTGGCTTCAGTATCTGAGAAAGAGAGGGATCTGTCTGGTTCATAAGTGCTGTTATTTTGTGTCCAATTATTGCCAATATGTTAAAGATATGTCTGGCTTGTTTGTCCTACCTTTTGGTTTGTTTCAGAGTTCTTGACCAGCGCTTTTTTGACGTGTGATTATGTAGTGGCACATGTTAAGAAGGTCATGGACAAAAATCCCGGAAGGCAGATTGGTTCAGCCATAGAAAATATGTTAAAAACTGGAAGGCTCGTTACACAATCGGGTCTGGATTTGCAGCAGGTGTGTATAACTTCTAGCTCTACACAGCATTCTTTTGATACAAATGAGCTCACAGTTCTCTTGTTGGTGCCTTATCTCTTTTATGATATTTCCTGCAAGCAAGATAGTGAGGGTGGTGAAGTGTATCATCTTATCAAACTTTGGGGTGTAGTTGTTGAAGCACTTTTTATGACTTGTATCTTGGCATGGACTTGAATCAATTGCAAGCTACATGAGACTTGCAACTTTTTTCTGCTCTTTAAATGGGTGTCTTTGCGTTCATAATTTTGTGCTTCTTCCTGTTGGTAGAGATGGAACAGCAGTAATTTCGTGGTGTTTTTCTGTATAGTTGTCTTTCAACTAGAGTGAGAACTCATTGCATGTTTCTTGTTGTTTTAAGGGAAGGGTGCTACTGCTTCTAGAGTTCTATGATGGTTCCCGTGAATACACTAGAAGCATAATAGGCTCCCTAAGGTGGATTAGAAATAGGAAAGCTTACTCCCAAGTTCTATCTTAACATTTATTCAGAAAGGGAAGTAAGCTTTGGCATGAAGACCCCCATTATTTGAAAATAGATCTACACTTACCATGAGGGTACCATACCCTTTGTACTTGGGCAAGCAAACCAGTTGGAAGCAAGCCGAAGTGAAGGTGGTGTGAGAAGGAAGAGCATCCAATTCAATGTGTTAAACAGGAAAAGCATGATAGGGGGCTGCTTCAGCTTGTGCCTCCTAACCTATTAGATTTGATAGACTTCATTCTTCTTAGGTTTCCAGAAGTAAAGCTGGCGACCTCATCATTGAAGAAAGAATATATTTATTTTGGAAAATGTTTTGCGTTCCACTCTTAATACCTGAAAGGACCACACTCTAGCACACACAAAAGCATTTTTTTATCCCAAGAACATATATACCATCTTTGTAAAGGATCTGTCGCTATTTAGAACATGTTACTGTTTTGTAGGTGATAACATGAGCTGCTTGAAGTCCCATTTTTTATTTTTTTTTTTTTTTTGGGGGGGGGGGGAATTAAGCAATAAGCCTTTCCTTCTCAAAAGCCAGCTATTATTACTTCTACTTGACAGTGATTTTTCTTCTTTTTTTTCTGCGCTTGGCAACCTACCTGAATCTTCCAGCCATTGCTAGGGGCTGCTATACCAATCAAGGAAACTGCCTTCAACTATAATCCAACACAGGCTTCGTGACTGCACACCAAATCTAGGAATCTGTTGCACATTGCAGTGCATGTCTTGCTTAAATTTCTCTTCCTCTGAAAAGGAACTGTGAGGATTTGTGAGACTCTTAGGTTTCTTCAAATGATGATAAGTGCTGGGGACTGTTTAGTCAAACTATTGGCTTTGATTTTATTTTTAACTCAGCACTTTGTTGGCAACACTAGAGAGTGCCCAAAACCAACCCTGTCAACATACTTAATTGATTTTGATTCGATCAAAAGCTCAAGTAATGAGTTCTAGGCCAAATAACCATATATATTTACACTAATCATCTGGTGTAAGAGACTATCCCGACATCTCACAAATGCATCCAAACATATGTTTCCTTTTTCTGTACTTTGGGGATTAATTTTCACTTCCTTTTTAGTCCTTAAAAACTAATGTCTTTCTAGATGTTTACATTTTTTCTAGCTTTCATGTAGAGTTGTCTGTGCTTTTTTACCAGTCCGAGAATTGTGAAGGTGATTACCTTATGCAGAAATTTCTAACATGTGGCAATTTGTTATTAAAGTTATAAAATGTGAAAGTAGGCAAGAAATAACTGAAGGATTTCTTCTTGAGTGGCATCTTGTTACTAACCTTATCACTTTATTTCCAACGTTAATTTATTTAATCTTGTCTAATATTTTTGTGAGGTTTTAGTTATGTCCTAGTCTAGCTTGACTAATGCTTGTATCCTGGATCTGCTTTAATAGAGGGCAGGCTATACAGTTCAAGCGGAGAGGCTAAACTTCCTGCGTTTTCTCTCACATTTTCGGGCTGTACATAGGGGTGCATCCTTTGCAGGGTTGCGGACAACGAGTGTTCGAAAATTGTTACCCGAGTATGTGTTGTTTGGTAATCAGTTTGAACGTATCTTAACTTTGCGCGCTTCTTCCCAATTCTGATTGCTCTTGCCTTGCCCTCTCTCCTTTTTCCCTCTCTTCATCTTTTGGCATTTTGCAGATCTTGGGGCTTTCTTTGCCCTGTACACACTCCAGATGGGGAACCTTGTGGTTTGCTGAACCATATGACTTGCACCTGTAGTAAGTTAGCATATCTTTTCAGATTGCTATCAAGAATTCTCTTATTCCATGAGACAGTTTGAATTTTATTAATCTTATGACAAAATTTTCTGGCCATTGTGTTTTGGAAACTGTTACAGTGTCTAGAAAAGTAGTTTTCAGAACAAGTTGATAATATTTGGTCTTCTTAACAAATTGACGATAACGAGTTTTTTAAGATGAGTGCCTTTAGCAACCATAGTCATCACCAGGGACCAATTTCCAAGATGTCTTGGGTCTTATTGTATTCTTCCTCCTTCCCCATCTTGTCAAATTTAAAAAAGAAAATATAAGTTGCTGAGAGCCAACACATTTTTTTTTTCTTTTAAAACAGAAGAAGTGCTTTTGTATGCTTCCAACTAGCATATAAAGGTTCCTGACATTCCATATATTTCTGTAGCTTTTTTCTTTGACTAATTTATTTATCATATGATGGCAACAAGCATCAGAGATGTATATTTTCTTTTTTTTTTTCAGGGATCACATCCTTTTTTGATTCAAAAGGAAACTTTCGAGATTTTGTCAAGATAAGAACTTCAATTCTAAATGTTCTGATTGGAATTGGAATGACACCTTCACTCCCCAAAATCGTCCAAGCTGGCCCTCCTGATGTTCTCTCGGTCCTTCTAGATGGGCGTGTTGTGGGTTCTATTCCCTCTGCTGAAGTTGAAAAGGCTGTTTCTTATTTGCGTAGATTAAAGCTGTCAACTACCTCAGGGGTCTGCGTTTCATCAAATCCTTCTGCTTTTGTAGTTTCCAACTGCCCCAATCACTGCTTCAATTTTTTATTTGTTCTCATTGCGGTACATCCAATTGCAGATTCCCGATGATCTGGAGGTGGGATATGTTCCTTTGAGCTTTGGTGGGGCATATCCTGGCCTTTATCTGTTTACAAACCCTTCAAGATTTGCGCGCCCAGTTAGAAATATATCTGCACCCGTAGATGGAAGCCAAAACATCGAACTCATTGGTCCATTTGAGCAGGTTATTTCAGGATGAGTTTTTTTGCTGGATATTCTTAGGTGGTCGTATTTAAAGAGTTTATGCAATTTTCAGGTGTTTATGGAAATTAGATGCCCTGATGGTGGAGATGGGGGAAGAAGAAATGAATTTCCTGCAACTCATGAAGAGATCCATCCAACTGGAATGCTCAGTGTGGTTGCTAACCTCACACCATGGTCAGATCATAATCAGAGCCCACGAAACATGTACCAGTGTCAGGTTTTCATCATTTTTCTTCACTTATTATCAGAAGTTTCTTATAGTTCTCCTGAGGCTCGAAGATGATCAGTGGGATCCTTAAGTAAATCTGGCTAATATTCTGTTGTTGTCTTCGTGATTGTAATTTCAGATGGCGAAACAAACAATGGCTTTCTCTTCACAAGCCATTCACTTCCGTGCGGACCAAAAACTGTATCATCTTCAGGTATATATCTAATTATTCAAATTTTGCAATGGTTTTTGTAATTAACTTGGTAAATGGCTCATCTGTTTGGAATTTATGCATGCTGATTTGTTAATTGGCATCCATGACCAACTAGCATTTCCTTTTGGAACTTATTAAGTGCATGAACTTGTTCAAGTCTGATTCGGAGGTTGGCGCACGCAGCTAATTTTGTTGTTGTTATAATCAACCAATGCATTTTTAGTTTGCAACTGTGGGTGCTGCTGGTGTTATTTCTCTTAGTATTGTTTCTCTGAACAAGTACCATGGGGCTTTGCAGACTCCTCAAACTCCCATAGTAAGAACAGGTGCGTACACAAAGTATTGCATAGACGAGTATCCGACCGGGACAAATGCAATTGTTGCTGTGCTGGCTTATTCAGGGTAATACTTGGAACTAACTCTAAAATTCAAGGTGATGGATATATTTGCTACTTTATTTTTTGTCCTTGAATATCAACCATATGATGCTATTAGGTATGATATGGAGGATGCTATGATTCTGAATAAGTCATCTGTAGAACGTGGAATGTTCCATGGACAAATATACCAGGTTTTTCTCTTTCTGCTTAAGCCATTTTTAAAAGAGCAAACTCCTGCGATTGCTTTTCCTACTTCCTGCCTCTTTAGCAAGTGAGCACATGTATTACCCTGTGTAACACTTGTTAAATACTCTTTCTTTATGAGCTTAGCTTTTCCATGTGGAGTGGATACATTTAACCTTTCCTATATGTCTAGCAAGTGAAAGTGGGCAAGTTTGTTCATTGGTATGACCTGTGAAGGAACACGTCTACAAAAGCTCATCAACATGTCTATCAAATTAAGAAAAAATTTCTCGATTCGTGTCAACCATTGATGCTAAAAATCCAAAGAGTAAACTCATCTAAAAGTTGACTAAATTGTTAGCTTGCCGCTGGCGTCAACTGACTCAATCCCCTGAAATGCTGTACTGCTCTTTCACAACATTTAGAAGATGTTAAAAGCAATTCCATGGTTTCTTGTAAAAGAGCAATATCAAACCTTTGATAACCATCACCATTGCATTTGTTCCCATCCTAGCGAATTTGAAGTCACGGTAGAGTAACATGTAAGACATGTTCGCCTATAATCTGGTAATATAAACAGTTCTTGGATGCCCTTTCCATCTTTAATATCAGGTTATTGGTAGGAGTGCGTGTAATTACTTAGTTTAAAGTAAAGTTGATAAAGCACTTGGTTATTTTAAAGCATTTCAAAGCCTATTAAAGTGTTTTACTTTTGCTGGTGTTAGCTGGATATAGTCTTATAAACATGCTTGGTTTTGGTCTTTTTCTCTACTTCTGTATATGGTGGTTCTGATCCCATGAATTTGTTTCTTCCTATTTGTGGATGGTGGTCTTGTTTTAGACATTTGCTAAATCCATAAACTGTAAGAAGCAGAGCCTGGTCTTATTGAATTTATGCATAGGATACTGATTTGTTTGTTTATGCATGCAATTTGTTACAACCTCCTGAACTGGATTTGTGCGTTGTTGTTGTTGTTGTTTGTTTGTTTGTTTGTTTGTTTTTTTTTTTTTTTTTTTTTTTTTTTTTTTTTTGGGTTGGGAGGTGGGGGGATCTTTATGGGCTGGGTTGTTGTTTGAACTGATTGTAATTTTGCTACAGACAGAGACCATTGACTTATCTGAGCAAAGTAGCAAATCTGGTCGAGAACAGAGGATGTTTAGGAGAAGTAACACTGATAAATCAGCTCACCCTTGGATTGATTCTGATGGACTTCCATATGTTGGTCAGGTCAACGATCTATATAATGCTTTCATCACTCTTTTCGTCCACTGAATCCTTTTTCTTAGAAATTGATGAACTCCTTGACATTGCTCTTTTAGATGATACATCCAAACGAGCCGTATTGCAGTGTATATAATGAGGTGACAACTACTACCAAAAACCATTTACGAAAGGGGTCGGAATCTGTGATAGTTGATTATGTGGCTGTTGATACAAAAACCAAGAAAGGTCTTCAAAAGGTCAGTGAACATGATGAACTTTTTTTAGTCTTTTCTTCCCCATTGATTTCTTCTAATTTCAGCATTAGAATTTCTTGAAATAATAATAATTTATGGGGTACTGGAGCAAATTCCTCCAGATAATGTTCTTTTGCCAGCTAAACTGATGAACTCTCATACTTTCTCTTGGAGTTGATCTTTTGGAAGGTGCTGGAGATAGTGGCAGAGATCCCATGAGAGGTGCCCAAGATATTAGAATGTTAAATTTCCTTGTCTCTCTCTCCCAACCTCGTTGATCTGGGAATTCAGTCTCTATCTGGAGAGAGAGAGAGAGCCCTATCTGGGGAAATCAGTGGTTCTTACCATAACTGCCATGTGTAGTTATCTTGGTGTAGCAGTGTGCACAATCTCTCTACCTACCTGAATACTCATAACTGTGTCTTTTGCTTGCTGACTGACTTGGAGGAGTTATGATCATGCTCTGAATGTCAAAACAGACATACACCAGTTCTGGTTATACTTTGGTCTGTGGCAGGATCTGACTTGACAAAATTGGGGGTAGAATTGGAGAATATGTATTGTTTTTAAACATTACAGGTCATTCGAGATAAAGAAAAAGGACTTAACATTAAACAAAGGAAAAAGAGGACTTTTAATGTAATATTGTATGATATTCTGAAAGATGGCTGACTGAGTACTGAGTAGTGTACCTTACATTTCAATTAGAGATAGGGGCGTCCAGGAGTTTTAACTGTTTTCTATTGTTTCGGCTCTCATGTTTATGTTGGCATTTCGTGGATATTCAGGCCTACTTGGATTTTAAAATGCTTGTTTAATCCCATTTAATATTTGGAGTCGAATTGGTCTTTTTGCAGTGTAGAATTTCACACGCATATGGTGTATATCAGCAAATAGGCTTGTTGTGAAATAGCTAGTCCTTTCGAAGGTTCTTCTTTGTGCATCATCATCTTTAGATTTAGCTGCATCCACTGATAATGCTTTTGCAATGCAACATAAATTCTAATTGCATGTTATCTTTCTTTCTCCCCTTTTTCCTTCTCCTCAACAAACTTTCACATGTGGAGCATGGGGTGGACCTTTTCTTATTATTACCTTTTGAGCAGGCAAATATACGTTTCCGGCATCCAAGAAATCCTGTAATTGGTGACAAATTTAGCAGTAGGCATGGGCAGAAAGGTGTTTGCTCACAGTTGTGGCCAGATGTAGATATGCCTTTTTCAGGAATAACAGGAATGCGTCCAGACTTGATAATTAATCCCCATGCATTTCCTTCCAGGATGACAATTGCTATGCTTCTGGAGTCCATTGCTGCTAAGGTACCTCTAACAGTAGAATAGCTTAGTTGGACTTTATTATGAATACAACACTTGGTTGAACTGAAGTTGTCGTTGTGTTGCTATATTTTATTGCTTAGTATAGGTGAGGTTTGAGATATACATAAATATACATGTAGAACTTAGAGAATTCAGTAATTTGTCTTGCAGGTGGGCAGCTTAGATGGTGAATTTGTCGATGCAACTCCATTTGCTAGCTCCACTAAAAAAGCTAACGGGGAAGAGAAATCTGAATCCGAATTGCTTGTGGATCAAATTGGGGCCAAGTTAAGGAAGAAAGGGTTCAATCACCATGGGGTGGAAGTGCTGTACAGTGGTGTCTATGGAACAGAACTCACATGTGAGATCTTTATTGGGCCTGTGTATTATCAACGACTAAGGCACATGGTCTCGGACAAGTTTCAGGCAAGTATCTCTTTCTGTTCCCTCCATGCACATGGGTGATTTCATGACACCATTACTTAATTGAAGGACGAGCTGACATGAAAACCTGTCAATTTCCGCCCAAAGCCTTTCTTTTCCTTTCCCTTTTTATATTTTGGAGGAAAGTAGGGTTTCCGGAGGGAAGAGAGGGAGAGAGGGGGGCGGGGGATCACAAAGGTGTGTTACAGGATAAGTTATTCAATTCCGTATTGGCCTACGCATGTGAAATCTATGATTTTAAATGTGCAAGGCATTACCAATCTGTACTCACTGCCTTTTTGAGATGTTAAGATTATGGTGTTGTCGACCATGACATGAAATAGTGTGCACTGAGTACCAAAACTTTGTACTTAAGATCCATGAAAATGCAACTCTTGATCCATAGGTGTGCTTATATGGAGCACAAATCTGTTTGAAAGAGTTGCTAAATTGGCATTTTATTCCCATTGTCATATTTGTCATCTAGGGCTGCCATCATATCCATGCATAACTGTGATAGCAAGGATTACTAACTAATGTTTCTTTTTTTCCTTTTTGGGGCTAAACGAAATGGATTTGTACTCTTAATAATTTGCAGGTTCGCTCCACTGGAACGGTAGACCAGGTCACACGCCAGCCCATCAAAGGAAGAAAACGAGGTGGAGGCATCCGATTTGGGGAGATGGAACGAGATTCCATGGTTGCACACGGGGCGGCGTATTTATTGCACGATAGGCTACACACGTGTTCTGATTACCATATTGCTGACATATGCTCCCTTTGTGGGAGCATCCTCACTACGGAGTTTGTCCAGCCTCAAAGGCGTCCAGGCCGGGAGATTGGAGGCCTCCCACCTATTAGAGCTCCTAAAAAGGTCACCTGCCACGCGTGCCAGACGAGCAGAGGGATGGAAACCGTCGCGATGCCTTATGTTTTCAGATACTTGGCTGCTGAGCTAGCGGCGATGAACATCAAAATGACCTTGCATTTAAGCAATGGAGCCGGAGCCTGATTCTTGCTGCTGTCTTTTCCAGGCGTCCACCCATTTTAGGTACTGCCAAGGGGGTGAAGGGTGCGTATCGTGTATATCACGTGGAGGCTGGTGCCATAATCATTGAGCGGGTTCCATTCGCATCCATTTGATCGACGGACAATATAATCTCTCTCCCCAGCAACAGAAGCACGGCGAGCCTGAATCTATCAGCGCAACAGCCTCCACGGAGAACAATTTTGTGTAGAAAGCCGGTTTCATAGGGAAAAACATTCACGAGCAATCTTCTCACGGCAATTTTTCTTTTTAAGGTTTGCGTTGTTGTAATTTCTGACAGAGGAATTGGGTTTTGGCAATGGAATTTCGCTATCCCATTTAGTATGTTCATAATCGTCGCCTATTATGCGTTGCGAACAACCAAAGTTTGCGTAAAATGACTCAACCAAAACTACAAACGAGAAATCAGCATTTCTACGCGAAAAATCATTTCAGAGATATTTGAACACTGGGGAAACTCTAGGTTGATGATATCAGCTCTTTAAGAAACAGTTATCATGAAACGGGTCCACTTGTGAAAAAGGATAATGCCTGGTCTAACAGTGTTCTCGATTGCTCATTGTGAAAAGATTTGATAGATTTTTGAATTTAATCACTAGACTATGCAAAAATGATGCAAAAGAAAGGGCTATATTGAATATTACTAATAATTGAGGAATCATGTTGAATAAATTGAAAGTTGAGCTGAAGTTCAAAAGAAAATTTTAAATAAGAATTCAAAATGAAGCTATTTTCTTAAATAAGGATTCGAAGTGGATGTCATCTCAAACATAAATTTGAAGTGGCTAGATTTGTCTTAAATAAGGACCTTAGTTCATCGGCTGGCCAAATGTTCTCCGGCCGACGAGCAAGTGACGTTTTCGGCGACCAGAATGGGGACATTTTTCTCCAAAAAATTAAAATTCCTAAAAACTTGAAAAAGAAAAAGAAAAAAGAAAACCAAGGCTTCATTCTTAAGAACGAACAACATTCGTTTTCCTCCCAGCTACTTCGTTTTCTCGTATTTTGAGCGCAAGCTCTCCAGCCTCAAATCCCATGCCGCCCAGCAATTTCGCGCCTTGGTCGCCACAGTGTGTTGCTGCGACTCTTCCTTAGAAGCCCCATGCCTTCTTGTCCCCATCCTGCTCACTTCCTCTCAAGAGCCCCACGCCTTCGCCTTCCTTGTCTCATGTCGAGCATCAATTAAGTGTAAGTCAATTTCTTCGCTTGGAACATATCTAATATTTGTTTCTCAATAAGTTGTGGTGTGATGTCATTGCTGGGGAGAGCCGAGTGCAACTTTATGCCAATTTTCATTCCTCAATCAAATACATGTGAGGCATGACTGAAAATTGATTCATGAAATTCTCAAATCTGAAAACGTTTCGACATAGATTGCTCGTTTCAATTGATTTGTTAAGAACTCTGATCCAATTCCAGTCATATTTGATTGTATTCAAATTGGTATGTCAATTTTTTCTGGTGTTTTTGTTCTATGTTTTGCATATTTCTTGTGACTTTTGGGCCCCGGCGATGTGTAGTCAGAGTAGAGAGAAAGGGTGATGTTGGCAGGAGAAGACGGCAAATGGTGCGCCCCCACCATCTCAATGCATTTTGAACTTTTCGTGGGCCACATGCCAAATTTTTTCTCATATTTTCTCTTTCGGTTACGTGTTTTTTTTTTTTTTTTTTTCCTTTTTACTTTCCGGCTATATGGTTTTTTCATTTTATACTTTCCTCTGTAACAGCTCAATTCCTCACCTTCCTGAAATCATGGCTAGGCCTGCTGCTACAGACGAATGCGGAAGTCAAGATAATCGTGTGGGCGAAAATAGGACGTGACTGCAATCGATCACTGTAACCTTACTCGCGATTATGCTCCCGGTAATGGCGATTTGGATGGAGCTGAATCCCCCAAAAATATTGCCCGAGTCTCCTATTGCAAAGAAATTTTTTCTCCCTTGTAATAGCATAACGTTAATTATGAGTTGTGGCCTTCAGCTAAAATGGTGGCTATTCACTGATTTGGCAGTCGTGCTGGCGTGGATCACCGTCATTCTAGCAACATGGTTGATTACATCGGTACGTCAACCTCCAATCATCGCCAATCACCAGAACATGACCATCGTCCTTTAACTCCTGCCATTACCATATTTTGAACATTAACCTACGAACATGATGCACCGACGTAATCCCTAGATGAAGATGCAAAAAGAAACCGTCATGTCCCTAGAGAATCCATAAGCATGACATTGACCTCGGCCATTTCCTCACTAGTGAATTCCACGGAGACGTCCTATTTTCGCTAAGGACATGATGGTCCTATTTTCTCTAAGTAGATCTTAAGTGGAGCTATTGCAACCACTTCATCATGCACCTAAGAGGCTTGACGAACTTTATCAATAATTGTATTAATAATAGTATTTTGAATCTCAACAAGCTTAGTTTGTAATGTAGAAAATTTCACAATTGTCTATATAGATAAAGACAAAGACATAGTAGTCTCCACTATATTGTTATCTTTAATAGTGTAAAAGTAGCTATTTTCTACAACTACGTCGAATTCCAGAAATTTTACTGCACGTGATTTCATAATTCTCATAAATCGATATTCCTTCAAATGACCTGGATAAGATATGAAATAACACTGAGAGATTCTGTAGTTCAACTTACTTAATGTTGGATTATATAATCTTACTTCTAAAAGACATTCCAAAGTTCGAGTTAAGTTTACATCTAACCCACAACTTAAAACAAGTCAATGTAACATTTTTTGTAGAAAATCAATTTAATGCATATTGGGCTGTTTTGTCTTATAGAAAACTTGATAAATTAATTTTAATAATCATACTTACTATCATGTTCATTATAATGCAGTTATGCCTTTTGACCACAGCAATTTGTTCAAGATTTTTGAGCATAATAAACTAAGTTACTATTTCATAATCTTTATTTGACGGATGGCCCTTTAAGTTATTAAGTATTACCATACAAGTTAAAATTCGTCATATCTGATAATCTTTAAGACTCATTTCAACTATTTATTGACTTTAGTCCGAAGGGAATTAAATCTATCCAAAGATTCAGACTTTCTTTCTTTAATCAAAAAGTAACTACCTAATTTCCTAGGGGAGTCATAACATTAAATTTAGTCTCAAATCTATCTTATTTTTTTGTCTTATAAAAGATATGAAAATTTAGGTCCAATCTCAAGTCCACCTCGAAATTTTTTTTTTTGTCCAAAAAAAATCATCAAACTTTCAATCTATTTTTAAACTTACATTGTAATCTAGTCCCAACTTAATGTGCTAGTTCCATGTTGATAACAAATTCACATCAGCGATGTGATATAGAAAATTATCTCCAAAATAAAACTATTATAAAATATGAAAACTAGAGACAATTAACGGCGATTTTTGGACAGATGGTTAATGGGGGCAGATTTAAGACTACGATAAAAATTGATGATTTTTCTCTTAAACCAGAAATTTTAAAAAAAGTTTGAGGTAGATTTATGATAGATTGTTGTGGTTTATTAAGACAAAGAAGAGTTCGGGGCAAATTTGGACTGAATCTAAAAGTTCAATTTCCAGGCAATATTTTTATTTGGGATAGAATTGTAATTCGACCTGAAGTTTGGATTTTTTCAATGAATTCGGGTATAAAGTAACAAATATTACAATATCAATAACAATTCATTCGGAAGGCATTCAGAATATTTTAAATATTTGTAACAGTATAGTAGGGTTTTACATCTGAACAGAGAGGGGTTTAGAGTTCAGACCACTTTCCCTTCTCGTTCCACCGCAACGACATGGCCACAAGCCCCGACCAGGAACCCACGAACTTGGAGCGACATGAATCCTCGGAAGATTCGGAGGAGGACGAGGAAGGAGATGATTGGAGGTTCGAGGTCGACGACGAGGACGAGGACGAAGACGAGGAGTCCAGCCCGAGCTTCCTCTGCTTGTTCTGCGACGCCGTGCACGGCTCGTGCGCTTCCCTGTTCGAGCACTGCTCGTCGGCCCACCGCTTCGATTTCGACGGCGTAAGGAAGGCCTTGGGTCTGGACTTCTATGGCTCGGTCAAGCTCGTCAACTATGTTCGCTCGCAGGTCAGTTCCGGTTGTTCGCCTGGGATTTGTCCTTGCGAAGGTTGAGATATAGCCAAAGAATTCCCTTTTCGAGTGTCTATTCTGTCATTTAAGGAAAGTCGCGATCTTGTTGTATACTTTTGTTTGTATGTTAGCTTGTATTGGATTTGGGTGTGGTTCATGTTGTGTGGTGTTTCAGTCTGACAATTCTTGAGGGAAGCTTCAGCTGGGTTCCCTTCATCTTTGATGACTGCGAGTTTCTTGTTCCAATTACTGATTTTAGACAGCTTGGTGGATAGATATGAGGGCTGAGGCTTCCTTCTCTCTATTTTCTTTCCTGCTAGGTGGCTAAAAATCGGTGTTGGAGCTGTGGGTTGGAATGCGTCTCAAATCAAGATTTACTGAATCATTTACATGAAGCAAATTCTTTGGAAGATGTCAAACTTCGTGTAGACGATGATGAATATCTCAATCCTTTCCTTCAAGAGGATCCACTCTTGTACAGCTTCGATGAAGACGAAGTGGGTGAAGATGACCCTTCTTCTATGTTAGTCGACAAAGAGGAAATTGTGAAGGAGTTGAGAGAACTGGGTATCTCCTTGAACTTTGAGTTGCCTGTTGACATGGTTGCATTATCTTCTGATCCTACAAAGGAAGGTGGACGTCCAGATTTTGCATCAACTTCCAACGGTAAAACAGACACAGCTGGTTCTATGAAATCCTCTAACCCCTTGAGCGGGGCAGCTTTTCCTCAGAAGGAAACAGGAAGTGATCTGAATTTAAGGGCAGAAGTCGGACCTTCCAATGGTATTTATGAAAATGGGAAAGGAGGAAATTGTTTGAAAAGGCTCACTGCAAACAGTGTCAGGACTGTGAACGAGAACTATTTTGGGGCTTACAGTTCATATGGCATCCACAGGGAGATGATAAGTGACAAGGTAATATCGATTTTTTTCTTAATCTCTGGCTGGTAAAGCTTAATAGTCTGTCAAAAAATTTTCAATATTTATTCTGGCTTGTTTTTCCAGAAAAAGGTTTCGTTGGGAAACAGATGGTTTTTTCTTTCTTTTTGTGCCATTTTTTTTCCAAGTAAGCTGGGAACTTCTTGCTTGATTTAGTGTTTCCGCTCTGAGAGTTTAACTTGATGTTCTCTGCATATGCAGGTGAGAATGGACGCGTACAGCCAAGCTATCCTGAGGAATCCTTCTCTCTTCAGTAATGCTGTTGTAATGGATGTAGGATGTGGAACTGGTATTCTAAGGTTAGTCAGCATATCTTTTTGTCAGATGTCGGCTCTTTATAAATATGCATTTATGTATAAAAGATTATCCTTATTATCGTGTATGATGTAAGTCATGGTCATAAATGAACTTTGTTCTATTAGCAAAATTCACGTGTTGCTCTTTGCTCTTCATTTCTTCTGTCTGCTTAAATTAATTATGATTCCTCTTGATTTTGGTGATGATATTGTTTGGTACTTCCTCCCAAACCACCACCAACAACCCCTCCCTTCCCCTCACCCGCTCCCCCGCCCCCCCACCCAAAAAAAAAAAAAAACAAAACAAAACAAAACAAACAAACAAACAAAAAGACCAAAAGAAAAGAAAGCTATTCTCCTGCATCCTTGTATGGATGTCAATACCTTCTTCAGCTATATTGTGATGATCTTACATAGAAGGCTCGGGTAGAATAGTCCTTACTTGTATAGGTCATGCTGCATTATTAGTTGTTCATTGTTTATTTTAAGCACTGTTATGTTCAGTATAAGAATACATATCTCAATATCTTTGTTGTGGTTAGATTGGCTCTCTTGGGTTATATAATCCTCAACCAGGGTATTCTTGTTGTGGGATGAGCTTTGCTGGGACCTTGGTCATGTTTTCTCTTGATTAATGTCTATCAATTGTGTGCACAGCTCACTCAGTTTATGTTACAAAAAAAGTTTTCTGCTTCCACTGCTGTTTGCAATCGGTTTTGATCTCTCAGGTCCCCTCTCCCAATGCTTTTGATTGGATTCCATCTTCTAGCAAGCGATTAAGATGCCTGAGTTTGTACCATCTATAAGCCGCCTGGCATTGCTTGCCCATATTGTTTTCTCTATTCGAATGGTTAATTTCAAGTGTCCTAAGTTTGATAATTTCAAGTTGTGGGTGTTCAGTTTATATCCCTCACTTATGATGACCTCATATTAGTAAATGACACCACCATGCTTACTTTTAAATTTTTCTTTATTGTTAGCTTATTTGCTGCTCAAGCTGGGGCCTCAAGAGTGATTGCAGTTGAAGCCAGTGAGAAGATGGCTGGTGTAGCTACTCAGGTAAAGTTTCACCTGTCAGTGGATCTCTTGTTAATTTTTGTGTCGCACCTATTAGTTTTTGTAGAACACCTATTTTTATCTCCCTTGTTGAATTCTCCACTTTTTCCATTCTGCTTGATCATTGCAGATTGCAAGAGACAATGGCCTCTGGCGGAGTGGGAGACCAGATGGATGTAATGATAGTTGCAAAGGCGTCATGGAAGTTGTTCATAGCATGGTTGAAGAGCTTGATAAATCCATACAAATCCAACCTCATTCTGTGGATGTGCTAGTCAGTGAGTGGATGGGATATTGCCTCCTATATGAGTCCATGTTAAACTCAGTCCTTTATGCACGGGATCGATGGCTGAAACCAGGAGGTGCCATACTCCCTGACACTGCAACTATAGTAAGTTGTTTTCTTTTTTCCATCTTAAATCCGTATGCTGATATTTGCTGCTACAGAGGGTTATGTAATTATCTCGGGTTTCTTTCCAGTTTGCTGCTGGATTTGGAAAAGGTGCGACGAGTGTTCCTTTTTGGGAAGATGTCTACAGTTTCAATATGTCTTGCATTGGCAAGGAAATTGTTGAAGATGCTGCTCGGTATCCTATAGTTGATGTTGTGAATGATGGTGATCTAGTCACTGATGCAGTTGTTCTTCAGGTTAGTGGGGAATTCCTCATGTTTATTTGTAATGATATGAAAAGCAGTTTCCTAGTTCATTGTAATTTATTGCACGGAGGGAAAGTGGGGTCCATATTTTTGTTCATCTGCTTGTTTTGCATCTATTTCTTCCTAGTCTGTCTCACTAATCCAACTGCAATTGTTTGATGAGCATGCTGATGGAGTTAGCTATCCTCATATTCTGTTCACGTTCCATTTAACCCGTCCAACAAACTAAATAGTCTCCTTATCTCACGAGTTGCGGCGATGCTGCTATCTGGGCTGGGATCGGATATCTTTTATTTGCTCTCTCTGTCTCTCTTTCTCTCTCTCAACTTATTATTGATCTATAGCTTTGAAATGGTGGTTTTTATTTTGCTTCAGGCTTTCGACCTTGTTACAATGAAGCCTGATGAAGTGGATTTTACGTCAAATATCGAGATAGTTCCCAAATTGGCTGGTCTAGCAGACAAAGAAGGCAAACTGACCTGGTGCTATGGAGTTGTATTGTGGTTTGAGACTGGGTTTACCAGCAGGTTTTGCAAGGATTTTCCAACCGTGTTATCCACTTCCCCAGCTACCCCTAAAACTCATTGGGCACAGACAATCTTGACGTTTCGTGAACCTATTGCTATGTCATCGAGGAGGCCCTGTGCTGACAAGCTTGCTCCAGTTGGTACTGATGCTTGTCCTGCCGAGAAAATTCGCTTAAGAATAAGCATAGCACGTGCTCCTGAGCATCGCAGCATCGACGTATCCCTGGAGGCTGTTGGTATCGACCTGGATGGTAGGAAGAGAAATTGGCCCGTGCAAATATTCAATCTATGTTAGCAGTTGAATTTGTTTATTTCCTCCAAGATTCACTAGCCTTGTTCTCTCTTCTCGAAGCCTGGAAGGCTTGCAATTTTGTCTTTATAGTACCAAGCACTTGGATCATTTTAGTTTTTTTCTGCTAATTGCCCGAAAAGAGAGTTGTTTATTGGGAAAATGTGAATGCCTTTCTATTCACGGGCATATAAGACCTTTGTCAATATGAAATTTGAATTTTACCAGCTTTATAGTGACTCGATGTGGATCGTTCCGGTAAATATCAATTGCTTAACCACAAATACAAGTCAATAACTTATCAATCAATTGCGCAATTGCAAATGTTATGTAATATTATGATTCCATAGATAATTATTGTTGTGGCTTGATAGTTGATATCAACAATCCTAATGGCTTTGGATAAATATTTATTAAATTGCCAATAAAACAGACGTTGATTAATCTAAGGTAAGCTGGAAACTTTGTTTCATGAAATATTTTGATTTAATATCGGCATATTAGTTTATCTCATTAAACAACATAGTTGGTTTAAACTCATGATTATGTTACCTTTTAATCTTCATATGATAGGTTCATTATAACCCATAAAACTTGTCACGAAAGTATAATTGAGTCCTAACATTTGTAAAAGTGCAATCAAATTTTAAAACTTATCATATTGATCCAATCAAGTCACTCCGTTAATATCGTCAATTTAATTAATCGAAACTGCGATGTGACATTTTTAAATTAATTTCTCTCATTTTTTATTATTATTT
Source organism: Eucalyptus erythrocorys (assembly GCA_014182555.1). Lineage (NCBI taxonomy): Eukaryota > Viridiplantae > Streptophyta > Magnoliopsida > Myrtales > Myrtaceae > Eucalyptus > Eucalyptus erythrocorys. The sequence goes on from CM024603.1 coordinate 43,960,019, forward strand.
TATTCCAATATTATTATTTAAATTAGTTTAAAAAACAAAAAAGAAAATCTAAAAATTACTTCTCTTTTGTGATCAATTTTAGGACTTTTAGGGACTTATCCAACTTTCATTATTGATTTTGCACAAAAAAGAAAAAAAACTTTCATTATTGATTATACCAAAATTCCCGGTCCGCACCTTATATTTCTGAAAAGAGGCCGGTCTGTGTTCGTCAGGCCGGTTTGGCGGTTCAGTCCCCGGTTCATGATGATGGGCCGGTCAGCCAACATTTCCCAAGGGTCCATTTTTGCCTGATTGCATTCGCTATTTAAACGAAAAAAGAAGAGAGAGGAAGAGAGAGAGAGAGAGAGGAGGGAATCTGCTGGAGCGAAGAGACTGGAACGCAGAAAGGAAAGAGAGAGAGAGAGAAAGAGAGAGAATGGCGACGGGAGGGAACGGAGGGGGAGTGGAGTGGCACTTGCGGCCCCCGAACCCGAAGAATCCGGTCGTCTTCTTCGACGTCACCATCGGCACCATCCCCGCCGGTCGTATCAAGATGGAGCTCTTCGCCGACATCGCCCCCAAAACTGCTGAAAACTTCAGGTCTCCTCTCTCTCTCTCTCTCTATGTTGAGTCGTTTTTTATGCTTCTTCTTTTTCCTCTCCTTTCCCCGCGAAAACCCTACGAGTGGTTCTGATTCAATGAGTTTATTTTGTGAATTTTCCAGGCAGTTCTGCACCGGGGAGTACAGGTAATTCGACATACTCGAACTCATTCATCATCAGGTTTACTTAGCTTTCTACGTAATTAGTGTCCCTTATGTTGAATCTGCCTCAGAAGAGTTTTCGGGTTATACATTTTGATCCGATATGAGAGCCGGAGTGCGCAAGTTTTTTGAGACTTTAGTAGTCTCCCGCTCTTAAAAAAAGTCTTCTTGCATATTATGCTTGTCCTCGGTTGGCTTCCTAGATTGGGAGGTCGGTAACTTGTCGTGCGTTTTTCATTCTTCTGGGTTGTGACCCGTGAGTCAGAGTGAATGAGCTCCTTTTGCAAATTAGCCCCTTATTTCCTGGCGCACATTCTTTTATTGGCTCGAATGCCTTATGAACTTGGTGGCTTGGCCAGGTCAAGCTTAATCCTAGTGACTCATTTGCTTCGATGATTGCTGTGGTAGGCAACACCATCATCCGGTTTTAGTTGGGTCGAGATGCATTGTTTTGATCATTGGGTCGGGCAATTATCGTCTTCCAGATATGACTTTGTTGTTGCCACTTGCCAGACCATGTTTGTCTTATAATTTTATATTATCCGACTGCTAGTTCAATATTTTCATGCAATGATCAACTTCCCTAGCACTGGCTCAAAAAATTTGCGAATCATCTTTGTATTTATTTGGATTGGCAAACGTGAAAGTGCTATCTTTAGGACACATTTACAGCTTGTCGGTGGTCCATTTATCTGCTGACGGATGGATCGTAAATTTGTGGAATTTTCTTCTTACTTATTGGTTATCTCTGTGTCTTTTGGACTAAAATTGGCAGAAAAGCTGGTCTTCCCGTTGGGTATAAGGGGTGCCAATTCCATAGGGTTATCAAGGATTTCATGATTCAAGCCGGTGACTTTTTGAAGGTAGACCTGATAACTCCTGAAATTATGTTTTGATCTTCAACTTTCGGTTTAACCAATGGAACTGCTTAGCCAAGATTAATGGAACTGGTTCCTGGATGGCCATTTTTCCTTTGTTTCCTTTTTATATTCCCAGCTGACAGTCACTAATAAGGGGGCATGGTATGGCGTGCATTTGTGTGTGTGGACATGCATAAGCGTATTACTCTGAGCATAAAAGAGATGGCAAAAGAGATAGTATCCTCAAATTCTTGTTTTGATATATTCCTGTAATTGCTACATATAGAACATTGTTTAAATTTATATTAGTTATCGCTTTGGAGTAGTCCCTTACTGCCATTTTGAGCTGCAGAGGATCCTTGTTATATTTGAACTTATTTTTTCTAACCCGGGAGACTGAAATATAAGCCACTTTACCATTTGCAATGAGAGTGGAAATTTGCTTTCCTGTGTAATTCTTTGAAAGCCAATGTTTTGCTTCGCAGGGCGATGGAAGTGGATGTATTTCCATATATGGCCACAAGTTTGATGATGAAAATTTTGTCGCCAAGCACACCGGTCCTGGTTTATTATCAATGGTATATCCGTGGCTCTAGCTCTTGTCATGTTGTATTATTAACTTGTTTTCTTTTATAGAAGATCTCAAGCAATTCTATTTAGTTTTAGGGTTTTGCCATTTTGAGCAGATTATATGTTTGGAGTCTGAATCTTGTTGCATATCCTGGAAACTTTCTATTCTGCTGCCTAATCTGAGAAGTTCAAATCATCAAGTCGTGAGTTAATTATCTGTTACAGCTTTAACATCTGGATCTAGCATTTAGAAAATTGTTGTGGTGTCTCTTTCAGTCGCATGGATCTTCTTTCAATCGGAGTCTCTTTTGTAATCCATACATTAGGTTCTCAAGTACTGCGCCAGTAAATTCGGTTTTCCTTTTGGATAGTGGTAACGGCAAATTTACTTCTTTCTCAGGCCAACAGTGGACCCAACACTAATGGATGTCAGGTAAATCTCTCTCTCTCTCTCTCTCTCTCGTGTTCTCGCACCAACTTTCACACTCTCTTCATAAGAGAAGTAATTGTGATGGTAGTCTATATTACTGGTCCATGTATCATATCAATCGGCACTTGTTTTCAATGGTTATTAGGGCACTAGATAATTTATGATAGCAATTTCAGCTTATCTTAGCTTTTTGTGGACACTGGACATCATTTTTGACATGTACATCTTGCTGCAGTTTTTCATGACCTGTGCAAAGTGTGATTGGCTCGATAACAAGCACGTCGTCTTCGGGGTATGACCACGAAAACTAGCCTTAAATGTCTTTATTTCTTTTCCTTACTGAATTTTAGGTTATCCAAAGAACATACCTCTGTTGAAAGGATTCTGAATCATTAATGTTTTTGCTCATGTAGAGAGTGCTTGGCGATGGTCTTTTGGTTTTGAGGAAGATTGAGAATGTAGCTACAGGACCCAACAACAGGCCTAAACTGGCATGTGTCATTGCTGAATGTGGGGAAATGTAAATCTCCAGATTCAGTTTGGTCCATTGTGCATTATCATCTAATCGAAAGAAGGGTCTCTTTATCATATTGAGGCACTTACCTTTGGAGAAGAATGCTTGTTTTCCTCTGTGATATTCCTGCGATCCTGATGGATATAAAAATGGACGGAAGATTTCATCCTTACCAATCTCTCTCTCTCTCTCTCTCTCTCTCTCTCTCTCTCTCTCTGTGTTTGTTTTTGGAGTTAATAAGAAGTGTTTTGGGTCCTTTTGGGCTAGCTCGAACCTTTGAAGGATCTTGTCTATCTGCATAGTAACAAAGCAAAGGAAGCCTCTTTTCTTAGGCTTAGCAGCATGAAGTCCTGATATGCTTGAATCGGCGGAAGATGAATGGAGAGGGAAGCAGGAGGTAAGTAAAAGAAGGAGACTGAAGGAGAAAGGATCCTCCTTAAAGGACAGTATCGACGGAGGATTTGTCTTCCACTATGGGACAAGGGTGTCCCGGGTATCCCTTCAGTTGAAGTGTCCTCAATGGGCGAATTGAGCCGGCTCACGTACGCCGAGCGGCGGTCTGCCCCTATTCCGAGGCTTTCGAGATGGGGTCTAATGTACGTCTTAGACTTATGCCTGGGTCTTGTGGGGGTCGATATTGGGTGAGCCGCAGTAAGGTTACCTAACTGGAGCTTCAGGCTTGACCCCCTGATTGGAAGTGAAAAATTTTGACCGCGTCAAATACAATTGGAGTTTTCAATTTTCGCTATCAAATAGTGAAAGTGTTCATTTTTTCTCTTGTTCTACCATTTAATCCATTTGTTTTGCAAAAAATAAATAATTGAAAAACATTTTTCTAATAATTATTGTGTGTATCGTATGCAAAATGGATGAACGAAAAATATCTTCATCATTCATGAAAATATTGAAATATTAATTATTGTCGATATTGAAAACATTTCTCTTTGACTAAATGTTTGGATCAATAGGATCTATCGTTCTTAGAAAAATGTTTTTCTATCCAATCAATTTTTGCTAAACAAATGGAGTCCTAAACTCTTAAAGACCCTATACATTTTGGAGTTTGGGATAGCATGAAAAGAATTTGAAGTTAGTGGATAGTGTAAGATGTGATTTACTGTTGAAATTAGATGGTGTTAAAAAAGGGAGTTTGGGATAGCATGAAAAGAATTTGAAGTTAGTGGATAGTGTAAGATGTGATTTGCTGTTGAAATTAGATAGTGTTAAAAAAGGGAGTTTGGGATAGCATGAAAAGAATTTGAAGTTAGTGGATAGTGTAAGATGTGATTTACTGTTGAAATTAGATGGTGTTAAAAAAGGAGAAAAAATCATGAAAAATCCAAACAACGCCCAAACTTTAGCTTTTAAGGTACAAATGCTCTAAATTTTTTTTTTGACGTCAAAAATCTCAAATTATACTTTCTTGGGACTTAAAAAACACCGAACTTGTATTTAAGCTATATGAGCGACGTAAATAGATTTTTAGAAGCCCCCTTTTTTTTCTGTCAATTAACAACCCTTATTGACGAAGGGTAAATATGTACCAAGAAAAAGTATAGATAAATATGTCATAATTAATATAATTAATTTTTTTTTTACTTGAGAGAAAAAGTAGATTTTTTTTTTTGTCCTATTTTGTACATATTTTACTCTTACTCTAAGACTTTTATTTTGCCTTCTCCTTATAGGGTATGGGAGTCGAAACCACACCTGAAACTAAATCGTCCCCATCCTAATCTCCCTCGGAATTCCACATTTTCCCCTTCTCATGTGAGAAGAGTGGCTGTTGGAGTAAATTTGAGTGGTTAAGAGAGCATAGATTTTAAGGCTTTAAAATGGGCAGACATGGATAAAACAGTAAAACTCCCTCCCATTAAAGTCCGATTTCGGTCGAACCGAAAACATCCGGTTCAAAAGGCCGGGCCATCAACACTGGCCCAAAACCCGGTCCGGTCCGAGCATTAAGCCATGAGAAGTCGGAAGAGCGTGGGGGGTGCCTCCGTCTGCGGTCTTCTGCTCTGCTGGGGGAAGAAACTGAAGCTCAGGTTAAAGAGCGAGCGAGCGAGATTTCGACTCAGTGAGTCCGGGGGGGGGAGAGAAGGGAGGAGGAGGGGAGGTCGCAACTGAGCCAGCCAGCCAGCCAGCCAGCCATGGCGTTTACGTTGAGGAGCGTGAAGGTGCCGCCGAACTCGGCGAGCCTGGAGGAGGCGAGGCACCGGGTGTTCGATTTCTTCAGGGCGGCCTGCCGCTCCATCCCCACCATCATGGACATCTACAACCTCGACGACGTCGTCACCAAGTCCCACCTCCGCTCCGCCATCTCCGCCGAGATCCGCAAGAACCTCCACGTCACTAACCCTAAGGTCCCCCCCCTCTCCCCTCTCTTTCTCCGATCCTGAATTTTTACATCCCCCCCTCTCGTCGCTCTCGCTACGTGGCCTCCCATTTGCGTCTACGCTCGCTAGGTCGGGGCGGTGAATGGCGGCGAATCGAAATGTGTGGTTTGGTTGATCGGGGCTTAGATTTGCGGTGAAGGATAGAATAGAGTTGGGGGCGGCGTTCTGGAACCCGTTGAAATGGGCATTCGTACTTGTTTTTGGAGGCGTCAGTTTCGTGCCTACCTTTATCATTTGGCACCGGTGTCCTGTTGCGTTTTGGCTCTCTGCCGCCGGTCCAATTGCTCATAGATCCCGTGTTTTTTCGAGCACGGTTGTTATGTTGTATTGGAATTCGAGCTGCGAGTGGTTCAGTAGGCTTTTATTGATTCTTCCTGTAAAGGCATATGGAGTCTGCAGCTGACAGGGATTTTCTCGGTATATGATATTGTTCTAGATGTGTGAAAAGTGATCCAATTTTAGCCTAAATGCTGCTGCAGAATCCTGCACCCTGCAAGTATTTCATTTGTCTTAGTGTTTATGGAATGGCGTTGTATAATTGGTCAGGTGTATGCATCTAATTAGCTGGTATGCTTGACAATTATGCATGGATGCACAGGCTGTGTGAAGCAAGCAATGGTATCTCTTCATGTGGTTCTGGTCATTCCTGATTGGATAAACGTTGAACTTGATTTTGAAGTGTCACTTAGGAGCACGTATCAGGTTTAATGGTGAATGTTGAAGCCTCAATTTCGAATTTCCAGAAAATGGCTGTCATGGATGAGTCTTTTCAGCTGATTACTTTGGTGCCTCTTGATGTGAAGCATGTGGTGAAATTACTCTTAGCAACTATATTACGAAGTGCATTCAGTCCTTTTCTGATATCTAATAAAGTTATAGAGAGGAGGGGAATTCTCAGTCTTCAATACTTTTAACACAAAGAGTACCTGTTCATGGCACTAACTTCAAAAAACTCCATTGAGACAGGAAGTGAATGATGCTTTAAATTAAGGTTGTGTGCATATTAAGTGCTGCTTGTCAAGTAGTCATATAGTTGGCTATTCCCTCAAATGTTTGTTCTGATTTTTTATCTTCGATGATGCTGTCGATGCTCACCTTTCTTATGTGCATCAAATGATTTGGATAACCGGTTTTATTTCGTCAGGGCTTAAGGCTGCAATTTAAAAAGAAAAAAAAACAAAAACAAAAGTATTGTCTGTTTGAGAAAAGATCATGAATGAATTTTATCGCTTACAGAAAAAGCGTTGGCAATAAGACGGTCAATTGAAAAGATGATCAATCATGTTGATTCAATCCCCCCCCAAAGCCTCTCTTCTTTTTCTTTCTTCTCTCTATTCTCAGACTTTTGCTCTGCTTTTTGCAGAGCACGGGAGTCAAACGCCACACCTATGATACTAGTGTCCCCACCCCCCCCCCAATTCCCTTATCACTGGGCCATGCCCAGTGGGTATCATGTCAACTGTTTAACTGTTGATATAAAAGTCAAATCATTGTTACCTATTGCTTCCAATTTAGCTATGACAGTTGGCTAAGAAAAATGGAGGATGTTTTGAAATAGAATAATCAAAGTTGGATATGCACTTCTGGTTGAGCTGTTGCATATCGAATATTTCATATTGCATAGTGGTGATAGAGTCGCCCGCATTCTGATAGTAATAAGCTGCAGGTGATTGATATGCTTCTCTTCAAGGGGATGGAAGAACTCAATAATATTACAGAGCATGCTAAGCAGAGGCACCACATCATTGGCCAATATGTGGTGGGAAATCACGGGCTTGTGCAGGATTTAGGCGCAAAGGAGAAGGGCATGTCCGATTTCCTGAAAAGTTTTTATAAAAGCAACTACTTCTGAGCTTTCATCAGTGGTATGTCTCGCTAAAGATTGTGATTTCAGGTGCAAACTTCTGGAATAAAACTTTGTACTTGCAATTGCTGTTCTACCTTGGGGGTAATCACCCTTTTCAGTTGAGAATTCGTTTGACTTTATGTGTACTATATTCTTTCGGTTCTATTCTCAGTCAGTTGCTTGCATATGTGAATTATGTCAGCTCCAGACACGCTGGACTAGAACTGAGTAGGGCATTCAAGCATATTTATGTGTTGCAGTTTTGCTTGGAGAAGCTTGTCAATCAGAGCTCAATATTACTCATTAAAATTGTTTTCTTAGTCTTGAAATAGGAGGAAATTCAGGGAAATGAGGCAATTCTGCTTTAAGTCCCTGAGAGCGGGACTGTTAATGCATTGGTTTAACACATAGAAATGAACAGATCGAGTAATTGTCTTGAACATTGAAGGATCTTAGAGCTGGAGTCCAAGAGCCCATCTCCCACGGCTTCTACTTCTCAGATGAATTCTCATTGATATTGCCCTTTAGCATCAAAACCTTACGACATAATCTTGTCTTTCTATATATTTTATAGGGAAAAAACCACGAAAAATCCCAAACTTTGACTCGTGTGACACATTTACCCCAAACTTTTTTTTGTGTCGTGAAAAACCCCAAACTTTCCAAGTGTGACACATTTACCCCAAAATTGAAGGGTATTTTGGTCTTTTCATTTTTAAAAATTTTTTTTTTTTTTTTTTTTTTCTTCTTCTTCCCTCCGCCGGCTGCCATGGCGGGCGGAGGGAAGCCGGTGTTCGGCGAGGGTCGACCGACGCCGGCGAGGGCCGCCCTCGCCAGATCTGGCGTTAGGCGACCCTCGCCGGAGGGAAGTCTCGCCGGACGCCGACTTCCCTCTGCTGGAGCCGGCGGAGGGAAGAAGAAGGGAAAAAAAAAAAAGAAACTAAAAAGACAAAAATGCCTTTATGGGGTAAATGTGTCACGGTTTAGAAAGTTTAGGATTTTTCACGGCACAAAAAAAAAGTTTGGGGTAAATGTGTCACACGAAGTAAAGTTTGAGGTTTTTCGTGGTTTTTTCCCTATTTTATAAAGACAATTTTCAAGTTCGGTATCCACCCTTGATATGACAAGAATACCCTTCGTTTCAATTTTCAAAGTGGCAAAAAGTAACGAGCATATTGATTATTATTAACGAAAACTCGATATCTTTGAGCTATTGCTTACTAAATCTTCTCCTATTTTAATGTAGCATGGACTCATTACTGACGGTCGTGTCCCTATTTTCGTCTTCAATTTGGCATTGCGTGATCCGAAAGTAAAAGTTAGCTCCTCTCTAAATTATGCAGGTCTTTTGGCTTTTTTGAGCTGACATATGGAATATGATGAGAATAGTCGCGAAATGCAGGAGTTGCATATATTTTAGTCTTTACTTATATTTGGTGAAGTACGAAGCTAAAAATTTGCAAATTACAAGTAAAATGTCTTGTTCAAATGGTTTAGGAAGAATTCCCAATATTCCCCTCGCGTTTCACTCACAAATCAGTTTATGTTCATAATTGGTCCTCGAACTCTTTACGTAAATATTACCCTCGTTCGCATCTCACAGGGTAGAATAGCGGTGAGAGCATTCCAAAAGAAAGGATCCAATTACACGTCGAGTGTTTTACAAGTAATGGGTGAGAAATTAAAGAAGATATTTGTAGTTTTTCTAAAATTCCCAGACGCACTAGAATGGAATGGTGGCCGGGATGAAACCAGGCGATAGTCGACACGTCAGGAAAATTTGCTCCTTTACTTTATGTTCCGTGAGCCATACTTATCTGTCGGAAGGAATATACTATACAACTCGTGCGTTGCCGGGTACCCACGGGCCACCACCAAGTTTTCATTAACAAATTTGTGATGATTAGAAAGTAAATTTGGATTATCAGAATGATTCGAAGTGCTTCCTTTAACAATCTTACCACATCATTCCAGAAACTGCAATGATAGTTGCACCAATTATTAGATGACTAATGAACAAGAGTGCCTACACAATTAGCAGTATCTTCAATGAGAACAATGCAATCCCAACCTATGATAGCTTAACATACCATCAATCAATTCTCTGTGACTTCGTGTCTAAGAAAGAAAAAATAATTATAGCCAAAAGAAAAAAAAAATTGAAGAAAACTAGAAATAAACCAGTTCTAGGTCCGAAACTACTTCAAAACTGATAGCTTCCTAATAATCACCAATGTACATGTCAGCCTGCATAGACCGTGACCTCTTCATTCTCTTGGACGGGCAAGCCAAAGGGAACTAAGGGCCCGAAGTCGGGAGAAATAATCATGAATTGCAAGGAGTGCGCGAGCTGACTGACGAGTCGTTAATAAGCGATTCATTTGTTGTAGAGTCTGTTGCCGCAGGTTGTCAGCCTGGTGGCGGCAATCGGAAATAGTTAAAATCCAATTCAGAATAAAGCCAGAGGCACAGAACAACAATACCCCAATGAAAAGTTGCAGGAAATACATGGCAGCATGAGATCCTAGAATCAGTCTTAGGGGCTCTTAGGATGTTTACCTAGACCTTCTCACTGGTTCATTGTAAGGATCATAAATAGCTTGCAATCGAATTGAATAGTGTGTATCAATAAAAAGGCGAATTTATGCTACAAGTTTATGAGATTTGTCCTTACAATCATTTTTGCATGAGATTTGGTTAACAGTTGATTCCCTCTAAATATCTACAGCAGGATCTTTTATTATATGCTGCCATTGTCAAATCAAACTAATAGTAGAGAAAAATCCAGAAAACTTGGTCTGACTTTCTATTATGAGCTATATGAAAATTTCAAAATCTTGGACGTCAGTTCGACAGCAAGCTACATAGATATGCTAGACATTGAAAACTGACATGCAGTCAAAGATGATATGTTCTTTCCTTCAATCAATGGAAAATCCATTTTGAAAGGCCAGGAATAAACTTCTCGTGTGATACCAAAGGAAAAGTCTATAACACAACTCTAGCACCCAAAAAGAATGACCCAATCCAGGTTTGTGGGAATTCAATATGAACATCCAAAGAGATCAGAAGATTGATGTTATATTCTTTTTTGGTCAGCAGATTGATGTTATATTACCTGGCGGATAAACCCATCAAGTGTCCCTAGCTTTCCCATAGCCATCGCCATTTGACCCATGTAATTTGCCACATTGCCAGATGAACCCGCAGAGCCCAGAGATCCGCTGCACAATGTCTCAGCAAGAGATTGCTGCAATGCTTCCATTCCCTGAGACAACGCGTCTTCTGCCTGCTGGGAGGATTGCTGCAAGTTTCCGATACCCGTCAGCTGCTGCTCTGTCAGCGGCTCCAACTGATTCACGAGAAGCTGCTCAAACAAATCCATCAAGATAATTATGCAGGTGTCACATCAGATGTTGAACTTGCAAGATAATTATGCAAGAACATGCAATCACATTATTCATATCAACCCACATGCTGGAAGTTAACAAACTACTGTCTGACTAGGGAAACAAAAAAAGCTACTGCAGAAATAAGGCCGCTTTAAGTTCTAGGCTTGCTTTCACTTGGGAAGAAAAGGGTACCATGCATAGGTGCATGAAGCGCCAGGGGAGTGGCTGGCAAATGTGTTTCATACACAACTAGTACACAATTGTCTCATGAACCAAGTTTGCAGATGAGTGATCCAAGGGAGTGGTTGGCAAATGCACTTCATACACAACAGGTAGACAATTGTCTGATCTACCAAGTTTGCAGATGAGTGATTATTATATTCCAAGATTGGGAAAGGAGAGAACAAGGCCAAGTCATGTCATGTGTGAGTGAGTAGTGAACAAATCAATGTAGGGTGGTAATTCCCACCATGTAAGTTACCTAAAACAGATTGCCTGTCTTTATTTTCATCTCGGGTGAAATACAATCAGAAAATTTGCCAGGTGTGAGACCTCTTATTCCAGTCTACTTGATGACTCTCAACTCTCTCCTATATATGGTTCTTCACTTAAGAGTTGTATATAAGGCTGTGAGATGGTCAAATGGAAGAGTTGGCGGTATCAGCAGGGAACTAATTTCCCCGAGAAACAACAACATCGAAACTAATGAACTCATAATTTGACCAGAACAGGGCAATGGATGGGCATTATGCTGGAGTGCCATGTCTCAAAACATTACTACAACTTCAGAGCATTTGCTAACTGAGTCCCCAGAAGATATTTTAGAATCCCCCAATGAGGAAAAGAAAAGGTCCTTACCTTGAGGAGCTCTGATGGACGAAATCCGCCAAGCCACATAAAACATCTCTCAGCTGGTGTTTTCCACATTCCCGACAAGAGATGGAAAACGTCGTTCTTGGCTGCATTACTCTTCAGCCTGAAGATTTCATCATAGTGTGCCATGATGCCATCAACAATGATACGTAGCTCCCCATCACCTGCATGGGCAGTCACTGCTGACCTCAGCTCATTAATTTGCCGGTTTTGCTCTTCCAACCACCGGGCATATTCTACATCAAATGTCATGGCCCCTGCAAACAATGCAGAAAAGAAAAGAGATCGAGAATTATAGATGAACTTACCTAAGAAAAAGGTATGAACTAACCCAAACTGAAAGCATTCCAATTGGAGCTCTAACTTATGTGACATGCACTAAAGTAAACATCCTGATTATACGGCTGGAGCAATTTGACAACTCACAATAAGGATGTCAATTCAAGTGACAGAGACAAAGCATGCAAATGACCAAAATGCATCATCTAGAAAAGGTTAGTACATTTTTCTCAAATTTCTGTAGAACAAGTCAACCTTCTCCTCAATTTGTCAGAAGAGAAGCCTTCAACATGTACTCACAGCATAACAACCAATTTTCCCAAAGCTGTTCGTTACCCATGAATGGATGCATGTATGAATGCAAAATCCTTCTCACTGCAAACCTGATACCTAGACAATCATCTCTTCAGTGTCCAACCACCCATCACTATTACCAACCAGTTTGCATAGAAAAATCCTTGTCACTGCAAGCCTGATACCTAGACAATCATCTCTTCGGCATCCACCCACCCACTATCACCAGCAAATAACTGATTCATGCCCTTTCCACTGAACGGAATGGTCTAAGGTCTTGTGAACTCTGTCCATCACTTTTCCTTAAAATTCTCGTGTCACTAAATCAGTTGAACAAATCTTTGACACAGCGCATAAGCTTTCCATATGACTACTAAGTCTAATCCACCAAGGATATGTCAACTTCACGCTCTCCTTTTCTGTCTTGCATCATCCCTTGACTGTTCCTCTGTTGCTACATGCATAGGTTTACTCCTTGAAATTGTTGGAAAGAGGCAACAGTCTCATAAAAAGGGAAAAAAATTGTTGGTCCTGCCATTTTCACTTAAGTTCATAAAAGGAATTGACCAGCATTATGTTTTACCGGCATTAGCAACTCAGAATAACCCTACTGTATCTGGATCTGCATACTTCTCTCAATTAATTTGCAGAGTAGTGAGGCAATTGTTAACTAGTATCCACAAGCTAGCTATGGAAAAACTGCATCTAAATGACACGCAGATAAAAGAATACCATTTCCACCAGATGAGTGAGCTTGGTCTCCTGAGCTTGATATGAATATCCCCTAGAGGAAGAAATATCAAGTTACATTTCAATGTACAGATGACTTTTACAAGAGAGTATGAACTGTAAATATCTGCTAACTTGGTGAGCAACCAAAAATTACCTGTTGTCTTGCTCGCTGGAGTTCCTGCTCTAGTTGAGTTAGCTTCAAGCGGCTGCTCTCCAGTTGTTGGACATATGCCTAAGAGATAGGTAAAGGGAAAGCCTTTGGTGAACAAATAGAAGAATGTAAACAGACACATACTATAACAGATGACAATCGATAAACATACTTTTTTCCTTAATCGGCTTTTTCTTGCCGCCTCACGGTTTTGAGCAAGCCTGCGAAGAGTCTGCATGTCGATTTGGCAAAAGAATCAAAGACTTCATCAGCTGGCTAAAACAACAAATTAATCTCATATGCTCAAACCGAATTATGCTGTATGACCTTTTGATCGGTCTTGTCCTTTGATCTGTCACTGGAATCATAGGCAACAATAGCTGTAGATTTACCCCTGTCGAACTGCACTATGGACAGTTAAATGTTATATCTCCATATATACTGGACGACACCAGGACCATCTCCAAAGAAATGAGCACTTCTCATGAGTTATGTTAAATATAGAAAAGCACAGACCGGAAACATATAAGAACTATCTGTTTTCTTTACAATCAAAACGAGCAATTTTGTACAATTAAACTTGTACGAAAGAAGAAATGCTGGACTAAGTGAAACGAGAGTCACCCTCTGATTCTTCTCATCTGTGTCATCAGTTGAGATGTCGGTTCTTGGACTGCCATCAGCCATTTGGATTTCTACGATTCTTCTGAATACTCTCTATTAATGCAGGCCTCAACGCAAGATTTAGGGGCCAATCCTTTTCTGGTAGTGTCCTCCGAGACGTAAACAGAGTCGTTGCGCGCCTATTATTAATTGATGTCTGACTGTTTACAGCACAAAAGCATATATTAGGAGAACAAAAGGAATCAAGGCGATGCTTTCTTATCGCCTTTATTACACTTCGAAGAAAGCTGCATCACATTGCACTTATGGTAAAATGAGAGTGAGAAAGAGAGAGTTCCAGCGCAATAGATCAGGAGACGAGAAATTTGGCATATAAGGGATATCTAAGTGAGGATATTAAAATGGGCTCATAAATTCAGCGATACATGAACAGCTGACTCACCGATAAGAGGAATACAAGAACTGAGATAGATTCAAGATCACTAATTGTGGATCAAAGTCAGCATCCCACTGACTGCAGGCCTTCTTATTCTCTTCACCGTGCTCCGATGTTTCAAACCCCAAAATTACGTCACTTTCGCATTGCTCGGAAGAATGTAAAATCTGTCAGCTCAATGTCATGTCAGGATTCTTATTATGGAGAATACCCAAAATTTGCCTCACAAGAATTCAAAAATCATGATCAGATCCTTTCACCGTGGAGTTATCCCCTTCTTCTACTGCTTCGAGCAAATGAGAATTTAATGATCAGAAGGGTAACAGAAAAGGACATTTTATCAATAGAAACCTATTGTGATTAGATACATAAAAGAAAAGATAGATAACAAACTTGTCAGCACCAGAGCAGATGCAATATAAGCACACATACTAAGAGAAAATTCTCCGAGAACAGACCTATATACCAGCCATTTATTATAAAACAGCAACTATTTTACAAAACTTAGCAGCGCCTGATTTATTCATGTCAACAGTATCCAATTGTCGATAAACAACAAGAGCACAAGAAGTTCCTGACATGTCCATTGTTTTGATAGGCATCATGACACTTGAAACAAGTCGAGAGTGATATCTATTTCCATCACAATTGAAGAGCATGAACATGTAATTCATCGGAAATCCTTTCCTGAGACAACTCACAGCTGCACCCATAACACTAGGGCTTAAGAGAGTACCGTTGGGACTTCATAGACAAGGCTAAGGAATTAAGGACACAAGCTCCCCCATCATATGAACTAACGATAATCCCATCGCAAAGCATATCGGAACATGTATACAGAGGAAAATGAAGCGGCTCGACAAGAAGCAGAAGACAAATCAAAGGACGACCCATGAAGAAAACAAAGCAGGCTTCGCCGGTTGCACAGCTATGAGGATCACGCCTCTGTATGGGCAAAGATGGACCAAACCTTAATCCAACGTGGAGCAACTACAACTGAACTAAGAAGAAGATCCGCGAATTACCCAGATAAAACACAATTCCGAGGATGTAAAATCCCTTTCCCAGTACCCACGAATTGACGTTAATGCTGTGCTTCACGAGATTCTTGAAAGAGCAAAAGCCGAAGTTGGGACGAAAGAAGCGAGGCTCAAGAACAGATCTCTTAACTCGTGGAGTCAAGAATGCTCTTACCCTCTTACGAGAATTCGATACTCGAGCAACCCACGAAGTCAAAATCAACCAGGGAGGCAAGCAAAGTCGGATCAGAGTCCAAGTCCCTTTGACTTGGCCAAGAAATTATTTATAAACTCCCTCTCCACAAGATGAGATTTTGAACGAAGACCCACATGGGGAATTGATGTGGGGAGAAGATGGGAGTGATGATTTGTGTCGGATTAAGTGAGCGAGCGAAATTAGAGGAAGGGGTGGGGGAGAGGGGAGGAAAGAAAGTGACGCTTGGCTCAACTCTTACCCGATTTCAAGGCGTTCACTTTGTTCCGTTGTTTTCTGCCTCTCTCTCTCTCTCTCTCTCTCTCTCTGCTTTTTCCAAAGACCGGCGATTTTCTTTTTCGTCTTTTTTTTCTTTGGTTTTTCTTCGTCACTGTTGAGTTTAGTGCTTTGACAATTCATGGTCGTTTTCTTGGGTGCTTATTTTAATGGCCTTCCCTGTTGGCAGCGCCAGATATTCAGAGGATTCGGACAACCTTGCCATCCGCAAGAATCCAAAAAAGGGCATCATCCACCGTTGATTTTTCCACCTCTCAACCACTAAAATTGCTCCTCTCTCTCTTCCTCGTTTCACATTTTACTACGTGTCTAACCACCACTTGGCGTTGCTGCCGAGAAGCAACGACGAGAGAATGACAAAATTTAAAGAAAAATAGTTATCCCGACAAAGTAGGATACGAAAGGGGGCAACTCGATATTAATTTTCGTCGTTGATAATATACGGTGCTCCCCTTTTACGAATCCAATTCCCAGTAAGAATTTTTATAAGCTATTGTTGATTTTTCCAAATGCTTGTTTTGAGGGGGAAAAAGAATAAATGGTCAAGTGGCCTTATACCACTTGACACAACCAATTTTCTCTTAGCTACTTATACAGTTTGTGGCCTCACACCCATTTTCTTTTCATAAAGATTAACACGATCAAATCTAGTATATGACAATACAATGATCGAATCAGCAATTATAATTGGATACTTGAGTTTAGACGATGTTCTGCCTTTGTCCAACAGCTATATTTAGCGGATAATGTCGAAGAGAGATAAATCATTTAAGTACACTGTCCTTGAAAGAAAACTAGAGAGGGGGAGAGGGAAAAAAAGGAGGAGGAACCGTATAGTTAAAACTTTTGACATCGCTATTTACTTATTGATATAAAGCAATGGATATTGAATCATTTATTGCAAAGCTTTGAATGTGAATTGAAGTTCTTTAAACATCAATTGAGATTTATAGGTCTTTTTTTTTTTTTTTTTTTGCAAAAGAAGAATCTGTACATAGATTTCACGATGAATACAGTACTTTCCGACGTAGTTAATCAGATGAATCCAATATTCATAAGTAGTCAATTCCGTGGTCTCAATTCAGTTTTGTCCTCTCTCGAACCCTAAATGGAAACGGGTAAAACAAAACAAATAAGCTATTTCCTAGGAAAGTACCCCCGAGGACGGACGAAGAAGAAGACGAAGACGAGGACGACGATTTCCACGTTTCAACAAATCGTATTTCGTCGTAATCCCCGAATAAAAAGGTGGGGAAGAGGTGGGGGCTCGAGCCTGGACCTCAAAACGCGAGCCCAGCGACAACGAGGCAAAAAGCACGAGCTCCGAAAGCGAAGCCCAACTCGCATCCGTTCGAGGCCCATATTCCAAGGCCCAGGCCCAACAGGGAACGAACCCGCACCCGCACGCGTCGTTTTCGCCAGCCATGCCCGGCATCGTTGGCGAGTCCTGCACCGCACGTTCCGGCGGTCCGTAAATCCGGCTCCGGTCAAAAGCACCACGTGCGTGGAGGGGCTTGCGTGGAAGGAAACCGTCCCCGGCCCGCACCCCCACCTCGAACGACATCGGCGCCATCGCCGTTCTGGGCTCGCGAAAGCGAGATTTTTCATTTTCTCGGATTTCCCCCTTTTTTGATCGAAACGAGGAGAGAGAGAGAGAGGGGGAGAAAGGGACGCTTTTTTTGACGTCACGGGGTGGCGTATCCTCCAAACTACAAGCGCACTACGCCACCACGCGCGGGCCCCCACCCACCTCGTATTTTCGTACGTTTCCGATGTGGGGTCGGCAGCGTTCTAGAGGGGACGGGGGAAGGGAGCCAGATTGTCAAACCGCTCGTTTGCACCCCCCCCACTCTCTTTCTTTCTCTAATCAATATCATATCCTAGTCCTCCTCGACGACGCCGACGGAGCTTGTCTCATTAAATAAACGGTGGAGATTGATGTCGCCATTGGCACCTCCGGGCTTCTAGATTGCTGGCGTTGTTTCCTAGGCTCCTTCCTCCTTTTGCTCTTCCCAGCACTCCCTCCTCGTCACGCCGTGGGCTGCATTAGGACACGTCGCCATTTGATTAAATGCACTTTTCGCGAATCTATTAAGTACGATTCCTCTCTGAATTTGCCCCGCGAAAATTTGTATTGGAGGGCCGCAGCATTTACTTACCAGCCTGACTTGAATTTGGAGCGTGGATTTTGTCTCCATTCAACTCCTCCTATTACTTAATTTACACATCAAAATCAGATTGCTTCGCCTACCAAACATATGACCTCAGAAAGAGTTACAAGTAATGAATTAACTATTTTTAAATTTCTCGTATTCCCTTATCTGCTAAGCTAGATTTGTTTGACAAATACCCTTTTCTTGGATTGGAGCTTATACGAATTAAACTACAAATGAGATATAATTTTTAAATGCACCAGTCTTTTACCTTTTGATTAGTTTATTCTTGAACACGTCACTCATGGGGATTTGTTTTTTGAGTACAATTGTTTATGGCGTATAATCAATCAACAACGATGACGAATCTCAAAAACCCTTCAAACAAATCATTCAAATCAATAGCACTTGAAACATTTCATAAAATACCATGACAAGATCGCGTTAAACTTCACTTCGCTCTCCGACGTGACTAATCACAATCCCCCTCGAGATACAAATGCTCCGCTAACAAAAGCTTTAAAACAAACACGCACATAGTCACTCTTGCTTAGATCACATGATATTGTTAATCAAACAGCACAAGAAGAGCTTGGACTCCCGTTCAATACGAAACCGTCTATGTACGCTTTCCGCACACTGTTTTCCGAGGACGATGCTAATCGAAAAGATTATTACGGCCTACGGAGATGATGTTGGACACGCAGACAAAAAAGATTCAGATTTAGAGAAATACCCCGGTACGTCCCCACATGGGACGAAGTTCAATGTACGAACGGGCCCTTCTTTTCTCGAAACGAAAGCGACGTGCTGGGGCTTTTTTCACGTATGAAAACTCGGCTCGTGCGACGATATCGCCTCCACCCTGTCGTCGTCATCAAAGCAAAAATGGACAATAATTAATAAAGAAAAGCTTCGAAGAATCAAAGACAATAATCAGCTTCCCGGAAACTCCCTCCCCGCTCCCTCCCACCGCGAGTCACCAGGCCAATGCCGTCCGGCCACGTATGCGCATGGTTGGTTTTTTTTCAAAGGCTGCATTTGGACTGGCAACCAGCCGGGTCGCGTGTGGCTGCGCACGTGCGTTATCCAATAATGCCCGAACGAAACCCTAGCTAAATTCCTAGTTCTAGGACCGGTAGAGAGAGGGAAGCTACGGTGTGTCACCAAACGAACCGTGCGATTCCGGGTCATCCAAGCATCTCCCTCTTCTCGGATAGAATCTTCCATCTAATCCAATCCCGTCACTCTCGCTTCCTCCTGTTTCCTCCCCCTCCTGTCGACTAGACATCTCTCTCTCTCTCTCTCTCTATATCTCTCTCTTCTTACATCTCCTTCTCCGAAACATCCCGAAAAACCTCTTTTTTTCCACAGCCCCCCTGTCCCGCCACCATTATATAAAGCGCTCCCTCCGCCCGTTTTCCTCCTTGCTCAGAGACCCCAGCAACTACATCCCTTCGTGTGAAACTCCTTTTCGTCGTGAGATTTCGAGATTCGTTTGAGATCTTGCGCCGCTGAAGATGGACATGCTCGGCGTCAACCACCCCCGCAAGAAGATCGCCAACAGCCGGAAGCCGGAGGGCGCGGCGCGGAGGAGGTCGTCCGCCGATAAAGGGATCAAGGTCGTGTACATATCGAGCCCCATGAAGGTGAAGACGAGCGCCGCCGAATTCAGGGCCACCGTGCAAGGGCTCACCGGCCGCGACTCGGACGTCGCTAGGTTCATGGACGCCGACGGCGGCGGCGGCGGCGGCGAGAAGCCCCGGAGCCAGAGCGCCGATGAGAGAGGGTTCGTGGCGGCTGGTGATTATTGCATGGGGGGTAATGGTGGCACCGGTAGTAATAACTGCGGATTCGGGATCCAAGATCATAATAACTCGAGCTGCGACTCGCCGACCGAGTCGGACTCGGTGTTCGAACCGTTCAACGGCGGGTCCGTGCACGGCGGCCACAGAGATTTGGTTCCGTCCAGCTATTTCAATGATTCTGCGTTTCTAGATGTGCTTACCCTTTTTGATGCCGTAGCTTGATTCTTTTTCTTTCTTTATTCTTCTGGATGTGCGTTGAAGAGTTTGATGAGGGCGATTGCAGCCGCCTCCGCCACCCCACCCTCTGTAATTACTCGTATCTGCATATATGCCTGTATCCCTATTATTTGATTTTTGGGAATCCATAAATAATACCACCGGCGCTACTTTTAGAAATATCTCCATTCTGTTTCTTAATCTACTTATATGGAATGATCAGTGAGATCGATCGCGATGAATACAAGCTCGTGTGATTACTCACCCGCCGTGGCAACAGCCAAAACTGTGCACGAACTTTTAAAAGATCCGGCCCAGTTAACTGATGGTGAAGTAAAAAGTCGAGTCTCTTCAAGAACACGTAGCCGAGCGAACACGAGCTAGAAAAGCTTCTGCGGCTATGCACGGGCTTGGCTGATGTACTCGGACAGGACATGCGAGTGAACAGTGCACATGTCTGTTTTGTTTGTGGTCGAGATTGCTGGCAAACGGCCTAACCCATCGCGCCAGCGAACGGACGGATAGGAAGTTCTAGCTCATGGCTCGACGGATCTCAAGTTCGTATCTTTCCCGTACTGGTTCGGACGTCTTTTGAATGGTCATGTGACCTTCGCAACACCAAGTAATGGAAAAGATTCCGCGTGCACTTATTAGCCGTTTCGAGTTTTTCTTATTCGCATCGCATGTATGGATTAGTTTAGAGATGAGCAAGTTAATAGAGAAAATGGTCATTAAACAAGATATTGGCTTAGATAGCATTAGGATCCGCCCTTCTTGAGTTCGAATCTTATTGGAAGTCGGATGTGAGAGAGCACGCCATTAAAATCGCTCGGCCAAATGAATTAACCACGTGTGCGAAAGCCTTAATTGCGGCCCAATGAGAGGTGGAGCTTTGGACAGGGCCCACTTGGAGCAGGCTTGTTGTGGGCCAAGCCCATTTATGCATAGCCAGGACGATGAACTGTGTTTGAAGCAACGGGACTTTGTCAGAAGTAATTCGGGTCGCTTAATCAAACGCCGTCGTTGACCGCGGTACATCAGCTGAAGTATTCTGGAAATCTGGTACCCGATAGATCAGAATGGTCAAACTACTTCCCGGGACATGTTTTTTTCTTGTCCTTTTTTCATGTCTTTTTTAACTGATGGCGCTAGGGGTGAGCATAGTTCGGGTTGGTCCGGGCCATCCCTTAACCCTAGGACCAACCCGTATAGTGTTGGTCCTCAATTTTTAGAACCAAGGACTAACCCTATTAAGCCTATGACCAAGGACCGGACCGACCCAATGGGTTCGGTCCGGTTCCCGGGTCAACCCGGAACCGATCGATAATTTTTTTCGTCTTGTTTTTTATACTCCCTAAAAAAGAAAACCTACAAATTAAAATTACACATTCATCGACAATGTGGCATTGTACAACAAAACTATATATACTAATACATATTTAGCAAATTTAAAATGACACAATAATAAAAATTTCGTACCTGCTAACCGCTCATGGAGATATGGGACAAGATAGAAAGTTCTTGTAGTCATTTATCTTTAATATTCATAACACCATATGCAAAAGCGTTTTTTTGCATTTGATCACTAGAGTCCACTCAATCAAAAAATGAGTTTCACACCACTTGACTAGCATTTGATCATGTATAGTCCATTTAACCAAAAAATGAGCTTCACACCACTTGACAAACAAATCACCGTAGCAATTGCGGTACTACTATACTCTTCAAAAACTTTTACCATTTGACACAAATAAAAAAGCAAAGTGCAGCTGAAATTCATTAGTAAAATACAATTAAATCATAAAAAGTTCAAAATACTTAATATAAACTATGAATATATAACTTCACATTTTGTTAATTCACTTGAACTTCTAAACATCTCGAAAACAAAACAAACGACACATAATTAATACTCAACAAAAGTTTTAAATTGAAATTACTATTAGTGCTATTGATAAAACATCTCAATATAATATAATATAAATGACATTTTACTTAGGTTTGAATATATAAAAGAATTATAAATAATATAATATAATATACAAGGTTAGTCCAGAGTTGGACCAACCCAAAACTCTTAGAACCGAGGACCAACTCGCACAGTATTGGTCATGGAATTTCAAGACCAAGGACCGACCCAGTCCCCTTAGGAACCGAACTAGGACCGGCAGGGTTGAGCCGGTCCAGGGTCAGTCCAGGATCAACCCTAAACCGTTGCTCACCCCTAGATGGCGCCATAATTCGGATGCTTAGTGATTTTGAATTTCACTGACTTAATATGTGGTAACTTTCTTTCTCTATAAATTACATATGCCGTCTTTTGACATGGCTATACAATCTCATTAAGAGGTACCTACACATTTATGAAAGACTAAAGGAAAATGGAAAAAGTAATTAGTACAATGATTCGAGTGAAAATATTTTGGGAAAAGGTCTTACAATAAATGCACTGCGGATAGAAATTTACAGTCAAAATGAAAAGTGAAGCAGGTATTGAAGATAAGCACAAGAGTAGCAGCAAACATCAAGTTGAGAGCAAACGGCAAGCTGAACTAATGCAGGCTGAGAGAGATACAGAACAATTTGAAGTAAAGAACAAGCAAATACAAACTACTAAGCCGATGCGGGGCAAAGATCAATTCAATTAATGCATTCGGAGCAACAAGTCGATGTACAAGCCGGTATACTTCAAAACAAGTAGAGACTAAAGAAAGCCGAAAACCCGATAGGAGGAAGAATGGTCTCGAGATTTGGATTCCAACTGTTAGGTTGTTTAGTGGTTGTATTTCCTGTACAGTTACTGAGTCTGTTAAGATGTATAAAGCTAAAGCAGTTACTTACCATAGTATAAAAAAAAAGAGGAGTGAAGGAAGTTAGAAAGAGTCGAACCGAGAGAAATGAAGTTTCTACTGCATTCTTCTCTCGGTATTTTCACAAACACCTTGTATTCAGCTTTGAGCTTGTTCAATGAATTTCGCATATACAAGACAGTTCGAGTTCAATAAAAGAGATGATCGGGTGATGCTTACCTGATTCGATTGTGTAGATATTGCTCACCTGTGATTCTTCTCATGGTATCAGAGCAAGTAGGTCCTGAGTTCAAATCTTCCAGGCCCCTATTTGCCTCCCCAATTAAATTTCCACACTTAGTACTAGGCAAAAGACCAGACTAAGTGTGAGGAGGAGTGTTAGAATGTTTAAATAATAAATCACGCCTTCATCTAACAGCTTAAGCTTTTAGAACAGTTGGCAGTGGTTTCACAAAAAATCTAACATGGTATCAGAGCGTGAAACCTGGGAATAGCTGATAGTTCTAATCATCGAAGATTCAAGCTTCTTCGAGTAGTTAATCTTCGAAGATTCAAGCTTATCATCTCTGGTTCATTTCTGTATTCTCTGGAATCTGGTTCTGTATTTTGTTTTGTTTTGTCACAACCGGATTCACCGGTTCTTCTTCGTTTCCCGATCTAATTCTGGTTCATCTCTGGTTCTGTTTCCTGATCTG
This sequence comes from Eucalyptus erythrocorys, assembly GCA_014182555.1. Taxonomy (NCBI): domain Eukaryota; kingdom Viridiplantae; phylum Streptophyta; class Magnoliopsida; order Myrtales; family Myrtaceae; genus Eucalyptus; species Eucalyptus erythrocorys. Next base: position 43,983,352 of record CM024603.1, read on the forward strand.
TTGTCTCTGGATTTGTTGTATCTTCGAAGATAGCTGAAACTTATAAGAATGGCAAATCAATCACAGAAGTATCCATTCCCTATTCATGTGAATATAGCAAATTTTGTAACTATCAAGTTGAATGATGAGAATTTCCCTGTTGTGGCAAGCCCAAATTAGTAGGTTTCTAAAGAGTCAAGACCTAATTGGTTTTATTAATGGTGAGACTCTTCAACCCGCTAAAGTAATACAAACGAGATGGGAGAAGTAATGAATCCTTACCATCTTGAATGGATAAAAACCGATCGCCTGATCTCCTCCCGGATAAGTGGTGCGTTTCGAAAACATTCTCGGCTTAATAATTGGGCTGGAAATCTCGTTTGAAGTCTGGCAGGCTTTGATGAATAAGTTCACTCAGAGGTCCGTTGCTAAAGAGTTTGAACTTCGAGGTAAACTGCAAGCCTGCAGAAAAAGGGATAGGTCATTAAGTGACTATCTCAGAGAGTTCAAAAGCATTTGTGATCAACTAAATGCCATCGGGAAACCAATTGATGATATAACTAGAATGTTTGGCATACTTGAAGGGTTAGGTCCTGAGTATGAGGCATTCAGGACAACAATGTACTGTCTTAAGCCACAGCCAGAATATGAGGAAGTTGTGTCACAGCTTGAAAGATTTGACGCACGACCGCAAACTTATCCAAAGAAATCGCATAATCCTCACATGGCATATTATGGACGAGGAGGACCGAAATGGGAATTCGAAGTTTAATGACGAAACCAAGGAGCAACCGGGCGAAGAGGTTATAACTCCGTAGAGGACAGTTCATAAACGAAGATCAAATGCGATACAATTACGAGTCGGGAAGGAGTCGGATGAATAAAGTGAATGACTCTAACATACTCAGACAAGATCAGGGTAGTAAAGATAACTGGACTACCTATGGACAAGGGTTTAGACCCTATACTAACCAGAGATATCAAGGAGTAAGATCCTATCCACCACAGAACACTTCCACTGAAAATTATAGAGAGGGGGCAAAATCTCAGAATAATCACATTCTAGAGTGTCAGATTTGTAAAAAGCCTGGTCATACTGCACTTAGGTGTTGGTACAGGTTTGATAATTCCTACCAAGTAGATGACATACCTACAGCTTTGACAAAGAACCCACATCGAGGATTCGTCTGGGAGCATCGGTTTTCCCGACACAGGGAGCATCTTCACATATTGTTGCTTTGAACCCGGTATGATTCAAAAACATATTAAATACAAAGGTGGTTGTGATTCTATAATGATAGGTGATGGATCTTGCCCGCCCATCTCATCTCGTTGGTTATGGAACACTATGCACAAAAGCAAGCACTTTACCACTTAATGATGTCTTAATAGTTCCTAAAATCAAAAAGAATTTGCTTTCTCGTTTCAAGACTAACAGATGACTATCCCTGTTCATTTATATTTGATAAAAATGGGGTGTATGTGAAGGATCATCACAGCCATATGACAGTACAACTCGGAAGGAAAATCAGGGGAATGTATCAGGTGGAAGCTAAAGGAACTGAGGCTTACTTTTCACAAGTCCAAGCTGGCGTAGGAGCAGATGTTTGGCACCAGAGGCTTGCCCATACAAGCTTCAAAGTAATACAAGCTCTGCAGAATCGGCGGGATTCGGTTTAATTCCAAGTTTTTACAAACATGCAATAGTTGTAAAATTGCAAAAAGCTCAGCTCGCCATTTCCTCTTTCGAACATATCTCTAAAGTACCTCTAGAGAAAATACATTGCGATGTATGGGGGCCATCACCAAGCACTTCTATTCAAAAGTTTCAATACTATGTGGTCTTTGTGGATGACTACTCACGGTATTGCTTTGGGTATATCCTCTAAGGAAGAAATCAAGTGTATGACATATTTCTACGATTTCGAAGCTAGTAGAAAATCAATTTGATCATAAAATCAAAACATTTCAAAGTGTGATGGAGGTGGTGAGTTTACGGTCTTCAATTTCAAAAACACTTACAAAGAATGTGGCATCAAACAACATATTTCCTGTCCTTACACACCAGAACAAAATGGTGTGTCTGAAAGGAAACATAGACATATTGTAGAGCTTGGTCTTGCAATGTTGTATCATGCTCGAGTACCTCTATGCTACTGGGTGGATGCATTCATGACAGCAGTGTATGTGATTAATCTTCTTCCCACAGCAAAACTGAATATGAAGTCACCACATTTCAAATTATATAACCAAGAGCCACAATATAATCATTTACGGGTCTTTGGGTCAGCCTGCTATCCAAATCTTAGGCCCTACACACAACATGAACTAGACCCACGATCTCTCAAGTGTGTCTTTATCGGTTATAGTGACAAGTATAAAGGCTATAGATGTTTGCTACCAACAAATGGCCATGTATACATCAGTAGACATGTTGTTTTTGATGAAAGAGAATTCCCTTTTTCTCACAGATTACCCATTGATTATCATCAGGGTTCTACACTATATAAACAGTGGGTACAGAGTGTGTTTGTCCCTGGGTCTACCATTTCAGATCAAGATCAGTCACAACAACATCATCCATCTACCTCTGCTGGAACAAAATATTTCTGTCCAGAGATGCAAGTTACTAACCACTCTATGGCAATTAATACAGGTACACACCAGTCAAGTGAGGTACCTATAGCAGAGCTTCCCCACAATACTGGAGTTCTAGCTGATACCAGTGGGCCATCCCTGTCATCTTCAGTACCTGCAGAACAAATTCAGCCAACTTAAGAGTTTGTTTCAACACATTTAGGTACTACGAACAAAGATCACAAAAATCAATCCCGTAATGCACACGAATATAGTGTCTACTCATCCAATGCAGACTCGATTAAAATCAGGTATTATTAAAGCAAATCCAAAATATGCCTGTTTTGTTGAATATCACATACCAGCTGAACCAAAGACAGTAAAGTCTGCCTTAGCACACAAAGGATGGTCTCATGCTATGCAAGAAGAAATGAGTGCTCTATATCAAAACAACACTTGGGAATTAGATCCTCGTATTGAGCACATGAATGTAGTAGGCTGCAAATGGGTTTTTAAAACTAAACTAGCCTCAGATGGGAGCCTAGATAGGTTGAAGGCCAGACTTGTTGCTAAAGGGTTCCATCAGGAGGAGGGGATTGATTTTACGAGACATTTAGTCCCGTAGTTAAGCATGCTACCATTAGAATAATCCTATCAATTGCAAAAATGAAACAAAGGGTCCATTCACCAATTGGATGTTAAAAATGCGTTCCCGCATGGTGATTTAACCGAGACTGTTTTCATGGAACAGCCACCAGGTTTTCAAGATAAACAGAAGCCACATCATGTGTGTTTGCTCAGAAAATCTCTATATGGACTTCGCCAAGCCCCTCGAGCTTGGTTTGATAAATTCAACAGTTTTTTATTGGAATATGGCTTCTTTTGTAGTTCCACAGATCCTTCTCTATTCATTATTCGAACTGATTCTGCTACACTTCTCCTTCTTCTCTATGTTGACGACATTATTCTTACCGGCGGCTCAACATCCGTGCCGACTAATTTCATAAACTCACTCACCATCATTTTTGTATGAAGGATCTAGGGAATTTACATTACTTCCGGGCATAGAAGTAAAGCATACACCTAAATCTCTTTTTCTCTCTCAAACAAAATATGCTGTTGAGCTTCTTACTCGAGCCAACATGGTGACCTCTAAACCAATTTCTACTCCTCTTCCACTAAAGGCACCTATTCTGGTTAATGATTCTCTACCTTTGACTAACCCTGCTGAGTATCGAAGTATAGTGGGAGGATTACAATATCTTACAATCACAAGACCGAGATATAGCTTATGCTACAAACCGCTTGTGTCGAAAAATGCACGGCCCAACTACAAAGAGACTTCAAGAGTTTAAAAAGGGTACTGAGATACATCAAAGGTACTGTTAGCTATGGCTTGACTATCCATTCTCAGAGCACTATGCACTTCTATGGGTTTTCGGATGCTGATTGGGCAGGTTGTTTAGATACTCGAAGATCTACAATTGGGTTCTGTATCTTTCTAGGATCTAATCTTGTTTCCTGGACAGCAAAGAAGCAGCCTACGATAAAGTCGCTCATCTACCGAGGCCGAATATCGTGCCTTAGCCTCGGCTCACTGCCGATCTTACCCGGGTGAGCTTTGTCCTACGTGACATTGGTTGCTCACTATCACCCCTATTAGCCTTTACTTGTGATAATAAGTCGGCTATAGCCTTAACAAAGAAACCCCGTTTTACATGCCGAACCAAACACATCGAGATTGATTTTCACTTTGTAAGAGAGAAAGTGTCCTCTCGGTTCCTTACAGGGTTCGCTATGTTCCTAGTCGAGTATCAAGTAGCCGACATTTTCACAAAGTCATTGACACGTCTCTTACATGCTCATCTTACAACCAAATTGGGCATTTCAGCTTCTTCAATTCCCAATTTGAGGGGGCTATTGAAGATAAGCACAAGAGTAGCAAAAAACATCAAGTTGAGAGCAAACGGCAAGCCGAACTAATGCGAGTGAGAGAGAGATACGAAACAATTTGAAGTAAAGAACAAGCAAATACAAACTACTAAGCCGATGCGGGGCAAAGATCAATTCAATTAATGCATTCGGAGCAACAAGTCGATGTACAAGTTGGTATACTTCAAAGAACAAGTAGAGACTAAAGAAAGCCGAAAACCCGATAGGAGGAAGAATGGTCTCGAGATTTGGAGTCCAACTGTTAGGTTGTTTAGTGGTTGTATTTCCCGTACGATTCTTACCGAGTCCGTTAAGATGTATAAAGCTAAAGAAGTTACTTACCATAGTATAAAAAAAAAAGAGGAGTGAAGGAAGTTAGAAAGAGTCGAACTGAGAGAAATGAAGTTTCTACCAGAATTCTTCTCTCTAGTATTTCACAAACACCTTGTATTCAGCTTTGAGATTGTTCAATGAATTTCTGCATATACAAGACAGATTCGAGTTCAATAAAAGAGATGATCAGGTGATGCTTACCTGATTCGATTGTGTAGATATTGCTCACCTGAGATTGCTCACCTGTGATTCTTCTCAGCAGGCATGGATAAACGTGAAAATCAGTTCTTGTTACAAAACACATAAGCTCTCGTGATATTGTTAACCTATGGAAAATATTATACATTAATCTTTAACGGTTTACATTTTGAAATAAAACAATCGCATGCACGATTCTAAATTGGTCTCTTGTAATGGGTTCCTTTCTTTATATATCTCATATAACAATTCTTAGATTACAAAATTCACACAAAGGAACCGTTACATCACATATCAAAACAAAACCCATTGGGAAAGCTCTTCTCTCCCACTTTACACCTCATAATACACCCTTATTATATAAAGAAAGGCGGCAAAAAAAAGTGCCTAATATGGAGTCATTTTCTCAAAAGAGATCCGGAGTAAATATTATTTCAAAATAAATACATAAAGTAGTAAGGTCGGTCCTAAATAATGGCTTGACTTTGTTAGCTGACCATATTTTCGCCGACCGGCAAGCACTAGATTTTTCCAATGGCTAGAATAGGATATTTTTGTAAATATTAAAAAGAACGAAGGGAAAATCAAAATGGCCTAAAAAAAATAGGAAAGTAATTCAAATCAAGGCGAAAATGAAAACCCAGATTTTAAGAGGAAAAGCATTGATCTTTAGTCTAGGAAACGCAAGTCAATCTCAGCAGTATGAGTGAAGAATGGGATGAGGCGCAATAGAAAACTTGCGCTTCTTGAACGTATCGATCTTGAAGACACCGCACGAGTTTCTCTATTTCTCTTACAGAAAAGAGAATAAAAAAAAACATGGATCTCCAAGACAACCCTCTCCCTCGTACCTGAAGATGGTCCAAAGCTCAGCGAGTTTTGCCATTAGTGTTTCTTGGGAGACTGAGAATCTTGATCACGATGGGCGAGAACCCGTTCGTTCCCTTGATTTTCATGGGGTTGAGCTGCTTTGGTTTGGTGGTGGCTCGCCGAGTCAAAAGCGGCCTCAAGCAGAATGTACGAGTTAATCTTTTGAGTTGTCGATGGGGAAAATGTGGGTTTTCGGTGAAGGGTGCCAAGAAAATGCGGGAAAAATCTCGATTTCAGTTGGTTCATATCATCCTTACTGGCTTGCGAACAACACGTTCAGAGATAAAGATCTGTGCTTCTGTTCTTGTGACGCGACTTTGATTCTTTTTTTGATTTCTAATCTTTAGTCTAAATTTTGTATTGAACAAAAATCTCCGGTTGCGCCAAAAAAAATTAACTGCCCCTTAGTCAGTGAGATTTGACAAACTGGTGAGCTTAGGCTTTTGTTGGAGATTGACTCGATTACTTATTTTTAATAAATACTCTTTTTTAGAAAATGATAATATTTCGAGCACTTATGTAAGACTTTTCAAAATAAATGAAAAATTTATACACAAAAAATATACATAAATGCAATAACTCCTTAAATACACACTTCACGAATCAAAGCAAAATGAATTATCTTTTTTCAAAATGAATGAATTTCTACTTTTTTTTTCCCATCCCCCAACTGTTTCAATCATTTCATCAAGAACCCGATTAATTTTTGTTTTCCTTAATTCATTTTCTCTTTCTAATTAACGGTGGTTTTGCTTGCTGGCAGCAAAGGCATAAACGAAAAGGAGCGACAAAAATCTCGCAATTTGTTTATTCTTTTAAATCCATGTTTAAAGTAAGCCCCTGAAAATGAGTCGTACTTTACAGGTGGAGGGGAGACAGGTAGGGGGGGTCAGTGTGGACTCACGAACAAAACAAGCAGCTCCTCCCAGCCTACCTTTGAAAATCCAGCGGAAAGAAAGTCCGCAAAATCATTATAAAAAGTATCTTCCGAACAGACATCACCGGCAAAACCGAAAAAAGAAAAAAAGAAAGAAAGAAAAAAGAAAGGAGAAAAAAAGAAAAAGAAAAAAACTCCCTCCCCCCCTCTCTCTCTCTCTCTCTAAAACCCTCGCACCTTCTCTCTCTAGAGCTCTCTCTCTTTCTCTCTCTTCTCTCGATCGATCCCTTCTTCCTCCTCAGCTCCTCCGTTCTCTTTCTTCTCCCATGGATCTATCCAGCTCCTCGACTTCAGCTTCGGTCCTTCCTCTCCCGATCGCTTCGAGCCGCGAACCCTAATCCCTAATCTCGCGCCATTCCGCCGCCTTGTGGTCTTCCTGCTCGCTTCCAGCTCGGGGGAAGATTCTAGAGAGAGAAAGGGCTAGAGAGAGAGAGAGAGAGGGAGCAATCGGAGAGGAGATGAAAGTGCCCTGCTGCTCCGTGTGCCAGACGCGGTACAACGAGGAGGACCGGGTGCCGTTGCTCCTCCAATGCGGCCATGGATTCTGCAAGGAGTGCCTCTCCAGGATGTTCGCCGCGTCGCTCGACAACACCCTCCCCTGCCCCCGCTGCCGCCACGTCTCCGCCGTCGGCAACTCCGTCTCCTCCCTCCGCAAGAACTACGCCGTCCTCGCCCTCATCCACTCCAACTCCACGATGCCGGCCAACTTCGACGTCGATTTCACCGACGACGAGGACGACGCCGACGGGGAGGCGGACGGCGAGGACGCGCGGCCGCGGCGCGGGGCCCTGGCCTCGAGCTCCGGCGGATGCGGGCCGGTGATCGAGCTGGGCACGCACCAGGATTTGAAATGGGTGAAGAAGATTGGGGAGGGAAGGAGGGCTGGAGTGGAAGTGTGGGAGGCGGTGATCGGCAGCAGCAGTGGGGGGCGGTGTAGGCACCGCGTGGCCGTCAAGAAGGTGGTAGTTGGGGATGATGCGGCGGCCATGGATATGGAGTGGGTGCAAGGGCAGCTCGAGAACTTGAGGAAGATGTCAATGTGGTGTAGGAATGTGTGCACTTTTCACGGGGCCATTAGGAATGAAGACGGCAGCTTATACCTCGTCTTGGATAGGTGTCACGGGTCAGTGCAGTCAGAGATGCAGCGCAACGAGGGGAGGCTGACATTGGAGCAAATCTTAAGGTTCTGTTGAGAAGCTTTTTCATATCATTTTTCTCTATGTCGTAAAAGAATCGGTACTTAAGCCAAAGCGAAAATATAGTTCCACCCTTATGCTTGTGGTTCAAAATTGGTATCTTTTTAGTGGGGTGAGGTGAGATCCGGGGATGTCTATCTTCTAATGCCTGGTTTGTGTATTATCTTTCTCGTTAGTTCCTTGTTAGCACGTTTGGATGCGATACATTACATAATTCGCGTGATTAATTCTTCTTTCCCCTTTTACGTCGGAACTCAACACCTAGATTTTTTTAGTCAAGCAAAAACGTACTACGGTGCTTTCTAGACTCTTAATATGATGGGGTTCTTTGTGGAAGAAAAGTTAGTCATTGTGCTTCTTTCCCTGTGGATTTGGGCTTCACAGGGTAACTCGTCAACATGGGTTTCTGACATTGTTCTTTCTTGTCATTCTGCTCCTGTTGATCGTCCATGGGAAGATAGAACATGCACTTGTGTGTGCAGACCTGCTTGTGTGTGTGCCTATAGATCTCAAGCTATGTCAGTCAGGGCTACCTATAAATACAAGTTATAATTCGATAATGCAGATTAAATTTCAGATTAGTTTCTGTCAACAGGTGATGCACTGATGGGGCATTACTTGACCATGCTTCCTGATTACATCTCAGTGATAAACATTATTGTCATCTTTACCATTTGTACTTTGTGAGCTGTTCTCCTCCATTGCTGGATATTGGGTAGAGGGGTTCTGATAATACATATTTGGGATGGCTGGGAACTATTAAGAGGAAAAAGGGTGAGAGAGATCCCCAAAAGACAATTGTGCAGCTTGCTTTGGTGATTTCAAGGAGGCAAGCTTTCAGTACCTAAATTTTTGTGGAATAAATTGAGTAAAGCCGAAAAATGATGAGTCCACCTTATTGGAGAGGGTAGTTTGCAGAAGGAAGATGGCTTCCATGGCTGTCACGATCACTATAACATTCCTTATTTGAGATGCAAATGTTGCCAGGACATCTTAGAAGATTGGAAAAGTCATCATAATTGTGAAATATACGGAGATGTATCTTTTTGAAGATGGTTCAATATTGTTGGAATAAACTTGCTTTTGGCTCATAGTGTAACTTGAAAACAAGGGGTAGCATGTCCTGTGAAACCATATGCACGAGGCACAAGAAATGAAGGTGTGAGAACATAGAGAGACTTGGTTTGAAGACAATATTATCTGGGGTTATTTTGTTCTCCTTGGATGTTAATTTTACAGATAGTGACTGGATGAGAGGTATATTTCATCAAAAGATTTGAAATAGTATTCTGAAATTTAAAGAGTTAAAGCACACCATCAGGTGCCTCCTACTGTGTGCTATTTGGTAAATTTCAGGAACTAGAGTAAGGATATAATGGTTGTTAAGTTAGATCATTGTGCTCTCCATAATGACTGAATTATGATTGAAGAATACGGTAAGCTGCAACTTTTAGTGGTACTTTTCGTTCTTGGTAAAAATGCTATATCGCATAATGTTTTCTGCCAATGAACCTCGTCATGACTTGGTGTGCTCTTTGCGTTTGTAGATATGGCGCAGATATTGCACGAGGTGTGGCTGAACTCCATGCAGCAGGAGTTGTTTGCATGAATTTGAAACCATCCAATCTTCTTTTAGATGCAAATGGCCATGCGTTAGTTTCTGACTATGGACTTGCTTCAATCCTTAAAAAACCTGCCTGCCGAAAAGCTCGAACAGAGTGTGATTCAGCCAGGGTCCATTCGTGCATGGACTGTACAATGCTTAGCCCCCAGTATGCTGCTCCAGAGGCATGGGAGCCGGTGAAGAAGTCCCTGAAGTTCTGGGATGATGCCATTGGTATTTCTGGAGAGTCAGATGCATGGAGTTTTGGTTGCACGTTGGTGGAAATGTGCACTGGTTCTGCCCCGTATGTAGATTTCGATGTTTCCTTTCCTATCGCTTCCTGTGCAAAGATCACTTTAAATTTTTCTGAGTCCTAGATAATGACACTTGCTTTGCAGGTGGGCTGGTCTTAGTGCAGAGGAAATATACCGGGCTGTTGTCAAGGGTGGAAGATTGCCTCCGCAATATGCAAGTGTCGTCGGTGTTGGAATACCGAGGGATTTGTGGAAGATGATTGGCGACTGCCTCCAGTTTAAGGCGTCAAGAAGACCATCTTTTAATTCGATGTTGGCAATATTCCTACGTCACTTGCAAGAAATACCACGTAGTCCTCCTGCAAGCCCTGAAAAGTAAGTTTTGCTTTGATCTTTGCGTCTTGCAGCTTGTGATTTCTCATATTCTGACTGTCCTTATTTCTTCCTTTGTCATGACGGTTGTCTAATATAAAGAATCAATATATAAGGTATAACTGGATTGGTCTTCTACGTCTAGCACTTAACCGGATGTCTTTCCTGCACTGTCAATTAATTCATAATCTTGACATCTCTGATTGATTTGATCTGTTATCATGTATTTTACTCTGTCTGTGTTCTTGCAGTGACTTCACCAGATCTTCCGGTTCAAGTTTGACAGAACCACTTCGTGGATCTGTTTCTGATCTGGTACAGGATAACACTGGCCTCCTCCACAAGCTGGTATCAGAGGGCAATGTGAATGGAGTTAGGTTAGTAGATACAACCTTCTTTGGTTTCTGTCAGACAATTATGGGAATGAGTTTTGACTTTGAGTTCTATCATCTGTAGAGATCTGCTCGTAAAGGCTGCATCAGGAAAGATAAACAACTCTATGTCTTCACTCCTGAAAGCACAGAATCCTGATGGCCAAACTGCGCTTCATTTGGCATGTAGGCGTGGCAGTGCAGAATTAGTTGAGGCTATTTTAGAGCATCGTGAAGCATATGTAGATGTTTTGGATAAGGATGGCGACCCTCCTCTTGTTTTTGCTTTAGCCGCAGGATCCCCAGAATGTGTCCATGCCCTCATCAGAAGAGGTGCTAATGTTAGATCGAGGTTGAGGGATGGCTTTGGGCCTTCCGTTGCTCATGTATGTGCTTACCATGGCCAACCCGATTGCATGCGTGTAAGTTATTGTTGTTGACAACCTTTATATTCACATAGCTTTCGGGTTCTTTGGAGATCTAGCTCTGATGGTTCTCGTAATACAGGAATTGCTATTAGCTGGAGCTGATCCCAATGCTGTGGATGATGAAGGTGAATCTGTTCTACACCAGGCTGTGGCAAAAAAATACACTGATTGTGCTGTGGTCATTTTGGAATGTGGGGGCTGTCCATCCATGTCCATTGTGAACTCTAAAAATCTTACGTGAGTACATTGCTTTTCTTCTTTGACCACTTGAAATGATATGTACGAAAAATATAGCGAAGCGAAAATAACAATTTGAGCTGAACGATTTAAAAAAAAAAAAAAAAAAAAAAACCAATTTGAGCTGAACGAATCCACAGTTAATGGGTCTGGTCTAATTTGTCTGGAAGTGAAGAACTTTTTTCTACTGTTGGGGAACTCTGGATATGATCAATATATCGTGAACTGAACGTGACTTGGATTTAAACAGCCACATCTAATCAAGAGAAGAAGTAAATGGGAGCTCTAATTTGTGGAGTTCTCCCCCCTACCTATTCTTCCTTCCTTCCCTCAAATTCTCATGTGAATGTGCATGCGCAACTATCTTTTTGTTAGAACAGTATGCTAGTACCTTCATGGTTCTTCCTTTAAAATGTCATATGAATCATATATTGAATAAGTTTTGTGACTCTCCTCTCACAAGCAGTCAGCCTTCTCTATTGAAAAATCTTTGTCAATTTTAAAGTTGCCAGTTAGGATCAAGGGCCTGAACTCATGTTGGATTCGTTGCTTTTGTTTATCTCCTTCACTGTGTCAAAGTGTATTGCATTTGTGGTCAATGAGTACCATCTCTATTCTTTACCTCTCTGTTATGATTCCTTTTTCCTTTTCTATGCTACGATGTTTGAATCTGAAATCACCTAACTTCGTATCTTTTGTTCAATATATGTTCTCAATGGCCTTGGAATGATTGCAGCATAATTTGTCAGTCTAAAACTGTTTCTTGTTTGCTCTATGTTGCAGACCATTGCACTTGTGTGTGGCAACGCACAATGTCACTGTGGTGAGACGGTGGGTGGAAGTTGCTAGTGCTGAAGATGTTGAAAATGCGATAGACATTCCGAGTCCAGTCGGCACTGCAGTATGTATGGCAGCTGCTTTAAAAAAAGACCGTGAACTTGGTATACTAGATTGTACCCCAGCTCATTTTATTTATTTATTTTCAATGCCTACTCTGTTTGATATCCTCAGTATTAATATTTGTTGTTCCACTTGAAAACGTAATTTGTGACAATCTCTCTAGGATTTCTTAATACAATTAGCTAGCTTTCCACTTGTGTTAAAAATTTCTTCTGATGTTATTGTGCTATAGAAGGAAGGGAACTTGTTCGAGTGTTGCTTGCTGCTGGAGCAGATCCAACCGCTCAAGATGCCCATGGGAGAACAATTTTGCATACTGCTGCTATGGCTGATGATGTTGAATTGGTCAAGGTTACATGTTTACTCCATACGTAAACTTGATTTTTGTCTATTGCTTAATAATCTCATTAAAATATGGAATTTTGAAGATCTTCCTGATTTGTGGCCACTTGGAGGAACTATTTTGTTACTCTTTCCCTGTAAACATTTTGTAGGCTATTCTTGATGCTGGAGTAGATGTGAATATCCGGGATATGCACAACATGATACCTCTTCATACAGCCTTGAGTAGAGGGGCTAAGTCTTGTGTTGGATTGCTATTATATGCTGGGGCGAATTATAATTTACAGGTTTCTCTTCTCACTTCTTATCTAGTGTTGTGCCTGCATTAGTGTTGCTCCTTCCTTTGCCGGTGTCAATGCTTCCCTAGCAATGAACTGTGGCTTGGAGTGTATATACTCTTATACTAGCGTGCTTTTGTTTCTTATATTGGGTGAGATTCTTGGTAGGTGTCACAGTCCCCCCTGCTTAATGTCTTCTCACTCTCCAGTCTGTTGATCTTTATAAATTTGTATCCAAATCCATAAGAAGCTTTTGCCTCATTACTATTTCTAGCATATGTTACCCTTTGAAGGATTGATTTTGAACTTGTGGATAAGATCTCTTTCCTGCAAGCAATCCTGTACGGTGATGTCATCTCATAGATGGCATTGGAAAGGTGCTCTTGTGGGTATCCATAGTATATTGCTCAAAAGTATTTACTCATCTAGTTCTTGCAAGGATCTCTTCAAGATGAATATCATCTGGTGCTCATGTTTGCTTTTGCTAGAGTTCATTGGTCATCATGTGGTGGTGAGTAGACCCATCAAAAAGGTTGGTCCGGGCGGGTGAGTTGAAAATGGTCTGACCCAAATTGACTAATTTAATTCGTTTTAACCTATTTCCATGTAATACAAACCTAGTGACCCACACCCAACCCAACCTCAACTTGATCAATATTGCTAAAACACTTCCATATTTAACCAAATCTAGCAAAACTCATACCCAAACTGAATTGGAGCGCAGAGTGAATGGGCACGGGATTGAGTGAGAGGGAGAGAGAGTCATAGAGGTCAGTTAAGTCTAAGTAAGTTGTAAACCCATTTAGTACCTAATCCATTTAACAACTCAACACATCAAACATGGGTCAAGAAAATTTCGACACGTCTAGTGGTGAGGATTGGTGGAATTGTTTCGATTATTCATATGTGATACTCCCTTGTTATATGCTTTTGCGAAAGATATCGGGTTACTAGTTGAAACCTAGTAGTAAAGAAATTTTGATGCGAATGTTCAGATCTTAGGCCTCGTTTGCCTCCACTAACAGGGCATCCATTGGTGAATTTTCATTTCAAGTAATCACATTTCTTAAAATAGTATTTTTTTACCAATTGCATTGATGACTAAAAATTTTCTCGATATATGTTCTCAAAATCTAGGCCTTTTTTTGGGGAGAATACATTTCAACCAATCAACACTCAATGGATGAGATATGTTCTCCATTTTTTCCTTATTCTTTATTCTGAAAATTTTCTTTCATTCTCTCTACATCTCTGGTTGTCTTCTTCCCCAAATCTCCAACTCTCAAGGAAAATGAGAGGACAAGCGAAGAGCCAAGCTTTTGCACTGGTCACTGCCGTACCTCCACTGGCCACCCCTTGTTCAGCTCATCTGGACCTCTCTCTCTCTCTCTCTCTCTGCGCATGATGGTTGCAGCCTCCTTCAAGCATCAATAGAGGTTGTTTACCTCGCTCAACCCTAGGTCTATGGTTGCGTGAGGCTGGCGACCTCCAATGCCACAGTGGTGCCGTTTCACATAGAGAGAGAAGGACCTGTGGCCATGGAGGTTGCAACCTCTGCCGATTTGCTCCAATGGAGATTGGCTGCCTTGGCTACCCTAGGTCTATGGTCTCACTGGGACGGCAACCTCCATAGCAGCAGGGGTGCTGGCCCCTTCATTGACTTGAGTTTCAGAGTGACTAAATGAGATTTTTGCACCATTAGCTGAGCTATGCAAAGAGGAAAAGCAGTGACAAAGGCTGTGGCGATGATTACTGTACTGGTGGTGTCAGCGATAGTGGTTTTTAGGGGCAATGGATATATGTTATCTTTATTTTTCGGCTTTCATTTTTTTAATTTGTTAAAATTATTCAGTTTGCTTTTGTAATTTATCTTTTGGAGTCCCAAAGTGTAGAATCTTAATAACAGGTTTCTAAGTACTCCAATTCCACATTTTTTGAGAAATCATATTCCATGGCTAATCCAAATTCAATTTTTTACCTCTTTCCAAACTTAAGAGACTTAGGAACTGGAAGTCCTTTACTTAAGTAATCCAGTTGTGCAGTGAACTGAACAAGGCCTTATTTCATGTGGGTTGATCAAAGAATGAATCTATGGAGTCCAAATTTGGTAACAGTTGAAGTTCAAAGACATGTTGGTAAGAACCAAAGATCAAGAAGTTCCAAAAGTTGAACACAATTTACTTTAGTATCTTCAAAAAGGATGGTGAGGTAAATGGTGATCTCCCTCAAACTACAAGTAGGGTGGATGAAATGGAGCAGTGCTTCTGGAGTTTTGGTTGACTTGAGAATAAGGCCGACAATACTCTATGGCATGGATTGTTGGGCAGTTAAACTCAAATATGTGCACGAATGGAATGTAACGATGCTGAATATACTTAGTTGGATGTGTTGCCTCATGAGAAAAGACACAGTTGAATATGAACTTATCCAGGGAAAAGTAGGTGCCTCTCCAAGCAAGAATAAGATAGGATAAATTCGTTTGAGATGGTTAAAAAAGTTGAATGAAGGCCTTTGGATTCTGGCCTAATCTGATTGGGTTTGGGGGCTCAAGGTTGCCGGGACTGGAGAAGACTTTAAAAATGTGGAAGGAGAAAAATAAAAATATGAATCGTGTACAATAGCTTAGAGAAGGCTGGACACAAAATCAAGTGCAATTGCAAAGGATGATTTATATAGCCAGCTTAAAAACGTCTGGTTTGACTTGTCGTCATTTTTGTCTATACATTGTATTTGGTGCTGTCCCTAAAAGAGAGGCCTGAAATTGCAGTTTAGCTACTAGTCTGACCTTTGAACCTTAATCTTATGACCTAGTTTAGTTATGGGGATCTTATCTATGCTCTTTTTTCCAGCCAACTTCCTTCTCTTAGCTATTGACAACCGCCAAGTTCAGGATCTCCATACAGAGGATCTGTGAGACTCGTTCTCATTAAACATTCAAGTAGAGAGGGTTGAATGCAAACTATAGAACACTAAATGCTAACATTACCTAAAGCTATATTTGTATGCATGGTTTGATCTCTGCAAGCATGTCCAATGCAGTAGTTAGTTGGATGACCAGGCAATCGGCCTGTTGGTGCTGTCCACTGGATAATTAGTGTATTTCCTAGAAGAGAAGTGGGAAGGGTGTTAAGTAAATTAGGAGCGATATTTTTCATGCTTACTAAAATATACTCAATGACCATAGCTAAGCTACTGCTTGAAAGTCCTACCATGTTCAAGCAGCATTTCCTTTAATTAACACTGATAAAGTACTCCCTACCACAAGCATTGTGAGTGCCCATTCCTTCACAAGCTGCAATGGATTTTCCCCCATGAAATGCCCATTTGAGCTTCTAAAGAGTCACCAAGTGCAGGAATAGCAATGAAAATCAAAACTGGAATTCCATTTTCATTCCATCTTTGCGTACAAAAGACATAAATAGCATGATAGTGATCGCCACAAACCCCACCCCCCGGCGTCCCACTGGGAAAAACAAAGAAAAATAAAAAAGAAGAAGAAAAAGCGAAGAACCAATAACTAGAAGTACTCATTCAGGGGTTCTAAAATTTAATCCTTTGCTTCACTAACATGCCTTGGATAACCACTTCTCAGCACCTAGCAGATTGTATGAATTTCATATTTTGAGTGTTCTAGGACATTGGCTTTTATCCTCTCTTGCTGGAGGAATAATTCTACTTCTCAATCTTTTTACTTGTCTGATTTCTTTGTTTATCCTTCACAGGACGATGATGGTGACAATGCTTTCCACATAGCTGCTGAGTCTGCAAAAATGATACGAGAAAATCTTCAGTGGCTCATAATAATGCTTAGAAGCCCTGATGCTGCTGTTGAAGCAAGAAATCACAGGCAAGTGCCAATATAGACCCGCTTCCTCTTTGATTTTACAATATTTGTAAACTGGTGATCATTTTTAGCTATTCATTGGCCTGCATACTTTTTTCTCATTTCTAAGATCTTCCACTTAAATTTGTGAGGAAGTTTAAACCTGATGACCTAAGGATGATATATATTCTCTTTATTCTTAACATAGACATGTTTTTGCTGTTTGTTGGTAGTGGTAAGACATTGCGCGATTTTTTGGAGGCCCTTCCTCGAGAATGGATATCAGAAGATCTCATGGAGGCTCTTGCAAATAGAGGAGTTTATCTATCTCCCACAATGTGAGTAGAAAGGTTCTTCCTTTTCAAGAAATTATTATCTATCCTTGGGATTTTGATAGTTTGCTGCTATATGTTTAGGTATGAAGTAGGAGATTGGGTAAAGTTTAAACGAAGTGTTAAAAATCCTACACATGGATGGCAAGGTGCAAACCATAAAAGTGTTGGGTTTGTTCAAGGTGTTCCAGACAAAGAGAAGCTCATTGTTTCATTTTGTTCTGGAGAGGCTATTGTATTGGCAAGTGAAGTTGTAAAAGTGATACCCCTGGACAGAGGACAGCACGTGAAACTTAAAGCAGATGTTGAAGAACCCAGGTATGAACTGAATTATAGCTAATCTTCCATATGCATGTCATTAATGGATCATATCACTTGATGGAGCTTTCTTTGTAGATGTGGAATTTATCATGCTTTAGTAAGAAATTACTCTCAAACTACTTCAGGATGTCCCTAAATTCATCCACAAAAAATTTAGCAAGTTTCATCCATTCAGTCATTGCAACTTGAGCTGTTGCTCCTGTCCTCTCAAGTCAAGTTGGTTATTTTGTCTAAGGAAGCAGGAGTTGCCCACTTTTTATGCAGAATTATGGTTTATAATAAGAAATTAGTTATTTCATTAGGAGAGCAGGAAATTTCTCGTAGGATTGGCTTGATCTGAAGAGAGAATTCGCTATGTTGCTTTGAGAATTGTTATGTTACATGAGGTAGATTTATGATTTCACTCTTAAACATCATGTAGTAATTTGGACAAATGATGGTCTACATCATGTTGCATATTGCTATGCAAATAACAATGGACATATTTTGGCATTGATTACTAATTGTTGTCACTTTCAGATTCATGCTTTAGAACAAATGTGTATGTTCTCTATTGTCTCAGGCTGGTTCTGCGAAATTCGTTGTTCCAGTGTTGTCTAAAGGATATAGGACCTTTCCTGATATTATTTTTTATTGGCAAGGCTTGCCCAATATTTGTTAAGAGCATTGTACTCTAGGTATCTGGAATTGATCTCTGCAGTAGTCTATCTAGGTGCAGTTACCTTATGAATTTGCATGTTTAATCTGGTTCAATGCTCAGGTTTGGTTGGCGTGGTCAGTCAAGGGACAGCATTGGCACTGTTTTATGTGTTGATGATGATGGCATTCTGCGTGTTGGGTTTCCTGGAGCATCCAGAGGATGGAAAGCAGACCCAGCGGAGATGGAAAGGGTTGAAGAATTCAAGGTTGGGGATTGGGTTCGCATTCGTCCTGGTCTTACCACTGCTAAGCATGGATTAGGCGCTGTTACACCAGGGAGTGTCGGTATAGTTTACTGTATTAGACCAGATAGTAGTCTTTTTCTGGAATTGAGCTACCTGGGCACTCGATGGCATTGTGAGCCAGAAGAAGTTGAGCATGTTGTCCCTTTTAGGGTGAGCGAGAGTCTTCTCTTCTTTAAGAATGTTGCCTTTTTTCTTGTTTTGTGCTTTTTTGTTGTTCTACGGTTCCATTTTCTTAGTTTACTCATGGAATGAAAAATCGTATTATGCTTTTGACAGATCGGGGATCGCGTTTGTGTGAAACGGTCTGTTGCAGAGCCCAGATATGCTTGGGGTCGTGAGACTCATCACAGTGTTGGGAGGATATGCGAAATAGAGAACGATGGTCTGCTGCTAATTGAGATACCAAATCGCAATATGCCATGGCGAGCTGATCCTTCTGACATGGAAAAGTTGGAGGACTTTAAGGTAATGATCATCATGTTATTTTTTATCCTATCCCTTGGAATGTCTTTTGCAAAATTAATCTTTGCTCTTTCCCAGGTTGGTGATTGGGTGCGAGTGAAAGCTTCTGTTCCATTCCCCAAATATGGATGGGAAGACATCACACGAGACAGTATTGGCATAGTTCATAGCTTGGAAGAAGACGGTGATATGGGGGTTGCCTTCTGCTTCCGCAGTAAGTCCTTTTGTTGCTCAGTAACAGACATGGAAAAGGTTCCTCCTTTTGAAGTGGGCCAAGAGATTCGGATGAAGCCGTCTGTTACTCAGCCTCGGCTTGGATGGTCAAATGAGACCCCCGCAACTGTTGGAAAAGTTGTGAGAATAGACATGGATGGAGCTTTGAATGTGAGTATATTCCCTTTGCTATATTGATGCATGCAGCCTCTAGACACAACAATTTAGGAATTTTTTGACTGGCTGAGGCAGAACCACATATTTAACTGGGAGCACTTGTTTTCACTAAGATTAACAGCATAGTTTTTATGTCAGCTGGTTAAGTTACTGTGTATGATCCTCAGTTGTGTCAATTAGGACTAGCGTCTTTGGTATTTTCTTGGTGGCACATTCTTCTGTTTGTCACTATAGTACTTGCTTTGCCTCTGGCTCCTCATACCTGGGAACATCGTATTGATCATTGCTTGTTGATAGGTTAAAGTGGCTGGTCGACATAGTTTGTGGAAGGTTTCCCCTGGAGATGCGGAACAGCTTGCTGGATTTGAAGTTGGTGATTGGGTACGGTCAAAACCCAGTCTTGGGACTAGACCTAGTTATGACTGGAACAGTATTGGGAAGGAAAGTCTTGCTCTTGTGCACAGCGTGCAGGAGACTGGTTACCTAGAATTAGCATGTTGTTTTCGCAAGGGGAGGTGGATTACTCACTATACAGATGTTGAAAAAGTTCCTAGCTTCAAAGTCGGCCAGCATGTTCGATTCCGGGCTGGTCTGAGTGAGCCAAGATGGGGATGGAGAGGGGCCCAGCCTGATTCACAAGGTGTTATAACTAGTGTTCATGCTGATGGAGAATTGAGGGTGGCTATTAATGGTTTGCCTGGCTTTTGGAGAGGAGACCCTGCAGATTTTGAGATAGTGCAGACTTTCGAGGTGGGGGAGTGGGTGAGACTAATAGAAAAGGCAAATAGCTGGAAATCCATTGGACCCGGCAGTATAGGGGTCGTACAAGGATTAGGATATAATGGAGACGAGTGGGATGGGAGCACGATTGTCTCATTTTGTGGGGAGCCAGAAAGATGGGTGGGGTCCACTTCCCATCTGGAAAGGGTTGAAAAGCTGATGGTTGGGCAGAAGGTAAAGGTAAGGCTTTCGGTAAAGCAGCCAAGATTTGGATGGTCAGCCCATAGCCATTCAAGTATCGGAACCATCTCTGCAATTGACGGTGATGGTAAGCTGAGAATATATACCCCGGCAGGCTCAAAGGCTTGGGTGCTAGACCCATCAGAGGTGGAGATTGTGGAGGAAGAAGAGCTTCACATTGGAGATTGGGTAAAGGTGAAGGCGACAGTATCAACCCCAACCCATCAGTGGGGTGACGTGAGTCACTCAAGCATTGGGGTAGTGCACAGAATAGATGATGGAAATTTGTGGGTTGCATTTTGCTTTATGGACAGGCTTTGGCTTTGCAAGGCTTTTGAGATGGAACGGGTTAGGCCGTTCAAAGTTGGTGACAAAATTCGGATCAGAGGAGGAATGATTTCTCCACGATGGGGATGGGGAATGGAGACACACGCTAGTAAAGGTGAGATCGTGGGGGTGGATGCCAATGGCAAGTTGAGGATCAGATTTCAGTGGAGAGAAGGGAGACCATGGATTGGAGACCCTGCGGATGTTGTTTTGGACGAATGCCCAGCAGGGACTTGTGCATCATGAGACCTTGCATATCATTGTAACTCAAAATGCTGTTCTTGGCTGCTGCTCTACCATGATGAAGCCACCGCCACCGCCGCCGCCATTATAATTTCTTGCACACGCAGACAGCTGATTCGATTGATGTTGGGTGGGGGAGGGGTTGGGTGTGGTGATTGCAAAGAAAGTACATGATGCAAAGCCGGATGATGATGGTACCGAATCAGAGTGGGGGGATTTGTCTTTAACTGGCACAGCCGGGGGAGATCCAGGTTCAGCCCAGACAGCGGAGGTAGTGATGGGAAATTTGTATGTTATGGACTCTCGATTGTTGAGCTCTGAGGTATATAATTCTGCTCATGTTTGTACAAATTGGACTGTTATATATATCTGTGAATTATGAAATTTTGGTCTTTCAGTCAGGACTCTTCAGCTAGCTTTCCCATTTCCCAACTAGTAGAAAGAATCGTTCATCCATGAGTTCAATACTCTCGTAATTGAAGCCTGGATCGGTGATATTTTCATTATATTTATAGATAAAACGTTAATAAGAAGAAAACTTGCCGGCTCGGCCTCAGATTTGCTGGCCCTGAGGTTGGGGCGTTTGGGCTGGAGGGTGCCCAAAGATTGGGTAGCTAGGCAACTGTCATGATATCCCAAGTATAGTTTGCTGGTTTAGACCCAAACCTACAGCGAATTGGACTGTTCTTGGTCCATTAGGCCCTTTAAAGGCCTTATTGTGGGCTAAATGAGCCCAAAGTCGGTCCAAGTTAGGTTCAAGTTGGTCTGTTCCTTTTCCGCTAGTGCAGGCTTAACATTGGGCAGATCCCGGCCCAACTATGGACTTTGCTGAAGGGAAAGCGGGGCTGTCCGAGCCCGAGTCATTGCCTGGGCCTGGGCCTAACGAAATATGGGCCAAACGATTGGCCTTACATTGACCTCATGGGCCTCATTTTTGGGCCGATATGAGCTCATTTTAATATAAAAAATTGGGCCAAAGCTCGAATGGTTCTGGTTCTCGAATGGGCCATCATATGGGCCGCATTTTGGCTTCTCTGGTCCAAAGTTGTACCGAATTTGGGCCTTCTCATATGGCTCTTTGTGGGCCTCGGTTTAAGCTGGTCCAGCTCGTACTTGGGCCCTTTGCGCCCATAATAAGCCCAAAAATTTGGGCCTATAGTTGAGCCTTGCTGAATCTTAGTTTGGGCTTTCCTGAAGCCAAGTTGATGGAATTTGGGCCCTAAAACCGGTATTTATGTTGGCCCATTTTTCATGTTTGGGCTTTTCTAGGCCTAGGTTGGACAGAAATTTCGGAAAAATTGTTCAAAAAGTTATAAACTTATTGTACTTTTATCAATTAAGTCATAAAATTTTCAATTTACCAATGAAGTTCTAAATATTTTCACTTCTTGTCAATGATTTGGGAAAATTGGCTGGAAATTGTTGACATGCATTTCTTAAATAAAATTTTAAATTTTTTATGGTTTATTTTACTTTTGATTTTTGGATTTTGGATCTATGTTAGTAAGGGTGCATTTGTATGAGCATTTACAAAGCCCATTCGAGCTCCAAAGCCCCTTCAGCCTAAATTCAGGTGTTTGGCAACCAATCTTGAATGAGCTTTCAAATGAAAGCCGGCCCTTGGGAATGCTGAAGGCTTCAATTAATGAAAGTATTAAGTTGTCGATTTTGCCCTCAAAAATTTCTTGAAAACCCACTTTTGTCCATTTTGAAAACAAAAAACCTTAGCTCATACGCACTCCTCCCTTCTCCTCTTCCGTCACTTCCGTCGCTCTCTCCTCCCTTCTCCCCTTCCGTCGCTCTCTCCTCCCTCGTGATACCAGTTCTCGCTCGAGCGACAGAGTCCAAGGGAAAGCGGTGAGCTAGAGCGGCAGAGCTTGAGTCGACACCTCACCTGCGTGCGAGCTCCACCGACGAGTCCTTCCAGTCGGCACGATCGAGCCGGTCGAACCGGTAAGCCCTTCGTCCGTGCCCTATTTCTTGCCTTGTTTTGAGTACGGCTGGAGGGTCGCGGCCAACCGGCTCGCACAAACTCTGGTCCCGTCCATTCCTCCTTTGGTTGTCATGTGCTTCTTCATCTGTTTGGCGAGAGTCTCGATTTGGGTTCGATTCCTAGTTGAGCCGAAAAGCCTCATGATTCACGAGCGCCCTTCACCCGTTGGACAAAATGCTTAAGTGAGATCGAGTTTTCGTCCTCCCGTTTTTGCCGAAATCAAATCATCCGGGCGCGTTGTGTTCTATCGGGTTGTTCCAGTGGTGTTCGTCGAGGTCTCCGATCGCATGGCCCGTCTCGTCGCCAGCGATCCGGTCATTACTCTTGAGCCTCTCTCCCACGGTGGCGTTGATCTCGATGTTTGATGCGAGTGTCCGTGCTTGTTGGCTAGAATTTTTTTTTTTTTTTTTTTTTTTTTTAATTTGGCGTAGGAGTCTTTTGTTGTTGTCAATGCAGCTTTTGAGTTCGGTTGTGGCAGTTGGTGTGTTTGATTGTCTTCAATCGTGTGCTTTAGAGCATTTGCTGGAAATTTTGGTGCTAAGGTTATAGATTTGTTGTGTGGTGATGATCACTGAAGAGAGGTAACCATTTCCTAAAATCTGGAATTGGGCTAGGTGGAATTAAAGGTGGATTTTTGAATGCCGTTCGAAAGGAATCGATTTGCCAATATTGGTAATTCAATCTCTTGGAGACAATTTTTAAAGGAGCAATTTTGGAGTGACCCACTGATTTTGAGCTCATAATCTGTGACGATTTCGCTACTTTAGGTTATAAATTCTGGTTTTTGTTGTCATTGGTTTGTATTTGGTTTATTGTTGCAGGCCTTTCAGAAGGACAACGGGACTATGCTGACCAGGAAAGATCTATTCAAGAATACTCTCAGAAAAGCTGCCTATGCTTGGAAGCGCATTATGGAGCTTCGACTTACTGGTTCTTCTCCATTTTCGAACCGTTTTAGTGCTGTTGTCTTCTATAAGCTGATGGAATTTCTGGTCTTAACAAAATTCGATCTTTCATCGTGCAGAGGAGGAGGCGTCAAGGTTGAGGTCCTTTGTTGATGAACCTGTTTATACAGATCTTCACTGGGTATGGTCTATTCCTAGTGGTATCCTTGGAGCTTCTCGTGCTTCCTTTTTCTTCTCTCCTTATTGAGCAAGGATTTTCTCAATCGATGATTAGTACTTTTTCTAGCTAAGCATAATGCTCACACTGAGAGCATTGTTGATTGGTCTCCGAATTTAAGCAATTAACTGTTCAATATATTCTTCACATCTTATAGACTTGTTTTCGAAATTATTGTGTATCTAGGAAATCTAATTAATCTTTTGATCGTGTAGTTGTGGTTAGTTCTCTCTTTTCATGCTTCCTCACAATGATTTCTCTGCAGGGAATGTTCATCCCTGCCATTAAAGGACAAGGAACTGAAGAGCAGCAACAGAAGTGGTTGCCGTTGGCATATAAGATGCAAATAAGAGAGCACGTAAATTTTTTCATGTTTTTATTGTAATGAAAGTATATGTTATCATGTTTTTATTGTAATAAAAGTATTCTTCATGTAATTGAGAAAGAGAGCATGTAAATTTTTCCATTTAATGTTTTTTAGCAAAAAAAGAAATTTTAATTTTAGTAAAATTATTTACACAACATTCTTAATATTGTTGTCAAATATAAATTAAAAAAGTCACAAACATTTTTTTTTTAAATTTTAAACAAATTAAAATTAAAATATTTAAATTAATCACCAAAAGGGCTTTGCAAATGTGTTTTCTACCAAACAACATTTCTCTCAAAATTGCTTTTCAAAGTAAAATTTACCAAACAGTTTTTGCATTTCCTCCAATTAGCTTTGGGCTTTCAAAGATTTGCATTGGACTCAAAGCCCCTTGTAAATGCTTTGAACCAAACGCACCCTAAGGATTGGCGGCCAACCCTTGCTTGCCACAAGCGAGGGCTGGCCAACCCTTGTCATCGTACTCCTTGTTACGCCTTGCTACTCCTTGCTGGCTCTGCACGAGGGTCAGTCGCCTGTGGTCAGTGAAAGTTGGTTAGTAACCCTTGTTGGCTCTAAATCTAAAAATGAAAAAAGAAAAGAAAAGAAAAGAAGAAAACCCATAAAAAAATTTAAAATAGTATTTAAATAATGTCATGTTGGCATTAGCTATCTATGTTAGAATTTCTGGTCAAAATTGGCTGAATGGACTTAATTAACAAGAAACGAAAATGTTTAGGTTTTAATTGAGGAAATTAAAAGATTTATGACTAAATTGATAAAAGTGTGATAGATTTAGGATTTTTTAGATAATTTTCCTTAGAAATTTGAGCCCTTACGTTGGGCCTCTTTTTGAGCTGATGTGCGTCCGTACTTGGGCCTTTGGGGGACATTTTAAGTCCAAAAGTGTTGGTTGAAGTGCAATTTTCTTTGGCCTCAAAATAACCCATAATTTGGGTTTCGGTTTGGGCTTTCTAGGCCTGGGTTGGACATAATTTTAAGCCCTGAAGGTTGGCCTTATGGCGGTATGTGGGCCCATTTTAAACCTAAGGGTTGTTTGTTCTGGGCCTCTTCATGGGCCTTTCTAGCGCAGTTTGGACAAAAATATGAGCATTGAAGTTGGGCCTAGGCCCAATCCCCGAACTGGATTGGGCAGATTTGGGTTTGTGATTGGGCATCTTCGCGCCATTTTAGCCCAAAATGTTCATAAAAGGTCAAGTTTTTGCTAAGCCTTAATTTGGGCCTAGGTTTGGGCTTTTCTTGGGCAAGTAGGACCTTTGTTAGGCTGAATGTTCAAGCTTTTGTGGGGCGCTATTTGGGCCATTGGTTAAGTTAGTCGATTCTAAGCCCAACATTGATCTTTTGGGCCCACAGTTGGGCCGTAGCGGGCTACGATTCCAAACTTTGTGGGAAACTATTTATGATCAAAAGCAACGTGCGTATTTCCGTCGGCGATGTTTCGAAATTTGATAGTGGCAATGGCGCAACTGCTGAACATTTTTGAGAAATTATAGCAAAAAAAAGGCAATTAAGGACCATGGTCACTAGTCTAAACTCAGTTCCATGGTTATGTATTTTCATAAATTTCTTGCCTCGGCAATATATGTTGTGAATTGATTTGACATGATTGCCAAAAGCAGTCCGAAGCTGCTCGTGTATATGGTTCCTGGAGTGCATTCTGGAGAATCCTCACCCTCTCTCATGTCAGTGGAATAGGCAACAAAGCCTTGAAAGTCTCGAAATAACATTGCACCTGCTTGGCTATTTATTCTTATTTATTTATGTATTTATAGATAAAAATATATTTAATAAATAACGTGTCGAAACGTGTTGAAATTCTCTATTTTTAAGAAATGACGTGTCGACGTGTCGTGTTGCGTGTCACGTATCCGTGTCGGTGTTACATAACTGCTTGCTCTCTTGGCCTTTGTGTGACATTCGCAAAATTCCTATATTAATTAATATTTAGGATTTTTATTGCGATTGATGTCAGGTGTTAGGAATTTTATATAGTCGATCAATGGGATTGCTATGTGTAAGCGATGGGTTATAAATTTAAAAAGTTAATTATTTACTTATGTTTGGAAGGTTTTGCTAAATGTTTTGACAAGTTCAAAGTACTTTTAGGATTTATCAATATTTAGAATAGACACTAGTTTTCTTATTTATGTATTGATTTCCTTGAGTTTTTAGTATTTCAACCAAAAAAAGGATACTTTCAAAAGTTATTCTTTTAGCTCATTCCATCGGCAAGTCTCATTTTCAAATCTCTAGCTTTTTCTTCTTCGGCAAGTGAGACTTTGAACTTTGAACTTTTAGTTTCCTTTCCATCGCCAAGTTGAGACTTTAAATATAACCTTGTTGATGTTAAGCCTACTTGATTTTTGTTAACCTCTACTTCATTAATGCAAGGCATGACTTACTTCCTTACTGGGTCAAAGGAGATAAATTTTTGAAAAATATCTCATCTTAATTTATGAGATTGTGTCGTATGCATAAATTGTTTACTTAGGGTGCGTATGACAACTTTTCTATTCCGGAGAACTATTTCTACTCCGGGAACAATTTCTGAGTAAAATAAGATATTTGGTAATTATACAAAATTTCTATTCTTAGAATAGAAAAATGAATAGAAGTGCGCTCGGTAAAAATTTATAATTTTTTGTATTTATTTATTTTTCCTTTTTACTCAATAACCGCTGACCGCCGCTTGCTGCCGCACGATAGTTGCACAAACGTCGCACGATCGTTGCACGATCGCCGCACAATCGTCCCACAACCAAAAACCAAAAAATTGAGATACTCTTAAACCGTCAGAAGGAGTGAGTACTAGCAGTCTACTACTTCAGCTCTTAATTTACAGCAATAGGATGACCTCCCACATATATCATTTGGCATCGTATAAGCCATGCCAATTGGCTTTTGTATACAATGAAGTACTCGATTTTCTATTATATCTAGCGGAATTGAATTTAAGAGGTGTAGATCAAGCAAGAAACCCCGAAATTTTACGGCACAATGTGGAGGAAGTTACTTCCTAAGAAAGCACCAAGATCCAGTCCCCCTTCCCATTATGTAAAACCACATGAAACAAAGCAATTACTATTCTATAATATATAAATGAAAGAGTTCACCCATAAAATTTCAAAAAAGCAAGAAACTATACCTCCAAATACTAGCTAAGGTCCAAAGACCCATATGTATAATCAAAGCGCCCCATATTCTGACAAAACCATCACTTTTATAGAGAAGGAATAAGGAACCGATGATAACAATGGAAACTAAAACCTGAATATAGAAATTTGTTAGAGAAAATCAACATATTTGGAAGTCATGAGAACAAGATAAATGTTGGTAAGCAAAGAGTCAGGGGCTTGCCATGGAATATGCAGAGTAGGCAAAATCTAATGATCCAAAAATGACACATTCAAAGACAAAAGCCAAGGAACTGATGACTTGTGTAGTTGCAACAAACTGTTATGCATGTAAAGATGATTTACTCAACTTATGCAAGAAATCTCTTACTGGAAAATATTGAGCTACTTGAGAGAACATACTAGAATGCCCACAAAAATAAGATGTTGAACACTGACATATTTGGAGAGTAGTCCGGTTCCAAATCTTAGGAAAACACCAACAATCACAGCAAGTCCCAGGCCAAGCACAACTCCCATTTGCATGATTTAATAGTTGTAAAATTAGAATACTTAACTAGCAACTAGAAAGCCTTAGCTACGACACTATATGGGTGAAAAGCATAGTGCCTCGCTAGTGATCTTGGACATTTGTGTCCATAGCCCACTAGGCGCGAAGAGCAAATTTTCGAGAGAAAAATAGGATGAGATATTTGACATTGGCCAATATCTACAACCATATTGACATGGGTGGCCGCACTACTATAGTTCAGACTCATACATTTTTGGATCTCAGTGTATGCGTATGCATGGCCACATGCGAAAGCAGACATGCACCTATGATCATGTGTCCTACACGTGATCTCTATGGACGTAATCAATAGGAATGTTTTTTGCGTGAGTCTCACCAGATGAATAACTTGGGGAAACATTCGGTTATTTCCCACTAAGTATGATGCTGGTTTTACTTCATAAAGAATCTTAGAGTACTGCACTGTTTGTCTGGTGGTGTATTTGGAGACAATGCAACCAAAAAAAATAAAATTAAATAAAATTAAACGGATGCTTCGTTATACTATGTTGAATATTTGTGCACCTATTTTGTTTTCAAACTTGAATATTGCTTATCATTCAGTCTATTAGTCTAAGCAATTTTAACTGTTCCTTTTTTTTTTCTTGGCTCTCGAGAATCTTCAATTCACAAGATTGGGGCTTCAAAAAGCCATTATTATTCATCGAAATAGGTACCTATAATAACCTAGACGTAGCTGCAGTTGCCTTGTCATAATCTTTCTTCGCAAATCCACTTGTGAGGATTGCCTATTTGTAGAAGGGAGATCTTAGTCAATGATCACTACTAACATTATAAAATTAAGAAAAACTTCGATCATGATCGATATAGGGCCAACGGTAGATGTTACAAGATAAAGGATGATGATATGATCCGTAACACATATGAAGAGGCTATAGCACTATTTTACATCAAACAAAAAAACCTTCAAATGAACATTTATAAAAATCATGGCCAAGAGGTACCCATTTGAGTGTTATAATATTTATGATTGTAGTGATTTATCTATATTAAGTTATTAAATGACTACTACTTGCTAATTCAATGGATCATACTTCTCTTTTGCATTTGGCTAATGTCTAGGTGGTTTAGAGAAGCTTGTGGGAAATCCTTTAGATACGCTATGCTAGCACTGAAAAATAATTCAAGCCAAGATTGGTACCTCTTAAATATTCTTCATTTTCTTTTGGTCTTAGATACCAAGCTGCACTATGTACTCTATTTGAGATCTTTCTAATGTGCTTAGGTGGATGGTGACCATTTTAAAGCAAGATTAGAAGTGGACATCAAACTAAAAAGTATAGAAGGGAGAAAACAAAAAAAGAATTCTAGACATGGAATTACATTTTTCCAAGAAAGTGACCAACACTTGGGGGAATTCCTATTCTTGTTTTTCTAGAAGCTAATTGTCATGTACATTGCATTGCTTCACCTAAAGATCTAATGAATGTGTCACACACTGAGGAAGTGCATTTGTTTTTAAAAAGTATACAAGAAAGTAGTTTTACCTGTCCAGCAACAGCCAAATCATTAATAGTAAATGATGATATAGTCCAAACCATTAAGCATGCTTCATTTGCAACCGTAAATGTTGAGCCCAAGCGTGCAATCAGAAATGTAGCAAATGATAAATAGGCTGTGAGAGCTATCACCCTTACCAACACGAGAAGTCTTGTGAATGAATACAAGTATACATTTAGAATTTGCAATATTCTCAAATTTCAAAAAAGAGTATTTTGCAATATAAACACGAAAGACCATCAAATTTGTCCTTGTGGTAGCTTTTTTGTATTGTAATACTGGGGGAGCACGTGGCTATAATACCATGAGCAAATAAATTATCAGTATTCATATAAGACAATGGTAGAACCTAAAGGGCAGCTCTAGTCTCTTTCTCTAAGGAAGAAGGAAGACGAAATTAAAAAATATTCACTGACATTTCTTTAGAAACTAACGAAAATCTATATCTTTAATGCTTGGAGGTAAAATACAAACTTTTTTTGTCAGCCTCCACAGGAGAATAAGAAATATTAAGTACCTGATGAAATTACAAGACAAAGGATATTGTAATTTGTCAATACTTTAAGACATTATGACATGTGTATGAATAAGTGATTCTATTTGACTTCTTGAAACAAAAATACAAAACCAAAGAAAGTGATTGACGGATGGCACTATTCACTGAGAAGAGACATGCGCAACTGTAGCACCTCTAACCCCCAATCTGCAGACAAAAATTAATACTGGATCCAATGCAATATTTGCAAGATTTCCTGCAACTGTTATTAACCGATCACTGTAGTAATGAAGCACGAGTATAGCCTAAAAATGAAAAATGCAAGATAGGAAATCTATTGACCCTCCTATTGTATTTGCTTACCCAGCTTAAAACATTCAATATCTTTTTGTACTCTTGGCTTAAGTTAATTAGAAAATGAACTTGTAACAACTTTATTGGGGATAGGAACTATGCATTTTACCCAGACATATCATCCTACCATCCAATCAATATAATAGAGCTAATTCATTAACAAAGAAATCAACAAATATGACATGACTTACTATAAGTGGAATTGTAAACTTTTTTAACTAAAAATTTGAGCCATTCTAGGATTTGTAATAGTGCATTATGTAAGATATAATGACCGTTAGTCTTTTTGTTGGCATGATTATCATTAAAAGCACTCTTCCTCTAACCTAGACTTTTAATAATTGGAAACTCTTATGCTTTGAAGCTCCAATAGAACGACTCTAATTAATCTACACTCAACTGTTTTTTCTGTCTCTCTGGTCAATAGGTGATTTCTCCTTATCTTAGGCACTTTCATTGTAAACACATTTTTACCCTATGTTAGACACATCAAATTTGCTTCCACATCTTATGTGGTGAATATTACCAAGACATATGCTATTTATGCTAGTGGACCTATTTTCTAACAGGCTAAAATTTTGGGTTAAAAAAAATTGTCAAACACTTTATCAAAGCATCTGCGTGATTTCAAGTCGTGACATCTCATTTGTTGCAATTTTGCCTATTCTTCACTTTTGGTATTCCTGCTTTTAGTCATCTAATTGATTTAAATTTCACAGATTAGACTCATTTACGCACAACATGAAGCATTAAGAACTGTGTTATGTATATATTGTGAGCCCATTTCTCCATACTTTTAAGTTCTCAACAAGAAAAATAGTCTAAAGTAAATAATAATCACTCAAATGCAAATTTACCATTTTGTCACAACAGTTGGAAAAATAACTTATAAGGAAGAGTAAGAATATTATCTCTCATACCAGTGGCATAAAAAGGAGTTCTAGTATCCTTGAATCCTAGAAACACGCCTTGCATAGCATTAGAAAGGAGAATAGCAGGAGTCCTAATGGACCTCAATTGCAAGTAGCTCCTAGTTGAGGTTTGTACGAGAGCCTATTCAAACAAGCAACAGTTGCAATTAGTCAATATAGTGTTAAGGCAATCCAACAATTATATCTAGAAGGAAGACACTTACAAATCTTATGCCCATAAAAGCAAAGATGGTTTTGGCACCAAATGCTAGAGGTAATGGTAGCAAAACGTTAAGGATCCCGGCAACTACTAGTGAAGTAGATTGGGAAGAGATATATTCCCTTTCCTTACTACATGTAGTTGCCGTAAAATTTGGTCATCCAAAAATACGGTCATTTAAGATTCGACATCTTGTCAAGTCTTTTGATTGAATGGTGAAACTAACAAGATGAGATTGAAACGTACCTTCTGCTGGAATGATTTTCATTATCAAGCCTTGGCTCTTTCATTTCTATGATTTCATCGTTGCTAACAAGATAAGATTGGCCATCTATCTCCAAAGATAAATCGCTTTCATCATCATGCGTCGACTCTTCCATTTCTATCTCCTCAGTTGAGCTTTCATCTTTTGCTAGATTGGCACATGTTTTTCCAAGAGTTTTGTCTTTGGCGACAAGTGAAGCTGTTACAGTGGCCAGAGGGAATGTAAAAATGTTCACAGCTTGATTAAATAAAAAGATAGAATATCATGCAGCTGCAGACTCCACTAGACCTGCCCATGACAAAGTTGCTACAAGTTACGTATAGTGATCATCCAATTATCATATCTCTTGAAGTGTAGATGCTATTGTAAGGGGCGGATCGGAAAATTGTATCTCTAACTAGTCATCATCGGATGAGCTAAGTATTAAATTCATTGTTAATTTGAAACCATCCACACAAAAGTAGGTATCAAAACAAATAAATGAGCAAAACCAGCTATCAAAACAATTTGAAATTGCCGACCGCCGCTTGCTGCCGCACGATAGCCGCACGAACATCGCACGACCGTTGCATGATCGTCGCACGACCGTCGCATGACCAAAAACCAAAAAATTGAGATACTCTTGCTTTGCATTATTTAATTATGGAAATACCTGTCCCATTACATATTGACTTGGAAGAAACCAAAAACCAAAATATTGAGAAGTTACAGAATGCTTTGGACAACATGTGCAGCCTACTAGATAAAGCACACACTGTGGTCATCCTTGGGAAGGAAGCATCAAAGTTAGCTATTGAGCAAGCTCCTCCTATTAGAAAGGAGATAGCAGTAGTGGAAGATTCCAAATTGGAGCCACTAATAAATCACAATATGGAATTGGAGGTAATTTCCTTCACTTGGCTTCATACCTCACTTTACAAGGTATGGATTCAATTTTTTTGGAGCAGGAAGCATAAAGAAATGCTGAAGATACACCATCATCGAGAAACCTTAGCTTGCATCTTTGAAGAAGACAGAGATTGGGAGGCTCCACTTGCTTCCCGACGGATGCAGGTCACTTTTCTCTTCTGCAGCCGTGTCTTGTGGACTGGATAAATCGCTGTCATTTGGCGAAGGTGTAGCAGACTATCCAAATTTACAGTGATATGAGCAGTATGCATCAATGAAATAGTCAAGAGCAATAAGGTAACGGATTACAAGTTGCAGAAATTTTCTTCAGCTCATATTTGAAAATAACCAAAAAATGGTTTAGTTAATGGCAATATAATTGCTGGAGATGGTATAGACAAATACTAGAAACTAATCATCATTCGAAACATTAAGTCACAAAGCAAAGCTGGTTACTTATGATCCCAACTTCAGAATGAAGAGGAGTACAAGAATTTATCAGCATTAATTTGAGGTTGTGACATGAAAAATAAGTGCCACAACTGCATTCTTTTGGCTCGAGATAATGCTAATGAATCTTTACCAATACTAAAAAAATTCTTTCTAACGTCATTAAAGATATTCACTAATTTAACATGCATCAAGTTTATTTACTAAGTGAGTGAGAGAAATTCGCTAATTTAACATTCGTTGCCTTTGTTTACTGACCGAGTGAGAGAGAACCTATCGCCAAATATGTTGAGATCGGGGCTCAAATTAATGCTCCATTGGATACTACCACCTTCCCTGCCAGTCCGTAACACGACTGTCCGAGCGCTTGAAGATAATTGTCTCAGCTTCTCCTTTGGTGACCACATCCCTTTCTAGCTAGATGAAAAAACTCAAAACTTTTAGTAATCCAAAATTCAACACTTTTATTAAAGGAGAGAGATCTACCAGGGCAAAAATATGCAAGATAAGAAAGAGGAAGAAATGCTTTCTTATTTACCATTTTTTCTTTGAATTGTTAATGAACCTATCTCATTTGTTGAATCTATGTGATCTATTAACTCTAAGTTCTATTACAAGGCATCGGACCTATGGATCTATTCCCTATTTTTTATTTGTGATTAAGTAGTTAGTCCTTGAATTTAGAAGGAATACAGAAATAGAATAAGAGCCCGTTCCAAATGAAGAACTAAGAAAAAATCTTGTTTCCAAATTGTTGCGACCTAATCTCGGGTGCACTATTTAGGATTTGGCTAATAGACTACTAAGTCTTAAACTTAGCTCTAGCTCTTCTAAGCCCATATCAATTCCCGACTTAGTTTCAAATATTTAGCATGCAAAAGATTATTAGCTAAGAGTCACCACTAATTAGTTCATGGTAGACTGATTAGACACCTAAGTAAAATAACGGGAGAATTATTTTACTTCTACGAACCAGAGACTTTGGGTAAGGGACTTCATTACACTAGATTTCTCTAATGCCCTTTCGGTACCTTTTTTTTATTTCCAAAATTATATTTGCAAGTGGTTTGATTTGGTTTTAGCCTAAATTACTATCATAAAATGGAGTGATCACACGAATGCTCAACCATTATTAAACACTCCCTAAATCAAATAAATTGCATCAAAAGAATTAAACACACAAAGCAAGCAATTATTTTTTGGGTTTTCTTTTATCTTGAAATCAGAATTTTACCATATAACTTGCACTTTAACTAGATGACCTATTTGACCCAAAAAAAAAAAAAAAAAAAAAAAAAAAAAAAACTACATGACCTAACTTTGTTGACAAGCAATTTCTAATTAAATGAACCTAACATGCAAATTATTTGACATGCACATAATATTTTTGTATTTTTTTAAATTAAAATTCGTAATAAAAAACCTAATTAAACTATCTAAAACGAATAATTTCCTAATCTATTTTAGGAATTAATTTAATTTAAACCCTATCTTATCTTAGAAAACTATTTTTTTATTAAAAAAACGAGATTATTAAAATAGGCAAACATCATCTAGGATCCTATCTATGAAAGAAAATGTTATTTAGATCCTATTCTAATCTATTCTAAAATTATCTAAACATGCAATCCTATTCAAACTAGACAATGCTATCATGAAATCCTATATATACCCTAACATATAATCTAATAAAAGAAATCAATCTTAATTTATGAAACCCCTGCCCAATACACAATTTGATTTTTTTTTTTTTTGGGTTTTTTCCAAGATAAGCAATTTCCAAATAAACATTATATTTAAACCACTAAGGATATTCATCTGATAAAGGGTTAAAATAATTGGAAAGATAATCCGTTATTTTACAGATAAAATTAACAATTATTCTAATCCTAAACATCATATAAGAAAGTTCAAAATAATTAAAAATTTGATCCAAAGTCTTATGAATTAAATTAATAATTATAATGATTTAAGAGTTAAAATACTATCAAAGTGCCAAAAAAATCAATATAATTAAAAAATTGATCCGACGTCTTACGGATTAAATTAATAATTATAGTGACTTTTGGGCAACAATACCCTACGGATAATGCCTAAGATATTCATATAATTTACATTGACGTCCAATGTTCCAATTTAAGCAATACAAACGAAACTTGATTAAAAAAAAAAAAAAAAGATTTTCATTCTCTAAACGGGACCGATGGGATTCGTGAACGATGATTTGCGCCGGGGTCAGGCCGTGGTGGGTAGACCAGCAACGGGATGGAAGCGGCTTTGGGCTTCTTGATCATGGTGGTGCAGCAAGCAACAATGACTGGTTTGGACTCATTGTTAGTGCTGGTGTTGAAAAACCAGGAAGCAGCGACACAGTCGACTGGGGCAAGGAACTCAGCAACATCCTTGAGCTTGAGAAGGTGAAACGACGGAGGGTAGTAGATCTGGATGCTTACAAATCCAACGTCCTCGCTGGATGGTGACTAGAAAATGAGTTGAGCGAGCAAGGTTGCAGGTTGAAGCGAAGGAGGCATGGCGACTGGTGGGCGGGCTATTGCGGCAGTTGCTGCGGTGCTCGAGGGGCGGAAGGCAGCAGCAGTGGTGCGGGCGTCACTCGAGGGAGAGTAGTGATGGCGAGCAAAGACGGTGGCGCGAGTTGCTATGGCGCTGGTGATGGGCGGAGCGCAGCGGGCAAAGAAGGTGGCGGGTGCTTGTGGTGTTGGTGCTTGGGCGGAAGGGGCAGGTGCTGGTGACGGGTGAGCAAAGGTGGGAGTGTCGGGCGGAGGGGACAGGTGCCGAGCGTCGATAGGTTGAGGCGTGATGGCGGGTGCTCACGGTGTCGGGCAGAGGTGTAGGCACAGTCGAGCAGACATGGGCTGCAGAAGCAGTGCTGGCGGGTCCAAGTGCAGTGGTGCTCTCGGCTGCGGAGGCGTGGCGACAGCAGCTGCAGAGGCGGGGCAGAGTGACGCTCGTGGGTCGTGGTGGCGCTCGCGGGTGTTTGGAGCTCCGGCAGCGACGGGACTTTTGCTGACTTCTTCAGAGGAGAAGAAGGGTGCGCATGGCAATGTTTTTATTCCGGGAAACTATTTTTTTTTAGAAATAGTTTGTTCTATTTCTACTCCGGGAACAATTTCTGAGTAAAATAAGATGTTTTGTAATTATACAAAATTTATATTCTTGGAATAGAAAAAAATAAAAATGCGTTTGGTAAAAATTTATGAATTTTTGTATTTTTTTTTTCTTCTTGCTCACGTACCATTGATCGTCGCTTGTCACTGCACGACAGCCGCATGAACATCGCACGACCGTCGCACGAATGCCGATTGTCGCCGCCAATTGCCGCCACAGGATTTCCACCCACAGTCCACTGGCTGCAGGAGGGGGCAACGGCCGATGGGCTGTGGACGGTGGTCCTACGGTGGCGATCGGCAGTCGTGCGGTGGTTGGTGACGGTAGGCTGCTGACGGATGGTAGCGATCGTCGGCCAGTGGGTTATGGGCGGTAGCGATCATCGCTGGCGGTCGGCTGCCGATGATGGCCGCGAGCGACAGGAGGTGGTCGACTATTGGCAGGTGGCCAACAATGGCCACAACAAGAAAGAAAAACAAAAGAAAAAATAGAAAAGAAAAAAATACTTATTTCTAGAAATTATTCCCAAGAACATGAAGCTATATTTTTTTTTTGTTTCTTGTTTTTGTTTGAAATCTATTACTCAGCCACTTTTTTATTTCGGGGAATATAAAACTAAATTGGCATTATCAAATAGATTTTTTTTTTTTTCAGAGAACAAAAGAATAGAAATCGAGAGAAATAGAAATATTATTATGCAGGCCCTTAAGGGTCACATCATGAAATTCTATTGGAACATTTACCCTATCTGCTCTTTGAATCAATGATTTCACTTTATGGGCATCAAATTCTTTAACCATGGCTAATTTATCTTTTCTTTCTTTGTTATGGCTGTATATGAAACTTAAGAGGGGGAGATTCCAAGATAAAGCCCACTTCTTTATTTCAAAAATCACTCTGCATTTCTCTTTCAACTTTTACCTTGAATTCCAAGAGTAAAAACAAAAGATCACACGTGCAGATTCCATTAAAGTCTCGAGTTCATTATTGGGTTTGGACGAGATAACCATTAAATTTCTAACTACTTTCCTTAAAGGAGTTTTGTCGTTTTTGAAATTAGAATTGTTGATTCTCTATTTTGTTCATTTTTCATCGAAGGAAGTTAAAACTTTGGTATTTTTGTGCAAGTTATTTAAGATAAATGAAAACGCTAAGCACTAACTTAGGATGTCCCAATGAATAACTTGGTTGTTTGATGGGTGTTTACTTTAAGTGATTTTTATGAACATGTGTGAGCAAGTTTGGTGATAACACGTTGGGTTCTTAATTTATGTGAATCTTCATGCTGATATGTTGTTTACGTTGATGATTTTATTTATATTAATAAGAAGCATCAATTAAATCATTGGAGATTGATGGTGTTTTGGTGAAGATAGTGTTTTTTTTTTTTTTTTTTTTTAAAAAGCTTACCTAATATGGTAGTACGGATTGCCGCTTACTGAATATGATAGTTACCAATTACCAACTGCAGCAACTCACCAAAAATAAAAGTACTAATTACCAATTACCGATGATGGCACATATCAAATATGGCAAGTTAATGAATATAGCAGTTACTGAATTGGGAAAGCTATTGATAATAAAACAAAAATAATATTAAAACATAAAAAAAGTTATTTTCTTTTCTCACGCTTTCTATTTTATGGATATTTTAGTTCTTCATGTTTTTAGCATCATTATTTAATAAATACATATCCATTATACTTGAGGAAAGTATGCATAGAATATTGATGTTGAATATATTCACTGACGATGATTATGTGAAATGAAACTTTGCATGAATGTTGATGTGGAACATATTCAATCGGTGATGTTTAAGTGAAATGATGTGCTGCATTAAATGTTGATGTTGATTGTCTTCATGTGCATTAATTTTGTATGATGACTTTGAAAATTGAAAAAGAAAAGTGTCGTCATTCACATCTCATGTGTCGAGATACCTCGCATTAGAAAGGAAAAGAAAAAAATAAATAAATTATGGATGAGTATGGTGGGATGCTCTATAGGTGCGTTATAGGATGCTTCAGAGTTAAGATGTTCTGCGTGTTGGGATGTCTTGGGAGTGCTCGCTACAATAATCTCTTGGCGATGACATCTCCGATGGCGATGGCCCTGACGTTGAAGCCGACTTCTTCTCATCCTCCGCCTCCTCCTTCCTCTGGACTCCTCTGTTCGCGCTCGCTTCCGCCGTGAGACCGATTGGTCGATCACCACTGGTGGCCATCAGATTGTTCAGTGTGTAGCGAGCGAGAATCGAACTTCGGTCTCGAAACTAGCATCGGCAGATATTGAAGCGTAGATGAACAATTGCTCGTCGCATGTTCAGATCGGATCTCATTGTGGCGTGATCGTCACCATCACCAAATTTGCAATTAGACCGCGCCTAGGACCATAGACAGAAAAAAAAAAAAAAAAAAAAAAAAAAAAAACCAATCGCAGCTAATCATTCATGCCTATCAGCAAACTTCACCTATGATCGCAACATGCATGCTAACATGGAATTGTCGATACATTCTACTTGTTATCACACCAATCGCAGCTAATCATTCATGCCTATCAGCAAACTTCACCTATGATCGCAACATGCATGCTAACATGGAATTGTCGATACATTCTACTTGTTGTGAAAGATACAGAAGCTAAACACGGGATGAATTTGAAGAAAAAACAATCTCTTATTCACTAAATCAAAGAACAATATACAAGTGATTTCTCTGAGAGCAATCTCGGTCTTCCTCTCAACCTTCTACCGTAAAAATGCTCTGTTTCAATACA
This sequence comes from Eucalyptus erythrocorys, assembly GCA_014182555.1. NCBI lineage: Eukaryota > Viridiplantae > Streptophyta > Magnoliopsida > Myrtales > Myrtaceae > Eucalyptus > Eucalyptus erythrocorys. The sequence continues at coordinate 44,022,154 of CM024603.1, forward strand.
ATGAACTTCTGCGAGTACTTCTACGAGCTGAAGAACTATTCTTTGTATATTGAAGAAGATGATCTATTCTCACAACTAACTTGCTAACTGAATCTCTTCTATATATGAACTAGCCGACAACTTTATAACAGAACGTAACTAATTGAATCTAATCACAGCCTTTAATTTTTGGATATGCTTTGGCGATCCTTGTCTTGTATGAGCTGGCGATCCCCTCGTCTCTTTTTCAACAGCACGTGTTTTCAGCAGCACGTTCTTCATTATTTCTTTCTTTAGTAGCAGCTTTAACTTCAAGTCATCAGCATTTAACCAGATCTTCTGCAATAGGCTTCAGCAGCTTATAACAGAACTTCAACTCAACTTCGACAGCATTCAGCATTCATTGCATTGCTAGGATTCTTCTCTTGATCTTTAACATCCCCCCGCAAATTGGGAGTGGGGAAAGATCCTAATCCCAATTTGGTTCGAAGATTCAAATGTTGCAATCGAGATAACGATTTTGTAAAAATGTCTGCTAATTGGTGAGAGCTTGGGATATACTTCACTTGCAAGGAACGAGAGGAGACTTTTTCACACACAAAGTGAAAGTCAACTTCAATGTGCTTCGTGCGAGCATGTAATATAGGATTGAGTGTGAGAGCAATGGCTGACTTGTTGTCACAGTAGAGTGTTGTAGGAGGAGTGAGTCGAATCCCAATATCTCGAAGTACGAAGCTAATCCAGGTTAGATCAGCTGTTGCTGATGCCAAGGCTCTATACTCTGCTTCTGTGGAAGACCGGGATACTGTTGACTGTCTTTTAGCTGACCAGGAGATCAAATTTGAGCCAAGATAGGTACAAAATCCAGTTGTAGATCGCCTGGTAGTGCTGCAACCTGCCCAATCAGCATCAGAGTAACCATACAGATTCATACAGCTATTGGAGTGAATGGTTAGTCCAAGAGCAGTTGTTCCTTTTACATATCGAAGGACTCTTTTCAACCTATGGAAATCTCCCACAGTAGGCTGCTGCATCTTTTGACAGAGAAGGTTAGTTGCATAAGCAATGTCTGGACGAGTGATGGTAAGGTACTGAAGTCCTCCTACAAGACTTCGATATTCAAATGGATTGGACACCAGACCTTCATCAGCATTCATAATTGCAGATCGTAATGGTAATGGAGTAGAGACAGGTCTACATTCTTTCATGTTTGCTCGAGTGAGTAAGTCAAGAGCATACTTAGTTTGTGACAGAAATAGACCTTCCGATTTTTGTTTGACCTCTATTCCCAGGAAGTAATGCAGGTTACCAAGATCCTTCATATGAAATTGATGGCTCATTAGATGAATAAAATGTGAGATTAATTGAGCTGAGCTGCCAGTAAGTATAATGTCATCGACATAGAGAAGCAGCAATATGATCTCTGAGCCATGATGCAATACAAATAGGGAGTGATCTGTGGTGCTACAGTAGAAGCCATGTTCTATGAGAAAATTGCTGAACTTCTCAAACCATGCCCTGGGTGCTTGACGAAGTCCATATAATGACTTCTTAAGAAGACATACATGGTAAGGTTTCTGTGGGTTTGTAAAACCTGGTGGTTGCTGCATGTATACTGTTTCATTTAGTGTTCCATATAGAAATGCGTTTTTGACATCTAATTGATGAAGGGGCCAGTGTTTTGTCACTGCTAGAGACAGAACAATTCGAATGGTTGCATGCTTAATCACAGGACTAAATGTCTCAGTGAAATCAACACCCTCTTCTTGATGAAATCCTTTAGCCACTAACCTGGCCTTAAGTCGATCAAGCTGGCCATCTGCAGTAAGTTTTGTTTTGAACACCCACTTGCACCCTATAACATTCATATGATCAGCTCGAGGTACTAACTCCCAAGTCCGATTTGTGTGTAATGCAGTCATCTCTTCTTGCATTGCTTGGTACCAACCTTTGTCTGCAAGAGCAGACTTGATTGTTTTTGGTTCAGAGGGAACATGATACTCAACCAGACATGCATACTTGGGGTTTGGTTTAGAAATTCCAGATTTTGCTCTAGTTTGCATAGGATGAAGAGACACAGTACCTTGTGGATTTATTGAGGGATCTGGTTGTGTTTGTTTTGTGCTGATATGTGTTAAGAGAGGTGATGTTTGTCCAGTACAAGTTGGCCCTTCAGAAGCTGCATCCATGTGTAATGTTGCAGCTGTATTCATTTGTGATGTTGAAGCAGGATTTGATAGGCAAGTATTGTGATTGCCCATCAGTTCAGTATCTTGTAGGTAAGCTATATGCTCACTTGATTTGGATTTGACCTGTTATGTTGTAGGAGAACTTAGCTGTTCATTATTTTTGAGCTTGTTTTGTGTTGTTGTAGATTTGACAGAAGTTATTCCACTTAGCCACTGTTTGTACAGATCAGTTCCTTGGTTATACTCAGCTGACAGTTGTTTGATGAAAGGAAATACTGTTTCATCAAATACAACATGCCAACTAATATATACATGGCCATTGGTAGGCAGAAGGCATCTATACCCTTTATGTCTTTCACTATAACCCAAAAAGATGCAAGTGAGAGACCTCGGATCAAACTTATGTTTAGTATAAGATCTGAGGCAGGGGTAACAGGCTGAGCCAAACACTCTTAGATGTGTATAACTTGGTGTTTGTTGATACAGCTTGCTGTAAGGTGATTTCATAGCTAGCTTAGCAGTAGGAAGAAGATTAATAACATAGTTTGCTGTTGAGAATGCATCAACCCAGTACCTTAATGGTACTTTTGCATGATAAAGCATGGCTAAGCCTAATTCAACCACATGGCGATGCTTCCTTTCAGAGATGCCATTTTGCTCTGGTGTGTATGGACATGATATATTCTGTTTAATACCACAGTCCTGTAGATGTTTTTGAAATCTGATGTTGGTAAATTCACCTCCTCCATCACTCTGAAGGATTTTTATTTTATGATTGAACTGGTTTTCAACTTGTTTCTCAAATGTGACAAATATGTCATAGACCTCTGTCTTCTATTTCATTGGATATAGCCAGCTAAATCTAGAGAAATTATCCACAAAAACAACATAGTAACGAAACTTTTGACATGACTGAATTGGTGAAGGTCCCCAAACATCACAGTGTATCTTCTCAAGATGAATTTGAGACATAAAATCTGTCAAATGAAAAGGTAATGCTGAACTTTTAGCAATTTGGCAGCTACTACACATATTCTGAGTTTTCGAATTGCACTGAATTAGGTGTTGGTTTTGTAGGTACTTCACTGTCTTGTAGCTAGTGTGCCCTAGTCTTTGATGCCATAATTCTTCACTTACAGCTCTTTGTACTTGAGTGAAGAATACTTCAGGAATTTTAGGGTCGACTTGGTACAGCCCTCTGGTTTTCCTTCCTATCTTCACTATTGTATTGTTGCAATTGTCCTTCACATATACCCCATACTTGTCAAAAATAAAAGAACAGGGATAGTCTTCAGTTAACTTTGAAATAGACAGTAGATTTTTCTTGATTTCTGGTACTATCAAGACATCATTTAATGGCAGATTGTTCACTTTTGTATGCAGCATACCAGTACCAACACATGAAATGGACAAATGAGAGCCATTTCCTACCATTACAGTATCAGTTCCAGTATAAGTAGAGTGATGTTTGAGCATACCAGGATCTGCAACAATATGTGAAGTGGCTCCTGTATCTGGATACCACTCAGCACCATTGGAATCTTCAATGTGTATGGCAGCTAGGGCAGTTGGTACGTCATCAGCCTGGTATGAATTATCAAACCTGTACCAACATTGAAGGGCTGTGTGTCCTGGTCGTTTACAGATCTGACACTCCAAAGGACTGTTGTTGGCTAAGTTCTCATTCTGAACATTTTCTCTAGGAGTTACTTTTTGTGGAGGATAAGACTTAGCAGCTTGATATTTTTGTGATGAATTTGCATAGGGTCTAAACCCTTGTCCATTGCTGGACCAGCTGTTAGCCATTTTATCAGCCTGATCATCTTGGCTCAGATTTACATTATTTGCTCTATAATATTGGTTTCTGCTTGCTCCACCATAGCTATTTCCACGACCTCTGGTACTCATGCGACCTCTGCCATTGTTGTAACCACCTCTACCAGTCTCTCTTTGGTTTCTATAGTTATAATTTTGAGAAACTGCAGCAGACCTCCTTTGTCCAATATAGGCTAGATGAGGATTATACTGATTTGCAGAATAGGTTTGTAACCTTGTCTCAAATCGTTCAAGTTGTGAGATTACCTCATCGTAGTCAGGCTGTGGTTTTAAGCAATACGTTGTAGTTCTGAAACTCTCATATTATGCTCCTAACCCTTCGAGTATACCAAACATTTTGGTTATCTCATCAATAGGTTTTCCAATGGCATTAAGCTGATCACATATTGATTTGAACTCTCGAAGATAGGTACTTAATGTTCTATCTCTTTTCTGGCAAGCTTGCAATTTTCCTCTGAGTTCAAACTCTTTAGCTATGGATTTTTGAGTAAAGCGATTGAGAAGAGTTTGCCATACCTCATATGATGACTCTAATCCAATGATCAAGCTTAGGATATTTTCTGACACTGCTCCACTAATCCAGGACGAGATCAGCTGATCAGTCTTTATCCAGTCTGTATATTCTGGATTCACTACCTCTGTCTCACTTCCTTCGACTTCTACTCGCACCATTGGAGCTGGTGGTTGAGTTTCACCATTGATGAACCCAAACAAATCTTGGCTTCGCAAAAATCTATGGAACTGCGCTTGCCATAGTAGAAAGTTATCTTCAGCCAACTTTATTGTGACAAAATTGGCTATGTTGACATGAATAGGAAAGGGAAACTTGGCACTCTTGCTGTCATACTTGATTCAGAAGATCAGAGGATGTAGGTTCTCAGGAACAGATGAAGATGAAGATGCGAAACAGAGTATCTCAAGTTTAGGACTAAAGGAACTTCGAATGTACAAGCTCTCAGGAATGCTCTGATACCATGTGAAAGATACATAAGCTAAACAAGAGATGAATTTGAAGAAAAAACAATCTCTTATTCACTGAATCAAAGAACAATATACAAGTGATTTCTCTGAGAGCAATCTTAGTCTTCCTCTCAACCTTCTACTGTAAAAATGCTCTGTTTCAATACAATGAACTTCTGCAGAGTACTTCTACAGAGCTGAAGAACTATTCTTTGTATATTGAAGAAGATGATCTATTCTCACAACTAACTTGCTAACTGAATCTCTTCTATATATGAACTAGCTGACAACTTTATAACAGAACAGAACTAATTGAATCTAATCACAGCCTTTAATTTTTGGATATGCTGGCGATCCTTGTCTTGTATGAGCTGGCGATCCCTGTCTCTGTTTTCAACAGCACGTGTTTTCAGCAGCACGTTCTTCATTATTTCTTTCTTTAGTAGCAGCTTTAACTTCAAGTCATCAGCATTTAACCAGATCTTCTGCAATAGGCTTCAGCAGCTTATAACAGAACTTCAACTCAACTTCGACAGCATTCAGCATTCATGGCATTGCTAGGATTCTTCTCTTGATCTTTAACAGTTATCACACTACCTCTGATGAATAGAACTCACATCGGTTGTGATGCCGCCAGACACAGTCTCCACGGTAATTATTAATTTTTCCTTTTTTGGTTTGTTTGTTTCTTATTAACATTTCAAAGATTCAAGTATTTCTCATTTGCAAACAAAAAATAAAGATCTGTTCGTCATAAAATTTAGATTAGCGAAAAAACTTATTCTTACCAGCTGTAGTTGCAGAAGCAAAAAGGGGTGACTAAACTATGATGAGATCAACCGTTCATATTCCATCTGAATAATACATATTTATTTAGAATAAAGATTGACATATAATACTCAGCGTTAGGTCAGTATTATTTGACAATAACAAACTCCACAACCCTACAATAATAACATTTCATTTTTTCAGGATAGAACGCATAAATTGGCTCACCAGAAGAATAAATATCAATGTGACTCTTTCATACATGAAATTCTTTTTATTATTTAGGTGTAATACCAAAATTGGTATAGCATGGGTTGTTGCAGCGAATATTATCAAGATCCACATTATTAGGATCGCGAATCTTGTGAGCAGTTGCTATTTAAGGAGATGCTCCTTATCTTAATTAAAAGTATACTAAGTGACGCGATGAATGAAACGGTGTTACATGTTATAAAATATTTATATTTGTTGGGATGTTTAATGACCATTATGGTTGTACCTGCAGTATAAGCTATATAATATTTTCTGGTTTTTGAATCTTCTTGCGCGTAACCTCTTGGTGGGGTTGCCTAAAAGGCCATCGTGGCTAATAAAACAGCCACTTTCTCCCATGAACTCCCTCATTTTCTCTTATGAACTCCCTCTAGGAGGCCAGGTAAGGATCGGCAAGTGCTTACGCTTTCTTGTTTGTCTTTTCTCTCCTCTGTTCATGTTGCCTTTTAAAAAAATTCCTCTCTTTGCTTATTTTACTTTTGGGTTAGTCTAATTTGAGAGAATTCATTTCTCCTTTGCCCATTTTGCTTTATTGTTTAGTAGCCATTAGGGAGACGCTGGAGAAGATTGGCCAGGGGGAGTCCGATACGAAATTTGCGTCATCAACAACGGAGATTGGTCATTAACACTCTGCGGATTCATTGGGATTTGAGTCCCATTGCCTCCGTGGCCATTCTTTATAAATGGAGAGATGATGAACGGGGAACTAAAATTAGGAAAAGAGAAACAAACGGAAAGGGTAAGAGAGTTAGATTTGCCAAAAACTTATTCTTGCTAGCCGTAGTTGCGAAAGCAAAGAGGGGGAGACTAGAATATAATGAGATCAACAGTTTGTATTCCATCTGAACAATACATATTTATTCAAAATAAAGATTTATGTACAATGCTTGGCATTAGGCCAGTATAGTTTGATAGTAAGAGAATCCATAACCTGACAATAATAACATTTCATAAATTCATGATAGAATGCAAAAATTGGCACAATAGAAGAACAAATATCGTTGCAATCCATACGATAATTGCAATCCCGACTCTTTTATACATGGAATTCTTTTTTATTATTCAGGGTTAATACCAAAATCGGTATGTTATAAGTTGTCGTGGCAAATTTTATCGCATTCCACATTATTAGGGTTGCGAATTTTGTGAATGGTCGACATTTTAAGGAAACGCCACTTATCAAGATTAAAATCATGACAAGTAACATGACAAATGAAATAGTGTTATACGTTATAAAATATTTATATTCGTCGAGATACTTAATGGTACCTACGGTCTATGAAATAGTGTAATACGTTATAACATATTTATATTCTTGCGTAAAGCCTCCTGGTGGATTCATGGTTGCCTGAAAGGCCATCGTGGCCAATAAAACAGCCATGACCATCAACACATGCGTCTATCTTCCCCTCATTTTCTCTGATGACTCCTCCCTCTCACTTTCTCCTATGAAGTCCCTCATATTCTATGATGAACTCCCTCTAGGAGGCCAAGTCAGAATGGAGTGCTTATGCTTTCTTGTTTCTCTTTTCTCTCCTCTACTCATGTTGCCTTCTAAAGAAATTTATCTCTCTGCTTATTTTACTTTCTAGTTAGTCTAATTTGAGAAAATTCATTTCTCCTCCACTCATTTTACTTTCTTGTTTAGTAGTTGTTGGGGAGACGCTGGGGAAGATTGGCTAAGGAGTCCGATTCGAAACCCGGGTCGTCGATAGCGGAGATCGGCCGATAATACTCCGCAAATTCATTGAGATTCGAGTCTGTGTCGCTTCCCTGGTCGTTCTTAGCAAATGGAGAACTGAAATTAGGGAAAGAGAAACCAAGGGAGGGAAGAGTAAGAGAGTTGAAGTGGAAAACTTATTCAAACTGGCTGTAGTTGCGCTTGCGCAGTTGCGAAAGCAAAGAGGGGGAGACTAAAATATGACGAGATCAACGGTTCATATTCCATCTGAATTATACGTATTTATTCAAAATAAAGATTTATGTATAGTGTTCAGCGTTAGACCATTATAATTTGACAGTAATAGAATTCATACCCCGACATTAGTATTATTTTATAATCCCTAGATAGAATGCATAAATTGGCTCACCAGATGAATAAATATTGCTACGATCCATACGATAATTGTGATCCCAATTCTTTATGATTCTTATTATCATTTGAGGTCAATACCAATGGCGTAGGTTGCTGCTACAAATATTATTGCGATCCACATTACTAGGATCGCGAATTTGTGAATAGTCACCATTTTAAGGAGACGCCACTTATCTTAATTAAAATCACGGTAAGTGACGTGATGAATAAAGCAGTGTTACAAGTTATAAAATATTTATATTCGTCAGAATGTTTAATAGCCATTATGGCCGTACCTGCGGTATAAGTTGTATAATGTTTTGTAGTTTCTAAATCTTCTTGCGCAAAATCTCTTGGTGGCCTCGCGAATGCCTGAAAGACCATTGTGGCCAATAAAACAGCCATCGCCATCACCGATTCATACATCTCCCTCTCATTTTCTCCCATGAACTCCCTCATATTCTCTGATGAACAACTAGGAGGCCAGGTTGGGATGGGCAAGTGCTTATGCTTTCTTGTTTGTCTTTCGTCTCCTCCGCTCATGTTGCCTTCTAAAGAAATTAATCTCTTCGCTTATTTTGCTTTCTTGTTCGTCTAATTTGAGAAAACTTATCTCACCTCCGCTCATTTTATTTTCTTGTTTAGTAGCCACTAGGGAGAAGCTCGGGAAGATTGATTGAGGAGTTCGATTCGAACTTTGTATTGTCGACAACCAAGATTAGGTGTAATACTTCGCGGATTCATTGGGATTCGAAATCCGTTTTGCTTCCATGGCCATTCTCTACAAATGGAGAGATGATAAATGAGGAACTAAATTTAGGAAAAGAGAAATGAAGTGAGGGAAGAATAAGAGAGTTAGTTGAGCAAAAAACTTATTCTAGCTGGCTGTAGTTGCGGAAGCAAAGAGGAGGAGACCAAAATATGATACGATCAAGGGTTCATATTTTATCTGAATAATACATATTTATCAAAATAAAGATTAACGTACAATACTTGGTCTTAGGCCAGTATAATCTGACAATAACAATCCATAACCCGACAATGATAACATTTTATAATCTCAGGATAAAATGCATAAAATTAGCTTTCCATAAGAATAACTATTGCTATGATTCACACGATAATTACGATCCCGACTTTTCATATGTGGAATTCTTTTTATCATTCGGGGTTAATACCAAAATTGGTATGGCATAGGTCATTGCAGCAAATATTATCGCAATCCACATTATTAAGATCACGAATTTTGTGAATAGTCACCATTTTAAGGAGATGTCGCTTATCCCAAAGCAAGTGATGTGATGAATAAAACAGTGTTACATGTTATAAAATATTTATATTCATCAGGATGTTTAATGGCCATTGTGGTCATACCTGCTATATAGGCAGTATAATGTTTTCTGATTTCTGAATTTTTCTACACGGAACCTCCCGATAGACTCATGGCCGCTTGAAAAGCCATCATGGCCAATAAAACAATCATAATTATCACCTGTGCATGCAACTCCCTCTCATTTTCTATTATGAACTCCCTCTAGGAAGCCAACTCGGGATGGGCGAGTGCTTATGCTTTCTTGTTTGTCTTCTCTGTTAGAATTTTCCTAATATGTGGACTAAATTAATTGACATTGTTATTTACTGTTTAACGTTTACCGTTTTACGGGGTTTGGTCTAAGGTGAGACAGAAGGTTTCTTAATTAGTCTAATATGGGGCTGGCTAGTGTGGGCCGAGTTGAGCCTGGCCTGTAATGAGGGGAACTGGCTGGAAACTCTATAAATAGTGCTCAAGTCTCTCCTCTAGCCCTAATCTCACACATTCTCACCTAAGGGACGTTGCTCTAACGTCAATCGTGAGAGGCCGCCTCATTGAGCCAGTGATTCGAAGGGTAATAGAGGAGAATGACTTGCGCAAGGAACATTGTGTTTCCGCTTTCACTCAAGAACAATGGATCCTAAATCAGGTGCGTCAATCCTTCTATTTACAATTGCTTCTTCTTGTTCTGATTATGGAGATCTTGGGTTATGCATAATCTGCACCCAACATGTGGTATCAGAGCCTCCATAACCCTAGAACTTGAACCCTAATTGATTTTGTCCTAAATTGTATGAATTTGCCCTAATTAGTACGGATCTTGCCATAATTTGTGATTTTCGAAATTTTTTATTCAATAAAAAAATAAAATTAAATCACAAATTTGGGTGGGCGAGACGAGACGGGGGTGATTTGTGTAGTTGCATGTGTGTGCCGGGGCATGCTTGCGCATCTGTGTGTGCGAGGCACGGGCTTTGTGTGCAAGCTCAAGCTTGTTAGATTCGATATCTTTGCAGTGATTATTGATTTTGCTTCTTGGATCTTCAATTGATGTCAATTGATTGCATCAAAGGAACCTCATTAGGGAGTTATCAGTTTTTGATTTTGTGAATATGTTGCGGACGTTTGAAATCGAGTAAAGAAGATCCGAAGATCAAATCCTCAAAATTTGAATCTGCGTTGAAGAGTCTGACCGCTAAAATAGGAAAGTCCAACTTTCACTAGGACTTGGATTTTGTTTAAAATATATAGAGATATGTTTTGGATAAAATCGTTTAAGATAGGAAACTGAATCCTATGAGAAGTTGGCTTAATGAGATATATCTTGAGACAATGAGATAAACTTTTGTTGCTTATGTATACTCCTTTAGATGCTAATAACTTTTGAATGTTGGATGTCTTATGAATCTGTGACCATACTGATTGTATTGATTTACACATCTGCTGAGTGTAGGTAATGCATATTAGTAAAGTTATTGCATATTATACCTAAACTCATATGGTCACTAGTTAACGTCTATCAAATTGAATATTTTTATGATTAAGGAGTATGGCAATATTTATACAGAGCAATAATATCTACTGTTATAGTTTAGATATTTAGTTTTGCGATTTGACTCAATTTATAGGCCACTGGTTGAAGTAATGATATTTGTTACTTAAAATTGACTAATAAATTAGTTGTTGGCCTTGGAGTCATGTTTTGTCTTATGAAACTCATGAGCTATAATGGATCAACTGTTAGGCTTCTCGATCTGCTGTACCATGTATTGCTATTGATGTTAATTTGTGATAGATTATCTAGATCAACATTAAAAAGAATCATTGGAATCTGCAATTTTGGTGCACAAGAGAAATTTCCTGTGTTGCTGTGATTGGTGATCTCATTGGAATCTATCTTTCAGATTATATATATATATATATATATATATATAATTAATTTTATAAGGCAATATAATTAGCATGATATGTGATTTGAGTGATATGTGCCCCTATCACTGAAGTTCGAATCACATGTATATGGTTTATGTGAGGTATAAATATATCCCTAGTATGAGAGAGTTTCAATGATTCAATTGGTAGTGACTGCCAAAGTGGCACGCTTGATTGGGTTTGAGAAATTTCGATCTCATATGTTGGTTGGGATGTCTCATTGTCTAATGCGTGGTCATACTCCCAAAGGAGATGATTGTGTATTAGTTCGTGAAGGGATACATGATGGTGCGGTGTGGTCCTAGTGGTTCATCTGCCCAAAGGTGATGAATTTACGAAGATTGGAATTTATTCTCATGACCGCTATCATGTGGGGAGTGTACAACTGCATGTCATGTATTCTGCTCAAAGGTGATTATATGATTATACGTGTAACTCTCTGGATGTGTACTTGTATGTCAAGTTACACGGTGCTCACATGATGCTAATTATATACATTGCTTGTTTTTCAGTCACTGTTCTGTAATTAATAACTCCACTATAATTGAGGTTTTTACTACTTCAAATTTTAAGTTGTGGACATATGATTTATTGCTTGAGAAAAGAGCAATAGTATTAGCTTACTGTCCATGAAGCGTTCCATTTTGGAACACTTGAAATTTGGTTTGCCTACTAACTGCACTGCTAAGAGATGATGAAAGCATTAGTGGCTTGTAATTATATCTTGTCTAATATCGAAATTAGGACACATCTGCAAAAATTGCGTTTAAGTCCTAATGAGCCATAAAAGGCAATATGCAATCTATGAAACATGTTTGGAAACTTACTGACTTGTCTAAAAATCACAAGTTTATTAGTTGCAAATTGGAGTTCAAAACTAAATTTATAGTTAAAGTTTTCACTCTGAAAGTGGGGTGGATAGTTAATAATGAAGAAATAATTATTTCTTTAAAAGATTCTTTCAGAGTGAATGTGGCATTTATTTTGGTTTAGAGTTACGTCAAATTGCAACAGATTTAAGTAAACTTGTGTGTAGACTGAAAAGTCTTATTAATTATTTTATATAAGTTTCCAGACAATATTATTAAAGTTTCATAGTGTTGTTATTTTGTTCAATTAGGAACAAAGTAATTTAATACACTGCAAGGTCAGTGGGAGGAAATTTATTTTTCTCATATTCTATATAGATGATATATATATTCATGTTAGTAGGAAGTGAAGTGCAGTAAATAAAGTTCTATATCTACTACGTAAGTAGAGGTTGTAACTTTATTTTAGGTTGTTGATTGAGCTATTATGCTTCAGAACCTTATGATGGAATTGATTGTTTTGATTTTTTGGATAGACCCATACAGTTATATTGAGATAATAAATTTGTTTTTAACAAATGTCTCAAGGGGTCTAAATATATGGCGGTCAAATATTTTTGACCATAAAGAAACGGTACAGAAAGGTGACGTTAACATATCTTCACAAATGATGTGATTGCAGGTCTACTAACTAAAGGCCTACGCCCATGTGTATTTGAGTGACATGTCATTAGCATGGGCCTAGGAGTATCTTCGGATACTGTTGTTTAGTGGGAGCTATTTTGGCTTTACTCTGATAAAGTTCACATCTGTGGTTCGTTACATTTAGTAACGGTTTGATATGTATCAACTTTTGCATTCAATAAAATATTTTGAATGTGTTGTTATGTTGAATACATATTGATAAATTCTCAAGGTATTACCTTGAGTGAAGGCTAGGGGCAATTCATTATTAGCCTTGTGCATATGTTCTTGTAAAAGGTTAATCATAAAGACAAGACATATGTGGGTTCATTTGAACCATAACTTCATTCTCTTGTAGCACAAGCTTTTGTGTCGCCTAAGTAAGAGAATGATGATTGACAAAGGTTCATTTGAACTATAACTTCATTCTCTTGTGGCACAAGCTTTTGTGTCGCCTAAGTAAGAGAATGATGATTGACAAAGGTTCATTAGAACCATAATTTCATTCTTTTGTGGCACAAACTTTTGTGTCGCCTAAGTAAGAGAATCATATGTGGGTTCATTAGAACTGTAATTTCATTCTCTTGTGGCACAAACTTTTGTGTCGCCTAAGTAAGAGAATGGTGACTGACAAATGGATCTCTCTATGAGAGATGTTAGCCATTTGCCACACTACCATATTGGATCCATATCAATAAAGTTGAAAGCACTTGTGACCATGGAAGGCTCTGTGTATACATGCGATTACCGCCATGATTCGGTGTTGGAGGCTTTATGGGATAGGATTGACTATTAAGAATTATCTCTGGACCAATGTGCACGCATATAATACAATTTCAATTAATATAGTCCAAGTGGGAGAATGTTAGAATTTTTCTAATATGTGGACTAAATTAATTGACATTGTTATTTACCGTTTAACGTTTACCGTTTTACGGGGTTTGGTCTAAGGTGAGATAGAAGGTTTCTTAATTAGTCTAATATGGGGCTGGCTAGTGTGGGCCGAGTTGAGCCCGGCTTTGTAATGAGGGGGACTGGCTGAAAACTCTATAAATAGTGCTCAAGTCTCTCCTCTAGCCCTAATCTCACACATTCTCACCTAAGGGACGTTGCTCTAACGTCAATCGTGAGAGGCCGCCTCATTGAGCCAGGGATTCGAAGGGTAATAGAGGAGAATGACTTGCGCAAGGAACATTGTGTTTCCGCTTTCGCTCAAGAACAATGGATCCTAAATCAGGTGCGTCAATCCTTCTATTTACAATTGCTTCTTCTTGTTCTGATTATGGAGATCTTGGGTTGTGCATAATCTGCACCCAACATGTCCTCTGCTCATGTTGCATTTTACTGAAAGTCATCTCTCCTCTGCTCATATTGTTTTCTTGTTTAGTAGCCGTTGAGGAGATGCTGGGGAAGATTGGCCAAGGAGCCCAATTCGAAATCGGCGTCTTCGACGGTAGAGATCAACTGGTAATACTCCACGGATTCATTGGGGTTCAAGGCCGTGTTGCTTCCGTGGCTGTTCTTTGTAAATGGAGAGTTTATGAATGGAGAGCTAAAATGAGGAAAAGAGAAACCAAGGGAGGGAAGAATAAGAGGGTTAAATTAAAAACTTATTCTAACCGACCATAGTAGTGAAGCAAAGAGGGAGAGACTAAAATACTTGGGCCGGGCTACCTTAACAAAAAATGGTTGCAAATTTTACAATGGTCCATAATCACAGAGATGTACATGAGAAAATGAATGGAAAATTGAAGTGTCATCATTTTCTTCAATAAGGATATTGAATGGATTTCATTTTAAATAAAAGCCTAAAATGACTAACTATTTTAAATAAAGGCCTAATTTCTCAACTAATTAAAGGCATTCTAGTCATTTATCTTTTTTTAGAAATTTTCCCTTTTTTGTTTCCTTTTTCTAGTTTTTCTTTCTTATTCATTAATGGCCGATCATCGGTGATGACGGAAAGAGCTAGGCAAAGGTCACCTTTGCCCGATCTAGTGAGTACAACCTTGTTGGCCACTAGAAAGGTACGAACTCACCTCGGGGAGGGGGAGGGGGAGGGGGGGGGGCGCCACCCTCGCCAAATCAAGGTGACCCTTGCCCAAATCTAGCGAGACGACCTCGCTTAGACAAGGTGACCCTCCCTTTGGGGGAGGCTGCCCTCGTGGCGATCGGCGAGGTCGCCCTTGCCCTAGGGGAAGCTGCTCTTGCAAACAGGCCGACAAAGTTCGCCTTAGCCAAATCTAATGAGAGTGGCCTTGATCGCGATCGTTGAGGGTGGCCAACCCCTCACTCACGGCAGCTGGCCCTCATTAAACCCTCCCCCAAAAAAGAAAAGAATAAAAATAATTTAAATTATAATTATAATCGAACGAAAATGCCCTTGATCGGTTTAAATATTTAGGCGGCCAACGACCAGGCGAAGTCAAGCCCTTATTTAACTTAAAGTCCATTTCGATCTTTATTTGAGAAAACAATGACATTTTAAGGTTACTGTTCATTTCATGGAAAATAATTTCGAGAAAACATTTTCCAGATTTTCTCGACGTTTGTTTCACGGAAAATGAATTCCACAGGAAAATGTTTTCCACTTTTCAAAAGTGGAAAACATTTTCTTCACTTGATCTATCTTATCTCACACCTCTATAAATCCTCAATTTCTCCTCCCATTTCTTCTTCTTCTTTTCTTTTTTTATTCACATTATTTTTTAATATTCTTTTTTCTTTTTTAATTCGAATTATTTTTAATTTCCTTTTTTTATTCTTTGTTTCCCAATTTCTTCTTTCTTGGCTAGTCGTCGGCTGTTGCTAGGCGAACCTCAAGCTCATCGATCTCAAGCTTGCACTATGCACTCTTGCTTATCATTTTCTTTATTTACTCTATCCTACAGTTGTACATTGTTCAAGCAAATGGCTCTACATGCTTTACTTCTTTTTGCTTTTGTTTATTAGAACACAAAAGACGCAAGGGGAGAATAGGCCACCGAATTGGAAGATTCTCATTAGGGCCGTATATGCTTTGCTTTTTTTCTCTTTTACTTCTTTTTAAAATACATACGAACATTTTTCAGAGTAGATAAGCGTTTGATGACAATGAGCGAACAAATATATGAAGCAAGTTTGTCCGGATTTAAATACAAGGTCATATTTGATGATTTATAGGTCGGTAAGTGATGCATGCATAAGTGATGAGTCTTAGAAAATATTCTTTTTACTGAACACCGGAAAATATTTTCCAAAACATTTTCATATTTTAGCCGAACATCAGAAAATAATCATTTTCCTGGAAAATGATTTCCGAAAATTGCCCATTTTCCGCGAAACGAACGAACCTTAAAGATGCATTTGTTTCACGGAAAACTCAATGATAAAGGAAAATGCTTTCCGGAAAAGCATTTTCCAAGATTACAGTTTGTTTTCCTTTATTTGGTGATGTGTAATTGAAAATGTTTTTTTTTTTTTTTGGTAACAAGTGTAATTGAAAATGTTTTATGCCATTTGGATCCTATTAAAAAATAATTTCACACTTCATCACGGGAAAAAAATGAATTTTAAATTTACAAAAACTTCAAATTGTTAATATTGTTGTTTTATATTTACTTTTATTTTCTTTCTTTTTATTTCCTTTTTCTCTTTTTCCTTCTTCTTGTCCTTCACTCCTCAGCTTCCTCACACCATCCCTTATGCTTCCTCTGGCAGTTTGTTCCCGACCGACTTACAAGGGGTGAGCTCCCGCTGTCGCCAGAGGCAGCGAGCTTGCCAGCTCGCCACTAGAGGCTACGAGCTTGCCCAATCTAGTAAGGCTTGAGCATCATCGCTGGAGGCCACGAGCTCACCCGATTTAGCGAGGCTTGAGGCTCATCGATCTTGGGCAAACTCAAGCCTTGTTGTCGAAGGCCATGAGATTGCTCCATCTAGTGAAACCAAAGCTCACTGGCCATCCTTGTGGTCAATGACAGGTGAAGAAGAAGCAAAAAGGAAAAGGAAGAAAAGAAAAAGAAAAAAGGAAGAAAAGAAAAAGAAAAAAAAAGCAAATTCGAATTTTTTTATTTTTAAAATGTTTTCAAAATTTTAATTTTTAAAAAAAATAAAAAAAATTCAAATTCAACTTTTTTAAATATATTTTTATAAGAATAATTTTTGTAAACCAAGCATCAAATCTAAGCTTCCGGTAGATTCGGAAAACTTTTTCCGTGCTTTCAAAGGAGAAATCATTTTCCCCGAATTTAAGCTTTGCTAGTAAAACGTTTTCCGTTTACTCATTTTCCCGTGTTGACCCAAACGCCGGAAAATGAGGAAAATGTTTTCCCTGAAAATGTATTCCGCAAAACAAACGTACCCTAAGTCATTATTTGGAATTTTCCCTAAAATAAAACATGCGAAATAGGATCTCCCCTCAGTAGTTATAATAATTGTATAGAGTTGTTGACTCCCACAGTCCACAAAATTAGAGTACATCGGAAAATCTAATTGACGAAACTTCTCATTGTGAAGCTTTCACCAACTGAAAAAATGATGCTGAGCCAAAAGAAGATCAAAGATAAGAGTGAACTGCACTTGGGTGGCTATACTGCAATGACCATCTAAATGGATTGGGCAACCTGATCATCAATATGATATTTAAATGGACTCTGAATAAATGTAATCAGACATCAGCATGAAGAGACCTATGAAATGGATTAGACCTAAAAATAGAGAGACCTTCTAAAGCAGCAGCAGCAGCAACAAAAATATTTGCCCAAGGAATTCAAACAGATTCACCGGGTTAGGAGCCGATTTTTATGCGCCTCTACTTTTGTAAGTTAAGAAGTCAAAGGTTCAATCAAAAGCTTCCTCACTGTTCACAGCATGCCACTTCAGGAAGCCATCCACAAGTGCATCTCTCATCCATGGATACCGACAACTCTCAACAGCTTCGGGAATAGTCAGCCAGCTCCTCTGTCGGATACTTTGCTCTGGCCATGATTCAAGCTCCTCCCTTACAAATAATGAAAACATTGCTGCCTTACATAAACCTTCAGGACAAAACTCGTCTTGGTGAGTTTTACTCTTGAAGTCATAATGCCCTAAAAGATCCTGAAAACAACAGAAAGACTTGGTAGCACAATCTAAGAAAGATCATGAATATATATCCCCTTTTCATTTGTAAAAAGAGACGATTCAGAGCACAAAACAAACACATAGCAGCTGGCTAGAAGTGCTCAACCTAAAATGAAGTCTCATTCGCAACAGATGTATGTGCACATCCATTTGCAAAGAGATGCGCACAGAACCAAAGATGCACAGGAGCAGAGTGAAGTGCCCCGCACCTACATGCTACCACATGGCCTCAAAGAGGTATTTCTCATCGAAACAGCATGACCACTGCATGCATGCATGTGTGTGGGTGTGTGTGTGTGTGTGTGTGTGTGTGTGTGTGTGTGAGAGAGAGAGAGAGAGATGATAACTTTCATTGTTGTAATGGTCATTTATTTCGCACATTCACATACACCACAAAACTCGGCTTAAAAAAGATCAAGAACACTCCTTTTCCACGTCCAGGACAAGAAGAGTATGTGCAGTTGAGGATGACAACATCCACTGTGCACAATATGAAATTTATTCATTCTATTTTTTTCAATAACTGCCTTGCAACAGTCATTGTTATCATCGTAATAAAATAACGAGGAACAGACAACAAATATGTAGTGAAATTATCTCAAGCTACAGTTAAAAGTCCAATATGAGTCACCTTGACCTATTCTGCTACACATCTTACCAATGCAAAATGAGAAAAAAAAAAAAATCCAAAAAGTCACATAATCTTCGGGTAACTATTAGAATCACAAAGTTGGTTTTCACACAAAGTCTTATAAAAGAAATAATGAACCAAAGATAAGAAAGATCAACAGAGTTCATAGAATTTACTACCTTCAAATCTCCTTTCACACCAGCTTCTTCAATTGCTTCCCTCACAGCAGCTGCCTCTACAGTTTCATCGTTCTCCCAGCCTCCCTTATAAAAATAAGAAAAGCTCATGAAAAAGAGTGAAAATCCAACACAAGTGAACAAGTGATGGAGTTTCGCAGGATGATGTTAAAACATATTTATTTTCATAAAGCAATAACTCACAATCCAACAGAGCTTCCATCAATTCACGACTCACGAGTAAATGAGAGCTATAATGAATTATGGTGCAAGAATTCCAATAACCAAAAAGAATTAAAGAACATGACTTCCCAGAAAACAGTATGCATGTTCAAGCTACGTTCTCCGTCTCCAGGCCTGAAAGCCCCAAACTACATATAAGTAACCTGGAGTCACTATGTAAATTGCAAGTGTTTATCCCAAAATTATAAAGCAATTAAGGAATGAGCTGAAATCTAAGTAAATCTGTGACATGCTTGCAGACAAGTCCATTGTCCCCCAAACCGAGATGAAATCAAGTGACACAACCCATGTCCAGTTTTCCTAATGAACTTCTGTTTATTTTTCACTGAAAGATGTTATTGTGGATCCACAATTCACAGCTTATGAAAAAGCAATCAAATGATCCAAGAATGGGATTATTTATCTCATTAAGGTGTGAGAAGTTCGTTGCTTAAGACGTAACTCCATTTATGGAGTGGAGCAACAATAGTTCGTCCTAAGTAATTCAAAACAAGGTGTTTGCGTTCAAATGGCTTATCACAAATATTGGGCATGCACTCAAGAACGTCACACCAGTCGTGGTACATAAACCTAGAAGTCAGAATCAACAGCAAGCCCATCAAATTCATCATAATACTAGTCACATAAGGTGATAGAAATGTGCATTTCCAAAATGGATTAGGAAGTCAATAAGTGATCTGTTCAGCAAATTCCAAGATTTGTGCAACTGAAGTTCTGGAGACATACATCAAACCAGATATTAACCGGAAGGAACAACTTAAAGTAACTATGTACAACAGTAGAAGTGCTTTTCCTTGCAATAAATAGCACACTTGTGCACCTCTTGACTAGTCAATACACATTAACAGTATGTGCCAACAGAAATAAAAGAAGATGAGACTATGTATCATTTTCATTTTGGTTTAAATCAGGTGCAGCAAAGAAATTGGAGAAGAAAAAATTTAAATACTTTGGTGGGATGACCATATTCAGTTCAGCGTGAGCTTAGCCATTAATGAAGCCAGAAGGCTTTAAGGTGTGTTTAGCCATGTCTCCCAACTTATTGTGTCAAACAAATAAAACCTGTTCTTTCAAATGAGAAAATGTGGTCAGCAATTTTCTCAGCTCCTCACTTGGAATGTTACACAACAAAAGCATCTACACAACCGACGACTGAACATTTTCTATCCAATACAAAGCCCTAGATACCCTTATCAGGATGAATACACAGGACCACTGCATTCAGAAAAGAGTATAATTAGCAGTATACCTTTGGAAACAGAAGACCTGATCCACTAGTTGAATTGATCATGAGCACCTCAACAATCTTTTCATCGGTGTCATCGGTACAGTCTATAGATTTTCTATATCTATAAGGAATACACCTGGAAAAGGAAGCCACTGAGTTAGTTATCCCTTCAGACTGATGTACCCATAAAATAGGAAAAATCAAAGAGGAATCTCCTCTACGTTTTCTTTTCTTCCTAAACAAAACACTGCAGAAAAATGAAGGGCGGTCATCCTAGAATTAACGGACATGCTGTAGTAAGCATATGACAATTTTGTATGATGGACATCTAGTCTCGCCAAAAAGGAAAGAAGAAACTAATCAATAAAGCAGGATCCATGACTGCCCCCTAAGAATGAACCTCCTGAGTTCGATCCCACCATTATTACTTGATTGAAGTTATGAAAGGTACAGAGTGAGTACAATCTTACATTTCCAAGTATAATTCCACATGTATGCAAGTTAAAAAAATTATCATCCTTTCTCTGTTCATGCTACTTATCCACCTTCAATCCAAACTCCAGCACCAAAAGCCCCAGTGACAAAGAAAAAGGACAAAACAGAAGTCTTATGAAGTGCAAGAGAGGAGTTTAGGTCTCGCAAAGCAACAAACATCCACCACAGAAGAACTCATATTCAGTCATGGAGCAGTACTTTGAAGCACACTTATTATGTAACATTTAACCAACCTTCGACAGCTTCCCACATTCATCCCAGATTTTTTTCTCCTTTTGCAAACAAACAATACCCTTTGCATCAGTCACTAGGACGCTATTTTATGCCTAGAAAGAGCCACATCCACTTTGAAAAAGAGGTAGCACTTTCCAGTTCCCCAATATATTCTTCATCTAAGCAATAGGCCTACGACCACATTTGAAGCAGTCCATTGTCCATGATATGCACCATAATTCAGTGGAAACAAAACCTACCATAACCATCTTTTTACTGTGTCACCAAACACTAAGATGGTCCACAGACTTGGGTATGTACAGATTCACGCAGCTAACATTTTCGGCTTCCCAAGAGTGTCAAATTCTCAACTGGATGAACCCTTGGGGGTGGACTTTGGCACTCCGATACCGAAGAAAGTTTAATATTGACAAATATATGTTTCATTGGACCTCCCTTTACAGAGTCAAATTACATGTTAAAGTTACATAAAGGTGGAACGGCATAATAAAGAAAGGCGATGCTCAAAATACGAGATGATCCTCTAATCCACAATTTACTAAACTCGAGGATATTTTAAGATCCAATTCATGACTTCTTCACCAACAAGCTCAATTGAGCAAGCATCAGAGAGCCTCACAATTAATGTCAGCATCTGTGACCGCGACGACCGTAATGCTCATCCAATCACAAAGAAGAATCCGGCCCAAAAAAAGAAAAGAAGGAAAAAAAAAATATACAAAGCACAGAAGAAAGAAACCCGTCCCTCGAAACCACGGACGCAGAAACCCGGCCGGTATCCTTTCTCCAACTAAAGAAAGGCTCGAAAGACCTTTACTTTAGAACAATAGCACTACCCAACATCTTCAAGCCTAGGTCTGGTATTGATTAAAGTAATCATCGTTCAAAAGGAAAGAACATCAGAAAGTCAAAAACAGACGTTGCAGGCCGCATCAAATCAAAAGAATCGAATCTCGACAAAGAAAAGATCGGGAAAAGAAAAGGGGGGAAAAACCGAAAATGACCGTCGTCGACACAATCAGGGCCCACTCATCCCCAATGAAAACGACCACGACGCCAGTAACATAAACCGCGCAATCAACGCAGCGCATAACCTAACGCAAAGAGTTAAACCGACAAAAAAACAATGCAAAGAACAAACATCCGTCGCCATCCAACGGAACGCGCAAAAGCATCATCCCTCGTGCCAGATTCAAGCACATCGAGAGGGGCCGGGGAGGCAAAACCGAAAATGGAGAGAGCGCGCGCGCTAGAGAGAGAGAGAGAGAGAGAGAGAGAGATTCGATCGTTACCCGGCGACAAGGCGACAACCGGCCTCGTACCGTTGCTGATGCCGACCCGTGCGCGCCACCAAATCGCACATGCTAAGGATCGAACGAACCGGAGGAGAAGGAGGAGGAGGGGGGAGAATGTCGTATCGGATCGACCGGGGAGGTGGGATTTTCAGCAGCGATCCCGATTTCCGTGTCTAATCGTCCGCATGCTCGCGACGAGGGGAGAGAGCACGTGATCCCTGCGTCCGCCTCGATGGTGTCGCGCAATGCGGGCCACCTGCATTATCCAGAAGCTTCGGCCTGTCGATTCCCTCCTCTAGGGTTCGTTGCTTTTGCGAACGAGGCACCACCGAAAAATATCGGCGATGGGGATGGCGATAGCGCGACTAGAGAGAGAGAGAGAGAGAGAGAGAGAGAAGGGGGGGGGGGTGGGGCGTGGGGATTGGTGGAGAGGGAGAGGAGGAGGAGAAGAGCGCGGCTGAGCGGAAGATCAGACGGTGACGGGGGGGACGGTCAAAAGGCCACGTCCCGGGCGAGCCGATTGGGCCCCCGCAGGTGGGCCCCACTTCTAGAATCCGTTGCCCGAAAGGAAATCTCGTGCGTCGCGGCGTATCGTGTGTTAGGTGAATCTCGCCCGGTATGTTCACAATCTCTCTCCCTCGAGCCTACATATCGAGGTGTGCATCACAAAAATATTCAAAATTCGACATGACATGACTCGAACTTTTAATCTCATGCTTATCAATACTTTGTGAAGTACAGTACAAAAAGTTTTATTTTTATTACATATCTTCAATGAAACATGAAAATCTTAGAAAATGTTATTGCAAAAGAGGATCCACTTTTTCAGCTTTCCAGTGTTTTTCTGATTGCAAGAAAATCTTAAATCGTCTTGAGCCCTTAATTCACATAACTTGAGGGACAAATTTGATTGCTAGCCGACCTGATGAATAAAATAGATTCGGAAAAGAAGGCAAGCAATCTGCTCGTGATTTAGTTGCTTGGTATTTTAAGGAATAATCTTGACCACTTTTGTGTTGAAAGATACGCAACATCAAATTGGATCAATTCAGATTAATCAATATAAAATCAAATTGGATTTTTTGTATTTCCTTTTGTACAAACTATTGCCTTTATTACACAAACATTGTAGTATATACAAAGACACAATGTACATTGAATGAATAGAACACAGAATACAGAAATTCCTTATCTTCCAATCTATCCTGTTTTCTTACATGGTATCAGAGCTCAATTCTGATCCAATATTGCTTCCGCATTCTTGAAGCGAATTGCCCTCCTTTCTCTGTTCTTGTTGCTGCGTGCTCTGCAGAACAGAACAACACTGGAAGGAATTCTTCTTCCTGTTTATCTTGCACATTTTCGATTACCACAGAACCAATTTCACCATGGCAGATCCAAAGGAACTTACCTCACCTACCGAGGAGCCGTCGGAGAGGAGTGCAGCTCCAACTTCAGATCAATCAGCGGTCACTTCCCCGCCTAGTCACACGCCGTGGCAACATCCGGCTCAATACAATCCAGGATTGTTCTCAGGGTATCCAATTCAATGGATGCTGTACCTGTGGATCCAGGGGTTTAACCCTGGTGCATCACAGCCGGGCTACCAAGGCGTGCGGGTCGATGGAGGCCCACCAGCCGATGTTGGGGCAAACACAACCATCGGCCATACACAGACGGGCGGATCAGAAAACCCTAATACAGGGCAAACACCGAATATGGGTCAATCTTCAAATAATCAAGGATTCCCGATAGGATTCATACCTTTTCCTTTTGCGGCCGCCATGGGTCGCCTAGAACCCGGCGACGCGCTCTATGTTTCCAGCACTGACGGGCCCGAGTTGCGACTCATAAGCCACCGTCTCACAGGACCCGAAAATTACACAAATTGGGCATGGGAATTTCGTCGAGCTCTTGTCACCAAGGACAAAGAGGGATTCATCGATGGAACTGTTCCTGTACCAACCGAAGAAAAAATGGCACGACAATGGACAAAGTGTAACCAGTTGGTAAGAACATGGATCGGGAACTGTGTTAGCCCAGAAATAGCCGCTGGATTACCCCTAACAGAAGACTCAAAAAAATTTTGGGATAGCATAAAGGAGATGTACGGGAAATTGGATCGGGCGAAGATTTTTTCGCTCCATCAGGCCTTATCCGAACTGAAGCAGGGAAACACGTCTGTGACGACGTGCTTCAACAAGCTGTCAGCGCTCTGGAATGAGCTCGAGGCGGCGGAGGAAAAACTCATCGGTTCCGAGGCCACTCTCCAGCAATATAGAGAAATCAAAGACCGAGAAAAGGCGACTCGGTTCCTCTTGATTCTCAACGATTCTTACCTGCATTTCAAGTCGCAGATCTCACAATGGAGCCTGCGCCTTCTATCGGATGCATATTCCAGCTCGCTGTTCAAGAGGAGAACCAGAGGATCGCATCGACAGAGAATAAGGGAGGCGAAACCCTAGCTCTCACCGCAAGGGGGTCGCGAACCCTAGAGAGAAAACGGGACGCGACACTAGGGTTTCCAGAGTCGAAACCCTTTAAAGGAGCCGGAATGGACGGCCACGATCACATGCAGCGATCGGACGGACCAAGAGGGGCGTGAGGCTATGGCGATCTGGACGGTGGAGATGGCGCCTTCATTAAAGGATCCAACGGCGGAGATCATTTCAGGAGTTCCGGGCTGAATGAACGCGGGCCTAATACATTTGGGCCGAATCCCAAAAATCACGGACTAAATCCGTATGGGCCGAGCAATTATGGGCCTCCCTTTTCTGGGCCCAACTTAAAAAATAAAGGGAAATTATATTGTGAATTTTGCAGGCGTCCCCACCACACCGTGGAAAATTGCTGGAAATTACATGGAAGACTCGGAGAAAAAAAGGGAAAGGAAATATCAGCCGCGGCATATCAACTCACAGGACAAGGGGATTCAAACCAATCTATCACTCATGAAGAGTATGAGTAGTTGATGCGGACATTTCAAAGATTGGATATTCAAAAGAAGGGAAGCAGTTTTACAGGTATTTCTCATTGTCAATTAAATAGCATATCGAGAAGTACCTGGATAATAGATTCTGGAGCTAGTGATCATATCGCTTGTGAAAAAGGATTGTTTGCTACTATTAATGATAGGTTGGATAGTCCTATCATAGTACAATTGCCGAATGGAAGTGTCACTAGGGTGACCACAACAGGGACAATTAATCTCAGTCTGAAATCACTTTGACAAATGTCATCTATATACCTGAATTTCAATTTAATCTCATATCCGTGTCTAGAGCCTGTAAGGAAAATTCTTGTGAAATTTCCTTCAATACTCGTGATTGTCAATTTCAGGCCCTTTCGACTAGGAGACAAATAGGATGGGGTGATCTATCTGAAGGACTGTTTTTCTGGAGAAGTTCAACCAAGAATTTTAATTTCCCTTCAAATAAATCATTGTGTAATTTATCTACCAGTGATAAGAATTTCGTTTTGCACTCTAGATTTGGGCATAGTTCATTATTTGAATATTCTCAATGCCATATATGTCCACTTGCAAAACAATCACGAAATCCCTTTCCATTGAGCAAAAATCGTTCATCCAATGTTTTCTCCTTAATACATCTTGATGTTTGGGGACCATACCATACACCCAATCATGATGGATCTCGTTTCTTCCTTACTATTGTAGATGATTACTCCAGAGCGACCTGGATTTTCCTTATGCAATCTAAAGGTCAAGTCATATCACATTTAAAAACTTTCCTTTCCTTATCGAAAACTTCGTTTGGAAAGCTTGTCAAAAAAATAAGGACAGACAATGGGGGAGAATTTTTCAATCATGAGTGTGCATCCTTATTGAAAGCTCAGGAAATTTTGCATGAGAGCTCATGCACTTACACACCACAACAAAATGGAGTGGTGGAAAGGAAACATCGTCACTTGTTAGAAGTGACATGGGCCTTGAAATTCCAGGGGTTCATTCCAGATATTTTATGGGGAGAGTGTGTTTTGACTGCAGCATACCTCATCAACCGTATGCCAACTAAAGTCCTTGATGGCAAAAGTCCTTTTGAACTTCTTTTTGGGAGGAAGCCTGATCTGAATCATCTCAGAATCTTTGGATGTCTGTGTTATGCCCACATAGTTGGACCCAAGGATAAAATGGAACCACGAGCTCGACGTTGCATATTCATGGGGTATGCGACTCTACAAAAGGGATATCGAGTATTTGATCCTTCCACAAATGAATTTTTTGTCAGCAGAGATGTTCAGTTTCAAGAGGATTTCTTTCCATTCTCTACCCAGGAATCAAACACACAGAGACAACGATTCTCTGATATTTCCCATATGGAAGCATCACAAAATGATCAAGGTTTCCTTCTGGTCCCTTATTCATTCAATGCAGACACCAATAATGTGAATACCATGGTCTCCGATCTGCCGGAAGAGGACATGGCTCAACATCAGGGAGGAGAGATTGCTTCAAAATTCTTTTCTGATAACTCCATCGACACTCCAGCACCTCAATCTTCTCCTGACGCCATCCAGCCACGAAGATCAGGACGGACCACACGTCCTCCAATCTGGACCAAGGATTATGTATGTGGAGTGCGGCATTCGCCAGGTATTCCATTTCCAGTATCTTCATTTGTATCTTTCGACCGATTATCCGAAGAACATAAATGTTGCATTGCTCGGATTTCTGAGGGTAGAGAACCTTCAAGCTATGAAGAGGCTAGTACTGATCCACGATGGCAGCAGGCTATGAAGTTAGAAATTCAAGCACTAATGGATAATCACACGTGGGATGTTGTCGAATTACCTCCATACCGCAAACCAATTGGGTGCAAATGGGTTTACAAGATCAAGTACCGAGTTGATGGTACTGTTGAAAGATACAAGGCCAGATTAGTGGCAAAAGGCTTTACTCAGAAGGAAGGTTTTGATTATCATGAGACTTTCTCTCCGGTTGCCAAAGATGCTACAGTCCGGTCATTCCTTTCAGTTGCAGCCCATCAAGATTGGAATCTACATCAAATGGATGTCCACAATGCTTTCTTGCATGGAGACCTGGATGAAGAAATTTATATAGAGATTCCACAAGGCTTACAGAGACAGGGGGAGGATCGTGTATGTCATCTCCGCAAATCCTTATATGGGCTCAAACAGGCATCCAGACAATGGTATGCAAAATCCGCCGAGTCGCTGTTAGCTGCCAGATTTCGACAATCCAAGTTTGATTATGCTGTTTTCACATGGACCAGAGGTACTTCATCTATATACCTAATGATATATGTAGATGACATATTAATCATGGGGAATGATGAAACAGCTATCAAAAATTTCAAACAATACTTGCATTCCACCTTCCATATAAAAGATCTGGGGCCACCAAAATACTTTCTCGGCATAGAAATTGCCCGCTCAAACCAAGGGATATCTCTCAGTCAGAGAAAATTTGCCCTAGAGATCATATCGGAAGCTGGATTGTCAGGATGTAGATCGGCTGCAATTCCAATCGAGCAGAATATCAAGTTGACAACGGCTGAATATGATACAGGCGTCTCCCAAGAGAATGATCCCATACTGGAGGATCCAATGAGTTATCAGAAACTTGTTGGAAAATGATTTATCTGACCATGACCAGGCCGAACATCAGCTATGCTGTGCAGACACTTAACCAGTTCATGCACAAACCCAAGCAGTCCCATATGAACGCAGCGCTGAAAGTAGTCAAATATTTGAAGGAAAGTAGTCAAATATTTGAAGGGATGCCCAGGTCTTGGAATTTTTCTATCCAAGAAATGTGATATGAGAATGACAGCATATTGTGATGCAGACTATGCAACATGTCCCATGAGCAGGAGGTTGATAACAGGTTTCTTCATCAAATTAGGGGATTCTTTGCTCTCCTGGAAGACCAAGAAGTAACCAACTGTTTCCTTATCTTCAGCCGAGGCAGAATATCGAGTTATGGCAAAAACGACATGCGAAGTAGTGTGGCTACGTGGATTGCTTCAAGATCTTGGAGTGCGACTTGAGGGTCCAACCAAATTATTCTGTGACAATGATGCAGCTTTAAAACTTGCTTCAAATCCAATAGTTCATGAAAGAACAAAGCATATAGAAGTGGATTGCCACTTTACACGGGAGAAAATTCAAGAAGGGACTATTGAAACACCGGGGATCCGGACAAAGGAACAACCGGCGGACATATTCACCAAACCTCTATGCCAAAGTCAGCACGCGTATCTTCTAGGCAAGCTAGGCATCTTGGATATCTACAAGCCACCAGCTTGAAGGGGAGTGTTGAAAGATACGCAACATTAGATTGGATCAATTCAGATCAATCAATATCAAATCAAATTGGATTCGATTGTATTTCCTTTTGTACAAACTACTTGCCTTTATTACACAAACATTGTAGTATATACAAAGACACAATGTACATTGAATGAATTAGACACAGAATACAGAAATTCCCTATCTTCCAATCTATCCTGTTTTCTTACATTTTGAAGACTAGAAAGTGTCAAGAATAGAAAGCTAGCTGAGAAATTGGGAAAAAGCGTGTCGTTTTCTTGCACATATGTCATGTAATTACAGCCTATTTATAGCACATAAGGTCTAGATGACGAGGAAGGGAAAGAAAATTACATAATAAAGGAAAAAGGATTCCCTAAAAATACAATATTTTACTTTTCCATCACTACATCAGTCAACATCAATTAAGATCAATGAATGAGACAGTATCCTTGATAGGATCAATTAGCACGGTATCTTCAATCAAAAGTTTAGGGCGATGTTGTTTCTTTGACTTTTTTTCCAGCTTGAAAGATGCTTGTTTCAACTTAATTGATTAAATTAGCCTTTTCACTTTTTCGATAAATCGGGAATACATGTAATAAATTGTTGTAAATGATTTCATTACAATCTCTTCAAAGGATCCAACAAATAGATGTAAAGATGATGTTCTTGATCCAAGCTCGGTGAAGAAATGCAAATTTCAAAGATTCCGCTCATTCTTCGAAGTTGGCTATTGATGGGAAATGCTTACCTCTATTTAGACAAGGAAAGTAATCGATAGAAAAGGCATGTTTTCGACATGAAGGAGATATCCTATTCTATTGGTATTCTACTAGAGTTGGTATTCGTAATTTTTGACTGACTAACTAAAGGCACTGAGTGATGCTGAATGAAGTCCTGATTGAGATACTGAAGGAAGGACTTTCCATTACTGTATCGGCTAGTGCCAACGCTACTAATTGAGTGCTAGCACATAGCTGTGCTATCAGTTAGAAGGAAGCTCACACCTTTCGAAATATTTTCTAGTGTGCACTAACCTTTGACTGTAGCTGGCGCGCTTGACTAAATAAAAATGACTTTTCTCGCTTGTTTAGTAAAGTCAAGTTTTTGGGCTTATCTTGCAAGTGACAACGACGTCGAGTTGGCAGCTAGCTACTCGCTCTTGGAGTACGAGCATTAGGGTTAGGCGGGAAAGGAATGGGCTTTTTTGGGCCTTCTCTTAAGCTTACAAGCAAAGTCTTTTAGATAAGAATTTACTGATTGTATCTTGGGATAACTCTTTTAAGTCGCCCTTCTATCGTTGGGGGCTTATGCACTCCATGACTTTCTTATGTTATGTTATGGGGTGTTGAGGATTGAATTTAGCTGACAATAGATCATGGGTGGACTTCTTACGGTCGACTCGAGCATTGGTATTAAACCAATCCGGGAGAGGGGAAATTGATGTGTCTAGATCCAATCTCAGCCGTTCGTGTGGTGACTAAGGTCGCCTTTACCAAGGGCTTCGATTGGGTGGACGAATGCTGCTCCGTAAACATGGAAGCAGCAAATCAATAGCGATGCAGATTCAAAAAAGGCACCCTTTGTCTGGCCTAGAGACGAACGAGATTTGTCCCCCTCAAAATAAAAATAGAAAAAGAAGAAAAAAGAAAAGGAAAACAAGGAAATGATGAGTACATGATTACAAAGCTAAAGCTCCGTGCAATTCTAGGATCTGTCGTCTTTTTGGCTCTACAACCCTATAATCCCATGGATCAGTCCAATATTCTGTCGTAGCGGAACAATCCTCCATACGAGGTGATAGAAAATGGCGTAATTACCTAATAAAATCCCTAATTTTGAATTCAACCTCAATTATGCCCTGAAATTTTTTGTCTAGAAAAAAATCACTAACTTTCACTTCAGTCTCAAATTAGCCTCGTATCAAAAAATAACCATTGCTTTCTTCAAAACTATCAAAATTGTGAGGCTGTTGTTGTTCCATATGAAGGTGAGAATGTTGGTGAAAATGCAGTTTTGATAATGAACCTCTAATTAGTCCTTTATTGATAATTTCAAGGAAAATTACGGCAACTTTTGGATGCGGGGCAAATTCGAGACTAAAGTGGAAACCTATGATTTTTTTCATACAAAAAAAAGTTCGAGGGAGCATTATTATTAGACATAGAGTTGGGTTTTTTAAAGAAAATTAGGCCAATAAAAAAGGATGGCCCTTTTTAATAATCGAAACTCCAAATGGCCAACTAATCTTTACTTAATCAAACTCTTATCTTATTTTCACCATGACACGTGCGTGCTCACATGTATTTGATTCCATAAGAAATGAGAGTGACATTTGCGTAGACACGACTAATAATTTAAACTAATTTCAAGTCTTAAATAAAATTATTAGTAGTTTTTTCCTCAATATGTTTCTATTGCGAATTTATGCCTTTTTAAAAAAATATAATTGCTATTGCGAATTTATGCCTTTTAAAAAAAATATAATTGCTATTGCGAATTTATGCCTTTTTAAAAAAATATAATTGCTAATGTTAATATGAATAAATATTGTTGTCGTAATTGGATACCCCATTTTTAACTTTAAGAATTCCAACTCCCAAGTTCCAACCCACTTAGCTAATGAGATTTTCAGAGTTATCTGCCTGGGGTTTCTTTCATCTCGGCAAAATATCGCGTGGGCGTGCACGTGCACGTGCGAGGGACCGCATTGGTTTGCCTTGTCGCTTGGAGGTAGGCCCTACCGAAACGTGGATTGGGCCTCCATGGAAAGACAGAAGGAAAGGCAAACGTCTTTTTCCTTCCATGGCGCCCAAAGCTTGTAGCGTGTAGTGATATTGAGTCGACCTGAGATAATTGCTCAAAAAATTCGACCAATTTAATTATAAAACTTTTGATTATATTGCTTTAATCCTAAATGATAAGTTATCAATTTAGTCTTAAACTCTTTAAATCTTTTGAAAATTTGTCAATTTGATTTAGGGGTCTGCAACGAAAATTACTTGGACTAAATTGGACCGGCTAATTTTGGGCAGTTCCCGAGGGCATCAATCCGGTTCTTAGTTCCAGGTGAGAACTGGACCGATTGAATTGCCTAGACCGAACCGATATTGAAATTTGCCTGCTAGCTCAATGCCCAAATAAGCCTAGTAAGAATAATAGCCCGCTCAGAAGAAAAATAAGTGGAGCCCTAGAGAGAGTAAAAACCCACAACAAAAGGAAAGCCCATGCCACTAAAAATGAAAGCCGCCCCCCCCTTCTCTCGTCTGCAAACGTGAAGCAAATAGGAGTGCATTAGTGAAGCAAATCGAAGGTAATCAAACGCACGTGGAGACAACGCCATAACATAATCCACACTCTTTATAAGCATTTAGTTCATTTAGTTGGACGAGGATTTTGGAGAGAATTGTCTAAGAAATGGATTAGATTGGGAGTCGATCACCTCTATTAGTTGGACGAGGATTTTGGAGAGAATTGTCCAAGAAATGGATAAGATCGATCACCTCTATTAGTTGGACGAGGATTTTGGAGAGAGTTGTCCAAGAAATGGATAAGATTGGGAGTCATCTCTAATTTAGTAATAAACTTATGGATAGTTGGCCAGAAGGAGTACATTGACGAATTGTTAAAAGGTTTCGGACTAAATTGACAACATATAAAAAAGTTTAGGATTTAATTAGCTTTCGTATGATGACTGTAGGACTTTTTGGATACTTTTCCCTAGTAAACCTAGTTTTTAAGCAACGGGGAATTTGTATGCATTCTTAAGCAGGTTTCATGCTTCTGACAAAAAGAAAGGCAAGTTTGATGCCTTGACAATTATGTGGAAAAAAAAAATCTATGAATTTATGTTGGGATAGAGCTAACCATTTAAATAATTTTGTATAATGAGCAAAATATAGAAAAACTAATCAGTCACTACTAAAATTGTGTAGTGTCATGTCGAGTTGGAGTTAGTTATATTTATGGTCGGATCTCTCTGAACAAATTCCTTTAATGCTTGGGGTCATAATTTGTGTGGAAAGTTCTCACACTTAGCATTAGATATGTTCAGATCTCGAATTGAATGGGTGGTTGTGGAAAAAGCATGCTCCCTGCCGTGGTGGTTGAGGAATAAGCATGCTTATAGTCCTTGCCGTGGACAATAAATGGCCATGGACATCACATACTAGGCAAGAAACACAACAAGGGGAAAAACAAAGGGAGCATGTGAGAAACGTTGAAGAAAAGGCTACCGCGAAAGAAATAGTGCTGGAAAAGGATATTTTTACTCATATGTTTTATCTTTTCCACGGGTTTATTTGAAGTTTACATGATGGTTTCACCTCTAGAGCGAATTGATTCTTGTCACACCGCATTGCATTCACACCTTGCTTGGCATCCTATTGTCAAATCACATTCGATTCTAATAAGTAACAACAACATGAACCAGGAAACCAATCTTGGGAAGGCACGAGGGTTTAGGGGCGATTCCAAGTTCAAAATTTGGAGTAAGCAAAAGCATCCCCACAAAAAGCAAAAAAAAAGAAGTAGTTGAGAAAGATGGGGTAGGTCTGATATTAATGCATCAACAGGATCTAGTTGTGTGGATCCAAGAAACACATGGGCATTTTACATATAAATGTATACTCACACTATAAACATTACAGAACAAATCATTACTAATGTTTGAATGCCTATTGATGAAGGTCATCAAGGAAAACGTTGGGTTATTTTATCACACAAAAATAGTTACAGAGTGTAAACCGGATGCTTATTAAGCATATAGTCATAGAGCATGAAGTAAGGGGGGTCTACTGTTCCAGTTCCAATATCATTTCTTAAATTTAGGTGATTCTAGTTCTCATGCACATGCTCGTGATATCGGTGTCAAATTAGTTATGCACATTTAATTGTGAAATTTGTTTTGTTCAAGAAAATGAAAGCCGTCGCATTTAAATGGAGAAAGAATGAGCTGTAACCAAAATGGAAGTTACCAAACGACAGGTAGCCATTAAAGATAGATTAACTCATCTAATAATTACAGGGTTCCCCATGTTAAGCGGTTAAGAATGGCGTTTGTGATGCGTAGATTTTCC
Organism: Eucalyptus erythrocorys; assembly: GCA_014182555.1. Lineage (NCBI taxonomy): Eukaryota > Viridiplantae > Streptophyta > Magnoliopsida > Myrtales > Myrtaceae > Eucalyptus > Eucalyptus erythrocorys. The sequence goes on from CM024603.1 coordinate 44,055,744, forward strand.
CGAGCTCCCCCTAGGTCGATTCGAACCTCTTGCAGTGAGATGGACTGCATCACAAACAACGAAATCTCCTAGGCTGCTTGGTCTCAGGACGACCCTCCAATGCATGGTGCATGGCGGCCCGGCCATGATCGTCACCCTCGCTCGAGTCGACTGCACTGGCCTGAATTCCTTTTGGTTGCGCAATCCTTATTCCTTTCTCGACGTGAATTCCTTCCAGGATCTCTCACTTCCTAAGGCCTAACGATATCGACAGCGGCCCGACAAAGAGGGCAAGAATCTTGGCCGCATAAAAATCTATATTTGAGGGAACTGAGAATGTGGTTTGGTCTTCTCGACACGATCCCCCACCACCACCACCCCCAAACAGTATCGAGCCGCACCGAGAACATGATTGGCGTCTGGCGCGCGTTGGGAAGAGAGAAGCGTAGGAGCTTTGAACACATGAAAAAAGAGAGGAAAAGAAAATCAAGGTACATTGCACGCCGAGCGAACCGGAAAAAGCACGCCTATGGGCAGAGAGTGCAATCGCGCCAACTTGCACATGTTGTTCAATTAAAGCAAAGCTACCAAATCGGCAGATATGGCCGTACCGAGCTGCTCGTATTCACTGAATTGGGACGCCACGCCAGCGCCGTCCTATCCGTCAGGATTTCTTATTCCTCCTCCTCTAGGATTCTCGGAATTAGGGAGACAAGGAGGGCGTGAGAGTCTTTGAATCTCATTTTTTATTCCCAAAAATTTGACGAGGAAAAGACATCACTTGCCATTGAATACCTGCTTTTTGGTCGACTGGCAAGAGAGGGTTGCGGCCCTCTGGCCAAGTACATTGAAGTTTAAACCCTCGAGAGATCCGTTCCCCAGCTCCCACTTGATTCACCGACCAATGGATTAGATACCCCGAAGCTCAAAATGCCGGGAAAGTCAACAGAAAAGAAAGGACGAGAGGAGAAATGAAATGCATCTGTACATAGTAAGACCGCCAAGGTTTACCATTGCACGGAACACAAGTCAGTCCGATAGAATAAAACTTGAATCAAATCGATCTATAAAAGTTCGGCTGCCTACTCTTTCACAGGAAGTAATGAACGGATGGAGTGCACATGGGATTGTACATTATCTTTTTTCGCACATCCTTGCTCCTTTTCCGTTCCTTTGGAAATAGCATCCTAAGCAAGCGAGATCACAAGTTGTCATTTTTCTTCCTGATGCTCCACAAGTAGTGATCGACTTGTACATATTTGCACATAATGCTAGGCTACTCCCATTTCTATAACCTCGATTAAGTCCCCGCCCCCAAAAAAAAAAAGACCAGTATCACCTTACTCTGGTTTTTTGTAATTTTTTTTTTCTACACCATATAATAACATTGAAAAATATTTTTTGTCGCCATAAACAACTTCGTCACATCTTACGTCACGGGGCAACGACCGGTCTCCTTTTTCTATCACCATGTTGCCGGGGAAGACTTGTCATCGCATTCCATTCCTAAAAAATATATATTATTATAAAAAAAAAAAAAATGAGATGCCATACAGAGAAATAAGACAAAACGATAGTACCAAGCAAGAGCGGATTACATTCTCCAATGCATCGATTAACAAAGCCATGGAAGATATTATTTTTATAAGACGAGAGAATTGACAGGTAAAAATTATTGAGAACTGATGTTGATACGTTGAGGCTCCGCAACGGATCGCGATCGAGATGGATCTGTAGGGATCGTGGAGCCTGATCCTGTCCGATTCGGACCATTGCACGATGCCGGGTTTTCTGGCAATTGACACAAACCGATGAACCTCCCTCTGGGACCCACGTCTCTCCCTCCCTTTCCTGACCGTTGATGCGTCATTCTGCCGATTTTCTTAATCAGGATTTGTTATTGACGTTTCATAAGCAATCAAATAGATAATCTTATTATTCTCGCAAAGACCATCCTTTTTAATAACAAACGGGGTGATACCAAAAAAAAAAAAGAAAAACTAAATTCTTATACCATCACAATTTTATCCTAAATTAATTTTTGAATTTCGAAAATCATAAATTGATACACTCATAACATATTTATCCTCGGATTTTTTGTCAAAATTTATAGTGAAAATGCGGAGTTGGATAATAAATGGCAAAAATTTAATGGAAATGATAAGTTCCACAATTTGTTGCAATTATACCGGTTTAGAGTTTTTGGTAAAATATATTTGTCACAATGTATCTATTTGAGATTTTTTATAATATTAATCATAATAACCTATAAGTGTAATCACTAATTATCTCCCTGAAGATAGAAACTCGAATTTCCACCGACTCTCACGGGGATCGACGTTTCATTTTTCCAGCCTACCCCCAGGCTGAATGTTGAATCTCCCTGAAGATAGTGAATCAATAAGTATCCCTTGGATTTGACATAGTGTAGCAATATTAGGGGAGATAAGAGTATATGAGGACTTACTTGGAAAAGGATTTCCAGGGAAAAAAAAAGTTATGCAATTTCCATTGAACAAGCTGTGTAAGCCGCATACTTTTCCAAGGGAATTTTCCATAGGTTTGGTTTAATTGGCAATAACGATGTGGTTTCCCACGCACTGCCAAAATCCATAAGTAATGAGAAAGTGGAGAGGAGCTACCTTGGTCAACAGCCACGACTTGACTATTGGACTTCCATTCTAACTATCAAAATCCAATTTGAACTCTTGAACTTTAGGTTCTGATTGAGGACAAACGAACATTGGAATTACTAGATCAGTCGTGTTAGATGATTTTAAGAAATAATTATTTATCAATGTATTAACATATGGATGATGCATTGAACCAATCTATCTTGTTTAGATTCACATCGTAATATATGATAATCAAAATTTCGCATGTTAGAGAGTTCCATTGATAAGCAAGGGTAAAATTACATAAATTATGCACACATCCTCTAGAATATAAATTAAAAAGACAACGTCACATAAATGAGCGAGGCACGATGGTTACTTGATCGCGCACGTTCTTTAGGTGACCAACAGTCAAAATATGTAGAGAAACGTAAATTTCAAGATTGGAAAAAAACCATTTTACTTTTCATGCAAAAGCGTCACGCCACCAACTATATATACCCCAAGCCAATGCCCGTCCCACTCCCACCTTTAGAAAAGGCCGCCTACTTCTCGTTCTTGCTTCCTCTGAAGCTTCTTCTTCTTCTTCTTCTTCTTCTTCTTCTTTTCGCTTGCTGGTTCTTCTTCTTCTTCTTGATTGTTCCATCTCTCTCTCCCATCGACGATTTTTGGCCCGGAAAACCAAGTCTTTCGCGGACGGAGAAAGGAGGAGGGACAATTCCAGAGACGGGGCATGGTGGTCGGAATAGCATGGTAAGGGGCGCGACAGGCTTGGAGACTGTTCTGGTACTGGTGGCCCTCACGGCGTTCTTGGTGGTGCTGCCTCTGGTGCTGCCGCCCCTCCCTCCTCCGCCGCTGGCGCTCCTCCTCTTCCCTGTCGGCATCATGGCCGCCCTCATGTTCTTGGCCTTCTCCCCCGCCGACGTCGCCGTCCACGTTGCAGTCCGACGAATCAACCAGTTTTAGGGACGCGCGTACGGCTTTTGTATTCGAGAGCACGTCCTCAGCGTTTCTGCAAGCATTACGCTCAGAATCGACTCTGTTCGAGATCGACTCCACAATTTATGACGGAGAGGCTGCCGACCGCGGTTCCATTTCAATTCGTTATCGAGACCGATTGTTTTGTATCGTCTTGTAAAGAACCAAGATGGCAGAATTTTTTCTTTGGTCTTCTTCTTCTTGTTTTCTTCAGATTTATCTCCATTCCCGCTTAGTGTTTTGATATTCTCATTTAAGTTCCTTTGACTTTCCATTATGAGAAGAGGCAGATGGTCGTCGCTTTCGACCTGCGAAGAAGAAACTCCTCCCTCCCTCCCTCTCCCTCCCTCTCTCTTTCATATCAACGGGGACGGGGCTATCCAATCAGTCAATCGATTTAAAAGGAGTGGTTTTCCATCCTTCGTGCGTTGGAATCGCTCCGTATTTGGTCAGATGCGAGGGGCTTCACGGGGCGCTGTCCAATCAGTCAATCGATTTAAAAGGAGTGGTTTCGCATCGTTCATGCGTTGGAATCGCTCCGTATTTGGTCAGATGCGAGGGGCTTGAATGAAGCCCCTCCGCAAACGCGAAGGGTCATAAAGAAGTATCCGTCTTTTACCAGAAAGTCGATGGGCTTCTAGGTTCGGGTACCGAATGGGAGAATAATAGCCACTGCATCGAGACGGAATGCGCACCGTTTCAATTAGTCCCCTTCACACTGTGAAACGTGGGGACTCCGGGAGAGAATATATGACCACATGCATGTTCCCGGGCAAAAATGCAGCTCCTGTTCAATGAATTGGATGAGATCATCGGTTTGATATTTTGCATCCGTCTGTTTCGTCTCGGAATTGTTATTCAACAAGTTATTTTCAAAGAAAATGACAGCACTTTAATCCTAAGATAAATTTAGGGAGTGCCTGTTTCAAAGAAAATTCCATGATTAATGGAAACATCGGAAGAGAAATTATTTTTTCCGAAATTTTCTCTCATTTCAGATTAGGAAATTCATTTTTCTATCTTTTAGTAAGTATACTTTCTTTAACCGTAAATGATTTTCCATTGACAATCATTTGAATCAAACTAAGTGCATGAAAGTTCAAAGAACTAATTTACGAAATTTTTTTTACTCAAACAAAACATGCTACTGTTTGGAAAGGAAAATCGCTTTCTATTTCTACCATAACTATATAAAATATGTTTTAAACCTATAGACTAGATATTCCTTCAATTTGGAGGACAAATTCCCGATGGATCGCCAACTCTAAATAATACTTACAAAGTTATCTAAAAGCATCTTGTCACCTTAATTAAATGATCTACGCATATTCCTCTGTTTAATTTGTTGCTTGTTATTGATGTCTCCTCTCTTTCGCGTGATGTAATTTCCTTAGCAAGGTCACAGTGATTTGGAGTCGAAGTTTCTAGGAGTAATTTACACAAACGTCTGGTGTGCTTAATGAGACAAGCGCAAATACCATTCCAGCTATCGTCTTAGAACTATTACCATCGAACAAACCCAGAAAATCTCCCCAAAAAGAAAAGACTCAGATTGGAGACTAGAGAGAGAGAGAGAGAGAGAGAGAATGTATCCACTGAGAAAGAAGGAGAAGCAGTAGTCACTAAGATGGAGAATAAAAGAAGATGTGGACCAAGCAAACTCATTCGTGTCTAGGAAAGATGTTTCCGGCTATTAATCTCAGAAGTCATTTTCCTGACTTTATAGTTTGAGTTTTCCAATAGAGAGTGGAACTATACCCTCGACTAACCATGCCAACAAACACAGCAAAAAGTGGAACTTTTTTTTTTTTTTTTTCCTGGAAATCATTTTTCTTGAAATGATTGGAGCTTTAGCAACTGCAGACAGTACACTAATTGTGGATTCGCTCTTCCATCATTTACATGTCAATCTTCTTTTGCAACCATTCTCGTTCATTTTCCAGATCACTTGGGATAAAGCAGAGGACTCGTACAATCTCGACAACGATTTGCAAGGAAGCACAGTATGCTTAAAGAATGAAAACTTCTTCTACCTGTCCCTACCTGATCGCCAAGAACTGGACCCATTTCTATGAACCGAAGGTACAAGTAGACCATACATCCGACAGACTCTTAAGTATGGCAATTCAATTGCACTTACACTTTGATAAGCAAGCCATTAATATCCAGCACCAGTGGTTCCTACATCAGCTTCATCAGGTCGTACACTTGCCTACATGTGCCATTTCCCTGCTCAGCATACAACTGATCTCAAGCTAGATGAGCATTCCATCTCTCCAGTTGTCCACTAATAACAACAAAATTTTGAGAAACTCATCTCTACTCATTTTGAACCAGAAATTCATTTCAGGAGCAAAATAAGCAGATAAAGTAGTAATGTCCTCTAACCCAGAGCCATTAACAATATTTTGGTATCTGCCGGGAATTAAACAAGCAAAACAGAGAGCATGATTTATCCGGTATCTGCCGGGATGTAAAAGCAGTCTTCAAATTGTATATTAAACTATCTAAACTACCTTAAAGATTGTCGCCCTCCCTAGTTACTATATAGATCTTAATGGCCCGACGCAAAATACAACCAACCAATATTCCGGGGCCACGCCTTCCATTGGGCTGAATGACCAAACCTCCTAAGTTTAGGATCTAGCTCATCGAGTATAACAACAAAAGATGGTCAACTCCAGATTGAATGGCCTACACCTACCTTCATATTAAAAGGATATCACAGAGCAAAATCGCACATTGGATCTGGAGCAGCTGAAGCAGCTTTGTCTCTAAATCCTTGAAGACATTTATCAATCATTTTCCTGATGCCTTCACATTTCATTGTCTAGGATATCGCGCATCATCTGAATAGGAATGAGACCTTCTGTTCGAATAGCATCTTTGTTGGGATCTGGACTGATGAAGTACAAAGTCGGCAGGCCACGTACCTGAAACATAGAGTTTGAAATGAAGTTCACAAACAGCCAATTTTTTCTTTTGCCTGGAGATTAACTGGCTTTAGCTTGTCCTCAATCCTGATTCATCATAATTTATATTCATTTCTGAAAAACATCCAGCAAATCATTTTTAATTCTTTCGACTTAACTGCAAAAAGGGGGAGAAAGGAGCAGTTTCTTAAGAGGAGCCTCACAACCTAGCAAGGTTTTCAATGAAAAGCTGTTTCCACTTGTCATTAAACAACATTTATGGACCAAGAGAACGGTACAAACATCAAGTGTCTTATGATATCACCGGATGATGGAGATCTCAAGCCAAGAGTTTTAATGCAACAATCATAAGCAAAGGTATCAGACTAGTATCAATGGCAATTATTACCTGCATGTCTCGGGCAAATTCATACTCATCGTCTGTATCAACTTTCACAATCATGGCATTATTCTCATACTCCACTGCAAGCTGCAATAGGAAATCAATCTAAGTATTTGGTCCTAACGTCAAAGTAACTTGTAGCAAGCATCTTATAAACTATTCACTAATTTGAAGTAGCTTGGACATAAATAAGTATCTTGTCCCCAAGGCTCTCAAGGGGAGAAAAACGGGGAAGAGAATACAGCAACTAGAGAAATAAAAAATGTTGTCTTACTAAGGAAAGATGTCAATCTCGAGACTGATCAAAAGCATTTATAAAAGCCAAAGAACTGATATTCAATCAGCATGCCTCTCCATTCAGGTCTATCATGAATGCTTTGCTTCTGTTGAAGTGGTACATCAATGAAAGAAACTCCCAATAGTAACCAATTCATCGAAGAGCATTGCCATTCTGAAAATAGCTGGCACTAACTTGTTAAAAAATTAAAAGACACTATACTTGTATCATCAACAGCCATGATCTCCCCTATAATGGAACGATATATTTCCCTCCACAAAGAACGTAAATGAGAGTAATTAATCAAAATAAAAACAGAGATGACACGAGATTGAAATTAACCCACAACAAGACATCAGATTTGAACCTACCATTTCGAGTTCTTGTGCCATCAAAATGCAGGGTCCACACCATGTTGCATAGAAATCAATGATGAGGGGCACATTCCTTTCTCCCCTCACAAGCTCCTGCACCTCCTGAGCCGACAATTTTTTCTTCCAAACCAAAAGAAGAAGCACATCAATGTAAAAGATTGTACAGTCTGCCAAAGAACGGCAACCTAATTCACCCCAAGCCCAAGCAAAACCAACCATACAATTTAAATGAAAACGCCGCTATATCAGCTCACTAGAGATAATAATTTTTTCCTTTTTCACAGGCTAACAAGGGAGAAATCCGAAGTTCCAAATTCCATAATCAGACAGCTCCCCTACCTACTCGTGTTATCTTAATCCGGCATTCAAGAATTTCCACTTAGCCACCGAAAAAATCGAAATTACACAGATTCCTGCAAGCGCTGATAGGAACGAAAGAGACCCACAATCGAACATGGCAACTTACCACAAGATAGTCTTCTCTTACGTGCTTCCCTTGAGGTGGTGTGCAGAGCAGCTTCCTGGGTGCAGTGGATAGCGTAGAGACTCTGTGTTTAATTCCTGGAGAAGACGAAAAAAGCGAACTTTGTCCGAAATTCCGGGTGGAATCTTGGAACGGAGGAAGACGAGGCGGTTTGGAATGGGATGATGAGACCGGCTTGCTGAGAAAGACCGCGATTGGAGAGTGTATTTGAGAAGACCCATTTTCTACGTTGGATAGAGATAGAGAAGGAGGTGGAGGTTTTGGTGGGGTTTTCAGTTTTCTCATGGTTTATCCAATTGGGTGTGTTTGGTTGCGGTGTCTGGTCTATCCTACGTCAGGAAAAAGAGAAGTCCTGTCCACCTGTAGGGGTTTCCTTGAATGACCAAACAAGTGTAATTCTGATAATGATTAATGAGTGCTGCTAATCTGATACTGGTTGTTTAGAACTAGAATACAATAAACCGAAAGCTGTTTCTCATTCTTTCGAATCAGAAGATTTCGAAGAACTTTTTTTCGGACTTCTCTTTAGAGGAGAGAGACACAGCATTTTATTTAAAAATGTTTAATCTAAAAATTGCTGAGAAAATGATATTCTCAGCAATTTTTGACTCATTTGGTTTTGGCAGTTGTAAATTGATGATATAATTAGGACATTGGTTTTGAGGTAATTAACAAGTCTAATTTGCCGGAACCGAGATTCAGAGCAAGATCAGTGATAGTACCGGCAGTATATTTTCTCATAAAAAACTAGCACGCCTTTTATTTTTTACTTTTTCTTCAATATATATTTGAGAAGCGTTGCATCATACAGGAACTTGTGCGGTGTCCCAGTCAGAAAGCAGAGAGCATTGGCCAAAAAGTACACTTTCCTCAATCAAGTGCCCGGATTAAGCAAAGAAACCACTTGGCACTTCAATTTCTTCAAGGAGACAGAAGGCTGAAAGGATGGCCTTTGCTCTATCTGAGGCAGTGATACTGAAATTGACTCATAAGATGTGATGAAGTCAGTGATCAAATCAAAGCTGAAGGAACTCAAAATCCCCCTGCTAAAATCCATCCCGTGTATCTTTCTTCCTAATTCCCTGTTTTATAGAATGCATTTAGATCAGTATGACTAGTCACAGACTTAGAAAGTGTTACCGCAATTTTCAATTAGGATGCTTTCTTATAAACTACATTGCAGGTAGGAGAAAAACTAGGAACTTTAGTCCTCATCTCTGTCCATCAATGGTTTAACGAGCAATCCAGAACATGCAACTCCAAGCAGATTCTCTATGAAAAGCAGGAGAATCCAAAACCAACAGAGCAAAGACGAGGAGCGAAGAGACAGAGGGGATATGTTTCATGGCAATTAGTTCAGGAAATTCGCTGTGTATCGAGCTTGTTCAGCCTTACGTGTGTATCCACGTTTGGCTCCCTCCGGCTAAATGCGCTATCTTGATTTCACATAGATGCGGGCAAAAGTATAGGAATGAAGTTTCTTACTCTCTTTTTTTGGCTTATGTAGCGTGCTTCTAAATCAGTTTGCATAGGGTCTAATATCCACTGCAATATGTCGTTGAAAGAGAACATGGAGATGAGGCATAGATTTTCTTACACCAGAAGAGAGGTACGATGCTGAGATTTAGCCCATCATCACCTCATCTTCCGGTCCTCCTTGCCATTTTCACAGTGTCAGTACACAGAGTCTAGGTGATCTTTACATACATATTACCATAACACAATCATAATTATCATCATAAGCTTCAAATAGTCCACCTTAGTTTCTTCCAATTCTTAGGGAAGAATCAATCCCTTTGTTGCTCCCAGCAAAGAGCTTTGCGATTTCCAGCTGGGTATTAGCAATGATCTCGGTTCTTTTGAGATCCATCTCGCCCCGCCTCGCCTCGGCCTCGATCCTCATTTTCTCCAACTCCTTCATCGTCTCCATCCTTGATTGCTCGGATCTCACGATGACTTCTGCTAGCCACCGTATGCTCTCGGCAATCCCATACTCTTCTCTCTTTCGCCTCTTCTTGTTCTTTTCCATCTTCATCATCGTCTTATGCTTCTTTGACCTTGACGACTTTTGCTTATCACTGTAAAGGGCCGGCGTGCTGCTGTCTGTCTCCACTGGATTCTTGTCAGACACTTGATCCGATAATTTGGTTCCGGCTCCATCTTCCTACATTGACATAAAAGGCATTTCAACAAGCAATTATATTAGTCGTATATCAAAACTAATGAGCATGACTTGAATCGATTTTCGATTTTATCAGAGACACTGCTGGTGAAAACACAAGAGTCAATTGGGCTGATCTCAATCAACTCAAATGCCAGAATGCATATGTACTAAGAACAAGTTTCTGCTAAAGAGAAGAGCCCTCTCTTAGCGTTCCGGTACCTTAATTTATATACTTCAGGCATAAACAAATTCATTAATTTGCATATATCCAAATATTACCATAAGTACATGCTTTTACTGCAGACCTTTTTGTCTAAACAGAAGTTTATACATTAATATGTGTGTACATGGAAAATGATCTTGTAGTTTTCCTTCGCTGGGCATTGATCCCCGTGACGAATACACTCAAGTCAAATTAAGATAGCACTATATACCGGAAATTATAATTTGGGTTCTATTTGTTTATTGGCCTACACATCAGTTGTGACAGAATAGTAAATCATGCAGAGACAGAATGATATTCAAGTTTCCTGGGTAGAACAGGTAAAACGATACTCGCTCAGCTATGATGAAATGAAAGGAACACATGTAAACATGAAGTGGCTTGGCACTCTTCTTACCTTGGGCAACTTGTCAACTCCATTGGATCCATGAGAATTCTGGGCATTACTAGGCGGCGGCGGCGGCGGAGGGCCTGCTGAAAGCGGCAGCAGTTGTGGCACGGCTGCAGCAGAGGACGGCTCTAACAATATCAAAGGTGATGGATTAGAGGCCAGCGGCTGAGAAAACGGCGGCGGGGCCAGAGGCAGCTGCGGCGGCGCGGTACCCCGCAGGAGCATGTCGAGGCGCGGATACAACGGCCAGGAGGACGTGTCGGCGGTGGCGGACTCCGTCCTGTACCTCTTCTTCATGGACTCGATCTTGTTCTTGCATTGCGTTTGAGTCTTGGGCGACTTCGTGGAATTGGCCCGGGACGAGACGTGGCGCGCGACGTCCTCCCAATCATGACCCTTGAGCTTGGCCCTATTCCTGAGCACCCATTTGCTTTCGTAGGCCTCGAGGAGGCTCGAGACCGCGCCTTCGCTCCACTCATCTCTCTTCAGCCTATCGCCCCCGCCGCCCCCGCCCCCGCCGCCGCCGCCCCCGAGAGCACCACTAGCGGTGGCTGATTTCCTAGGGGACTCTTCCAACTTGACGGTGCTGTTGTTGGGGAGGAGAGATGGGGTTTCTTGGTTACTCTCTTTATCCATCGTCTCTCCCCATGCTAGGAATTCTTCCTCCCGTGTGTTTTTTGACCTTTTACTTAGCTGCTAACATCCTGAGGCCGCGACCCCAGAAAAGCTCGAGGGAGAGGGGGCTTTGTATGGTAGTGGGGAATAGGGACATGAGAGACAAGAACCACTAGCATTATTAGAAGTGGGAAAAAGCGGGGCTACCCCTAGTGGCCAACCAGAGGAGGAGAGAGAGAGAAAGAAGGAACCACTAGCATTAGAAGAAGAAAAAGATTAGTGTAGTGAGTGGGCAACCAAAGGGAAAGGGGGGGTCACTTTTGTCAAATGAGTTAATGATAGTAACCTCTTAACTTTTTCTTTCTTGCTTTACGGGGTGCATTTGATATCTCCCCTCGTTTCCCCTCCCTTTTTCTCCTTCATTTTCCCCATGTAAGGATACCTACACACAAAAAAAAAAAAATTGTGTAGACTGTAGATTGGAGACATATCCAAGCAAGTGAATCTATTTGAACAACCATCGCTCGTCGAGTGATTAAAAGACTCGATTTGTAATTCGAAAATCATAGATTTGATTCACGGTTTATTATTGATCTAAGAAAACCTTAATTAATTTATAAAGAATGAGCATGAATTTAGGTATATCATTGATATTTGGCTACCCATGGTAGGCCTACAATGATAGACTTGCTTAGTAAGGCAATCGGTGTTCTGTTGACACTTTAAACCGAACATTTTAGCAGTAAGGTGAGAAAGGTCCATTATTTGTCCAAATCATTTTTTTCGAGAAAAAAAAAAACAACAATAACTCTTTTTAAACACATTGAATGAAATCGCAGACCAAGGGTCGAACTTTACGCTATTCATCATTTAATATTCCAAAAGTACGACCATCTAAAATTAGGATGTAATTGCATATTTACCTTGAGATGTCAACACATAAGTACATTTACACTTTAGATGGCTTGATTGCAATTGTCTTTCTTTTCCATTTTTTACCCTTCCTATCCTTCCCCGAGACACGCCTCCGCAGCGGGTCCTCCTTTACCCGTCGCCACGCAACGCCACCGGCCCGTGTCGCTTTTGCCGCCCCGGCCCTCTCTTCCTAAGCCTCAGGTTGGAGTCATGGTTGAGGTTAGGCCACTGCTTGCAGTGTTCACAACCTCAGTGGTTATGAAGTTCGTGGTTGCTGTGACCTCTCTGTGTCTTCATTCTCTGCGTGCGCGTGTAAGAGACAAGGGGCACTTAGTGACGAGGCGAATAACAATGGTGGAGGCGGAGGGGGGAGGTGGAGGGAGAATTATGACGTATGTTTTTCGAAAAAAAAAATGAGAAAAGAAAATGGGCAGGTCAATCATCTTAAAGTGATGGCATGTAACGCATTTGCCTTTTAATCACGATAGATCCATATCAAATCATTCTTTTCTGAGGCATGCTCATATTTCTTTTGTTGCAAGAAGCTATCCTTAACTTTTACCTCTCTATTTTTTCTTTGGCAATTTTTATAATAATAGCTTTATTTTTAATATCCTTGGACGTGAGAAGGTATGTAGATATGGAGCAATATCTTATTAGGGCAAAATAAAAGTTCAATACCTTAACTTCAAGAAATCCCTAAAGAAGCATAAGTCTACCATATTGACTAATTAAAACATATCAATTGCTTTACACCATTCTAATTATTCGACATTAGATTTTTTTTAACACGACTCACATATGTATCTCGACATATTAAAAAAAAAATATGCTTCTTCTTTCACAAAGCTCACCACTGCAAGTTTCTGGGTGAGGGCTTTAGAGAACGCGTAAATGCGACGATATGAGGTTTTGGAATTTAAACGAGAAAGAAAAAGAGGGAATAAGCACGCGGATTGCTAGAGAAAACCGAGTAACTTTTACGGTGTTGATAGGGGTGGTGGTGGTGGTGGTGGGCTGGAGTTGTTTTTGGCAGTTAGCGTCGATATGAAGCGAGGGACGGATGGAAGAAGCGTTGTGGTGGCGGTGGTGGTGGTGGAGGGAGGAGGTGGTGGTGGGCCACTCACGTGGGCGTGTCACCCACTCCCTCCGTCCATATCACCACCACCATCCGCCAATGCGTTGCCGCCACTGCCGCCCTTTCCCTCTCCCTCTCCCTCTCTCTCTTCCCTCCGCTGCCTTTTTCCACATCCATCCCTTTTCTTTTTTTTCTTCTCTCTCTCTCTCTCTCTCTCTCTCTCTCTCTATCTCCGAGCGCTTCTGCTTTTTCGATTGCCTTTTTGGCACTTTTCGAATGCTTTTCTTCTCTTTGCCCTTTTGGTGGATTCATCGCCACTAAGGTTAACAGGACGTTTTTGGGAGTGGGAGTGGTGGCTCTCCCTCTCCTCGCCAATACCCCGGGCCGGGATTGGTTGCTTTCATCGGCCAATTGGAAAGCGCCATCTCGGCTCTACATTCTTTATAGCGAGCTTGCCTATGTTCTTCCTCAACTTTGTGTTATTTCTCTTTCTCTTTGGGACCCCAAAAGGAGGGGGAAAAAAACAAAGAAACGAGTGTAGGTTCTCTTTTCCAACAGGAGAAACGCACAAAGTTAAGCTCAATTGGATCCCCGTGGAGACGGAATTAGACATCTTTTGGTAGTAGCTCTACCTTCCATCAAAACTTTTCCCTCTTTTGGGAACAAAGTTTTTGCCTGACAAACCTTGGAGTTTAAGGAAGGAGGACAGACAAAAAGGGAAATGGTGACGGGAAAACGCTAGAAGGAGGGCTTGAACCTCCGACCTTGTGGTTAACAGCCACACGCTCTAACCAACTGAGCTATTCCAGCTTTTGTTTGGTGCTTTCCTTACTGTCATATGTATCTTGAAATGCTGACCTAGAACTTATTTAACTCTTGTTGTCAATTTTCTGAATTGGAAAGCTACAGAAAGTAAAGTCGCACTGAGTCAGCAGCAGAATAGGTTTTCCTCAAACGGTTCCTTTTCGCACGCTGCGTAGAAAAATCACAAGTCACGCGACCTGTGACTCCGAATGTGATTGGAAGTGTGAAATACGAGCAATTAGCCAAAAAGATAAAGTTAGTACAACTGTCCATTCCCAGACAAAAGGAGATGGAGAAATGAATTTAGCGAGTCGGAATTGAGGATGTTGGCCTTGGTAAAGCGAGGGGGTGCTTGAAAAGTCATTGAAAGGTTGTTGAAAAAAAAAAAGAAAAAGTGACTTGTGGGGGCGCTCTTGATGCTGCTTCATAGTCAATAATGCAAACAAACACGAGGACTAGCAAAGGTCATGATGGGGCATCCCCTTCGTGGGGTCTCTCATTGCGAGAATGATTGATCGAGATCCCGTTTACATTTTCAAGCTGTCTTGACAAGGCCAAAGGCGCACTGTATACTGCTACTGTAGTAGGTCTTTTCCTTGTAATCTTCAGGCAGCATAAAGACGAATTCGTTTGCGGGAGAACCATTTTTGTCTACCATCTCCAAGAGTTCTATCTTCAAAGGTTCCAAGAACCCGTCTCGGTTACGACTCGAAAGAGTAAAGAACACGAGTAAAGGAAAGAGAACTGGCGGTCGCTCGTTACCGTGCCGTGGGTCCAGGCAGAATCGACCGCCTGCTACGTTTGAAGGTTTCAAATTCCCGAACCAGAACAATAATAATCAAAGTCAACAAGGTGGCTGCCCAAATGGACAGCTCAAAGATCTGACGGCCGAACGGGTGGCCGATCTGCTGAACCAGGTGCAAGTGTTCCACTTGGGCCAAGTTGATGGATTCGGCTCCTGTTCTCTTTTTTCTGCTTTGTGCCCAGCAGTCAAGGCTGAGAAAGGTTCTAGATGGGAAACAATCACCCCTGACAGCGCACTTTTCAGTTAATATGCATCTTAAATAGCCACAGTAGGAAGAATTGATTGGTAGATTAATATCGCAATCATCTTCCCAACCTTGTCTACTCGTGCCACCCGAACAGCCCAGTTGACAGGACGTCGCAACTCCCGGCACTGGTTTTTCTTTTTGGAAGTTAAGTTAGCAGAACCAAATAGACAGGCAAATAAGTTGCGTACAAAGATAGGATGGGTCCATTTGCAGGAGACTAGCTGTACATAAATGTTCGATTTTCAGAAGACAATGTCCAAGCATTATGTTCTTGAAAATTTCCTCTGATATCTTCTGTAAACTGCTAAGAGGGTTGAATAATGTTACAAATAGGCTACTGATCTTCTCGTGACACGCGCTTCAGTAGCCTGAACATGATAAGCACCGGCCAGGCTTGTAAAGCTGATGCCCGAACAAGCACACCTGAGGCTACAGAGAAGTAAGAGCATCATCACTGCGGAAAAGAACTAAAACGGAGGACCCATTGGTGACATTCTACTTTTGGTAGACATGAACCAAGACCAACGCAAACGATTCAGATGCTTTTCCTAGTCAATACCTTCAAATATTAATAGGACAACTACTTTTCACTGCTCAATTAAAGTGGGTTTCCCCATTGTCCTTTGCTTATCACCATGAAAAGGGAGGAGAATAAAATTTCAAGGGTCCTCTCTCTTTTCACTACTAGACTTATTGATTTCTCCTCTTAAACAACGCCCATCACTCGAAGAAAGTAAACCATTGACTCTAGAAAATCTTATTTTGTTGAGAATAAAGTTAGTGACCGCAATGCCATCTGCACCGCAAATGCAGAGAATATATCAGAAAGGCATCTGGTTTGCCGAAGGGATCATGAGAGACCCATAAAGTATGCCAAAATGATGCTAACCTTGACCACAGCAATGAGAAGAAGGACGAAACTAACCTGAACACTTTAACATCATAACTTTATGCTCCCGCCTGATGAATATCTTATCTCATGCAACAGGTCATACATGAAGGCTGAAATTCTCTTTTGAACAGCTTTGGAACAATTAAGCAAGATAAGCTGCAAAATTTTAGAGCTTGTGACATCCATATATATGAGAAATACCTCTGCCGAGTGATGAATAAAGTTCCTGTGATAAATCTCTACCCCTGCTGCATGTTCCACGGTCAATCTTTGAGCAATTTATCACATCAAGTTTGAGATATCGATGTACTGCACTGCCCTCCATCTGGAAATAAAACGAAGAATTCGTATCCACCGTCTTCATTCATGGCAAAGGAAGTACAACTCACACAAAGTTCTAATAGTAGATTTGCGAAACCGAATCTGTGATACATTATATATGGTAACAACCAGAAATTGCAAGGGAGAGGAGGGTTGGTGGCAGGTGGCCTTGCCATTTTAATCACATTGACGTATTCTGGCTTGATGATCCTCCGATTAGAATTGTAATCAGAAATGTAATAAGTGGAGTTAACTGTGCAAATCTTTCCTGGGTTGCAGGTACTTGAAGTAGCGACTAGCCATGGCAAGAAGGGAGTGGCCTCAGCAAATGGAGCTTTCTGGAGCCTCGTGCTCCATATTCACTTATGCTGTGGCAATGAATACTATAATGGACCGGCAAGGCCCGTCCCCCAAACCAAGCATAATCTTTCTCAGTACATTTAAACAATGAAATTTACCGTAGAGAAACAGAAGTTGCACATAGCCATCTTGAAATCATTGTCATGTCATTAATATACCCACCGTATCTATTGTCCAGCTGTGCAGAAAACTAATACATTCATCAGATAATATCAAGAATTTGACTTTTGTAGTATGAAAATAAGGTTTGAAGAACAGACGTACAGTTTGAAGAACAGACGTACAATTAGAGATGACATTGCATCGCAAGTTGTGAGATTGGAAAACCACTTTGATTTTGACTTGGGAATAATATTATTAGGAAGTCAAAGTCAGAATAGTGCAAAATGATTATTGAATAAACGGATGAGAACATCACACCCATAAAAAAACAAAACAAGCTTTTCAGCACTCAAGTGGATTCGAGAAGACTTCCCTGTGGTAAAACCTTACAAATTGAACCGAACTCTACACCCACGAGCATGCATGAATTTACATGAATGTAATTCCAGTTACTTTGCTGTTGAAACTTCCCCTTATCTGCTCCATCATCACTGCCTAACACAAATCAGATTAGTGCCTTGGGTGGCATGTGGTCGGTCACTACTAGACACCTACCAGCGTCTACAGTTGATTCTAGTGGCACCATTGCCACATTCAAATCGAAACATCCAGTTTCTTTATTAAAACCTTGAATGAATTCCATTCATTTATAGAGATATGACTACATTGTATCTAATCCACACAAACACAGAAAGCCCCCCTAGCCAAAGATGGATTCAAAATCAGAGAAAAGCAAACTGGCTCAAAACTACTAAATGAATTTCATGTCAGTATCAGAACTATTTACAGAACGAGCCGGAGTTGAAAGCCAAGTCATCAACGTGAACACAGTTCAACAATGACATCGCTCAGAGCCTCGACTTTCCAGCGAACTCCACGGGCTGTGTACATTCTCTTTTCTCCATGTGGCAAAACACGCAAGCACACGGTGGCATCACGATTCAATCGCACAAGAATCCAAATCACGAAGAATGATGCAGTAGATACTCGAACCGCGAATCTGGAAACGAATTCTCATTGCTTCCGCCGCTGCTGCCGCTAAGACCTCGAGCATCGAGCAAGTTCAACAGCGCCACGGCCTTGTTCTTCCCTTTGGCGCTCCCCTTCTCGGCCACGTCGTTGATCCCATCAAACACCCCCAAACCCATCCTCCTCACATCCTCCACCACTCCCTCGCCTCCGCACCTAGCCAAGTTCAACAGAGCCGATACAGAGTTCTCCTTTATTCTGATGCTCGAGCCCGTGGCGGCGTCCAACAGATCCACCAGAACCCCGACTCCCGACACCCTCCGGAAGGCCTCTTCGCTCTCTTCGCACCCCGCGACCTGCGCCACGACCGCCGTCGCGTCCTCCACCAATCCGACCCTCCCGTCCTTGAGGATCAGTCCGAACAGCGGAGGCACGATGCCGAGCTGGATCATGGTGGATCTGTTGAGCGCGTAGAGAGAGGCCCCGAAGAGCGCCTTCAGAGCGTCCTTGACGGAGCGCGGGGGCGACCTGGGGCTCTTGACGATGTCGATCAGGGCATAGATGATGTCGCGCTTGGCGCCGATGATGGGGCGGTAGGAGTCGACGATGAGGAGGCTGTGGAGGGTGGCGGCGGCGGCCTGGACGGCGGCGTCGGGGGCGGAGCCCGAGCCGTGGTGGCGGAGGACGTGGGAGAGGGCGTCGAGGAGGCCGCGGGTGGACATGAGGGCCTCCTTGGCGTTGATGGAGAGGTTGAGGAGGGTGGCGGCGGCGTTCTCCTGGGCCTCCGGGGAGGAGGAGTAGAGGGTCTCGGACAGGTAAGGGATGGCGCCGGCGTCGGCGATGAGGGGGCGGGCGTCGGCGTCGTGCTTGGAGATGAGGCGGAGCTCGCAGAGGGCCTCGGTGCGGGTGAGCTCGGAGACGGAGCCGAGCTTCGTCACCAGGGACTCGGCCGTCCGGCGCTTGACCTCCATCCGCTCCTCCGGCCGGCGACGCGGTATCTCTCTCTCTCTCTCTCTCTCTCGTGCGAGAGGTGGCGGGCAGGGAGGACGAAAGCGAGAGGACTCCAGCAGAGGAGATGAAAGAGGGAAGGAGAAGAGGTGTGAAAGGGGGAAGACGAGGAATCAAGGCAAAGGAAAATATGATGAAGGTCAAAGGGATAACCACCTAATCCTCGGCCTTTCTAGCGTATCGCGGCTGAAGTCGCCATTTCTTCTTCGTTTTTTACGAGCGTTTCGGTTGTTGTGTTGTTTCGTCGGTGTTTTTTTTTTTTTTTTTTTTTTTTTTGGGGGGGGGTTTCGGATTGGGTTAGGACAGAAACGTGGGGAGTGCCAAGTGGGGCCAGGGTGTGGGGTCCAGGGGGCCGCCGCATTTTTTACTGGTTCCGTGATCGCCGAGGTTTGACTTTTGGCGCACGTGCTGCGCGGTTTTACCGTTCTTTTCACGATTCAGCATCATCATCATTCACGCCGCGTTAATAAAGCCGATTAGACCCCGCTAAAAGGAATTAAAGATGGAGGACTCGGTAAAAACGTTAGGCCGCGTTTTTTGTTTAACGGTCAGGAATTGTCTATGAGTTAGAGCCTAATTCCCTATAAAAATATATATTTATATATATATATATATATATATATATATCAATTCTAGATTTAATCTCCATCGTCTTCCAAACCTTTTTTTTTTTTTTTTTTTTTTTCTAAAGAAAACATAAAACCTTATGTTTAGTTTCCAAATTTGCCACGAACTCTTTCATATAAAAAGCGTTCATTTTAACTTTAGTCTCAAATTTACTTGGACTTTTTTTCTTTTTGTCTCAAACAAAAGTCACCAATTGCCAATCTAACCTCAAATGTTGATTCAACACCAAAAAATTGCCAACAATTGTTTGACATATATTTTAAAGTTGATACACATAACAAAGCAACGTATAAAATTATTTCCAAAAAAAAAAATCATTTTTTAATATGAAAATTTAGGAAAAACTAATGGGATTTTCTTTATGGAGGCAGATTTGATATTAGGATTAAAGTTGACACTTCTTTTAAAAATTAAAAAAATTCAGGATTGAGCAAGAATTAGATTGAAAGTTGGGTTTTTAAATTCAAAATTTTCTTTGGCGTGCTTGCCAAAATGCTTTACCCATTAGAGAGAACCTCTATGAAAGAAACATATCACATGATCCCATATGCCCTCTGTGCAATCAATCGCCTCAGGACAGTTGAACAACATGTTCTCTCGATCTACAGTTGGACAGCAACCGTCTGGGAAGATCCGCGACCAAGTCTGCAGAATTAAGACCTTCCCATCACTCGAATTGACAAATGGGCGTCACAACACTTCGACTCAGTCACAAAATTACAGTCAAATGAAGTTCTCGGGCCCAATTTATGGTTAATTCGAAAGGAGCGTAACGCCAACATCTTCCAATGATGACGCCGGCAAAACCCACTTGATTGTCGACCGTGCAATTACTGAAACTACATGCTTCTGGAGGTGGAACTCTAGGACAGAAAAGAAAAGTCGAGCAATAAAATGTCTTACCTTCCATTTGGCAGCCACCGGCGAACGGCGCCCTTAAGATCAACGTCGACAGGTCGAAGAAGGAGCGTTCACTGGACTGTGCAGTAGCTGGAGTGATTCACGACGGTAGGGGAACAATGTTCAAGGGTTCGTGAGATCAGTTCAAACGGAATCGGTGGTGGCATGTGAAAACACTAGCTATCATGGGTGGGTCGGCAACTTTTGGAGGAAGCCATTGACCATGGTGCTTTCCGTGCCGTGGAAGTACCGATGGAAAGTGATAACAGAGAGTTGATCAACTGTTTGCTGAGCGAAGATAACAGCTCGTGGAATATCAAGGCTTGGGCTGAGGAATACAAGGCACTGCTGGGCCGGCTTCGTTTTGTTTGGCTACAATATTGTTGTCCAAGAGAAGCAAATTGTCTTGCGGTGGCGAAGGCTAAAAGGGAAAAATGAACTTCCTTCTAATTGGTTGCTTTACCCCCTACAATCTATGTTAGATATTTTATGTTTAGATGTTAACAGACTTGGTTTCAATTAATGAAATTTCTCAGTTTTCGACCAAAAAAATGGGGGACTAGGCCGATTGATTTTTCGACCTTTTATGATGCGTGAATGAACGAGTAACTGATCAAACAGCAATTGGATGATGATCAAGTGATTGCTTTGAAACGGGATGGGTCGTATCAACCATGCGGCATCAGTTATTGAAACAGGGACGAATGGTGGGAGGCCCTTCTTTGTTTCGAAAGAGAACCGTGACAATCGACAAAGGGTGGCTTCGGATGGGCCTGGTCCGTGCTCATTGCCAATGGGCCGAATTGAGGGATTTTACTGCCACTGGATCCGATATGATTAAAAGCCAGAATTAACCGGTCCGGTCCGGTCCGATTTCCAGATTGGATAAGAATGAACGCTCACCCCTAATTGCATTGATGGATATTGTACTTTTGGTGCTCTAACTTGGCAGACCCAAATATCAGTACAAACTCAAAAACCAATTCGAAAACCAAGAAGGGGAGAAGGGAACGTTTTAATCTCTCCCAATTTTCATGGAGACTACTCTTTACTGTAAAAACATGCGACCCAATCCATCAACGAGCGAAGTTGATTGAGCAGGGCGTGTCGCAGATCCGATCCAAAACAATTGTGCGAACCGAGAAATGCCCCAACTGCGCCATTGTTTCCAAATCAGCACATGACCCGGTACAGAAAGATGAAATTGCAAGCAGTCCTCGGGATGAAATTGAAACCAAAATGTTCCTATTCGAAACGAAAACAAATAATCAATGAAAACCTAGTAAATTGATGACCCATCCAAAAGACGCGCCCTTACACAAGACGATATCATTATGCCCCGACACTTAGAGGCACATATCGCCACCGTGACCTTCGGAACAAAATCTAATCAGGTACAGAGCTCGCGGGCCACTCCAAGCCTCGAGTTCGGCACATCGTAGAGCACCCTGTGGTTCTGCTGCTGCATGTTGGCGATCACGTTGAGCACGGAGTTGAGGTCGCCAGGCGATGCGGCCATGGCCAAGCACGTGATGCTGCTGGCGGTGCTGTGGATGAGCAGGTTTTCCGGGGGGAATGTCACGTTCATGCCCGAGAACATGAAGGTCATGGCCGGTGCGACGATGGGCGCGGAGTAGCAGGTGTCAAAGCCTCCGAGGGAGGTCACGGTCAGGTTCCGGCCAACTCGTCTGCGGAACTCATTCCTCACGGCAATGTAGGCCGGCTCCACTAGCCGAGTGAAGACAGTACCTACATTGAAAAGAGCGTTAGGCAAATGACATAAGAGCAGAGAACAAGATATAGTTTAGTGCACAAGCACAGCGCAACCTAAATGATTCATGAATCTTTATCAATCTTTCTTAAGGGTAGCTCATCATCTCGTGTCTAATGCAGACCTAATTAAACGCTAACCCCTAAATTATTTTGTACATGGAAAGTTGGTCGATTACAATGGCCAAGCCAGGGCAAAAGAACCGAACGTGGATGGACCACCACTAGGTTACTTGGAAACAAAAACTTAAATTCTTTTGACTTAATGTCCGATTTTTCATGTCCTCTTCGCTCGTCTCCAGGAGAAGACAAATCCCAGTTGGAAACACTACAGATCCGATCAGCAACATCACAAGAATCCAACAAAAATGAACAAGCTAAGGAATCCGAAATGCGGGAATGCGGGACAATGCACGTACCGGAGTCGAATATGGTCCCCGACCCGGTGGCGGGGTTGAAAGCGAACGCGCTGGGCGGAATGTCCACGGTCCTCCGGCCGACCCGGATCGCGATCAGGTTGACGTAGTAGAGGGAGGACCGCCTCGGGTTCTTGAGCAGAGGAGTGAACTTGATGCGCTGGGGCTGGCCGACCGGGCCGAGCCGCAGTGACCCGGAGAAGTTGAGGGACTTGAAGCTGGGCAAGCAGTAGGAGAAGGTGGACTTGTAGAGGTTCTGGGTCTGCGACAGCAGCGACAGCGGGCCTCGGCCAAGGCCCAGTAGGCCCTGCGGCGGCACTGAGCTGCCGGTGGCCTTCTGGATGCACCCGAAGGTGTAGTTCGGGATCCGGTCGGAGGCGAGGGTGAAGGTGTCCTGCGAGAGGTTCGCGGCGATGCTGGAGCTCCCGTACGTCATGTTGAAAAGGCACGCGCCGCCGCCGCAGGTGGGCTTCGACACCTGAAGATACGCATGTATTCACGTGAGTACGGTTTTTGGTGGGATGACGAGCGAGCGAAACACACTCCTGACTGCAAATTCTGCTGGCCGAAGTGACTGCAGCGCAATTATACGAAGTGCCACCCGCATCGATGTGCATTACGGACAACGAAAATCCTAAAAGAAGAGAGCCTAGATTGTCGCGCCAACCACGGGATGTCACTCTGCTATGCCTAGTCCTAGTCCAAAGACACTGGTCTCGTCAGTCTGCTGAAGAAGCAGTGAGTGTAAAGTCTTTTCCCTAAACTGCAAATCCACTTAGTTTTCCATTAATAATCTTGTCTAACAATGACTGTCCAAGTAAAGTTTTCTGATTTTGTCCGGCTTAGGATACGAATGCTATTACGACGGAGGAGTTACTACTTTCCCCGGAATTCATAGCGAACTTGTCCTAGCCCCTGTGGGGACGTAAAAAATTATTTCCCTGCACTCTAAGGAAGACATTTTAGGGAGTGTGTCCTGATAAGAAGAAAGGGACCACGACTTCTTCATGTCCTGGACGTGTACATACCAATAGTAGCCACAAGACATGACCGAAATGGGAGGTAATGTACCTGAGAGCACTGGGGAGACTTGCAAGGGAGGTTCTTGTAGGTGGTGGACTTGGCGGAAGCGAACGTGGCGGACGACGGGCAGCCGATGCAGCCGGAGCAGGGGACCCAGGCGGCGTCATTGCTGGTGTCCATGGCCATGAGCAGGGTCTGAGGGGGAGTCCCGATCTTGGCCCTCAAGATGTAAGTGGGGCTCTGGATGATCTGCCTCCCCGAGGCGACCGGCACCACCGACCTGCCCGCCACGAGGCTCGACAGGAACTGGAGCCTGGCCTGGTCATCCTGCTGCATTTGGAGGACGGACTCTTCCCAGGAGAGGGACGGAGTGGGGGGCCTGAACGGAGAGCATGGGCTGTATATGTGCAGCACCTCCAGGGTCGACCCCTGGTCTTGGACGCTGCATTTTGGGTTTTGGGCAATTGAGGAGGTAGGGAGCAGGAGGAGGAGGAAGGAGAGGAGGATGGAGAGAGGAAGTTGCAGGGTTTCCATGGCTGCTTTTAGGTTTTGGGGTTTAGAGTGGGAGGAGAGTGTGCTTTCGGGTTGATATATATACAGAGAAATACTTGTGAGATGACATGGCGAGCACGGCATGTATGTGAATGTGAATTATGTGAATTACATGGAGGGTACTTTATCTTTATTTTCTTCTTCTTTTTTGGATCCGTCCTCTCTCGCATGCAGTCCCTTGTCATTCTCACGGTCTTGGGAAATGGAACTGACGATTCTTTTGTATTTGTTTAGGTGGAGCAGTTTTGTCACTATGTAATGTGCGTACGAGGGTGGTGGAGCATGATATGTCTCCACTTCCTCGGGCTTCATCACTCATGATGAGAATGAGATTTACCCTTTTCTTTTTTTGACTCAGCGGTGACACCATAACATGTAACCAAAAAAATTTTCATCTGCTGCTCAAGATGTGAAATGTAGAACAGGCAATTTGCAGCAGTAGTATGAAGCATCCTGTATACAGCCGAGTCTCGATATAGCATAGAGTCGATCCCAGCTGAAACTCTAGGACGAGAAAGATGAGTGAACCGTTGTTCTTCTTAAAAGTATACAAAGTAAAATTTGCATCATGTTTCCTAGTTCTAATCATATGGGGAGAGAAACGAGGTATAGATTCCTTCCTTTTCCTCATCGTACACAGTAAATATGCTTATACAGGGACCAAAAGATTATATCCTCTCATACGATTTAAACATCGAATGGAAGTACATGTAGGGGAATCTCACATGGTCATACTCCAATACTAAATATCTTTCATCTGACCTGTCACGTGGTATGGAACACATGGGAATGTACTTCTGTCGGTAATGCTAAAAAAAATTCGCATTGTACAACCAAGGTCCATATGTGCAGTAACCCTGCAAGTCGTTCCAATGATTAGATTCCCACGAAGATTAATTAATCAAGACACAAATCTTTCATCTTTTTCAATAACATGCCTTTTTCCACTAAACAATCTTTTATGCGGGACGAGAAGCTGCCAATCATGCAGGAAGCATCTCTATGCAAGCTAGTGAAGATAAAAAGAGAAAGGCCACTAAACGAGCGACGCGCACACGTTAGTGTCTGCTTTCATATGTTTGCTGCTGTGCTTTGATTCTTCAGGCCTGAGTGAGATCTCGATCTCATTTCATTGATTAATACAATAGCCGAATGGGAGGGAAAAGCAGATTCACTTTTCCGCATATATTGCTGCTCATACTGAATGGATTACGAAAAAAAAAACAATTTTTAAGCTTCATGCTCAGTGGTGAACTGTGAAATACAGCGAGGAGGTGGTGGGTTATCTTGTCTCGTAGCCATGCGCATTATGTCCGGGACCGGGCTCTCACGTGAGTGCACCGTGTGTTGACCGGCAGAGTGACCTTTTTCCATCCTTCCTATGTATGGCTACAAGCCAGAGATGGCTTAACTACAAGAAACGAGGGCGAAAATTTCCGAGTAGACTCCAATTAAAGGATGACCTGACCAAGGGCATCCAATGTAAAGACAAGATTCAAATCCAAATGTACATTGAGATTTTCTGTTTGCGTCATTCGGCTTGCAACGAGTGTCATCAATTTTTAGTAGCCTGCTCGATGTCAGAAATCATATGCATTGAACCACCCAAATAAGATCATTGAAGGGTTTGCATTTGGAGCTGCGTCTCAAACTTGATGTAATGTATAACCCGTCGGGTACCATATAGAGAATCAAGTTATATTGCCATCATCTTGTTACATGGTTGCATGGTTGAACATACGGTTCATCCAATGTTGGGTTCCAATACATAACACACTAGACCACCATATCGATCACTGTCACCTCCAAGACGGATACCATCGAGATGCTAGCAATACACATGACTCGAGTAACCGTATGATACTCGATGGCACTTCTGTCATATGTATTGAGGAACTCGAAACTAATCTTCTTCTAAATTCATTATAACTCTTCGAGGCAATGACTAGAATAAGCTAAGATTGGTCCAATGAAGAACGAGGGAGGCGAAGGGAATATATGGGTGGGTACGGATATATATATAAATATAAAACAAAGGAAAAGGCTGCAAATGTGGGAGTTATGCAGCGTCCAGGCTTTTGAAGGTGGGGGTTTTGTCGAGTTGTTCTTCTGACTTGATTCTCACCTAACAGAAGAGCTTCGCTCCAGATGCGTTCTCTGCAGTGGAATGGCGTCACGGGCGATGATCTTGCACTATTTGCTTTCTTTTATTCTCTTTGGCCGACACACCACGTCTGGACACACCGCTCCTTCTCATTACTTTTGGTCATCGTCATCCTCATATCCATGTTGACCCCATAGGGTGTCATATCTCGGCATCTCCATTTCCTCCTTTTTTCCAACGAGAGGGCTTTGCATGTCTTGCTCAGTAACTTTATAGACTAGGCTTTAGAGGGGATTTGCTGTGGTAACAATTCACTGAGCGATCCCCCCCAGGCGATAGCATATACTTCGCGGGTCCTTGATCACTTGCTGTTTGATTGAATTTCATTGATTAATCAAAGGGCATTTGATTAGGACGTGTATAAAGTAAAAGCTCAAGGGATAGGATGGAGGCCACTCATCATTGTGAATTTGAGCGAGAGCGGCATATTCTTTGGAACCAAAGGAAAGGGACCGCCACCCATGACTTTAGTGACATTTTTCGTTCCTTCCTTTCCCAAGTGGTCGGACCCAACAAGGATTTCCCACCACTCTGTGCCGCAATTTACTTATATTTTTAGCCGAAAACCGGCGCCCCTCGAAGCACCCATCAATCCGTCGGTGCTCCGGTTTAGCGTTACGAGAAGGCTCGACTGGCCAGTTTTCCATAAAGAGGCGTCGGTAGCGGGTCATGCAAACCCGTGACCTTTGGGGGAGAGAGAGATAGAGACGTCCATGATGGATCGGCATCTTCTAGGTGAGAGGGACACCATAGGATCACGGGTTAGTACGAAAGACTGAGCCTTTACAACATGGGCTCTTTCATCATGAAAAAAGGGAGCACGCTGCGCAACTTTTACCCTGTCTTTTCGTTGCTTGTCTTTTCTTTCCAACGGTGTCCTGAAGGGAACTTCCTAGATCTCATCAAGTACGCAGTAGGATATGCCGGACGTTTTACCGTGTTATACTAGTCTATTACTCACAGAATATTGGAGCCTTCGAGGCAAGTGCACGTCGAAGAAACTCCTTCAGCAATTGGACAACCCATGAATGACCCCAAGTTTTATGACTGGTCAGTGTGTCCGAAGGTCAATATCCAAGTTAACAGCCATCCATTCTACCTTCCGATTCTGACCAGAAAAAGAGATGTGATCACTCTTGAACTGAGAGGCCCGGCTACCATGTGAATTATTGAGATTAAAGGGAAGGCATTACCTCATCACGAGGGACAACACTTAAATAGAACTTTCTGGACCACCAGTAGATAGTCCGACCTACTAAACTCCATCCAATACATTTCGTAAATCTAAAGTACCTAAGATTGATTGGCTTTATGAGGTATCCTACTTTAATGAAGCCAAAAAGATCTCCCCAACTACTCTTCCTCTTGTGAATCCTTATGCTACTTTTGCCAAACATACATCCTTTTTTCTTCTATTCACTCCATTAGACAATTAATTCTTCATACGCCAAAAGAGGTGAAGGAATATATATTCTCTATTGGAATTATCCCATATCAATTGTAAAAGGAGCTAATAATTAGTTTATAAATGTGAGGAAAATTGTCATTATTTTAGCTAACTTTTGAGGTGAAAGAAACAAAAGACCATTTAATACTCATGTCAAAATCAGGTCATTAATAAGTCTGGACACAATATTTACGGAAGATACGAGTTGTTGCTACCTAACTCAGGACTTGATGTCAATGATGTGTAAAGGCAAGATTGTTGGAATTATCTCAATTTGTTACTGTTCATCTCCTGAATTCTTTCGACATAGATTCAACAAAGATGCACTCATCTACATCCTTTTTGCTGTATGATTCCATGGTCGAAAAGGTCATCTTATTGTTGTTCATATGGCTCTTCTAGATACAAGATTTCTTTACTATCAACATGCTTGTAGTGGGACAATCGATAGTCCCTTAAATGTTGGAACGGTGTTTGTCACCTTATTTCTAAATTTCAATATAGGGCTTTATGACACTCACCTTTTAACTGCCTTGAAAGTTCGACTTCGAATTGCTGGAGCCCCCAAGTAACAAATTCTGTTATTGATCCTTACACTATCAAATGGTGTGTAGAGTTCAAAATCATGCAATAGATCTTTCTCTCCCAACATCAGAAGAAGCTCTAAAGATCTTCGTGGATCATAACCATACAATATATTATGTCCATGTTCCTAGACAAATTTCCAAAGATGAGTTGGTTAAACTTCTCTTAGAAACTTGTGCAACCAACTAAGAAAAACTTCTCAGGATGTTTGTTCAATTCAACTTACTGAGCCAAAAATCATCAAAAAGAGGGATGATAGTATAGTTATTAATCTTGATGGCACTAAACAGAAGAGTCATAAGCATCCAGCTCTATTTTCTCCACTCTTCTTTTGGTTCAACTTGCCTAGGACCACCAAAAAGATGAAGAAAATGGTTTTTGGCATAAATGCCGGAGCCCTCAAGTAGCAGATTCTCTTATTGCTACCTTACACCATCAAATGGTGTATAGAGTTCCTAATCATGCCATAGATCTCTCTTCCAGCATCAAAAGATGCTCAAATGAAATCCATGGTTAATAACCATACAATGGTGTTGCTAGACAAATTTTCAAAGATGAGTTGGTTAAACTTCTCCTAGAAACCTATGTAACCAAGTATGAAAAACTTCACAAGGATGTTCGACCAATCCAGTTTACTAAGCCAAAATTCATCAAAAAGAGGGTTGGTAGTGTGGTTAATAAAATTTGACCACATGGAACAGAAGACGGAAGCATCCAACTCTATTTTCTCCACTCTTCTTTTGGTCCAACCTGCCCAGGACCACCAAGAAGATGAAGAAAATGGTTTCCAGCATAAATGTCGGACGGGCCCTTCGGTCTATTCTTTTGATACAAGCGGTAATCCTCTTTAATACTTCAAAGACCCGATTACAGGACAGTGGGATGTGGACTACTAGCGTGAATTTTGTGCAGCCCCTCCAGAAGAAGATGATCGCCCTTCAGCCAAAATGAAAAAGAAAAAGGTCCGGGATCATTTGTATCAAAGAAACCTAGATGGATATTCGTTAAATAGTAGAGAAATCTATTTATGGTATCTTACACAGTGTCTAATCCAACTTCGATATTATCTCCGGGCTCTTCACCACCACCTTTTGACCATAAATGTAGGGGAGAATTACCAAAAAAACCCTAAACCTATTGCAATTGTGCCAATTTAGTCATAATTTTTTTTTTTGGCCAATTTAGTCCTAAACCTTTTACAATTGTGCCAATTCAATTCATCCAGCCAAAATTGGCGGTCGACGCCGACGTGGACGCCCGGCCCCGCCAGTGAACGATTTTTAAATTTTTTTTTTGAATTTTTGTTTGTCCAACTTCTTCTTCCTCTGGCCGGCGAGGTGAGCCTTGCTGGCCAGAGGAAGAAGAAGTGGGAAAAAAAAAAAAAAAAAAAAAAAAATTCAAAAAAATTAAAAATTATAAAAAAATTAAAAAATTGTTCGCCGGCCGGCCGGCTAATTATGGTTAGATAAACTAAATTGGCACAATTGTAAAAGGTTTAGAACTAAATTGGCCAAAAAAAAAAAGTTCATAACTGAATTGACACAATTGTAATAGGTTTAAAACTTTTTTGATAATTCTCCCTAAGTGTAACAAACCATCAAAACGCAGGCCATAGGAAGTTAATGCAAAAGGATGCCTAAATTAAGGGAGAGTAGATCACTGAGCTCACATGTGAGAGGGAGATTATTAAGATGCACGTATGAGTGAATTGTGTTAGATAAATCTCACATCGAAGAATTAATGTGTTATTCTAGTTGGCTCATAACTCATTGGTTTAAATTATTAAATGAAGGTGGGTCCAACTGAAAATATTGACAAGCTCGTATTTGAGTTCTCTATAGACAATCTCCCTAAAAGGAAGTATTAGAATATTATTGTACGCTTCCCAGAAGGTGAATCGAGCATGACAAATTTAATAATCATTTCTTACTTGTTGGACAATTGTGATTAGCATTCCGATTTCTCAAAGACGCCAACACGGAATCAAGGACTTATTTTGGTACTCCCAGCTTTTCTTTTCTTCATTTAAGAAAATAAAGTACATATAGCTACTTTTAAAACTGCCAAGTACGTACCCGAGCTTTTACCTTGGACTATTTTGCACCCTTCACATAATTATCCTTCCGTCACTCCTCATGGAAATGCCATTTTCTTTCCGAATATTACCCATTCCAGAATCCTAAATTCTCAACTTGCCCAAAACGCTCAAAGCCAACAAAATAACAAGCCATCCAACCCCTAAGCAAAATGCTAAAATGAATTCACAAGGAGGACAATTTGATTTTTCCATTGTGAAATTTTGCCTAAAGATATGTGAACGACATTTGCGAAAATAGAGGCATGGAGGTAGTCATGAGTTAAAAAAAGATGAGGCATGTTGTTAGTACTTTCCCTTCATGTATAGGGATCGTTAGCCATATAGATGTAGGAAGTACGAGAATATAATGTTGTTTACTGTTATTCGCCGAGCTCAAGAACTACGCAAATTTTCCATATTCTCCTCTCCAACAATTTCCTAAAGTCACGCCCTGGTTCCGTTTTGCCTTGATATAGAGAAAATCCTCAAGTGATCATGGGACTGCCATATCTTGAAGCATATGCCGGGAAGAATCTTAGTTTATTGAGGTTTTCCCATATTGATGCAGAGTTAGTTGTATCAAAGACGGGCAAATTCTATTTTTAAGACGCATTCAGAGGCCAGTATACCGAAACAAAGATAGTCTCAAGGAGTTGGCTGTTTCCAAAAAGCAAATGTCGCCTATACTAAGAAGATTTACAAAATTTGGTCAACTAAATCGTGTGATCGGCTTGTATTAAGTATGTAAACATAGTGCATACAGAATGGACAAGCTCTGCTCTGCACTCTGCAATTCGTTTTGGGGAAGGCGGGGTTAGTCAACCCTCACTTTGCGTAGAATCCTTGCCAGACGCTGCAATTTGAATCAAAATTTAAAGGTGTTTCCAAAAGGAGTCTCGAGAACTTTCGCTCGAATCTGCACATAACT
This sequence comes from Eucalyptus erythrocorys, assembly GCA_014182555.1. NCBI lineage: Eukaryota > Viridiplantae > Streptophyta > Magnoliopsida > Myrtales > Myrtaceae > Eucalyptus > Eucalyptus erythrocorys. The sequence goes on from CM024603.1 coordinate 44,087,149, forward strand.
CAGTCCTTAAGATGTATCCCAATTTGGAATATTAGCTGTAGCTTCGTTCACCATCTTGACAAGAGTGACCTGCAAAACCAGCAATGAAGAGCATCTTAATGAAAGAAGTAATAACTGATGTTTCGAATTGCCACAAATTTTACCTCATGATTGGCAAAACTACCAATGCATAATCTATCAGCCCTCGGCAATTAAACTGTTTCCTTAAAAGGTTTTCCTCAAAACCTTACTAATAAGCTCTCCTTCAAAGCCCCCATTTGCAAAATCCATTACGGATGCCATCTGGCACATGTTCTCAAAGAACCATGACACACAATTATTACTTCCTGAAAGTTCTGTTATTATCTGAGGAGGAGGATGATCATACCACTTTACGAAGGACAGGGTCGTGGCAATGGCCTAAGATTCTAAAAATAATGCAGTAGTACTGTGCACATAACTTTTTCTTGGTTAGTAAATTTTGTCTAGAGCATCTCAAATTCCTTGAGAACAATAAATGATTTCATCAGCTCAAGGTAAACATGCCCTTGTGGAAATGGTAGTTAAAGAACATTTGACATGACCTATAACATCAAATTGTGGACACAGACATTGCAAGCAACCAGTCATACGAGGGCAATGTGTGACATGAGGCATAATCATTTGAGATGTGATGCAAAGAAATGTCTCCTACAAAACAAATTATGACATTATCCAGGATTCTAAAGATTATCTTTAGGACATACCACACTTTCAGGAACTCCAGGTGGAGGCAGAGAGAGGTTTCTTGGTGGTGGTCCTCGAAGATGTGATCTCTTATCAAATCGCCATTCGCCTATCTTCCCATACGTTAACTCACCCTAGAAGCCTTGAAATGTCAGAGATATATAGTTGTCTTCATTTTTCAGTTCAAATTGACAATGTGCACATTCCAGTATCGTAAACCAGAGAAACTTAACAAAGAACTGACGGCATCACCTAGGAATTTGTGTTGTAAACTATAATAGGAGCAGCATATACTTATTACCTACTGAAGTAGATAGAAAAGGCAGTACCTTTAAGTTGTAGTCACATCCATAAGTGTAATGGATGATGAACCTCTTTCCAGTTTCCTGATCCCATGGAGGCTGAAAACAAAGAAAGAAGAGCTTTACACAAGAAAATTCACAGGGTGCAGCATATAGTCAATATGGGAACTACAGAGAAAGAGATCAGCAGGCAAGCGTGAGAGTAGAGCAGCGGCACAGACCTGCGACATAAAGTCTTTACGTAGAATGTGCTGCACGCCATGCAAAGCAGATGCCACCGCGTAAGCATACCTTAGCTCAAAGAAAAAAGCAGAATCATCAGCACATAGTAATAAAGTTGATGATTGATAACACAAACTTAAATATGGGTGACATTCATGTGTATGTGCGTGCACTCAAGCATTCATTTTCACTGCTCACATTTCTAGCACCCATCCAAAAGTTTTATCAGTTTCTGGATCCTGCTTCATTCTTAGAGAGACATTCATCCATGTGGGAGCGATCTTCCCCAGTAAATCCTGACAAGAAAGACAGGTATACTGATGAGTAGAAGTATAGATACTGAAAACTGTCAGGTGAAGGGAAACTGCAATGAATCAAGATAATCACCCAATCTTCAACAGTACTTTCCAGCACATCAAGCACAACAATTGTAAATTTCAAATATCTAAGCATGAATTTACTTCGATTCAAGTCTCATAAGTAGAGCAACAGCAAGAACTCTTACTTTCCTAATAATAACAGGTGAGTTTCCAATTGGATCAATATTTGTTACAGGTCCATGCTCCTCAGGATAAAACTTCCTCACAATTTTCTCATTTTGCTCCGGCTTGATGTAGAAAAAGGGGAAGGCAGCAGGATATCTTTCATGAGCCAGATTAGGTAAAGGTCTAATAAATATATGGTCAGGCTCTGCCATAAGTATATATCTGCAGTCGAGAAGGAAAGACAGGGAAAAAATCTTTAAAATGTAAAACATACTTCATTTCATGCTTTTGGAAACTTTCTGGCCCAAGGAAGGAAAAAAATCCATGGAAACTCACTCTTCCTCAATTGTCGCCTTCTCCAGCCATTGTACAAAAGCCCATGGTCTGTTTAAGACGACGTATCCCTGATTACAGTGTACACAAATGGCATGAGACAATCTCAAAGTAATATTGAATAACCACAACTACTCATCCCGGTATATTTCTGAAAGATTGTTATATTGTGTTCAAGCACGATGCAACTCTAAAGAAAATAAGTTCCGTACATGCTACAAAATTAGAATTGAATCAAGCAAAATTCTTTTAACAGTACAAATCACATCTTACTGCTGCAAGTCCAAGAATATGGCACTCCATATTTATCAGTTAAAAAACAAGTAAATTTCTGCAACATGCTTAGCAACTCGAAGACATACTCGCATCTGACTCCTTGAGGGGGTAGATTACAGGTAGGTATATCTCCTTATTGTGTGGTTGGATGACTATGAAGAACGTATAGCTAACTAAAATTCATTTCAGAATGTCCACGATACTGAGAGAAAGCACAAAATAATTAGCACATAGTTAGCACAAAAGTTTTGTATGTAATTATGGTGTAGACGTATACAAAACACAGAGCCAACATACTAGAGTTCTAGTATCTCGAATGCAATTGAATTGAAAAACTAGCACTATCAGACAAGCACGAGCTATTGGACAATTGACATAGAAAATGACTTACCCTATCCAGGCCTGCTGGAAGAGGATCCACCACCATCGTAGGAATCTCGTCCATCAAGTTATCAGGACTTCCAGAATGCAAAATCCGAGTAAATCCTCCCATATCTGAACCTGGCAAGTCCTTTTTCTGCTTATACCAGTAATACATAATGCGACACTGCCATTTGCTGTAAGGAGCGGCCGTCGCCGTAAGGGCGATGTGGAACGGCGACTTTACATGTTTTGGTCTCTTCACATGCTCCGGCATCTCAACGATTGGATCCGATTCTAGCACACTTCTTGTATTAGAACCCACAAAATTTCTAATTGTTCTGTTGTGCCGCATCGTGGTTAGGATGTTGTATGTAGCAAAGCAAAACAGTACAGCCAAAAGAAAGAGTAAGACTGGGGATGCCCTTCTCATGGCTTTCATTCCAAACATAACTCCAGATGACAAAACAGAGGTTGATCTCGCCAATATCAATGTCCGGAGCACCTTCCTATTTGAAGTGGACTAACAAGCTTCCACTACTCCTAGTGAATTTCTCCATCTTTCCAGGTGAATCCATGATAAGAGCCTTCCTGTGCAGTAGCCAGTAATCAAAATCAAAGTTGCAAAATCAGTTCTATTCGCGGAAGACATGATAGAGGGAGCATAACTACGGTTACACCGTACATTCATAAACTTCAAACGCCGAAAAAAGGACTGAATCACTAGCACAAGCTTCAGCCGAGTATTTAAACTTTTAAGGCACTCAGAAAAACGAAAAGAAAAGGCGGTGCTCTGTTTTAACTGGTCATCGCAAAACACAATCAAGGAGCTTGCCGGCATCTCAAGCAACATGATTTGTAAGAATGCAAGCCAAGGAATTTCTTTTATTTTCAGGAAAAACTGACATTGTCGCTGTATGGCTGAAGCCAGACGAACAGAAGCCGGTGAGGGAAAGGCAGCTGCGAAATCGCATTCACCGTAATCGTATAGCAATAATTAGATACCAGCTTCAAAGTCAAACAAGAAGTGCATGTCATACAATTAAGGTCCGAAAACAGAGAAGAAAATCGCGGGAGGAAGATGTAGCAGTGTCAGACAGAGCGAATTCTCACTTCTCGGTGATAGACTCACCTCGATCTCGACTCCGCTTTCCCACGAAGAAGCGAGCTGAAGATGCGATCTCTGCACACATTAACGAAGATATCCTAGGGATTTTCCGGACTCGATCCAGGCACGCAGACCCACAATTCGCGCCGCCCCTGAAGGAAGTCAACGCCAATAATATTACAAAAAAGATTAAAGAAATGCCGCTAATCATCACGCACCACCAGACCCCGAATCAAATCCATTAGCGTCGAATTGAAAGAAGAGCTCAGTGGATAAACCCAATAAAGCACGGGAAAGCGAAATTCTCAGAGAAGAGAGAGTGGAATTCGCCGAAGTGGAGCATCGTAAACATAATTAAAAAATAATAATAATAATAATAAAAAAGAACCTCCGGAAACGAAGACTTCGTCGGAGAAACTGAATTCCGGTTTCAATGCAGAGAAACGGGGACCGGGAGCGGAAGGAAGGAGGAGGGGGGGCCGAATAGACGGGCGGTCAATGACGAACACGCGCAGCGCGAAAGGCATTGCAGGAGTGCGAGTCAATCAAGGAATAAAGCGCCGACAAAGCAAAGGAAAAGTCGCCACGACACGAGAGCCGAAGTCCCATCATCGACCAGACGAGGAGGTTCAGCAAAGGGCGAAGAGAACCCACGAGATCGACGTGGCCCCGAACCAGAATAGAGAGAGAAAGAGAGAGAGAGAGAGGGAATCGTTTCTTGGATCAGCGAAAAAGGGTGGTCGGCGGATAGAGAGAAAGAGTTGTTCCGAGGTTTGTCGTTTTCAGTTCTCGCTTCTCACTCCTTGCTTTTAATAACGAGAACTGCCCGCCACCGCGTACGCCACGGCATCTCGTCCTCCTCCTCCTCCTCATCGTGATCGCTCCGTCACCAGTAGCGCAAGTCCACGCCGGTCGCCACGTCATCGAGGGCCCCCCGAGGCTTTGTCTTTGTCTTTTTCGGCCTTTTTTTCTCTCTCTCCTCTTCTCCTCCCGCTTTTACCGCGATTTCCGGGTGGGGGGAAGGGAAGAATGAATGAATGAACGTGCGAGGAAAGAAAGAAAGAAAGAGAGGGTCCGTCCGGTCAGGTCCTGCTGAGCCTCGATTAACGTGGGGGGTTCTCGAGAATCGAGCGTGGACTTGTCACCTGAACCCTGAATCTATCTATGATCGTTCATCGTGCCCGCGATCGAACGGTCACGTCGATTCGGTTCATGTGAATCTGGATGTGGGCGAACCCGTGCCGCATGATTTCAGTAGAGATTCATTGAAGCCCTCTTCCGCCCTATCATCTTAAGGATAGAATCATCTACCTAATCTATCGATAAAGTTAGCCATGTACGAGAAGATAAAAAAAGTTAGGCAGTGAAGTTGACCGTGAGGAAACCAATATTAAAGTACATCCTACTTGAGATGATCAATAAAGTACATCCTAGTTGATGCACGGATTTGACAAGAACGCTTCTCCGTCGAGTGCTCGGACACGGATAGGACACGGATAGTTCACACTAAATTATGCACCAATTGAAAAGATTTTGTTGAGAAAGTGATTTCAAAACTCTTGTTAAATATCAAAATAAAGAGATTTTATTATTTTCAATGCTTGATTTATCTCGTGCTATGCCAAACTAGTGCATTGAAAGTCAAAACTTTTTTATTTAGTATGATTAATGAATGTTTCGAGACACTCATTAACCAAATCAATATGATAAGCATTTTGAAAATCAACTTTTCTCTTATTAAGCATGTTCAATAAATGTCTTGGTGCATTCATCAATCAATATGGCTAGTATTTGCTAATTTGACATAGAGCTTTGCTGACATAATCGTCATTGTGAAGGTAACGGCATAATTTAAGCTACAAATATTTGAAGAAATAAACCTCAAAATAATACATAATATTTTTTTTGTCCTAGAAAGCTGCTAATCCAATAGTAGATTAACGTCATTGACATAAGTATTTCTCCTTGGCGTATCTATTCTGCAACATGTTTAGTTACATTTAGGTAAAATTTAAAGGCGTGCTATTCATTGACTTTCCTTTCAAAAAAATAAACAATTTTTAAAGAAGTATGAAATAATTTCACTTGACTTCAGTCGACCTAAATAATTAGGTACAATATTTCTTTTTATGATTTGGGCATTTAATATTATCAGATAAATTCTGGCGTTTGGTCATTTGCTAACCTGTATTTCCCTGCAACTTTCAATTGAGAGTTAGTGGGTGGACTTTGGCCATTGTTCTTGGAAAGAACAAGAGGACAAGACATTATCACGAGAATTCCTGGAATCGTGCAGAAACGTGGGGAGCAAGAAGACCAGAATCTGGTAGCGACTGGTCATGAACATATTCGTTAATCTGTCCTTTTAGAAAGAAGAAGTTGGGTAGAAAAGGAGAAGAACTCGAGGAGAGGACAACTCAAATCATGCAGAAAAACCAAACAGAGTTTCTAACAATTTAAACCACCAAGTCCTACTCAACAACAGTTTCCTGAGTAATTTAGATATAACAAAAGAAGTTATCTCAATGAGATAGGGAATAAAGTGATGAAATCTCAAATTAAACAATGACACCTGTTCTTTGGTCATTCTCACGCGCCTAAGAAAAATTCAGTTCCAATCGAAGTTAAAACTCTTGAATCCCTCCCAAATAATCGGATCGGACTAGCGAACTCATCCTTAGCAATCCATACAGCATTATTACTCAAAACAGTGGGTAATTTCATCTAGGTCGGATGGAAGAAAGTTTAGGCTCTTTAGGAGCAGGAGCCAAGATAGGATTACTTGTGGGGGAAACTTGCAAGCAACGATGAAGTCTCAAAGTGCTCTCTGTCAGGATCTAAGGTCTCCTTCACCTACCTAAATCTATCAACAGAATTACCCACAAAGAAAAAGATAAAAGTTAGGTATTGAAGTTAATAGTAAGGAAGCTGACATGAAGGAGACTTTAATTGATACACAAATCTGGCTAGGCGGCTACTTTTTAGAGTGTCCGGACTACAGTAGCTTGTACTAAGTTGGCCATTATCGTCAAATTTAGGAGGGATTTCCTTTTCGACATGCATGATGCTAGAAAAACTTATGTAGGGGACCAATCTTCATGAAAGTTAGACTTTAATTGATTGGGGATTGAGGGGATAGACACCAATGAAACCACCAACTGTATTTAGTCTAATTTGCAAGAAAAGAAAGATAAGGTCATAATTGTCACTATGCTGCCTTTTAAGGATTTTGTTGAAGAAATGACTTTAGAATACGTGTTAAACACTCAAATAAAGTAAAAATAATATTATTTCTAATGCTCAACCTCTCGTGTTGCACATAATTGAGGGACTTTTGGTCGGTGTTGAAAATCTTTGGCCATCGCCTGAGATTAGCCACTAACAAAAAAAAAAAAAAAGGAATAAGAAAAGAAAATAAATTTTAAAAAAATTTTAAAAATTATTCATGTCAATGCCAACTAAGCCACATAGGATGACCAGCGCTGATCAGCCGCCATGGCAATCTTTTATGGTCAAAATTGAGCGGAATAACTACATTGACGAATCGTTAAAATGTTTAGATTGAATTGACATAAGTGTGATAGGTTTAGTATATTCGTTTATTTTTTGGTAATTTTCCTTTGGCGATTGTTCGTGCAAATTAAAAAAGGACACCAAATCATCACGAGAACTACTGGAATCGCGATGGAAACATGTGGAGCAAGAAGAGCAGAATCCATCCGGCGGCCGACTGGCCATGAGCAGCGTTCACTGTTCTGTCTCCTCACATATAAAAATGGAAGGAGAGTCGATCGAGTGGCACCCTCACAGCACATGCGCGAGCAAGGGGCACCAGAGAACGAGCCCAAGCCTGCTTTCCCATCTTCGGCCCTAATTCCACCTCGTGGACCGGGAGATGATGGATCGTGTGGGATCACATCCGGTCGAGGATCAAAACCCATGGGGCACGGAAGAGTGAGATGGATTGAATGTGAATGTACTGGATCGTGCGAAAATGCCCAAGTAAAAGAGCTTTGCAAATCCAGTATCGATTTCACGCTCGATACGGAATTGGGGTCATTGATAAAAATCCGTAACTTAAGAAGTTGCCATCGCTAGATTCGTCGAACCTATCATCATGTAAATAGCGACGGCCAGCCACACGGTTGTCTTGTTGAGGATTCCCGAATTTTCAAAACCGTTCCCTCTCTTCTGGTAGGGCGGACAGAGTCTCCGACCAGCAGCAAGCGAACAATTCCCCTTAGACAGGAGTTCTAGGAAAGAATAAAGTTCGGGCTCCTTAGGAGCAGAGATTTACGGGGCAGCTGAACCGGCCATCCGTCGGTCGCAGCTCCTTCAAGTAATCTATCAATAGCCCACAAATGAGAAGATACAGGAAAGAAAGTTTGGGCTCCTTAGGAGCAGGAGCCAAGACAGGGTTTACTTGTGGGGGAAACTTGCAAGCAACAATGGTGTCTTAAAGGTGTCTCAAAGGTGTCTCAAAGGTGCCGTCGGTCAGGATCTAGAGTCTCCTTCATCTACGTAATCTATCAATAGAGTTACCCACAAATGAGAAGATACAAGTTAGGTATTGAAGTTAATTGTGAGGAAGCTAATATGAAGGATACTTCAATTAAACTTCAATTAAGACACGGATCCGGCTAGAGCGCTTCTTTGTAGAGTGGCCGGACTACAGTAGCTCGTACTAAGTTGGCCATCATCGTCAAAATTAAGAGGAATTTCATTTCGTTTCGACATACATGATGCTAGGAAAATCATCGCCAGATTTATATTTCGTTTCAACATGCAGACCAATCTTCATGAAAGTTAGAATCGGTGTAGCTTTGAGATTTTCCCTCCTCTATTTGATTAGGGGTTGAGGGAGTAGATACTAATGAGACCACAATCGTATTTGGCCTAATTTGCAATAAAAGAAAGATAAGATCATAATCATCACCGCGCTCATTTTTAAGAATTTTGTTGAAGAAGTGACTTTAGAACACTTGTTAAACACTTAAATAAAAAATATATATTATTTTTTAAGCCCGACCTCTCTCGTGTTGCATGTAATCAGTGCATTGAAAACCATAGTATTTCTCTATTGAGCATGATTAATAAGTGTTTCGAGATATTCATCGATAAAATCCATATAATAAGTACTTTGAAAATCCAACTTTTCCTTACTAAAGCATGTTTAATAAATTCCTTGAGTGCATTCATCAATCAACGTGGCCCTTTTTTTGTGCTAACTTGACTTATCTAATTTGCAATATGTCTAGCTACTTTTAAGCAAAGTTTAATGGCGTGATATTCATTGACTTTCATTTCAAATAACATAGAAATAATGTTGAAAAAAGCAGTGAAATAATTTCACATGACTTCAATTCAGACATAAATTATTGTTGTTTGGTTATTTGCAGACCTCGATATCCCTGCAACTTTCAATTGACTCCTAGTAGACAGCCATTGTTCCTTGAAAAGAATGAAAGAGGACAAGACATCATCATGAGCATATCTATCAAACTAGCAAGTTAGATCTCGATGGAAAATGATTTGATCTCTATTGGCACATTTAACTTGTTTTGACTTATTTTTTTTGTATAATACAAATCTAATGATCTATACTCAGCCCGATACATGTACAATTTATAGTCAACTCGATTCATATTGCACGAACTTAGTGAGTGCAAAATCGAACCAGAGTGAGAGAGAATAAAGAAAGAGTCATGAGTGGATTGAATCTAAATAAGTTATGAATCCATGTAATAAACTTATTTATGATTCATTTATTTAATATAACCAATTACATAACAATCCAGCCATTAAATATGGGTTAAGAAATTGACCTATAACCCATATTGGTACATCTAATCACAAGAACTATTGTAATCGCGATAGAAACATGTGGAGCAAGAAGAGCGGAATCCATCCGGTGGCGACTGGTCATGAATAGCATTCATTGATCCGTCCTTTCACATATAAAAATGCAAGGAGAGTCGATCGAGTCGGCACCCTCCCCGACACATGCGCGAGCAGAGGAGCACCAGAGAACGAGTCCAGGCCTGCTTTCACATCTTCGGCCCCAATTCTGCCTTGTGGACCGAGAGATGATGGATCATGTGGGATCACATCCGGTCGAGGAGCAAAATCGATGCGGGACGGAAGCGGGTTGGGGAGAGAGAGAGAGAGAGAGAGAGAGATGGATTGAATATGAATTGTACTCGATCGTGCAAAAATACCCGAGTAAAAAATGTTTGCGAATCCAGTATCGATTCCACGCTCGATGCGAAATTGGGGCCGTCGCTAAAAATCTTTTAACTTAAAAAGTTGCCACCGTCGATTCGTCGAACCTATTCATCGTGCAAAATGGCAACGGCCAGCCGCACGGTTTACGAGGATTCCCGAATTTTCAAAACCGTTCCCTGTCTTCTAGCAGCGCGGACAGATTCTCCGGCGAGCAGCCAGCGAACAATTCCCCTGAAACGGGAGTGAGAGAGAGAGAGAGAGGAGATGGGGGCAGCTAACCCGGCCATCAAAGTCGCAGCTCTCTGCGGTTCTCTTCGCAAGGCTTCCTACAACAGAGGCCTCATTCGATCAGGTGAAACCTCTGTCCCCGTGCGTCTCTCTCGCGCGCGCCCTCTGAGACTCGTGTCGTGTCTTGAGGTGATTGGGTACTTACGTTTGCTGTTTCGGTTTCGATTGAAGCCGTGGAGATATGCGAGGAGTCCATCCCCGGCATGCAGATCGAGCCCGTGGAAGTGTCCCCCCTCCCCATGATCAACACCGATCTCGAAGAAGAAGGCGGCAAGTTCCCGGCCGCGGTCGAAGAGTTCCGCCGCAAGATTTTGAGGGCCGACAGCTATCTCTTTGCCTCTCCCGAGTACAATTACTCCATTGCCCGTAAAAATCACTCTGCCCTTTTCCCTCCTTTTTGCTTTTGTTTGGCCTATTGAATTGCTCCCGTTACTAGCGCTACAAGTGAGAGTAAAATCGGGTTTTATTGTGGTGGTGATAATCAAGCACTTGAACTAGTTCTTGATTCGGGGCGTATAAAGTTGAAGACTTCGTTATTATGCTGGCCTTCGTTTTTGGGGTGAGGTTAGGTAATTTGCCTGAAATTGAGAATACCAAGCTATATGTGCATTTCACGGCCGAGCATTTTACCGATCACCTAGTGATTGGCGGCTGTGCGGTGACAGTCCGCACCTGCTCCTTTAGCTCCTTTAGGTCAGCCAGTTTTGACAAGATTAAGAAGTCTGGAGTGTACCGCTACTGAAACCATGAATGAGCGTGGAGTGAAGTAGAGATGATTTAGGCTTTACCAATATTGGACAAGTGGGCAGCTGCGTTTTTCTTGATCAATCTCAATTTTTTGCAAGTGGAGACTGTAGCTGCTGTAAATCAGCTGATCAAATGAACGTTTCCTGTTTTTTGCTGAGTTATGAAAACAAAGGACTGAATTGAAAGAGAACGAAAATTAAAGTTATGAGGGCATACAACATATTCTCTTCAATAGAAAAACTTAGTTAATGCGTGATGCGTCCCATTTTGTTGAGATAGTTCTGTTGTTGTACCAGCGCCTCTCAAGAATGCAATAGATTGGGCATCTAGAGCACCGAATGTTTGGGCAGACAAAGCCGCTGCTATAGTAAGTGCAGGAGGAAATTTTGGTGGCGGAAGAGCGCAGTATCATCTACGGCAAACAGGGGTGTACCTCGATCTTCATTTCATTAATAAGCCCGAGCTTTTCGTATATGCATTTCAACCTCCTGCAAAGTTCGATGCCGATGGGAACTTGATTGATGCTGAGGTCAAGGAGAGGCTAAAGCAGGTTCTGCTTTCACTGCAAAAATTCACATTGCGACTCCGGGGTCAGTGCTGACCTGTGATCTTGGATTCTGGCATTTGAATGATGCTGGTATTGTATATCATCCATTTGTTGTCTAGTGACTTCAACTTGATGGTAAATGCTTGATTGTGAAGTTGGGTTTAAAGCTTGTCATGTTGTCTAGCAGCCTGAGCAAACGATCAGTGTATTCATGTGATTGTTACGTAAATAATGCCATGCTGGAGACTTTCGATAGTGTTCTTTATTCCCTGGCTTCTCAAGACTCATTTTACATTACGCTTTCTGAGAGCGATTAGATCCAAATCAAACCAACACAAAGTAGGAGACTCCTTTGAATTGTCTTTCCTGCATTTTGCTGGTCAGCTGCTCCGCCAGAGGGGTCTTTTTTATACCACCTCAAATCTGATATAACTTGCACTTTTGATTAGAGGTGGCAAATGGGTGGAGTCGGGTTGGGTATGGGTTGGGTCAAAAATGGGTCGACCCATATTTGACCCATTTAACCCGTTTTAACCCATATTCTTGTAGTGTAAATCTAGTAACCCATATCCGACCTGACCCGTATCCGACCCGACCCATACCCAACCCGACCCGTATTGCCAAAACCTATTTATTGTTAAAACATTTTTTATGTAATACAATTTTTTTTAACAATTTTCATACAATACAAATTTAATGGAAAATTTTTATAATTCTTTTTAAAATATTTTTAAAAAATAGAATTTTTAATTTTTTAAAATATAATTTTTATTTTTATATCTTTTTTCTTTTCATTTTTTTCTCCTTTGGCCTACGCCAATCACGATGACGACTGACGACTAGCCACAGGCGAGATCGAGCTCGCCGGCATCGGGTGGGGCTCGATCTTGCCGATTCGGCAAGGCCAAAAGGCAATTGAAAGCAACAAATTTTATTTTAGAAAATGAGTCAGAGCAATTACACGCATTCCAAAGACGTCGGCCAGTTTGATCACATGCCGAGATCAGTAGCAATCACCTCATCGCATTGACTTGCCAAAATCGGAAGAACAAGGCATGCACTGATTACTAGCTCACAAGATAAATTATTTATCTCAGTAAAGTATCGTTCTCATACTTAAACAATCAAATCCTACTAATCAAGATTGTCCTATCAGGAGGTAAGTGCATGGGTTTCGTGGGGAGCATGATTTGCTGTTCTCCACAAGCAAGTGAAGGACCCAAAAATGGAAGACAAACCACAATCAAGATACATGGATAAACGCAGCTCAACAAGAGATACAACAAACAAAGATTGAAAAGAATCAGACGACTCCGTGAACTTGTATATGCAAATCCCCCAGAGATTGAAAAGAATTAAGGGGAAAGGGATTGCACGGGAGAAAGAATTAGCTGGATCTGGTAAGGCTCGACCTCGCCAGCGTCGGGTAGGGCCTCGGCCGCGCCGATCTGGCGAGGCCTATCGTCGGCCAACGGCCGGCCGCTGGTAAGGAATAAAGAAAAAGAAAAAAAAAATTGAAATATGAAAAATAATTATAATTTCGATTTTTTATTAAAAAACATTTTTATAAATTTAAAAAAGACCAAGGGTTTAAACTTTAAAATGGGTTTCCTTATAACCCATTTAGACTATTTCTTTTTATGTTTTATATTCACCGACCCATTTCGACCCATATTTAACTTTCACTTGACCCATTTCGACCCATATCTAATTTTCACTTGACCCATTTCTGACCCATATCTAATCTACACTTGACCCATATATGACTCATTTAACTAAAAATGAGTCATAATATGGGTCTTTGACCCATATTGCCAGCTCTACTCTTGATTAACTTTTTATTTAGCCTTAATCTCATTATTCTAGAGTCGAGGTTGCATTTCTGAAATTTCAAATACATACTAGCAACTCATGCTTTTTATCCGCCTTTGTGCAAAAAGAGTTGGCATAGATGTTGCCCTATAGAGATTAATGCTTGTTGCTAGTTGAATCTTGTTGGGTCTGCCGCATGTTCACGTTGAATAAAATGCATTCTCTCAATGTTTAAACCTACAAATATATGTCCATAATCCACATATTTATTCACCTTCTTCCTTTTACTTATCGGCTTCATACCCCTTCAAACTAATCAACAAAACAAAATACCATGCTTTTTGCTATTCCTTACTTCCTAAGACAACGATTTGTGTTTGCACGTGAGTCGTCATCTGGTCCTCGATCAAAAAACCCTTTTTAACTCCCTCCCGTCGTGAATTAAAAAGTTCTCAGCGACCGGCTGCCTGTCCTTTTCAAATTTATTAATTGCTAGGGTTTCCCTTTATTTATTCTTGCTCTGTTTAATCATGTGATGGATTCAGATGAACGACTTGAAGTCGACGACCCAATGATGTGCTGCGTTGTTTAGGAAAAAGAAAAGGCAAACTCTTGACTAGACTGGGTCCAATTCCACTAAAACCCATGCGTGCTAACAACTGCTAAATATCACTATCTCCATAACAGTAGTTGGGCGGCAAGAAGTCGACAGGATGTTTTCTGTTCTCCACTTCGCTGGCTCATGTTCTTTCTTTGGGTGGAATTAGGGAACAAGGTGTGCGGGAGCTTAGAGCATGCAAATAGAAGCTAAACAACAACGACGACGACGAAAAAAAAGGAAAAAAACAGAGAGAAAGAGAAGGAACGAGGCGTGGCTCACCTTTATTATGGCCTTTACTGTTTTCTCTCTTAGTTCCTTTTATGTTGGGACAAGATCTAGGAACACTAAAGAAACTATGGACTCTCTACGTACATTTACAGATGAGATGAGACAAGACGGATTCAATCTTGTGCTGATTCAATACTCATGGCCTTAAGTCAGCTACTACATTATGCTGTTGGTAGGTAGATGAGCATTCCGGCAATGACCAATTGTGCCTTCTCCGACAGCAAGCTCCATTACCAGTACTTTTTCTTGGTGGGGAAGTGTTACAACCGCGTTCTCTCTTTAGCAACCGCGAGATTCGATTATAGCAAAGCAATTGACAAGTGATCATGGACAAGGGAGAAGGAATAATATGGTGGCAGAAGATGCAGCGAAAGGCTTTGGCATTAGAGGATAATATGAGCATCAAATCGAATCCCACCAAGCGAAACCAAAGAAATTGATGGGTGATGAAAAGTTTTAAAAATGCCGAAAAGAAATTGAAGGGAAGAGGTAAGAAATGCTAAAGCGAATCAGGGTTGGAACTGCAGCTCTGAAGAAGGAAGAAAAAAGAACGAAGACCAGATTCTTTTCACAAGCAATTAATGACTAGACATAAATGGAGGAAATTGCCGGGTTGACGAGATCAAGAACCAGCACTGCTTAGCTGCTTTTGAATCCCTTTTCATCATTACTCTCTCTCGTGTACGGATCCCTAGCTTCATAAATGAACGAAAAGGAGAGGCTACCGCCCTCCCCGCCGCCTACTGCCCTGCATGATCTGAACATGAACAGGGGCGACGGTGGCGATGGTGGGTGGTGGTGGAGGAGGGTGGATGTGAATATTGCAATGATGAAATGAAGAGAGAGAGAGAGAGAGAAGTATATTCATGGTTTTGGGTACCGATGAAAGCTGAACTTGGGGATCCAAAAGGTGAATGTGGTTTGCTGTATCAGGCATACTTTGTCAGCAACCTTTTTTTGCGGCCTCGGAAAAAGACGCTTTCTTTCACCTCCCTAGACTTGCTTAAATCGTGTGCTCCTTTCTATCCTCGATTTAATGCATTGTCACCGTCTCTCTCCGTGGCAGATCGATAAATGTGTTCTATTTTTAGGATTTTCTTACCTACTCAATTCTCTGCAATTTCTTTTGGATAAAAATGGTAAGTCTATCGGCGCCGCTGACCCCCTCTTGGTGTTATAGCCATTGTTTATATCCACTACCAAATGTTTGGTTTAAACTAATATTATTCTACATGATTGGTGAACCGAAATTGTCAAAGTTTATCACCGCAACCTCGCCAATATACTAAGCTTCAATAATGTCATAGCATATTTTAAGAAAACCCATATATTGAATTATCACAATGCAATAGTTTCGATCACGAAACATTATTCATATTACCTAATATAAGATTGTAAATTCGGGTGTCAAAGTACACAACCTAATTATTAATATAGTGATGCCTATGAAGATTAACATGGGACTAAAAGAATTTTGATCCAATTTGTGTTTTTGAATCTTTAAAGAAAACTTCACATTTTTTTTTAAGGGAAGTTCACCACAAGTTTAATAGCATGAACGTACGAAATTCTCAAAAATGTCACAAGAGTAAACATTTTTTGGTACTTGTTCTTTGTGCTAATTCGGGTATACTTGTCAAATGCCACTGATGTGCAGATAGATAGATACCTTGCATATTTACCAGAAAAAAGAAAATCAATTTAAATGTGCTTTCTTCGTTACCAACTCGCGGAAACAAAGCACGGGTATGTTCAATCACTTGAAGTAGCTGGCCAACCATGTGCATGGAATTGGAGGCTCACGGGGAAGGTGAAGGTACGTGAACAATTGCCGACGATGCATTATGTCGCTGTGCAAAATTGCAATTTAGTATTCCAAATACCATTACATCAACAACGACGCCGACGACAACACGAGATCACGATTGACTATGTTGCATATAATTGATGTCTTGAGGCGTTTCGTAGGAACTGTAGCTGAAAACTAAAAAACCAAAATGAGTATATATATATATATATATATATATATATATATATATATATATATGTGGAAAAACCAAGATGAGTCATCTATCTATACAGATGCAGCTCAAATAATCTCCATTTATTGGAAATATTATATTCTATTGGTGGTCTAAATTACTAGATTGCCTGTACGAAATCATTTGATGCACACCCACCTGCATAGTTAACACAATCATTGCATAAAAGATTAAGTCAAATCCAATTTGCATTTCAATATATTATATTTTTTTGACCAGACTAAGAAGAAGACTAGCTTTTTTGCAAGATAATTATGTGTTTTTAAGATGCACGTAAAAGGTGTTGTCCATTAAGGTGTTGTGACAAGATGTTCAGTTGTCTTCAATTCTTTCATTTGTCTTTCCAATAATCAATTTCCATTCTTCAATTCCATGTAAAATACCATCCTACACATCTTCAAGCTAAAGGCTTAGACTTCAAAATTAGTTATATACTTAATCAATGTGCAACAAATTGAAATTATTTGCACGAAATATTCCTTATACACATGTTCCGGGGTGCTTTGCAATAAAACCCATTTATATTTTAAACTGAGCCTGTTTTAGTTGCTAGCCAAATTCGATTTACCTCAATGTTTAGAATTTGAGCCACGTAATGAGCGAGCTTAGATAAATTTTAAACATACCTAAATAAAAAAATAAAAAATAAAGTTCAATTTTCAAAATACCAAAATCATATCGGTGCACTTAAAGGATTCCAAGCACTTGTCCAATTAATTAGTATAAAATGAGTGCTTCATTAGCAGTCTATTTTATTAGGTTGTGATGCACGGTAATAAGGTGTGGCCCCCACCCTATAATCATGCATTAATGAGCGGCGTGCGCCAAAGGGGACGGACAAGTGTCGCTATGGCATCAAGCCAATGCCAACCTTTTTGTGGGTCCCATGATAGTTACGGATTAGAGGTTTGACCTTGTCTGTTTTTTCGTAGGCATCGGGTTCGAGGGCGGCACGACGAGGCAAAAAAGCTTCCATCGACCAAATTATATTAATCGATGATCTCATCAAACGCCCAAATTAAATAAGAAAGAGCACTATTTTTCTAATTAATTTAGGGTTCCCTTATATTGACAGGACTCCGAAGGACAAATTGTTTGAAAATTTGCAAAAAAGGACCATCATTTGTCCTAATTGTCGCAATTGCCTCCATTTCTATCTTAAAAAGTTTCCGTTTAACTGTGATTAAATGACATGATAATTTTTTCGTCATGTCTTTTGTATTATAGTACCTTCTCGAATCTACTAGATTCTCGCATAGGCAATTCATTTGTTTCCTCATTTTTTCGCCAATTCATTAATTAATATTGAAAATTGCCTAATATACTTTATCTAATTGGGTAATTGTGATGATTTGACTATCCATTCGATAATTCCACGGTTATCTTGTTCACATGCATATCAAGTAAGGATTTTATTGTGGATTGAACCTATGAAATTGTTTCCTATCGAAATTCATCGGGAGAAATTTAGGGGCAATTGAAACATCAAATCACTGAGCTAGGAAATCAAGGGAAAAATTAGGAAAGAAAACAATGATTCAACCGATATTCAAAGAAGAAAGAGGAATTTGAAAAAAAGAAGAAGAAAGAGAAGGGAAGGGCCCGGATCATGGAGAGGAGACACTAAAAATGGCAAAGACATCATCTCCACCACCATGTCCCTCCTCCTTCCAAATGGTTGGCCTGTAAGTGCCCTTTAACGAGCCAAATCCGGAATCATTCCCCAAAAAAAAAAAAAAAAAAAAAACAACAACAACAACGATAACGCCGTTTGAATCTCTCTCTTGTCCCAAACGCAACCTTCTTCAACAAAGAAAACACAGAGAGAGAGAGAGAGAAGAAAATAGAAAACAAAAAGGAAAACAAAATTATCGGAAAAACAAAGGAAAAGCAAGACAGACATTACATTACACAGGTGGGTGACGGTACAATCCAAACTTTTGCTTTCCAGTCATCCCATCCGACGTCTTCATCGTTTTCTCGTTCAAATCTTACAGCCTCCTCGTTCCGGAAGCGCAATACAACAGACCGTTTCTTTCCGTCTCTTCGCCCTGCCCGGGGACGTCGATCTTGTTTCAAGATTGCCGTCCGTCCCGCTCCTGTTCCGACCTCGTTCTTGAAACGGTTCCTCCGTCTCGAACGGGGAGCGCCGACAGGGGGAGCGTGGGAGAAGGGAGAGCGCGCTTGATTTTCCATCTGGGTATCGATGAGTGGAGGCGACGTGGAAGAAACGATGTGAAAGGGGAGGCCTTTCTCTCTCTCTCGCTCTCTCTCTCTCTCTCTTTCTTGGTGGATAGACGAGAGAAATGAGCAAAGAAAATGTTGGCATTGTCAAGGCCTGGGAATTAACAGTACGCAAATCGCAAGCTGCTGCTGCGACCAAACGAAGGGGGAACAGCATCTTCGCCGTGATGTCGGTGGCGCACGTCGACGACGACGACGACGACGAGGACGGCGGCAATGCCGGCCCCGGCGAGGTCTGCCACGCGGAGAAACTCCTCTCCAACGGCGACTTCTACACTGGCCAGTGGGCCGACAACCTCCCCCACGGTCACGGGAAGTACCTATGGACTGATGGGTGTATGTATGTCGGCGAGTGGCACAAAGGCAGGACCGATGGGAAAGGGAAGTTTTGTTGGCCTAGCGGAGCGACTTACGAGGGCGAATTCAAGAATGGGTATATGGATGGCAAAGGGACTTACACGGGTCCCTCAGGGGATACCTACAGAGGTTCTTGGACCATGAACTTGAAACATGGACAAGGGACTAAGAGTTATGCCAATGGAGATTATTATGAAGGCGAATGGCACCGCGGGTTGCAGGATGGTCATGGGAGGTACCAATGGACGAATGGTAACCACTATGTTGGACAATGGAAAAACGGGGTGATCAATGGAAATGGCACGATGATTTGGAGTAATGGAAACCGGTATGATGGGTTATGGGAAGACGGTTTGCCTAAAGGAAATGGGACTTTTAGATGGGCAGATGGGAGTTTCTACGTGGGTGTTTGGAGTAAAGACCCGAAGGAGCAGAGTGGAACGTATTATCCGTCCGGCTCGATGGCGGGTAGTATTGATTTCGACCCACAAAAGGTTTTTGCAGTGGATTTAAACGATTGTAAAGTATCAACTGGTGAAAAGGTGCCGGTTTTGCCTTCACAGAAGATGCTAAACTGTCCTCCTGTTGTTGAGGGGGTGTTCAAGCCCTCGAAGGGCAATGATGGAAAGTCAAGGCGAGCATCGGTAGATGGGAGGGTTTGTGATTATGGCTGGGATTCGGATGGTGATAGAAATGGTGACACGACACCTAGGAGTATGGTTGAAGCGCTAGGAAGTATTCAGCTTGATGATTCAGACACGAGAATCGCGCGCACAAGGCAACTGGCTTCGAGAATACAGCCAGTCAAGAGACAAGGGGAGACAATAACGAAGGGGCACAAGAACTATGAGCTAATGCTCAATCTGCAACTCGGAATCAGGTATTGGCGATTGCAGATTCCCCTTTTTAAGGCCAAAATGATTTTTGCTTGTGTGGTCAGTTCTGTGTTTTTCATGAGAAACATGTTTGATCTGGATCAAGCTAGTAGTTTTCACCTTGGTACATGTAACAACAAGCTGTATTAACCTCCTGAAGTTTTGTCTTCCTAACATTAACAGACTTAGCATCAATTATGCTCAACCCTTTTTCAAAGTGAGGTCATGGTTCAATTTTGTAGATCAATCAGATGCTTATTTTTTTCTGGACAGTGGGACTAGATTCTAACCCTTCCTCATAAATCTTGTCCTTCGAATCAAGTTTCTGTCATAGCTTTCGCAATCTGCAGCCTACTCTATTGCCAATGAGAAGCTTCATCTCTAATTTCACTAGAAATTTTGTAAGACTTCCGGCCCAACAAACCAAAGAGTGGGATTCCATGATGGCCTTTCTGAAGAAAATGGACGAAACTAATGAAAAAGGAAAGGAACAGACGATTAGATTGGCAATGGGAAGTAGTATATTCTAGGAAGATCGATGCGGTTATATTAACTGATGTGTAATCTTGTTGACGATGCTATTTGAAACTTGCAGGCATTCGGTTGGGCGGCCCGCTCCAGCTACCTCTCTGGATCTGAAGGCTTCAGCTTTTGATCCTAGAGAGAAGGTGTGGACAAGATTTCCCCCTGAAGGATCTAAGCATACTCCACCTCACCAATCTTGTGAATTCAAGTGGAAGGATTACTGCCCAGTGGTTTTCAGGTTACACCTCTTAGCCTTTTCACTATCGAAATCATTAATTCCTATTAGCTAAACTTTGTGATGTGCGCACCAATCAGTGCCGTGGTACACTAGAATTTTGAGTCTTTCATACAACACGCACTCTGATTTCAGTACATACTTCTTTGTGATGTTGACAATGCCTAGATGTACTCTTGACATAAGTTGCGATTCGAGAGAAATGTCTTCTGATTTTCAGATGCATGGACAGCAATTTTATGAACAAGTGGTTAGTTGTAATGCCATCCATTCTGAGTTCTCTAGTAAATAGAAATTACCAAAATACATTCAGTGTCACCGACTGTAATACCAGTTTAGTTCCAGGTCAACTGCGCTGATACGTCATCCTGCATTATCCCTACAGGACTCTCAGAAAGTTGTTCAAGGTGGACGCAGCAGATTACATGATTTCTATATGTGGAAATGATGCTCTTCGCGAACTTTCATCCCCAGGAAAAAGTGGAAGTTTCTTCTACTTGACCAATGACGACCGCTACATGATTAAGACAGTGAAGAAAGCAGAAGTGAAGGTCAGTTTCCAAGCTTGCACGAAAATATGAGATAAATAATCTGTACTCTGTTTGGTTTATCACCACAAAGAGAGCTTTATCCAAGGTTCATGATATGATGTTGAATTTTAAATGCCTTCCAAAATTTCTAGTGTCTTGGAAGGCGGCTCCTGAAAAAAACTAGCAGAAACTTCTTAGATAAAATTAAACGACATCTAAATCTAACTGAGACTGTGTCCCGATTTGGATCGTTTCCCTAGGAGAGAGACGTCCTTGGCTTAGTTACTACTTTTTTGCCTTATTTTGATATCAACTCTGCTCTTCTATGAAGTGTCTATTTCTTATTGGACAGACTTATTTTAAGTATCCAGATAGTGCCTTATATAATGCTGTGCCTCTTGATGTGATCCAGGTGCTCTTGAGGATGCTACCTGCCTACTATAATCACTTTAGGGCATATGAGAATACTCTAGTCACCAAATTTTTTGGCCTACATTGCGTCAAATTGACAGGGGCTGCCCAAAAGAAGGTAATGTGAGTTACTAAGAACTAGACAAAACTTGCTGTTTTAGTAAGCTTCACTGAATTTTGATATATCTAATGTGCAATCCTTAATTCAGGTAAGATTTGTCATAATGGGAAATCTGTTCTGTTCGGAGTACACTATACACAGACGCTTTGACTTAAAAGGTTCTTCACATGGTCGTATCACTGAGAAGCCAGAGGCAGACATTGATGCAACCACCACCCTAAAAGACCTAGACCTCAACTTTATTTTCAGATTGCAGAAGTTTTGGTTCCAAGAATTTTGCAGGTAAATTTGCTTTTTAGAACAGTTCTCCTTCACCTTTCACAATCCCTCTCTCTCGATAAATCCTGAGACTGAAGATCTGTAATATTCATCTTTGTAGTTCACATTCTAAATACTGAGATTCAGGTTTAAGAATGCTGTTAATCCTGTAAAGATCTCTCTAGAAAGTGATAATAGACACAGAAATAGCTTATTTGATGCCAATTCAGTGAAGTGCTACCTGTGCAATCAGTATAACCAACTTCCATTGGTATATTTTTTCGTCAATGCATTCATATATGATGTTTGAATATGCCTCCACCTTCTATGTTGATACAAAGTGTGTATTTATGCAGACAAGTGGACAGGGATTGTGACTTTCTTGAACAGGAGAGGATAATGGACTATAGTCTTCTGATTGGTCTTCACTTTCGGGATATATCTTATAACAAAGATTTGCTCACGGCGGAAGCTTGTCCTTTCAGGGCTCAAACTCCTAGAGGTTGTCTTTTCTTTCTCATTGCTACTATCATTAAGCAGTCGAGTGTATGTCCATGCCTCTCGATAAAATTAAATTGCTGCGAATGCTTCTGCTTCAGGGAATGGAGATACTGACGGCAGCATGGGACGATTTTCAAATGTAGAAGTGGATCGAAACCTCTTGGATCCTACCAGGTAAATGAAAAACTTCGGGGAAATTCTGAAATCATAGAAGATGTATAGCATCAAAGGTAGTTTAAGACTATTTACAAGTCGCTTTGTAATTACCTAATTCATTCTCATCGTCAATGTCCAGTTTAGGGAAAAATGGTTGCAGCTTAGTCCCTCTTTTCTAATGATATAAGAGTCACAAGAACTATAACGTGTTTTCGCTGACTTCACTCTTTATTAATGATAGTTTAGATTCACTTTTTTAAATGAGCTTTCGTAGAAATAACTCATGCTGTTATCCTGAAGTGGATTTACTCTCCTGCATTGTAGCAAATCATCTAACGACCCTAAATCTCCATCCTTGATTTCATTATTCATTTTTCTTGGATGAAGGTAGTCTCAGATGTTTGCTATAAATTGATCGTACTCTTTGTTATTTCTAATCAGATGGGCTTCCATTAAATTGGGAGTAAACATGCCTGCTCAAGCTGAGTTAACCGTGAGGAGAACCGATAGTGAATCTCAGCTGATTGGAGATCCTACAGGAGAAATGTATGATGTTATCATCTACTTCGGCATAATAGACATTCTGCAAGATTATGATATCAGCAAGAAGATTGAGCATGCATACAAATCATTCCAATATGATCCGACTTCAATATCAGCAGTTGATCCCAAGCAGTACTCTAGACGCTTCCGCGATTTCATATTCAGAATTTTTGTCGAAGATAACTGAAGGTTCAGATTGACCAACTATTTCATCAATCACACACTGTACATCCATGTACAGCCAATTTTTGTTTGGGAAGGTGATTCTCATCTGCATCAGGATCACGGCCCTCAGTTCTTTGAGTTGGAATTTGAGCAAGACATTCTGACTGTGGGAACATGTGTTTCGTGATCGGCTCGCGATTTTTCCTCAGTGGCTCATCAAGTTAACGGTTCCATAGGCACAGGGTTCATGTTGGAGCAAAAGTGTTGACTGGAGCCATGAAGAGAAGTCGACCCCCCAAGCCTATTTCAAATGTAAATGCACTAACCAACAGGCATTTGATTATGGGAAATTTGCAACTTTTTTGTACCGAACCATTTCCCAGGAGATGAGGATGTCTCGAAATTCAGGACGAGCTAAGATGTATAGTAGATTAATGAGAAGGAAAGTTCTGCAAGTGGTACTCGGATTCGTGCTGAATGATCTTAGGCTCGTTCTGGTGGTATTTACTGTAGACTTGGACAGAGAAAAGAAATTACGATAGCCAATATTGAAACTTCTGAGTCTGCTTTTGAGCTCCAAATGGTTGTAAATACCAGTTTTGGGAAGAGCAGAAAATAGCGGGAAAGTGCTGTTTTTTGTGCATTCAGCTGCTAAATCTGATCTTCCATACCCTGTATGTAGCAGAACTGGTGAAACCAAAGAAATATGGACTAAGAGTCTCCATTCCTTTTCTTTGTTTTTGCTCTCATTTTCTTCCTACTAATGTTTGTCAGCATGAATGAGAGTTTATTGGCAAAATGTCAAGCTTCAAGATCTAATGGACGAAAACATGTTCAGAATTTAGCTGGGAAAGTATGATGTAAGGAACTGAAAGAAATCATGTAATATATCTGAAGATTGCATAATATGAAGGCTGCAAATTCTGCCACCTTCCACAAAGGGTCTTTCAATAATCTTCCGTGGGCAATAGATTGATGAACTTATCAACCCTTCCTTATTATTTGTTTAATTTCGCAACGAAATTAAAAGCATCTAGAATAACGTAAATGAGCAAATACCGTAGCTTTGACTTCTATTTCTATTCCGGTTCCACTTCTTCTTGCACCAGCTACGATTCTCTTCCATTGAGAAAGATTCCCAGCGCCGGACTACTTTGCCTAGGTTCGTGCCTAATTGCTAGATGATGTTACCACGTTGGAATATTTTATATGCAATTCCCCTAACCTTCCCTTCATCCCCTATGTCCTAGGAAGTTGACCTTCACTTGATTTTTTTATTTTTTTTATTTTTTTGGTTTGCTACTTGGGGAACTGCTATAAGGAAAGAAGATAAGAAAATAAACAGAAGAGACGTCTACTCTTTGGCATGGTGGAGGGCACAGAGCAAGCAGTGGCGACCGGGTCATGAAGAAGTTGTTAGTAGTGGGAGACCACTTTGCTTGTATTGCTTTATCTTTTGAGTTTTGAGGTGGTCTACACACGGAACAACATAATGTCACGGTCATGTCTTCATGTGCAGATGGAAAAGGTATATTCAAGCTTGCCAACACAACGGCAGGTGAAGCCCAGAGGGACTATCAGTACCACACGGTTTACGGACATGGCTCTGCTTTATCCAATGGGAGCAAATCCCTCATACCATCTTCACGAATCAAAGATGAATCCATCATTTGATTCTACTTACTATGGACATATACTCTAATAGGCTTGCGCAAACGACCGTGAAGTCGCAGCTAGCAACTCTTTCATTCCAGTGAAACTTCAGTGATCAAGGATCAGCCACAACCACAAATGATAATGCTCGTGTCTGAATAAATTCTTTAATATCACAAATTCATCAAACCATGGAAAGATCAGAGCTAAGAGTTGTAATTGGACCCGGTCAATTTATTTCCAGACCTAGAATATTTTATATAGCCGAAAAGTCACTGCTTGAGTTGATTCATATCATATAGTTAAAATAAAGTTCCATACTACAGCTGATGATCTCATACCATTTACAAAGGTAAAATCTAAAAGTAGTGCCTTTGTCCTGCGTGCTTGTTACTGTGCTTAACATGCAGACGATGTCCATAGCATTCCTATACAATGAATATGCCCCAGTTCTGCTCTTCTTGCCCTGTTTGTCATGCCTATCATATCATTCATCGCCAGGAACTGCCAAATGAAAGCATCATTTCAAAATAGTATGAATGAAGAGAGAGCAACCAAAATAAAGCAGAAAAAAATACAAGATGAATTGACAGTGAATCAGGATAACATGAATGTTGATGGGAATTATATGCAAAGAAACCATAATTGCTTAACTTTACATGAAATGGCGTCTGCCTCAGAATAAGGAACTCCAGTCAACGCATCACACTTTGAATTTTCGTGGTTAGAGAATCATAAGAATCCTTCTTCAAGCATTACATGGAGGCCCCTTTCTAGTTTGACAGCAGTGCAGAAGGGCGAGCAAAAGGGTACAGTTTCTTCTGGCCACGCATTACTCCAGTCTCCATATATGAAGGAACTAGAAAGAATCTTATTACAGCTACCCTAGATCATGTAACACTTTAGATGGTCCTCATGGTGAATGTCAAATCATAGAATTACTCCAAGCATTACTGCAAGCTATGTCTTTCAGTTGCTTTGACCAGAAAGAATCTTACTCTAGCTACCCTAGATCATGTAACAACTTAGATGGTCCTTGTGGTGAATGTCAAATCATAAATCATCCTAAGTGGTCAGAGAGAAAATAAAAATTACAGCAGCCACATGAACAAGCCACCACCACCTTGATATAAGAAAACTGCAGCCGAATTATCCCCCAAAAAGGAAAGTGATGCAGTGAGCTTAGGCTAGTGACAGTATTAGATGTATTTGGCATTCACTTATGATTTTCAAAACTTGGAAAGACCTAGTGAAGAATAAATTTGGATATACTCATCATAGCTAGTACCTGTCAATTACTGGCTTCTAAAGATATGTTAAACATGGAGTCTTAGGCACTGTAAATTGAAAAATGGAAAAAGCACTTCCTCAGGATTGCATAGTTCACATCACACGTGTTCTTGTACCGAAGAAAAGAGCAGCCCATTTAAGTCAAATTACAGTATATACTCTCTGATCCTTCGTTGTATCCTTAAGACATACACATAACAGGCTTATCCACAACTAATGAAATACAAAAAAGCAGAGCTCATCTACGAATTCTCTGCAATCACTTTATGCATTATAGAAGCTCATGTATAGGCTAATCATATTAAGAACTTTATCACAGGATCAAGGAAAATTTAATCGTGGAAGACCAGCTGTGTGTTAAAAAAAAATAAAAAATCAGTTAGGGAAAGGTACTTACTACTTTCAAGGACATCAATTTATTTGAAATAAGGAAAGATTTCTGTGAGTTGAGAAGGAAGCAATTATGTCCAAAATTGCATGCAACCAGATATTACTTTCCATCTCCAATTACCAAATGGCGAGGAGGATCTTCTTAACCCCTTCTCGCAGGATATACAGATTTCCTATTAAATTTCTCCTTTCTTGATGAGGGATCTTTACACGTGCCATAACCATCTAAATTCCGGAATGATCTTGAAAGGCTGTGTTGCACTATTACTTGTGTGTGAGGCTAATCATCAGGAGGCAATTCCGTGGAAAAAGGAAAATCCCGCAATTTCCTTATTTGCTTTCTTATCCAAATATTAACAAATTAACTGCGAATGGAATCACAGGACACGGAGTGGCACTATAATTAGAAAAAAAGCCTCGACTGACTATAGAATTTCAAGGGACATCTTGAAAGGCGAATACTATATGGTTCTGGCAGGATTTTCAAATATAAACAATTGATATATCACGTCTATTTAAACTTTATAATGGATAAGCGACTGTTTTACCAATAAAAATAAGTATGAAATCAGATTGACAATGCAATACCTAATGGAAGAGACTTAAACAAAGTTCTAATTTTTGAGTAAATTAGCATTTAGCAGCAACAGCAAGAACAAGGACAAGTGCATTAATCTAATCATGAGTAACTTGCACATGACAGATGCGCAATTTTGTTCAGAAATAGATTATTGGAGTGCTCTGTCTGCTCATACAACTTTCCCCTTAGAGACTGATAGTGACATCCACTACCTCACTCATGAATCTTCAGAACTTCCTTTTTTTCTGTTCATTTTTCATTATGTAACTTCCACTAACATGTAATTATAGAAGAAAATGATGAAATAAGCATCAAATAATGCCCACTATAATATGGTAAAACAAGGTTCCTTCAAAAATATGACCAAGTACGAATTTCGACTTTTCAAGAGCAGAATGGTGCACTAGTTCCCCAACCTCTGCTGTATCCAAACTATGCTAAAGAGTAATTGAGGCAACATACTAATGCATATGATGTCATGTAATTAATGCCAGAATCACTAAATGAAATTCATGAATTTGCTTGCACGTGCCAATATCTAAAGAAGCATGTAGAGAACATAGTTGATTAGTCCTACAAGAGGCTATACCTTCAAGCAATCTGCGACAACCAGATGCTGCATAAGCACTTGATGGGTCAACGATTGGAGAAGAATCTTCGTTCCTCGCGCTGGCCACTCCTCCGAATCGAAGTTCTGAAATACATGGAAAAGCATTCTTCTCATCCAACCCCTGATCATAGAGGAAGCCCCTGAATACATGCCCGCTGATGCTAACAGTAGCTTGATAGGCAAATTCAGCTGCATTGTCACTAATTGCAGTGACTCTTATGCACCTAAAAACGGCCGGAGCACGAACTTGGCCTGGTAAGGACTGCTTGAAGCTAGCATCTGGAATCCAAGAAATCACTACATCGATCTTAGAATAAGATCCAATAAGCAGATGAGTTGATCAATCGATAAGATGATAAATCCCTTTAGTTATCCATATTAAGCGCTAGAAGACGTTAATAATAAGAAAAATCCAAGCTTGCCATCATTTTATTACCACCCTCTGGATCAATCTGCTTTTCCATTTTCAGTTGAACATTCACTCTTCTAACACATAAGACTTAGATCTTCTGGACTACTTAGCTTCAGTCAATTTTAAAATGTCATTGAAAGCTGCGCAGATGGCGCGTTCTCTTGGTGGCCCCCCTGATACCCTGTCTGGAGAGAGAGAGAGAGAGAGAGAGAGAAGACCTTGATGATGACAAGAACTAGTATCAAAGCTCCTAGGAGTGGTAGCATTGGAGGTGGAAGAAGCATTAGTTGCACCGTGATTTGATGACCCATCAACTAGCTTTGGTCTCTTCACTCCAGAAGACGACCCCGAAGAACCGCCGCCGCCACCTGCTGCTCCTCCCTCACCACCGCCGCCGGCGCCGGCGCCAAAGCCAATCCCCATCATGGCCATCTGCCGCTCCCGCCTCCTCGCCGCCGGTACCCACGTGCTCCTTATGTGGGTGGAGCAATCATACCCTCTACTCTTGCAACAGGTCCTGCACCTCCTATAACTACACTCCTTCTTGGCTCTATTCCCACAGTCCTTACACACCCTCAAATTGCTACTGCTCAACCCACCGATCTCCTCCGGCTTTTCCCCTTTATTGCTCTCGTCTTCCCCCACGCCCAACGCGTCTTTCTTGGAGAAGCTGGACTGAACTTCGCATCTCCTCCAGAAGTTCGCAGTGCCGTTGGCCTCGCTGTTGTTGTTGGGGTTGGCGTTGGCGTTCCCGCAATCCTCGACCACATTGTAGGGCGCCGCGGTGAGCAACGGGAAGATGCTGACGCCGACGCCCAAGGCGGTCGACGACGGCAAGTGGAAGTTGGGGTGGTGGGGGTGGTGGTCGGAGACGGAGGGCGGCTGCTGGGGCTGCTGGTGGTGCAGGGAAGACGGCGGGCCGATGAAGACCACGTCGCGCAGGCCGAGCATGTTGATGTGGTCGGCCGACGCGTAGTTGAAGTGGTGAGTGGCGGCCATGCACGGAGAAAGCTAGTGTGAGAGAGAGAGATAGAGAGAGAGAGAGAGAGAGAGAGAGTCCTGGACGAGGAAGAGCGAAAGTGGGAGAAGGGTCGATGAGGATCTTTCGAGGTATGTATGTATCTGACAAGTAATTATTGCATGCGCTGCTAAATAATACCATACAAGAAAGATGGAGAGAGAGAGAGAGAGAGAGAGAGAGGTGTTAGTGTTGTCCTTGTTGCTTGCTGCTGGTATTGATGAGGGCGCTGCCGGGACAGCGCCGGGAAGTTTCCATCTTTGAGATTTTGCGTTTGATCTTTCGTTTGTCTCTCTGGAGAAGAAAAGAGAGAGAGGAAGAGGAAGAAACAGAGGAGGAGAAGAACGAGGGAGGGAAAAGGAAGCCACAACCACCCCAGAAAATGCAAATGCGTTGCGGGAAATGGGAAAGTGAGGAATGATCTTAAAAAAACCAGCTTTTCCCACTTCACTTCCCTCTCAATAATCAACGACTTGGCCCCAGAAATGCTATTTTTTTAATTAAAAAATAAAACCACATAGCCTCTGTTTTTTCATCCTTTCCCTGTGGAAATGCTGCAGATTTTCCATGTTTTATATGTTCATTATTTTTGAAGAAAATGCAAAGATTTGACAAGACATTTAAGATCGTCACGAGAATAAACTTAAATTAAAATTTCAATTTTTAATTTTTAACTTACTTATCATGATTCGTCCGACTAAATGAGTCATCATATAATCATTTTCCGCGTGGAAATATGCTTATGATGTGATTAGCATAATTGCGTTGAAAGTAAATATCATGTGAATCCATTTTCTTTTGCCAAAGGGGTGGTGTTCCCTAGGTTTTGATAGTGCTCTCCAAGTTGCAATCCATCAAAATAAGCAAAATTTATCTTGCTTACGTTACCAATTGAATTTGGTTTAGACATTAATTGCAATTATTTATGAGTGTCTAGAACTTTTTTTGTGCTAGAAAATGATGGTTTAGACATTGACTACACGTTTTTGTAAGTATCCTTATTGTTTAATTGTTCATGAAAGAATTTGATGAGTTGAATTTATTATCTTCCTTGTATTTTGTTGGAATGCCAATTCATGGACCTTCGAAATAAAAATAAATAAATACTCTTACAATTACAATTCGATTTCGTGAAATTAATCCTATTGCATTCTATTTTGAGATCCCTTTTATATTTTACAGTATCGACTAAGGTCAATCACCTCAAGAATGTTAGCTAAGGCCTTTATCCCGACAGCATTTCATGTAAATTCTCCCTAGCAGCCCACGGTTGATCTGACCCTTATGCCTATCCCTCATTTGAACTTCTTCATACAAAAAATCTGCATAGAAAATAAAGACTAAGCATATATCAAAATAGGAGAAGCCCTTTTTTTTTTATTGGTCGAATATATCGAAATAAATTTCAAGCCATGCAAATCATGGGGGACTAGTTGGCAAAAATTGCGAGTGTGTGTCAGAGAGAGAGAGAGAGTAGCGGTTAATGAGGGGGGAGATGGAAAAAGTAAGTGTGACGGCGACAGGCGGCCGATAAGGTGGAGAAGAATCGGAGGGTGGTGTAGCCGTAGGCATAGCCCCTCGCCACAAGCAACCCCACAATCAAAAAACTGCTACTGACATTGAATTCCTAATGGAGTCACGCTCACTCTCTCTCTCTCTCTCTCTCTCTCTCTCTCTCTGTACTAAGCTACAACACTAGAGTGAAAGAGCAGAGAAGTGGGCTCTGGAACCAGCCTTTTGCTTGCTGACTAGGTTGTCTAGGACCAGGTCTAGGACCTAGGACTAGACCTAGGCTTAGGCCGGACTATGCCTAGGGAGCTACCGCGTGGGTCCCACTAGCCACCCTATTGCTCATAGGTCGTAGCACCCTATTTGCCTTCCCCTCCTCCTTCCAATTGGCTGTACCCCACGATTGGACACCGGAGTTTTGGAAAAAAGGTGGAGGAGGGAATACCATTATTATTCAATGAGAAAAGGAAAGGAGGGGTGCATGATAACTACTTGTCATTATTGGCTTTGGTTAAATTGGCGGTGAAGGGTTGATTTTGGGTTGGTTTGGGTTGGTTTGGGTTGGGTTGGGCGCGTTATGCGGGTGGGGGATGATTAGGGAAATGTTCGCTCGGTGAAGGATTGGGATTTTGCCCGGAAAAAAATGGCTTACGAGACACTCCACCCCCTCCCCTCCATCTGCCGCCGTTGTTGTTTCTCTTCTTCCAAAGCAAAGCCCCCGCTAGCCAACGAAACGTGAATGACTAAAGAAATGATTTTTAAACGCGTTCGGCGGAGGAATTGGAATCCCGAGAGCTTTTTGCTTCTGTTCACCACCACCTTGTTCATAACGTGCTGGAAGAATGTAGGCACTTGAGCTAGATGGATGGGCCAAGAGGTTAAAGAAAAAACAGTGCCGCTCTGCTCTGCTGATCTGCAGAACTTTAGACTAGACTGACGGGGGAGACAATGGAAAGTTCGTTAGGCAGATATTATCCATAACTTCTTTGGGTTATCCAAAACTCGATGGTCAAACTTACAATTAAACTAAAGTTCTAGGGACTGAAATTAGAAGGAAAACGAAAAACGTGGGTCAGTGAAGAGGTTTTTTCTGTCCTTGTCTTCAACCTCCTCGCGGATCGTGGGCGAGAGTGCCGTTTAATTTGACCCCTGGTGTGATTGAATAGCTATTTGAAGCGGACGCAATAATGGGTTTCCTCGAGAAATAGTGCGCAACATCATTAAACTTTTCTTTAGCAAATTATTAAAGAAAAACTTCAGGGGACGACCGAATTTTAAGAGCCAATCCCACTCGCATTAAAAAAAAAGGCTAATTATATACGTCCAAGTCTTCATTCACCTATGAAGTTTAGTTTTTTGGGTTAAAGTTTTCAACACGGCAATCGTCAATCCCGTTCTTTTATGACTTCCGCAGAGTCCATGAACTTTTATCTTTGCTCATAGGATGTACAAATTTGGAAGGCCCCCGGCAAGATCGAGAGGTCCCAAGAATCTTTTCAACGCTTTTCTCCCAATCCGTGGAGCAAGAAATGGCGTAAAAGAGTTGGCTTCTCAAGATGTTCCTTTTGCTCCCTTCTTTGGGTAAATCATAGTGCAGATCTACCTCCCACCGCTTGCCAATTACTGCAGCATCGACGAAGAGGGTGACCTTTGGGGGCATAGGGCCTAGGGCATACGCGTGTCGCTTAGCGGTTGGCCTAGGGTCAATTTCCACCACCTTGGATCTGAACACAACTTCAACATCGCAAGGAGTTTAGCAGCTAAACGAAGGGTCAGCTACTAACTCTCACACCCACACACTTAGCGGACAAGAGAAAGCAAACAGAATTTTGTTATCATCGTCTTCAAATGTATTACGTAATTGCCAAAGCAGCAACAAGCGGTCTGAGACGATGTCCTAGCACATCTCTGCCGTCCTAGGCTGAAGCTGTGCCTCTGACAGAAGAGCTCAAGCGACTCATCACGTGAAATTCATCATACCATTTACGACTGCAATTGGCATTTGACTTGATTCACCGTGTGTCGGCAATAAACGGGTCTCAAAGAGAATTAGCAACGACTAACGCTTACTTAGCTTTTGCATGAGGTTTCGTATCACGTGAACGCCTCTTAAAGTGATCACGACCCACCCACATGCTGTTTTTTGTTTTAATTTATAGAGGATAGTTTCAATACCCTACGACTTTTCTTTCGTAATGATAATGGTTTGTGAGACGATCTGTTAGGTGATGCGAGAAACGTGCTTGATTGAGATGGGAGACAGCATCGAGGCATCATGATTGTTTTCCGGCGGAGAAAAAACCAGACAGCTGCGCATTGCTTGACGAGGCCCGAAAGGGACAAAGACAAAAAGGATGAAAACACTGGCTGATGATGCTCTTCAACTCAAAATAAATGACCTTCCTTTTGTAGCCGGGACCTAGGTCTCCTAAAAGTCAAAGGTTAAATGAACCCATCCCACAAATTTTTGCTCACCTTGGATTTGTTTTCTTTTTCGTCTAGAATTCATTGATCTATGATAGTTGGAGTTGAATATAACAGGATAGGATCAGAAGCTATATACATGTCTCATAACATATCTCCCGTTTGGACAGTATAGCCAGGTTTTTGCTCTATGAAATGCTACCATTTGACAAAAGCAAAGAAACAGTAATCCGGTGTTGATAACGCGGTACCAGTAGTGGGAGACTGGGAGTGGAGGTGCTTGGATAAAGAGGCGGAAAGGCATCGATGCCAGTAATGGAGATAGAAATGTAAAATGTGATCTTGTTGGTGATATAGTGGTGGGAAATATGGTGGAGGGAGATTGCCTACCGATGGATTGAGCTTGTGGAAGGGGCAAAATGGTAGCCATGAAAGAGATGGAAGTCTTTAAGTCCGCATGGCCTGCCGTCATCGCATGTTTAGTTAAGAAACGTGACCAGTTTTGATGGTAGGGACTATGGGGCTGACTTTAGAGAGCTTGGCGGCAGTGTTGACGATGTGTTCATGTTGGCTGTGTAAGTAGTGGGAGTAGAGATGGTGGAGATCACACAAGCAGCGGTATTGGTAATGGGGAAAGAACTGAGATTGACATCTTGAGCTCAGAAGTCCCATAAATCATGTCAGGTGCTCGAAAATGCATTTAGTACACAGGAAAAAATCTCAAGCGTTATAGCAGAATAGATTACGACTCGGTAGAAAACTGTAAGTGCAGTTATGTGATCACTGCAATACACTGATGTAATTGTCGCTGTAGAGATTATTTGGAATATACAGAATGATTTACCAAAATTTACAAGAGATGCCAATGAGGCGAAGCACACGTAAGGCACAGCAAGGTCTGAGCGATTCTTTTTGGACCTGAATTTCGTGCTATTCACTTGATGATTGAGTCAATTTTGCTCAACCGCAAAGAACCATGCTCCATAAATTAGTTCAAAAGCATCAATTCCAGCTTTGACAAAGAGCCCTCAGTCACCTTGACCTTGCTCCTCTTCCCCAAAGACTCTACAATCGCCCATGGTCCTTCTAATGCTTGTGGTTGCATGTTCAACTCAAGTCAGTTCTTCTTGGGGATTCATTCTAGTTTCTATCGTTCACAAACCTAAATGACGACAGAAACATCTTCCATTGTTAGTATCCCCAACACTATAGATGAGGCTTCACCATGGTTCAGAATTGTTACTGAGAAAATTCCTAGCATGTGTCGGCCTTTCCCAGCCATCCTCCATCAATATGAGATTGAGGCGTACCATGAGTTTCTCTTCAGCATCATCCTCTATGATGCTGGATGGATTGCTTGGTATGTCTTTTGAAGAGGAATTCTGCAGCAACAAAGATAGCAATAACTAAATAAGAAGACAAATCACTTACCAGAAAAGTCGAATTGTCTCTTTCGAAATTGAGCATATTTGCCTCCAAATCCAGGCAGGAGCTATCTCTTGCCTCCTACGTGGAGATTTTTCGAACTTCCACCAGCCAGTCGCATGTAGTCCTAGTCTACATATGCGAAACTGAAAAGTTCACACGGCCAATAACAACCCCCCATGTGGAAGGCCACAGCTAGATAGCTCTTGCTCAGGTTGGAGGCAAATACTTGTACATAGAAGTTTACCTTTGTCTCCTTATACAACTTGAGATAATCCAGAGATTGCTCATACAGACCACAGTGATAGAGAAGAATGCTGTAGTCCCTTAGTTCCTTCGGATCAAAGTCAAGAAGGATAAGACGCTCACATGCTGGAACAATGAAAATACTGATTAAATTGCCTTCTCCTAGAGATCAGAAAAGCTAAATAAAAAGACATTCAAGTACGTTCAACAATGGTGTCACAAAATCCTTGGTTCCCCAATTAAGTACAGATGACACAGACTAGTAGAAGGCAGACAGAAAATACACGAAGTATCAAATCCACTGCCAAACATGAAAGACTTCATCGGTGTCCGCTCAAATTATGGAAATCTATCCAAATAAAGCAGTGGTTGAGTCAATGTGCATAGAGAGAAGTCTGAGAAGTTGTCTTTTGCCAACATAGGCCATTGCCTCCCCAAAACATCGAAATTGACCAAGAACTTTACAAAGAGAAAAACTATTTAAGACCCGGATCACGTTCCGCCAGAGTCCAGCCAATGACATTCATTCCAAAACCCATGACCTCTCAGGAAGACATGCCCAAAGCCACAGGGATGTGTGGTGTGTAGCATTAGGATACACATTATTTTCACACTTCCATTGGCAATTTCCAGCAGTACCAATGCAAAAACCAATAGACTAGAAAAATTCACCTTTTATGCATGGGCAAGTAAAGCAGCACAAATATTGTCTATGACTCAAGAATTTGATGTCTAAATGTGGCAGGCTCAACAGTAAAAACTTTTTATTGCTATTATTATTTTGGCCAATGACGATGGGACTCTTTCAAGTTGCACATTACGCACCAGCTAATGCACGCCTCATATCCCCAAGACGAACAGTGGTCCAAACTCCACGATCCAATCTGTATTGAGCTGCCTTGGTAGATGCAAGCTGAAAGCCACTGTGACATGCCCAAAATAATCCTAAATGACTAGAACTAACTTAAATTGCGCTTATATAATTGCAATTTAAAATATATATATATACATAAACTGCATAGAGTAAACTCGATTATCTTCACTAAAATCAAATCTATCAACTTGATTAGCAGCATGTGCAGCCCTAACAGATAAATAAAATGTAAAACCAATAGAAGCATACTCAACTACCTTTCTTCACCAGCATTGGATCTGTCAGAACAATTAGCAGCTTGTGCAGCCCTTAAGAATAGACTCTCATTACGGTTGTGTGGAAATGGCCAGAAAGCACCCTTTAAATCTCTCAAAATCTGCATAAGTTATCAGGCAGAAAGCTCCATAAACAACCCCCTGTATTTGCAAAGGAATAGCCTAATATATGACACTAGTTATTCAATCTAATCAATCCCATAAATACTATGCCACAAGCCATACCATGAAGAACCACATTGAGAAGGATGCATCCTGAGTTTGCAATACGCCATCAAAGTGATATGAACACAAAAATCAAGTAAATAACAATCAGGATTATGAAACTGACAGAGACAAAATTCCTTCTAGTCATTTTTGTTGTTTTATGTGTTCATATTGGTTCTTCCCCCGTCTCTTTCTTTGTGTTAACTTTAGAGACCACAGACCTCAAGGCATGGGAAACATAATTCAGCTTTCATCCTCACATAAATTGTCAAAATCAAAGAGAAGCATCTTTAGTAACTAAGGACAAGTTTGTTTGCATTTAAACAAAAGCAAGAAGGTACTATTTGCTTTCCCAACAGAATTAAAATATTATTCAAATATCAGAACATTATGAAAAAAATTTATATGTGAATCTATGTGTCAACAATTTATTGTTGTGAAAGTTCCAAGAGTTTTGGATTTGAAAAAAATCAATTCCCGTGAGCACAAGGTTTAAATCAAGCACAAAGCAAAAGTAAAAATTAATCCAAACATACCCTAATGAGAATATCAGAGAAATGACCTGCACAAGTAGGGCTTGCGATGTCATTATGTGTGGTTGATCAGACTCTTTGCTTTTCTGTTTATCATAGCCTCTTGGAAGACCTTCAAGATCATGCGGAAAGAATATTTCCACATCAAAATTCAGAAGACCCCAAAGTCTCAGCATTTTCAAGCTTTCTGAATAGATAAGGGAAAGCATCGCAGCTGACCCTGAGCGGTGCGTCAAAACCTACTCAGAACAGCAAGATATAATGAATTATTAGAAGAAAGGCCCACCTCTGATTCTACCCATTCCCTTCATAAAATGGGCATAAACTCAACAATGAAGTGTTTACCGAATGGAGATACAGAGATCGAAAATCTAGCAGACCCTTGGCACTGCTTCTGCGAAATCCCTGCATCAAGATGCTACCATGGTTAGGCAACCCATAATTGTACTAAGAAAAATATAAGATCTGAAATGCCAACACAATGAGCATCTTTCATTTCGGCAGAACGCTCTATTTTAGTAGGAAATGCAGAAGAATAAAACCATCTTAGAGTATCAGGGTGAAGATCTGTGGAAATTATATAATCTGGAAATGAACTTCTCTGTGAATGCTTCCGCCGATAGACAGAAATAGGGAGATAGTCAAGACTGCGCGTAATGTCAGGATAGATGATAATTGAGGACCAAATCCTTACATCAGTATTAATTGCAACCAAAATCCTCCACCACAACACCATGGGTTCATTTTCTAATCATCTAAAATCTACGGAAACATATTCCAATGAATAATTCTCCGTTTGATCAAGCAAATATGGAACCTTCTCCAGATAGAGGCATATTGACAATCAAAAAAATAAAATAAAATAAAATAACAAGCGCAAAACAGGAACTGAATGTAGGTAAAACAAGCTTTGCACTAAGATACCTTCCTGACGTATAAATACTTATCTAAACTATCCAAAAAGGTCTGTGGTGATGACTTGAACCGAGAATGGTAGTGCGAGCAGTATCCCATTGAGAGGTCATCCAATCTTTGAATAAATGCCTCCACAGGGAGAGGTACCGAAGAGTGAGAAACAAGGGAATCATCCTCTGCCGCTATATAGAGAGCAGTTTTCCCCAAATCAACACCCCTGTTGATGCTAATGCTGG
The DNA here is from genome assembly GCA_014182555.1 of Eucalyptus erythrocorys. Lineage (NCBI taxonomy): Eukaryota > Viridiplantae > Streptophyta > Magnoliopsida > Myrtales > Myrtaceae > Eucalyptus > Eucalyptus erythrocorys. The sequence continues at coordinate 44,125,008 of CM024603.1, forward strand.
TTTCCCTCTCTATATCAGAAAAGTTTCCAATCTGCGAGCAATATTCCTTCCTTGCCTCCTATGGGACATCAATTAAGCACCAATTACAGTAGTGAATATGCATCAGCATCAAGTTCGCCAGAGAAGCATGCAAACATGAGCGAAAACCACATGTAATCAATTACCAGATTGCATAACCAGAGCTCTAAAAGGAGTGAGGAACCGACATTTCTATATCCAGACAGATCCACATTTCAAACTGAACTGACTCAAGTCACCAAAAAAAAGGACCTGTCGTTCCAATCAGTGGGATTTAATCAAAAACATTTCTTGAGAATTTCATCTGACTTTCCAATAATAAGCACGGTAATAAATTCAATTTTCTGTATGGAAAAATAAAGGGAAACGGATAACAAACAGAATCCAAAAACAGTGCGGACGATACAAGAACAGAAACCAAAGACATCCGGTAATTGTCAAGGAGAAACAAATGAAACGCCGGAGACCGTAACCTGGATAAACAATACTAAAGTACTTGATCAGCGTAGCCATGCATTGCGCATCCCTCGTATGACGTATCACTTTCAATTATCCAAAAAAAAAAAAAGAAGGAACATCTCATCTTCAAACAATCGAGGCAAAACAGCACGACACGAGCAATGCGAACGAAATTGGAAATCGCACAACCCTGGCCAAGCACAAACTTAACACCCGATCGACGCATGGAATCGCGAGATTTCTCACGAGCCAGTGATTACTCACTCTGGCGTGGGTCGTGTCGACGCCCAAGGAGTCCAGAGCGTCGTACAACGCGAACTTGAGGTCGCCAGCCCCGAACTGAGGGCTCGACCCGGCGCAGCAGATCGCGCGGGGACGACGGTGGCGGGACCGGTGGTGCGACGGCGATGATCTCGAGAAGCTCGCGGGGGGAGGAGGCGCCCTGAGCAGCTTCACGCATTGAGAGGGAGGAGGAGGAGGAGGAGGAGGAGGAGGAGGAGGGGCAGCAGCTGCCGTGGCCATGGAATTCATCGTTTTCACCGTCGCATCAAGAGAGAGAGGGAGAAGGAGAGAGTTGAATGGAGATGGCGCCGGCGGCGAAGGCTATTTATATGGGGCGGCGGAGGAATATCGATTGGGCGAGAGTGGACGTCGTTGGAGGAAGACGGGGGCGATTTCCATATTTCGGGTTAGATTTTTCTTTTTCTTTTTTTTTCCCTTTCTTTTTTCCATTTCGGCATAAAAAAGTTCGGGTAGAAATACCCCCCAATCCTCAAACTTTATTGAAATTGTATTGTAGTCAGCACATTTAGTAATGATTCTATTTCCAGGAACAGATTCTGATTAAAATTATTATATTTTATTCTGTTCCTGGAAACTAATTCTGAGTAAAAGAACGCATTTGATAACTGTCTAAAATTTCTGATTCTCGAATAAAATTGCGTTTGTTACCATGCCCATCGATTACTTTCCAAATCAATTTTTTTTAATTTTTAAATAAATTCTTTTCTTTTCTTTTTCCTTTTTTATTTTCTTTTTCCTTTTTTCTCTTTTTCTCCTATTCTTCTTCTTCTTCTTCTTCTTCTTCTTCTAGTCGGCGGCCTCACCGAAACGTCGTCGGCCCTCAGCGAGGCCGGCCCTCATCGACCGATAAATACGTGGACGAAATTTTTTTTTTTAAATATATATCAGTCCCAGCGCAGTTTAAATATTTGCGGAAGCGTAATCTTTTCAACTCTCCCTCCACACAAACATAAGACAAATGCACACCAGCTAGATATCAAGGAAAGAAAACCGAACCATTTTATTTACATATTTACAGGATGGGTTGATCTCGGGGTAGGTACATACAAAAGTAAGCCATCGCTCATCTGGTGTGGCTTAAACTCAAAAAGGAACACCTCTACCCCCTTCTCACTGATCCCAAAAGAGTGACCCATCCCTCCTTGGTGTCGGTTGTGTCCAAAAAGTCAATCGGCTCCCCGCCTATCCCCCACGCAGCCAGCTACACCCACCCCGGCGCATCGGGTGGCGGAGGTGGTAACATCCTCGCATCACCCCATCCCGGCGCACGTGGATGGAGATGAACTCTGGGTAACTGGGCCACCGTAGACCCACCTCATAAGTAACAACCGCACGAACTCGGAGAAATGTCGCCCAGGGGACATGAGGACAGTCTATCACCGCCACCTCCACATCAACGTCGAGGGGATACCATAAAAGGTGCCCCGCGTGACGGGAGGAATCGGCATCTCTAAGCCGAAATGTTAGTCCCCAAAAGGGGTGAGTACAACCACTCAAAGAAATAAATAATTCCCTATGGCTACTCAAGCATCACACAAGACATCACAATTAACATCTATACACATAAAATTGTATCATATAAAAATATCTCATCACATAGTTATATATATATGTTACGTCATGCCATAGGAATTTATTCATTTATGTATTCACCTTTAATACCCATGCATATATTTCACTTTATGCATCAATCCACACTCATGTATATACATATCATTACAAGCACTTTAAATCCAGGCTTGAGCATACATAACATCACATGCATATCAATTTAAACTCATGGCCTCATATCACCATACACATCATGCCATGCCAATTTATGCATACTAACACATGCATACCATTCCATGCTCATGGTCTTATATCATAACTCATATCATGCCATGCCCAATTATGCATATCAGCACATGCATACACATCAATCCATGCTCATATCCATGCATACAAGCCATTATATGCATATTCACATGTACCATGCCGTGTTTTCATAATTTTATTCGGCTTTTCATATACCCCGGCACACACCATCCGGGCTTCCGGCACCCCCACGTTCCGGGCATCTCGCATCCCAACGGCATCACGAGGAATCACGGCACACACCATCCGTGCTTCCGGCATCCCCTACGCTCCGGCATCTCAACTCCGAGGCCATCCGATTTACGCACACAGGGCTACCGGGCATCCGGCATTTTCACTCCCGGCCGGGCATCCCAAAAACTCCGGGGCATTGTCGGCTCACACACTCCGACAGCCTTCTCATTTAATTATGATATGTAATTTATGCATGGCTAAATCATACATGGCACTTAGCATGATGCACATATCCAATATCATCTTGGTATATAAAAAAAATATCAGTATTTAATTTATATACCATAATAAAACATTTGGGAACACATCCATATAATTATATATATATATATATATATATATATATATATATATCATTTAATTTTGCTCACATATTTCCTTTATTTAAATTTATTGAACTCCATATTTCAAGAAAAATACTCGAAATCAAACACTCAATTAATATTCAAAAATATAAGTTTACATGAGAGATAGTCAAACATGATAAGTTAATTCCCATAAAAATTTATAAATTTTCAGGAGTCATTATGCGAAAAGTATTATTTAACTTTTACAAAGGAAAATTCCAATTTCCTCAACTCACATCAATTCGGCATTCCCATTATTTAAATAATTAAATGGCCTCTAAAAATTACAAAATTAAACCACAACATAGACAAGACATAGAGGTACAGCATTCAAGAAGGATTCAAATCCAAATAATCACTACATAAAAAGATAGAATTTTAACTTCACAGCAAACAAATTTCGGATTCCACAGCTTACACCGGTTTAAAATTCTCCTTATTTAAATAATTAAATGATCTCCAAAAATCATCAAATTAAATCACGAATTAAACAAGACTTAGAGGCTCATTTTTCATGAAGAACATAAGTCCAAACGGTCACCATACAAAAAGAGATAAATTGAACAATTCAATAATTTATACTCGGGTACACGGTTTACACCGTTTTACGATTTATTTAAAATTAATCATTAAACGAGCTTCAAAATTATAATAATTTACCACATCATAGCCAAGATGCTAAGATATGTTTTTCGTTAAGACTTCCAGGTCAGATTCAATTTAATTAATTAAATACAACAATTAAAAGTTGCTGTCCCAACACTATTACATTCCAGTTAACACCCACTGCTAACATTTAACTTTCATTAAAATTGATTAACCAATTGGCCTTCAAAATTTATAAAATTCCATCAAATAACCCATAAGACTCTCATATAAATTTATCATAAAGATACTTTGACCAATTTCATTTTTATAAAATTTAATATACACAAAAGAACTTTTACTCATAAAACCGTGTTCCTCGGTGCGTCCTTCCTCCGTATACAGTACGTAAGACCCCCTTTCTGTGCTTCTTTTTCTCTAAATTTTTGATATGTTCTTGTTTAAAGGATTCTCTCCAACTTTCATTAAGACCCCGAAGTGAAAAACTCAAAGTAAAACCCTCATATAGGCCGTTGAAGCTACTGATATGCAGTACAGCTTACCCGCGACACACATCCTCAGGAAAATCGACCTTTCCCTAGGCTATTCTTGTCCATTTGATCTCAATTTTGGATATGTTATTCCCCTCCATGTCCTTTACAATTTTCGTGAAGACATCATTGCAATATTCTCAACAGAATTTTAGATACAGCTTCCAAGATCACTCGGATTCAACATGCAACACCAGATCTGAACATTTTCTTAGAAAATAGAGTTCACCCCTTAAATCTTGTCCTTTTTCTCTCAATTTTTAGTATGTTGAAATTCAGAATGTGTTCTTCAAATCACATGAAGAAGTCGAGATGAAATTTCCACTCCAAAACCACATGCAAGTCCATGGAAGTTTCTGATGCATGCAGTTCTTCACAAAACAGAAGGTAACAGCAAACAATTTCAGCTCAAGACCTCATTTCTAGCTCATTTTAACCACGATTTTCATCATAAATCACACTAGATCCACACTAAGACATGCAAGAGTAGATGAGGGAACAAATTACTTGCCTTAGTCTAGGAAAAATCGAGCAAAGATGGGGGCGGTGGACTCGGGTGGCGTACGGTCGGTTCTCTTCTCTCCTTCCTCCTCTTCTTCCTTCTCTCTTTCTCTCACTCTCTCTCTCTCTAAGCCGTCGACACCCCCCTCTAAGAACCGGTCTTCCCCCTTTTAATTCCCCACATAGCCATCATTGCAAGTAATGATGGCTATTTACACTTGGGTTACATGCACAAATTGCATGTAACCGGTCTTCTCCCCTTTTGCGTCGGTCACCCATTTAATTGGGTTATGGGTCATGGGTCAGTAGCCTTGTGGGCTTGTGGCCGGCCCACTTGGCCCGTCGCAGGCCCACTCAAAAATCGGCCCAATTCTAAATTTAATTAAATAAATTTTTAATTAATTAATAATAACAATTTCTTGATCGATTAAATCAAGAATTTAAATTAACTTATAACATGTACAAACTCAAATCACATAGCCAAAGTCTTGTATTCATAATATATATTTCCTTACAAACTCATAGCCGAGCCTTGGTACGAGTCATGGACAATTTTCATTGCCAATTAAAATCACAAAATTATCTTCGCCTACCTATATCTCAAGGGTTATTAATAAAAATTCCGGGATGCCACATAATCAGTTTAACCTAGTGTTGATGAAAGCCTAGTTTGGTCAGATAATCCCTAAGGAAATCCCACTCTACACGATCATAAGCCTTACGCATGTCTAATTTGAGCACCGCTTGAAAATGCCGCTTTCTTTTTCGAGTCCTGAGCTGATGAATTACTTCCTGAACCACTAGAAAATTGTCCTGAATCTGACGACCGCTGATGAATGTGCTCTGTTCCTCTGAAACTAACACTGGCAGCAGGGGTTTGAGACGATTTGCAAGCACCTTAGCAACGATTTTATAGGCAAAGTTACATAGGCTGATTGGGCGAAAATTATCTAGGCTTTCGGGGTTGGGAATTTTGGGAATTAAGGTGATGGCTGTACAGTTTAAACCAATAGGAAGAGAACCCGAGTGAAAAAATTGTCTTACTGTTTGAACAACATCCTCCTGAATAATGTCCCAAAAAGTCTGATAAAACAAACCATTTAAACCATCGGGACCTGGGGCCTTAGAGGCTCCCGATTGAAAAACCGCATCTCTAACTTCCTTGTAAGTTACTTGGCTTAGAAGGGCAGCAATCATCTGAGAAGTGACAATGCGAGGACAGCATTCTAATATGGGTGTGTACTGCCTTAAGCCTGATGTTGTATAGAGTTGAGAGAAGTAATCAGTAGTCATAGTTTTTATATGCTCTCTGTCTCGAACCCAATTCCCATTTGCATCACGTAATAGGATAATCCGATTTCGTTGTCTTCTTTGCAAAGTGATGGCATGAAAAAAAACGGCTATTTCTATCTCCCCATTGTAGCCAGTTAACCCTAGATCTCATCGCCCAATACTATTCTTCCTTCTGCCATAATATATGCAACTCTGTCTTTATATCCTGGATTGTTGTCTGATCTTCAATAGTGTTTGTGCGGTTGGTCAGCAATTGCAACTGATTTTCTAACTCTGTCACTCTTTCTCTGCATTTGGAAAATTTTTGACAACTCCAGGTCGAGAGGGCAACAGTAACGCGCCGGAGTTTAACCTGGATAGTAGAATCTGTCAGCATCTCCGAAAGCCAAGATTGTTCCACAGCTTCTCTGCAACCAGGATCCTGAAGCCAGAATGCCTCAAAGGTAAAAAATCTCCGTTTTCTAGGACCACAAGGAGCAGTGTCTAGCACGAGGGGGCTGTGATCTGACCCAACAGCTAGGAGAGCTAACACTTGGGCATTGGGGTAAGCTACTCTCCAATCAACATTACACACAGCCCGATCAAGTCTTTCTTTAACTAAAGCTTCTCCTTGCCGGTTATTTGACCAGGTATAAGCGTAGCCAAAAGTTGGCAGATCCATCAAACCACAGTCATTAAGAACATCACGAAAGGAAGACAAGCGGTAAGAGTCTACAGGACGAGCCCCCACTTTCTCCCAGCGATTGAGAATCTCATTAAAATCCCCGATGCACACCAACGGTAAGATATTATCATAGCTGAATTGTCGAAGATTATTCCAAAAGGACTGTCTCTCCTGAACTACAGCAGGGGCATAAAGGCAAGTGATCTTCATTAACTGGTTATCTGAAACCTCATGACAGGTGAAAACGAAGGCATGGGGTGAGGAGGAGAATTCTGATAACTGAAATCCATCCTTCCAAAAAAGAGCCAAGCCACCTGCCAAGCCAGCAGGACTGAAAGTCTGCAGATGCTGAAAACGCAAGGTACGCTTGAGACGATGCAAAACCTCATCACGATTTTTTGTTTCCATCAAAAAAAGGAAATCAGGATGTTCTTTAGCCACAAGGGCTTTAAGCGCCCGAACCGTCGGGGGATTTCCTAAGCCCCGATGCGGTTCAACTCAAAAGTTTCATCTTTGTGCGGTGGGTCATTTAAGGCCGCCACCGACGCCCAAATTCCTTCTTCGATCACCTCAGCTATTGGCGTGTCCAACAAGCCAGAATCATCAAAGTGTCGCATATGACCACCAGGTACGTCATACAGAGAGTACCTCCGAGGTTTTTTTGCAGGGCCAATTCTAATAGTTTGGCGAGACGCAGCACCTTTTTTAACAGGAGAAACCGAAGTCTGAACCCCTTTGAGTTTCAACTCAGCAGGAATAAGAGCAATTGAATTGGATGGCCGAGACTGAGGGGCCAAACTTGGGCTAGCAGTAGCTGCTGGGGCCGGAGGAGGCAGCATAGGAATCAGGGGTGCATTGGAAGGAGGCGTTTCAGGTATGATGTCCTCCTCATCATCTTCCAATTCTGAGTTATTATAATAACAGTGCCAATAAGGACTAAACTGTTGGGTCTCAGCTTTCAGCCATGGTCCATAAGGGGTTTGATGAGGTTGCGCAAACATATCCTCTGAAAAAGGAACTTTCGGGCAAGATTCAGCATAATGTCCCATGCAACCACACGAAAAACAGAAGTGCGGTAAGCGCTCGTACCTAAAATCCAACCAATATGTTCTGTTTTTGTATTTAATAAGCCTCCCTGCCTTCAATGGTTCTGATAAGGGTAGCTCAACTCGAGCCCTACCTGCCCTCAAAGAAGATCGTATAACGTAATCAGACCCCATTGATCTAACTGCCAGGCAAATCATTTCCTCAGTACAACATTCCAAGGGAAGCCCGACAATCTGAATCCAGAAGGCACATGTCGAAAAGTCGTAACAGTGCAAAGGGGTATTCTCTATCCAAGGTTTAAAATTTATCAGATTTCCAGAAAACTGCCAAGGACTAGAATCTAGAATTCGTTGCTTCTTAGAGGGAGATTTAAATTTAGCTAAATAGATACCTCCTTCTCTTTGCAGAATATCAACATTTTCCGTACGCCAGGCTCTCTTCAACGCAGTTTGGACAGCAGGAAAATTGAGAGAGGAGTTGGAGAGAACCTTACCAATCAAGGTTAACTTGCATTCCTCAAGGACTTCAGGTGAGGGTTCAACGTCTCATTCATCAATTACCTGTTCAGAGCAAAGCCGACCCAATTTTTTGCACAGTGCAGCTACTCTAGCTGCATCAGGGTCTCCCAGAGAAGCCATCGTACAAAAGTCAGCTGGCTATCAAGAGGACAACTTCAGATATAGAAGAAAACTGACATGCAACCCATCGATGGCGAAACCCGATGAAACCCAGAACAGGAGCCAGCGGAGACGAAAGCGGGGCCAGACGAGAACATGCACTAGGAAAAGAAGGAAGAGCTAGAGGAGACGAAGCAAAGATGATAAGCCGATCAGCCTGAAGAAACCCCAAGCAGACGACGGAAGTGAGGATCTACCCAACTGGTAGAGGGAGCTCGACAAAACGAGAGAGGTGAACCAGCTTCGACAAAAGGGGGAGAATGAGAGGTTGAACCATTGATTTTTTTAGATTAAAAAAAAAAAAAAAAAAAAACAAGATAAATTGAGAATCGATCTAAAATTTGAGTTTTTAAGGAAGTGATATTTGGCAAACTAGAAAAGAACACATACCATGTTGATATTACGTTTTTTTTTCGCTAATATTAATTATGTCGGTCCAATCACGGGTATACAAATCTGCACGCCTCCGAACGAATGTTGTCCACTTACCTTCAATCATCAGTCGCTTTTCGTGGGTTTGTGCATTAGAGTTCAATAAGGAGAGCATTCGTGATAACTACATTGATATCTCCATCAATCATCTCATCCTGTGGATGTCCTTGGCCAGACAATCAACGATAAAAACATGGGGAAACAATCCGTGTCCACACCAACATCTACAAAGGTGACAGGTACCATGCAGAGGACATGTTGAACATAGGAACGTGCAACAACCCGCAGATCACAACAATTTCTAGCGGTTTTATTACAGATTAGTCTGTAAGCGCCTTCTTCATGTTAAGAGCTGCAAAACGCACCTCCTGCGACCTTCTCCTGTGCTATTTAGTCCGTGCTCTGTGTCGGCTTGGCATAATACAGAGGGTCGTTTCTTCTACCTTTGTGTCTCCATCTGAGCCGTCGTAGTTTAGGCAATCATGGGAATGACCTGACACCACCGACATATGTTGCGACAACTGATGCAGATCCTCCAGCTGCAAGGTGATCCCACGAGTCGGTGGATAATATGATGAAGTCTGCCAGCTTTCCAGGAGCTAAAGAGCCCAGGTCATTGTCAAGGAAGCATGCATGGGCAGCTGAAATGGTGTATCTGCAGAGGCAAGATTTGTGATAAGCAAGCAGAGAAGGGCTTACAACAGAATGCAGAACACGGCAGAGTGATGTGAGGAACAAGCATCCACGTGCAGTCTGCTCGTGCACATCACACAGAGAGATGGCCAATCCCTTGGTAAATAGAAAACTTTCATGTACAACTTTCAGATTGATTGAGAACAACTTTCAGATTAGTGGGAATCGATCAGCGAAAACAATAAAAGCATCTCCTTTGCACCCAAAAACTAGAGGGATGCGGGGAGTTACAGCAAGGTGCCAACTGATAAAAACCGGTAGAGTCAACAGAAAGAAATGTTCCCATAACAAGTATGGCAGCTAATGCTTCCTAGGCAGCCCCTCCATCAAATCTGAGCAAAATCCTCCATTATATATCCTATAGCCCTCTCCACATATGCCATTTACCAACTAGTCTTTTTCGACCACAGCAATTGCCCTTAACCCAACTACAAACCACAACCACCCCCCCCAACCACCAAAAATAAATAAATAAATAAACAAACCCACATAGACTATTGATTAATACGACTTTGCTGGATAGAACTAAATGAGTGTTCCAGCACATGCAGTCTCAATAGGATGATTTCGGTAATCAGCAAACTGGCCAACCCCTGGAATTCTCCTCGTCGGGCTAGCAGTCCAGCTAAACATGCTAACAATGATACTCATTTGCAATTAACTGCTAAACCATTTATCATAATGTGCACGTGAATAGCAGCAAGCATGACAAGCCATCAAAAAACAGAAAATTCAGCTTACGCATTTATGGCTTCTTTCAATGTAAGGCATTCTGTGGGACCCCAAGGGTCTTCCCAACCAGGTGGTATTCTTTTAATCGCTGTCCTGATACTATGTAAAGGATCAATATCTGCAACCTGAAATCAGAGTATCCCAAATGCATCAAAGTAGAATATTCTACTCTTAAGCAATGCATACTTAGCAGTTGGTAACATAATTCTTACAGGCCAGTCAGAACCAAAAGCCAAGCCTCCATTGCTGCCTAAAAGTGATCGAAATAAGTAAGATCCCAGGTCAGCCCTTTCCTTTCCAAGCTTCTTTGACGCAGAATCAGCATCATCTAGCAAGTGGTCTGGCTGTAGAAAGTAAGCATTAATCTATGCAGTGGCAATTCATACGTTTAACCATATCAAAAGGCAGAAAGGTCATCGGACCATTAGTTGCATCCAACAGAAAGCATCACATAAAAAATACTCCAAAGTGCTGTGGATTGAAATTGAGGTGCATGAAAAACAATCAGGAAGTTGCAGAAGAAATGATCCTCTCCAAATGTGGGAAACCCGAAAGGTAATAGTTCATGTACCTGCACTGAGGCAATGATCCCTTGCTGACTAAATCGAGCTGCCGCTCCCATGGCCAAATGTTGTGCATGCTCAATCTGCAAAATGCCCACATTATTCATGAATCCCACTACAAAATCATTGACTAAAGTCAAAACTTAACCCTCCACAATCTGTGACAAAGTCTAATGAGACAGTATGGCTAATTTTTTGCTTTAGCCAAAACATCACCCTGAATCTCCGATCTCTCACTCCATTCATAGAAGCAACTGATTGATACACATCCAAAACTAAATCATTTGCTTTATCTCCAATAGCATGAATAGCAACCTGAAAACAGCAAAACAAAGCTTTCAATTGTCAAAGATCACAGAATTATATCAATTATCAAGTAGCTTTTGTTGAGATATTACTTGGAGCCCAGATTTATCTGATGTCACAGTCATGTTGAGAAGCCTCTCATGTTCTATCAGTTGCAAACCATGATTATGAGGCTCATTTAAATAAGGCTGTGAAAACAAAGCAACACATGAGCAATTTCTATAACTAGGTTACATGAATAGAATATTTATGTTCTTGTCATACATTAATACAATAGTTTGTCACTACCAACCTACCAACATTCCTGCCTTTGGATAGAATGTAATGGAAGAGAGAAGACTAAAAATTCTCCGACTATCCCACTGAACAAGGGTACATGCTCCCACATTACATAGAATATTATGTGAATGATTGTCTCTCACCTCATGAAAAAGTGCACTACTAGAACCCAAAGATCCATCAGCAAAATCCTTAACGCCACCCAAGTAAATCCATTGGCTCAAGACGCAACCAAATTTGTTAATTTGATCCTAAGAGACAAAATCACAGTTTTGTATTAAGTGAAAGGGAAGGAAAGAGCAGAAGCACACTGTAACTTTTACAGACATTCATGTCCACAAAACGTGTGACCTCTACATTTGCTTTGACAAAAGAGCAAGAACACAAGTGACACAGTTTCCATTGCAAATGAATAGTGTAAATGATAATTACGGTGCCCAAGAGAGTTTATATTGATGGAGAAACTTAGAGATGATGCCAAATATTACAACAAGTATCAACTGAAAATGCAGAATCTTAGGAGACTTGTCACTTATTTTTTGGCAAATTTCTCCTAATGGATGCCCAGATACAACATCCTCATTTTTTTTTGCCATATTCCATAGAGTGAATGAAAGAAATGGAAAATTGACAGACCATGCAGAAAATGTGATCAAACAAACTCCAAATTGTCTGCCAAAGTAATATTTTATTATTCACCTGTGCAATAGGTCGTGCAGGATTTATTGAAAAAATGAATAAAGGTAACATTTACAAAACTGAGAGCATTAGGTAGCACAAACATATACAAAACATGCAGATTTCAGATAATAGTTCCTATGACAACATACAAGCAAAAGTGACCATGTCTCCATTGGAAAAAATAAGCAAACTCTTATTATCATCCTCCCTGATGAATCGGCCCACTGATAAACATCTGCAAAAGATGGCAGGAAGTCATAATCCTGATGACTAACAAATGATGGTTCAAAGTGCATCATCTTTTTTGCTATCATTTACAAGATACCTTATTGATGTCTTAATGAGGGGTGCCTTTCCTCTTATGAATACCAGGTTCAAGAGCATTATTACTCCAATAAAAAGTGAAATCTACAGGAGATACAAAGAGAATAACTTCTTTTTCTACATTTATCATGTAAAGCTGGTTGAAAAGAAAGTAATTCAACTACAAAACTTTCAACAGGCAGAATCGATAAGGAAACAAAGTACGTCCACAATATAGAAGACACTAATATTTCTATTAGGGAAAAAGAAGTAGATAAGTCGAATTGGCCAAGATTTTCAAAGTCGAAGACAGCATTATAAAGTTCACATAGTTTATGACAAGATAATCTCCAATTCATAATCAGTGCCTATGACAAGTATTATTCCCTGATACCTGAAAAATCCTGCCAAGAGAACTCCACTGGAGCCCCAGGAAAGTATCTTCCAAAATCGACAACTGTGGTTACACCCTTTGTCAAGGCATATTTGCTGGCTCTGACAAGAGCCTCTCTCCTTTCATTCAAAGAAACTTCCGGTATGGATGCAAGAAGCAGCTTCATTGCAGAATCAATCAGCAACCCAGAAAGTTCTGCAGAATGATACAACAGCAGATGCAGAATTGCCCTCATTAACTTTGGATGAAAGTTACATATACAGTACGTTTGGCAACATTGAGAAAGTCCTGACAAAGAAAACTAGAATCAAGTAAAACATGACACAAAAAACTTCAAAGGAGGACCAGTCCATTAGTTGCCCGCAACAATTTCAAGTGTCTGCTATGGATTCTCAGGGAACCAGCAACAATCAATAACCCAGCAAATTCTGATACATTTGCTAGTATAAGGGCGGCATCGTTGCAGTTTTAGCTAACTTCTATTTTCTATCAAAATGATTGATATTCTGCCAACAGACAATGCTGATTTCCAAATGCATTAGTAGTTGAGAACTTCTCAAAGAAACCAAAGCTCTGCAGGGAGAATAATAATAGAAGTACCACGCACAGAAGCACCCACTCACCATCCTTGCACCCATGACCAGGAACATACCGGAATTACAACCCATACACAATTGAGGCAAAGTCAATAGCTTCTCTTAAATTGCTATGATAATGTACATTATGTGTCATCAAAAATCATGTTCTGATCTGACTCATTGAATCTTCGGAACAATTGGACAGTATCAACATTACCTCCATCAGCAGTTCTAGAAATAGTTCCCCCTTTTGGATCTTCCGACAACTTAGAAATACCCGCCAGCTCCAGTGCCACAGAGTTAGCCAAGGCCATGTGACCATCCGTCCTTGTTACCCAGACCTGTAACAATGTACACAAAAGCAAAAATGAAATTTTAATTATAATCATATTACAACAGTATCTTAACCACACAAAGTATAGCTCCTTACAGGATTTGCAGGTGTGACTTCATCAACCCAGGAGGCCAAAGGCAATTCTCCTCCCCAAAGGTCATTGTTCCATCCACCACCCAATATCCAAGAACCAGGTTTGGAATCTGAAACAATTACCATGAGAGAAGCCTTCCAGTATGTTACAAATCACATGATCGAACACCAGGTATTTGATTTCCAAAAATCAAATTGAGTTTGAGCTACCGAACTATATTGCCAGTGACAATTCCTTCTATTAAAGATGTTCCAAAAAAAATGTATGCAGGAATAGAAGAAACTCTCGGCCAACACTGTGGTTCATACAGCTCTGGTAGTGTCCACCTTCTAAGAAATAAGTAATTGGATAGAGAAAGAGAGTAATGGAAGTAAAGGAGTATTTTTTTGTTGGGCCTACAAGTCTATGAACTGACGATTTCACTTCATCTACAGCATCTACTTTCAAACTCTAGGATACCTTTGCTTTTCTATAAGATCAAACATAAAAATAAGACTAGGAGGCTATTCCTGACATGAGCATTCACAAAAAGATTAGATGCCGCCATGACATTATTGAGGGATGACATCACAATCCAAAGGAGTATTTCTTTGTTTGGCCTACAAGTCTTTATGAACTGACAATTTCACTTCATTTGCAGCATCTACTTTCAAACTTTAGGATACCTTTACTTTTCCATAAGATCAAACATAAAAATAAGACCGGGAGTCTATTACTGACATGAACATTCACAATCAAAAGATTAGATGCCGCCATGACCTTATTGAGGGATGACATCACAATCTAATGCTAGGAAGTCAACAAATTAGTAGCTTGTCAAAGTGACAGGAGAAAAGGAAACGAAAAAGGTTCTATGTGAAACACAAAATCAAGCTATAGGAAAATGTATGTAGGAGAATAGAATGCTGACAAAGACCTTAGGAATCTTTCCTGGTATAATTATCGAGAATAAACACACAGTGAAATCTTCAATGGGAAATCTATGAGACATTTCCAAAATATGCACAAAAAATGAGACCCACAGGCTACAGGTATATGTGCTACTTCACTATTAGTTAGCTGAAAATCAGGATCAGATTACTTCTTGCAGCTTCTTCAATCCTCCTCACAAACTCTTCTTTACGATTAACATCCCTGAGTTCCACCCGGCCCATCTGTTTTCCACCAACATCAACAAGTACTTAAATGAAAATACACAAGGATCGGATGGAATAACCAAATAGACAATGCAAAAGAAGAATTGTTCTTAGTAAGTTGTACAAAAAGGACAAACCATTTTTGGGAATAAGGAAGAAAGCTATTGAACAGATTAACAAAGCACCCTCGACAGCTTTAGCAGTCACCAAAGAAAGTGTACACAGAACTGTGGTGAACATCCACTAAGCCAGAATCTACAGAGCACGTATAATTTAAACATAACATCTGCTCAAGTCCAACAGGAAACCATAAATACATCAAGCCAACTCGATATGCCCGTTTTTTCTACTTTTGCCCTTCTCCCTATCTGCTGATGGGAGAATGCAAAGGACAAGCAAGCATGACTCGGGAGCGCAGCAGCACATTCGAATTCATAAAAACAAACAATACGTTTTAAGGCAGGATGGTATGTAGACCTGGAGTCCTCCATAAATCATGTGCACGTGGGAGTCGATGAACCCGGAGAGCACGACTTTTCCTCCAAGATCCAATTTTTCGGTACCAGAGTGCACCAGCTCCTGCATTCACGCGGTCCATGTATGTAAAAGAAGGCATCTTTCTGAGCTTACGAATTTATGATGAAGCTAGAACTAAAGGCGGCCCCTGAGTTCGTCATAACACAATCAACTTTAAGAGGCTCTCTCTGTGTATACTAGGAACATTCAGTTTTAACACGTACTTGAAGCATCCAGACACCAGCTAATTCAAGCCTTCTCACTGAAAAGAAGGAGAAAGCGAAGAGGAAGAACCTTGAGAGAGGAGTAGCTTCCGACTCGGAGGACCCGACCGCGGCGGACGGCCATGGCGTCGGCGAACGGCAGGGACGCATCGCTGGTGTATATCGTGCCGTTCCACACGACCAGGTCCGCGACCGGAGACGACGGCGTGAAGGGGAGCAACGACCGCACGCTCGACCAGTCTTCACCGAACGACAAAATCCAGCAAGCGCGCGCAATCAGAAGAAATGAAGACGACGAGAAGTCGCGACGGCGAGCGTGGGGGCGGAGACTTACAGTAAGTGTCGAGGAGACGGAGCGAGAGGATCGACAGCAGGAGGACGACGGCGGCGGAGACGATCGCGGCGAGATTCATGCGTTCGGTTTCGGCTGAGCTCTCGCTTGCTCACACTCTCTCTCTCTCTCTCTCTCTCTCTTTCGTTCTCTCCCTCCGAAACGAACCCGACCGTCGCAGCCACGGGCCGAGGAGAATCATCTGCGGTGGAGATTCCCTTTTTTGTTTTTCTATTCCCCTTTTTTCGCGGTGGAGATTCCGGAACGGTGGAGAAAGCAGGAGGTGCATGAAATGGGCCGAATCGAGATTAAAAAAGACAAGGGTCAACTTTTATGAATGTTATTAATGGGCCAGAAATTGAACGATCGGGCCAGGCCCATAAAGGAGGGGGATTCCGTGGGGGCCCGCAATTTCCGACACGAAGATATGATTCCACGACAGATCAGAAAATTGTACGAGGTTAATAATATACGTTAGTCTTATCGCATGATTAAGAAGAACATCGCGTTTTCATAGGCACGATTGCAAAATCCGATCATGACATGAGAATATGAGTCACTAGCCTTTATTTTTGCGCTCTCTCTCTCTCTCTCTCCCCAAAACTTCAAGCGTTGGAAGAACTAAATTCCTTGGGCAATCATGTGTGGTTGTGCTTGAATTCGGATTTTCAATTGAGAAGCATTAGCCATTTATTTTGCCCAAAATGAATAATTGAAAAAATAAATTCCTAAAAATAATTTTTTATTTCACTTGAAATAAGTAAATAATGGAAAATATTTTCATCATTGACAATAATTTATGTCAAGCATTTTCATGAACGACGAAAATATATTTTGTTCGTTCATTTTTTAAAACGTTACAATTAATAATTTTTAGAAAAAAATACTTTCGAGATCATTCATTTCTCAAAGACTTTGTTTGTTGTAATGAAAGATTAATAACTCGGAAACTATTTTCTTAAGAATAATTTTTTGTATCGCTTAAAAAAATATTTATATTGCCAACAAAAATATTTGGACATAAATTCTAAACAATAATGAAAATATTTCATTGATAGATCTTTAGGAAAATATTTTTCAACGAAAAAATGGAAACTAATTGTGTGCATGAACCACACAACCACCTTAAATTAAGGGGGAGAGGTTGGTGAAGCTAGAATTATGATAAAGCCCTTTCTTTTTTGACCTTCCTCCTTTGAGAAAGCATGCTAATTGGTGTTACGAGGGAGGAAAAGGCTGGTAAAACTAAAATCACGAGAGTGGAAAAAGTGTCGAATCATTTTTGTCGAGTTAAGAGATTCTTTTAATTTGTACCACAAAAAACATTGCGCACAAGCTACATGCGTACGGAAAAAAATCGACATTTAAAAGATTTTACAATGCCAACCATTAATAAATTAGATTTATTAATTAATGAGGAAAATATCTTTGACATGATATGGAAAAATCCTACGTATACATGTATGCCGAAAAAAAAAATGTCCGGATATGATTTTTTTTTTTTTTTTGCAAGGTTCTTTTGTAAGTTCGAAAATATTCAAATTTTTAAAATTGCATGGAATAAAAACAAAGACTATCATTTTACCCATTTGTGAGTTATTTCAATATTTATAAAAATAGCTAATTGAGGATAATTTGGGACGTAAAACGAGGATTATAATTAGATTCTCTTTGATTTATGTAATGGTACAAATTTTAGGCGTTTAATTACATGATTTTTCGAATAGGAGATTCTCTTTGACTTACGTAATAGTACAAATTAGGCTTTTAATTATATGATTTTTCGTTATCTTCTTATCCGTCCGATTATTCCTTCAGATCCTGGAAAATCCTACAAATTTTCATACGAAAGAGTCCCCCATTGGGCACGAATTATCCAACACGGGTATGGAAGAAGTTAACATCCGCGGATTAGGTCGTTTCGTACAACGGTACGCATCGGCACGTCGTGCGGTTACCCAAAAAAAAGGAGGATCCCCCCGAAAGAAAGAAACGTGATAGAAAATTTACAGGGAGGGGAGGGGGAGGGGAAGAAGGTCACGGGACGGTTCCTGAAAAGCTCCGAACTTTTCAAAACTTCACTGTTACGAGTCTGGCCGGGGTGTTGTCCACTTCACGCGGGTCAATCGAAGAGATCTTGGAGGGGCCAGGGCGGGAAGATTTCCGGCGACCCAGGACACCTCATCCGAGAATACAATATTGGCAAAGTCCAAGTCCGACTTGTGGAAAAGTTTTCACGCATCCGATGGGATCCGCTCGCGTGCCGCGAGTTGTGAAACGAGAAAAGATTTGGTTTTGGAAGTCAAGTCGAGCGGACAATCGTGCAGGGGAGAGGAGGCCCTTCGGCTGTGATCTTAGCTCCGAACAAAAGGTCATTAAAGGGATGCATGATAAAAATTTTAGAACGAAAATCGATTTCTTATTACAAATGGATTTCTTAATTTCTATTTCCTAGATGGGTTTTTTAGCAAAAAAAAAAAAAAAAGTGCTTGATAACGACTCGAAATTTAAATTTCTAAAGTAGAAATTCGTTTAATAATAAAATATAATTTATATTTATAGGGAAGATGAGAGCTGGGCGTCCGGCGGTGGGGTGGTGGGTAGCCGCCATCCGGCACCAAGCGAGGGGTGGCCAATAGCCGACGTCCCACGGGTGGTGAGTGGATGATGGGTAGTAACGAAAATGAACGATAAAAAGAGTTTTTATTTTTTATTTCTATTTCGGAAATAAAAAAGTTAAAAATTTTAATTTTTAATTTGTTCTCCGAATATATTTTTAAAATAGAAATCTATTTTAGAAATAAAAAATAAAATTGCATTATCAAACGAATTTCTTTATCAAACATGCTCGGAGAATAAAAAAACAGAAATTTTATCATACCCATCCTAAAAAGGTTGGTAAAATAGAATATAATTTAAACATTTTGTCTACTCAATCCCAAAAGAAAAATCATAAGTGTATCAAGCCAACTTGACATGCCTGTTTTTATTTAATCCGTTTGCTCTTTTCCCAATCTGCTGATGGGGGGGATGCAAAGGACAAGCAGGCGTGATTTGAGAGCGCAGCAGCACATTCACATTTATCAAAAAAAACCAAACAATACGTTTTAAGGTGGGATGGTATGTATATAAACCTGGCGTCCTCCGAAAATCATGTACACGTGGGAGTGGATGAACCCGGAGACCACAACTTTTCCTCCAAGATCCAATTTTTCGGTACCAGAATGCACCAACTCCTGCATTCACGCGATCCATGCATGTAAAAGAAGACATCTTTCTGCGCTTACGAAATTATGAAGAAAGCTAGAAGTAAAGGCTGCCCATGAGTTCGTCATAACACAACCTGCTTTAAGAGGCTCTCTCTGTGTATACCTGGAACGTTTAGTTTTGGCACATACTTGAAGCATCGAGGCACCAACTGATTCAAGCCATTCCGCCAAAAAGAAGAAGAGAACGAAGAGGAAGAACCTTTGAGAGACGAGTAGCTTCCAACTCGGAGGACCCAACCGTGGCGGACGGCCACAGCGTCGGTGAACGGCAGGGATGTATCGCTGGTGTATATTGTGCCGTCACGAATTAGCACGTCTCGCGACGATCCCATTGACAAACCAGAAAATTCTTCGTGGTTAATATACATAGATCTCGTGGCATGACTGAGAAGAGCATGGTATTCTCATAGGCATGATTGCAAAATCTAGTTAAGACATGCGAAAATGAATCACTAATCTTATTTTTTAACTCTATGCGACATCCTATATTTTCATCATATTTATTATGTATATTGTGTCATATAGAAATTATATTCATATTTTTCCATTCGGGCATTGATCATTGTTGCATGATCCTTGCTATCTTTGATAACCATAAGTTATTGGTCACTTTCCACTGATTTGATTTCCAAATCCCTTATTTTACCTTCTAATTTCTTCCTTGCAAATGACATCATTCCTTACATCATTTCTTTTAACTCTAGCCCATTGATGTTTTTTAAGCTTTAAAGGCAAGAGTCCTCATTCATCATCCACGTCTCCCTTATTTTCAACCACAGGTTTAATTTATAGACTCACATCATGCATGACCTTGCCTTTTTACTTCAATGATTACAACTCAAATAACATATTCTCATTCGTGCATTTAACTTGGCAAATTATCAAAATATCTTCTTTAGAACCATGGAGTTAAGCCATTTGTCATATTATAATTTGACCACATCTCATTCAATTTCAGCCTAGTGTTTTTATCCCTTCGTTATCATTGCCTTTAACCTTGAATAAAAGTTCTTATCCTTTTGTTACTCATGGAGATCTTCTAATATCTCCCCTTGGTCAGGTGCTTGCATTTCTAGATACTTCGAGTCATCATTGTTTCTAACCTTAGTTAATGAATCTTAACCCTTCTCTACTATTGTAAAGTTCTCTAGTACATCTCCCTTCTTTGCTCGAAAGAGCCACTTCAACTCATTCTTACAAAGGAAAAAAAAAAAAAAAAAAAGCTCCATGTCTCTCTCCTTTCCCTTTCATCTCACACTCATTTGAAAAAGAAGAAGATGAAGGTCTCATCTTTATATTTCTAAAGTTTCTAATTTCACTGTTTCAAGTGTTTACAAGGCCAACTATCGGGTTTCCTCTTCATTTTATCAAATTAGTTTTGTTGTTTAAAAATAATAAAAGTTGTTAATCTTCATTCTTGTTTATCTTACCTTGAAGGTAGTTAAAGCTTTGAGTTGTCCAAGGTTTATTCAAGGTAAGTGAAAACTTCATGGATTAAGTTAGATTGATCTACTTAATACTCTTGACTTGATTGGTTAATGTTTGTTGGTTTAGTTTAAATTTGATCTCAAGGGCAAATAGGTTTCAAGATTGACATATAGAGTTATAGTGAATCATTCCCTAAATTGAAATCTTTATACATGCCTAGAAGGTATTCTAAAGAAAAACCCAAATGGTTTTGTTGCACCTTAGATGGGAAATAATGAGAAAATAATAAAACTAGGTGTAAAAAGGGGTATTTTGGTAAATTTCTTAAAAGGTTAGAGGCAAATTTGAAATTTGTAGAGATGAGTTGGGGCTATGAACAAGGTTATTTTATGATTTTTTGTGTTAATTAGTGGGTTATTAAGTATGTTAATTAATAGATACTTGTCACTAGTCAAGATTATCTTGATTCATGAGGTATTTTGACTAATGAGATATTGTCACCATCAACTCATGGGGAATAGAATTATACATACTAATTATTAACCACTAGGATTCGCCCCAGTGACCACCCTTCCAACATAGAAGGGGGAGGTGAGGGGTTCAAACCCCCACCTTCTCAGGGAGGGATGGGGTAGGGACACGCAAGTTTCAGGAGTGAGTTTCGACGCCCACGCCCTGCAAGAGGTAGAGCAAAAGTCTGAGAGTGAGTGTAGACTAAATATAGAGTAGGACTGACAAAAAAAAAATACATACTCATTATTACGTCTTAGCTCATTTATCACAGGTGTCCTTTATATCAACGAGGATAAATACATCATACTTGTTTATGTCTAAGCATCAGCCCATATGACATAAAATATTGTCAAGGTCATACATTTTGTTCATTCATTTTTGCAAACGGTTGAAGCAATAATGTTTAGAAAAAAAATAATTTTGATATCATACATTTCTTGCAAACACAAACACCCTCTAAGCCTTTATTTGTTTCATAAAAAATGAATAATTTAGATAATATTTTCATAAAAATAATCACATATATCACTTACAAAAATAAATTAAATATTTTCATCACCTATAAAAATATTTAGATATAAATTATTATCAGTAATGAAAAAATTTCTTATTGACTAATATTTCAAGTGATATAACTAATATTTTTAGGAATATATTTTTTGGATAATTTAGTTTTCACGAAACAAACGGAAAGTAAGTGCGTGCTTAATTCATGAACTATACAACCACCTTAAATTAAGAGGGAGCGGCTGGTCAACCTAGAATCATGATAAAGTATGCTAACTAATGTTGTAAGGGAGGGAGAGGCTGGTCAAACTAACATTACGAGAGTGGAAAAAGTGTCGAATCACTTTTGCCAAGTTTAGAGATTCTTTTAATCTGTACCACAAAAAAATTGCGAGCAAGCAACGTGCGTACGAAAAAATCGACATTTAAAAGATTTTATGGTGCCAACTCATTAATAAATTAGATTTATTAATCATTGAGGAAAATATCTTTGACACAATATGAAAAAATTCTACATATTCATGTATCCCCCCAAAGAAAAAGCCCGCATATGAATTTTCTTTTTGTAAGGTTCTTTGTAAGATAAAAAAAAATTCAATTTTTTAAAAATGAAGGGAAGAAAAAACAATAACTACACAATAACTATCATCTCACGCATCCGTGAGTTCTATCAATATTTATAAAATAGCTAATCGAAGATGTTTTGGAATAGAAAACGAGGATCATAAGACCTTACATATTCTACATAATACTACAAATTAGGTTTGTAATTATATGATTTCCCATCATCCTTTTATTCCGTGATTATCCGTTCGGATCTTTGAAAAATGGGACGAATTATCCGACGCGGGTCTAGAAGAAGTTAAGATCAGTAGGGTAGGTTGTTTCGGACCACGGCACGCGTCGGTACGTCGAGTAGTTAGAAAGAAAAGGGAAGGATCCCGCGAGAGAAACGTGTCGGAAATTTTCCAGGGCGGGAAACATCATGGGATGGTTCCTAAAAGGTGCTGAACATTTCAAACTTTCTCTGTTACGAGATGTGTCTACTTCACGCGGGTCAATTGAAGAGATCTTCTCTGCGATTTTGTGGAGGGGCCGGGGGGGGAAGATTTCCAGCGACCAAGAACAGCGCCTCATCGAGGAATACACACCATTAGCAAAGTCAAGTACGACTTGACTTGGGGAAAAAAAGTTTCACGTAATCCGATCGGATCCGGTGGCATGCCGCGTTCGCGATGCGCGCACCGCGAAGTTGTAAAGCGAGAAAGATTTGATTTTTAAGCGGAACCTGTGCTACAGTCACCGAACCTTTGGCAAATGGCAGGAGGGGTGGATGGGAAGTTTCACGTAATCCGATCGGATCTGGTAGCATTGCCACGTTCGCCAGGCGCCCGCGCGTTTGTAAAACGAGAAAGATTTGATTTTTTTTTTTTTTTTTAAAGCAGACCCTGTGCTACAGTCACCGACCCTTGGCAATGGCAGGAAGGCGGAAAGTGGGCAGAGAAGTCGTGCGGGAGAGAGGTGGCCCTTTTTGGCTGTAGCTTTAGCCCCTAACGAAAGGTCACTAAGAAGGGTCAGTGGAATAGAATATGATGATTGTCCTCGGCACGCAAAAGTCGTAAATAGAATAGTGCAGGCCAAAGCACCTTCTTTGCTTGTTCTCGAATTCAAAAATCAACGCCCCCCGGAGAAGATCCTGCGGATTCTGGATGTAATCTGTCGGATCTCGCTTTCCAAACTGTCAAAGATTTTTCCTCCCCCACCACACGATTCTTATATCTCCCCCACACTCCAAAATGGGTTCACATTTGAATATTGAACCCCCCCATCTTGTTCGGTTCTTTCACCCTTTCCTCCTCCTCCTCCTCCCGGTTGTTCCTCGCCGTTGTTGTTCTTGATCGATCGCCGATCGAAATGGGTGTCACCGCCGAGTCGCAATTTCATGTCTTGGCGGTTGATGACAGTCTCATCGACAGGAAGCTGATTGAGAGGCTCCTCAAAACCTCTTCTTATCAAGGTAGTTGTCTTTGCTGGGTCCGTTTGATTGAATGAACGAGCTTCGGCTCCGATCTTGTTCAATCTCTTTTTTCAATTTGGTTGGTTCTTATGCGTTTGCTCGTGTGCTTGGTGGGTTAACAGTGACTGCAGTTGATTCTGGAAGTAAGGCTCTGGAGTTTCTGGGCCTGAATGAGCAGCAGCCCAGAAATGCCAACGCTACCTCTGTCTCTCCAAGCTATCTTAATCAGGTATGCTTCAGAAAAATTGCCGTCTTGTACTTAGTTGTACTTTTTTGTTCTGACTGTATTGGAATATAAATGGTCTTTCTCTTGTTCTTGCAGGAGATAGAAGTGAATTTGATCATCACAGACTATTTCATGCCAGAAATGACAGGATATGATCTCTTGAGAAAGATCAAGGTACTACGGTTTTTTCTGGTCTGGGTTAAGCTTCTTATGTTTTAAATGTTCTATTGTTGATTGGCCACACAAAACTATAGCGGTTGTGCTCGAGTTTTGCTAGATCCAGTATAAATTTCTCACCTAGTTTGGCAATACTTAATGCAGTATTACTCCAACTCCCAGCAATTAATGTGTACTTCCCTGGATCTCGAAATTCAAAAACTTTTTAACATTCTCGACGATGGTTTTTCCAAGGACACGAGAATTTGAACATGCAATGAATTTCTTCGGGTGTTGAACTTGTAGCTAATTATTTAAGTTTAACTTCTTGATGCGCAGGAATCGAATAGTTACAAGGACGTACCAGTTGTGATCATGTCGTCTGAGAATGTTCCCTCAAGAATCAGCCAGTAAGGGGACAGTATTTGCTTTTCCTTTAGTACTTCAATTATGTTCCGTGACCATATAATTTGACATGACTTGATGGCAATGCCTGATCAGATGTTTGGAAGATGGGGCTGAAGAGTTCTTTCTCAAGCCAGTTCAGCTAGCAGATGTCAACAAGCTTAGACCCCATTTGTTGAGAGGGAGATCTAAGGAACACCATCCCAACAGCGAAAAGAGGAAGGACAGGGAAGAGATCTTATCACCTGAGAGGACAAGAACAAGATATGATGTCCCTGAACTGATTTAATTTAGAACCAGACACAGCTAATGCAGGGTTCTTGTGGTGAACACTCACGGAAAGAAGAAATTCGGGGTAGTTTTGTTGAGATGTAGTCTATGTAGATACTCTTGTCTTCTCTTTGAATTATAGGTCATACAAACTTTACCAAGACAAAGAATTCTGGTTAGAGAGGATTCTCTCGAAACAGAACTTTCAGAGCGTTCTCTCTCTCTCTCTCTCTCTCTTAGGCATTTGAATCTGCTGATGCACATCAAGACTTCTTTTTGAACAACATAGAAAAACTCGAGGGACTGTACAATGTCATTTCACTGTCTTAAGAAATTTTGGGGAAATTGGCAGTTTTAAGTAATCTGAGACTCTGCACTAGACAAACCGAAACTGATTCTACGTTGACTCTTAGAATTGCATTGAGGAAGACTCAAAAGGAAAACTGAGAAATTATGGCCTCACCAAGACTAGACAACCTTCTCCCACAGGAATGTGGGTTTGCACGAATGGGGATCCATACAACGTGTTACTCAGAAAGGATGGATTCAAGAAGCACTTAATAATTTATTGAACGAATCCATGCTCTTTGAAACCCCAACAAACCAAACGTATCACTTGTTCTTAATACCAGTATTTCTCTACTCTGGACAAGAAGGAAGAAAGCTATCTCTTGAAATAAGAAATCGAGCATCATCTTCAATATATTATCGCAGAATGTCATCAACAGCTGTTGAGTAGTTATTGAGCAGTTGACCAGTCTAAACTGCTAATAAACCACAAAACAGACTTTTGATAATGCTAAAGGATGCTGCCAAGCTGGGCTAATGAAGTCAACGGACTTTTCAAACAAAAAAAGAAGAAGAAGAAGAAGTCAACGGACAAAATGAAATAGAGAAAACAGAGACATAAACTGTGGGATGATTAGTATCAGAGTTGATAACGGACGAATCTCAAAATCACGCCACCTGCTCCTATCACAACCTACATTAGCGACTTAAAAAATTTAAGTTGACTCGACCCAACCTATATACTGCAAGATTGATAATATGATCCATATTACCAAATAAGAGGGACAAGTCATCAAGGATGCGACCTTTGGAAAATTATATAAACATCTATGTTTGGCGGAGAATATCAGCCTGAGACCAGCTTTACCACTATGCCGATAATGTTTAAGATGATAAGCGGAAGCCTTAAGTATTGGGTTGCATTGATGAGACCAAGAACCTGCCCCTTCAGTGACTTGACCTTGCCTCCTGGAAATTCTTGAAAGCTCCACCCTCGTGGAGTGAGGAAACGGTCCTCATTCAATATTGCCAGTGCATTTGCAAGAAGCAAAAGGCCTTCAAGCAACGTCCACAAACCCATTCCCTGCATCAGGATATCGTATGAATCAGATGCTGAAATTGTAGGCTTGCATCGACAGAAAAATTTCATGATTATCGAGGCAAGTGGCTCCAAATCCAACCTTCCAGCATTTGCTTAACATTGTGGTGTTCCACTCTCCAGTTAAATAAGTAGTAGCTAATTAAGCGAGGGGAGGGGAACAAAACCACATTAGTCCGGAATTGCTATTACCCGCAGATACTAATACTATTACGGGGTTCAGTCCATCCATCACCATTTTGGGAAGAAGGCATTTCTCCAAGATGGTCAGCAAATTACTGTTCTTTGCATGGGCCTCTCGTTGAAAAACAAGCACAACATCACATAACTGAAATGGAAAATATCCTCGATGGGGTTGGGGCAAAACGCTAAATTTTTACTTCGCCAACCATTTTATCTCTTAAAATCCAACAAATTTCACTGACATCCCCTCGTTCACTAATAATCTGGAATGTTCAACTGCAAACGGCAGGATTTATCGAAATTTGCAAAATGCTTGCTTTTCCTTGATGAGTTCTGCGAGATGTTTTCAAACCGATGGCTTAACGAAAGCTTGTACATTAGGTTTTATGACAGCCCGCTTCTCTTCTTGATTCTCCAGACAAGAAGACAATATAGTTCTATCAAGATCACACTGAGAGACGGTACTACATCATACGAGATCAGAATAAGAAGACAATGTGACAACCAGTTTCATCAACAGACACCACAGAGTCAAGACATAGCATGCAGAAGCACTGAGCTGCGACCTAAATTATATACAATCAAAAGAAAGCCGAGTTTCGGAATTCCGCGTTGATAATGCACGAAAAGATTATGACAATCACTGTAGTTTTACGATTTGCGTTGCGATTGAGATGAAAAGGGAGGAGACTCCACCTGATTCTTGAGACCGAAAACGCGCGGAGCAAGCGAAGATCGGAATCGACGGAGCAAGATCGGATTTTTAATCCGGCGACAACACAACTGCTTTGAGTCCCTGCGGTGATCGTCGGGACAAATTTTCATCCCTTTTTTTTTTTTTTTGAGTCCCTGATAAACCTTCAACAAATTTACCCCAAACTAAGACATTTGATTTACCCTCTCGTATTTTTATTAAATTTTAATTAAGTTAAATGACACGGGACAAATTTTCACTCCCACAATTTACAATTTTTGTGATTTTTTTGTGGTATTAAATTAGTTTAGCGGAGGGTATAATTGTTTTGACCGGTTTTTTTTTTAAATTAATTTGAGGTAAATTTATCATAAATATACAAGTTTAGGGTTTCTTATGGTCGATCGGGGTAAATTTGTCATAGGTGTCACCCAGGTTTGGGGTTTTTTATGATCAAAAAAATAGTTTGGGGTAAATTTATCACATGTGTATCAATTTTGAGTTTTTCGAGTATTAATCCTTTTTTATTTTAATTATGGCGGTGCCAATTGACCCCCGATATTTCAGCTTCTACTATATCCACCCCGACATTTTGGAATCCGTTTCAATGTGCCCCTGCTTTCGAGTACGATCAAATTCTCGTCCGAACTTCAGCTGCATGCACTCACATGACTTCTGTGAAGGGCAAGGACATGAAGGAAAATTCACTAGAGTGACATTTTGCCCCCAGGCTTTTGCGATTATTACAGATTATGCCAATACTTGAAAACGTTTTGTCCAAGTAACTTTATCCTCGATTTGATGACTAAGACAAGTGCTTTGTTTTGGGACAGGGTTCCAACCGATTGTCCCTTTCGAATAACCTAGAATTTCTCAAAAATGTCCAAATAAAGAATACGCGTAGTTGGTAGATTGGTCTCTAAGAAATCCCGAAAAGATTGTTACGATAATCCTCTTTTTTAAGTAGCTTGAGTCCCCCATCCCTATCATAAGGAAAGATTCCCTATGATGGCGGGCCAAAATGCCTGATGATTTCATACGACTAGAGGCTTAGAAAGAAGTAATAGAAAGTAATAATTTAATAGAATCACTCCATTAGAGATTCTCGTGATATAAAAAAGTGAAAAATATCTTCCATGGCAAAATAGCTTGTCTGTAATTTTTGTTTCATTTGTATCGCTTGCCTACTAGTCACGAAAATTTAATTAATAAGAAATAATTATTTCCATTAGCTATTTTTCTCTTTTCGTTAGCTGCAAAATCCGAGGCCCTTGAGTGAAAACTACCCAAACCTATAAAATGAAGCAAAGATTGATAACATAGACGTAAGACCTACCTCCTGACGCCTTCAAACTTCTCAAGTTTACCTTCCAAGGTCCACATCGTTCCATAACAAATTCAGCTTCCTTTACTGGATTTTGTGACTTAGCTTAAATGTCACGTCCTCTATCCTCTATTACGCTCCCGATGGGTCTTTCGTTTAGTTTCTTTTATCTGATTAAGTCTCTGGAGGTTGTGATCCCTTCGAAACGAGTTGAATCAACCAAAAAAAAGTTGAAAAGGCACCCTTGTTCCCTCATGTACTTCCCCAGATTCTCCCCCATATATAAATACACACACGCATATAAATATCTATATGTCTGTATGTATGTATGTATATCGTGGCCAAGAAGCAAGTTTTTCAAAAGTTTCAATAAAATTTATGCATGCCATAATATGAACAATAATCTGCTTCCGAAACCGTCCATGAGAAGGCAAAAGGCTTTTTGAACATCTTGCCGAAAAAGAAACTTGGCAGCGACTCAAAAAGGTTTGACCCAGCCCATCATTTCATTCACAAATCTCTTATCAATTCTAAATTTAAACTGGACATTTGTTGTATAATTGAAAGATCCAAAGTATTAACAATTCAATAAATATTAAATTGCAAGGGCCTTGATTGTTAGGAAAAAGTACACCGTAAAATTTGTTACAAACCGATCGTAATCTGGGTTTCTTTTTAATAAAAATGACTGGTATGACCCGTTTTAGTATACTAACTACACTGCTTAAAGCGATACCATGCGCAAACAAAACTAGAATATGGCATTGAATGCATTATATAAAACAAATCAATGGTCACCAGCCTCGCGTTTACATCCCTCATCTAAAATCAAAACTCCCAAAGCCATGAAAATTCGAGATATACTTCTACTTGGACTATCAAGGGCACTGCGACAAAACATCTTCAGAATCGTCCCAACAGCTTATGGAACCAAGAACCAAGAAGATCCAACAGCGTTTTCTGATGCATTGCCACATCAAAGAGCTAGATACATGTTTTACAGAAAGGAAGGATGAAAAATAAATAATAAAGAAGAGACGCCAGAACTACAACACTAGGAGGAGGAAAAGAATTAATGAAGCCCCTTCAGAATGCAACAAACTTCAACGCATTAAATAAGTCATTGAGGTGCTTGACCATGTGGCGGAGGACCAGGAGGCGGCGGGGGAGGCATACCTGATTGATTTCCAGGCTGCAAAGAAGATAAAGGTCAACTCCCGCCGAATTAAAATACTATGCTTCTTATCATGGTGATGACTATATAGAAAATAATCAAATGCATCAAAGTCACGGAGAAAAACAATACTACTGATGACAGAATGAGATGATTATATAGCCACCCAGCCAATTGTTGACACGAAAGAGAAAAGTTTAAAAAGTTCTCACAGCAGTCACAGCTGCAGCGGCGACAACAACAACCAAGGATTTTTGCGTCATAGCCTTCTGTCTTATATCAACTGTTACTACTCAAAACGCTCAAGTACTTTAGATTAACTCCATAATAGGCATTCACTAGATTTTTTTAAGCAAGATTTTCCTGCATCACCATGATTAACAATATAAACAAGGACCTCGAATTACTTGGTCAAATAAACTCCCAGAAAGCTTACTTATTTGTTTTGAGGGTGTAATCAACACTGAAGTTCTAAACTAGCTTCTCTTATGAGATGCCCTCTAGTCCTTTCACCACTACATGGGAGTATCTGAGGTCATGCAACTGCCTCCTCAAGTTACTCTCTAAAAGGCCTCTTTTCCAATGAGGCATTAGATTTGGCCAATAAAAGAAAATACTGAAAGGCTTCCCAGCCATGAATCAAAATCCAAGAGAATACTTCGTCAACTGAATGGCAAAAACTAAACCATTTACTAATGCAGTTTGGATTACCATACCTGAAAAGGATTGAAACCTGGCATCATAGGCATTTGTCCACCTTGTGGACGGTTAAATGGACCACCTGTTGGATACATTTGGGCCCCACCTCCACTTGATGGCCCTTGCATATTTGGCAAACCACCGGGAAACCCACCAACTGGAGGAGGTCCACCACTTGAGGGTAACGATCCCGAGTGCATTGGGTTCATGCCCATATAATGGCCTTGTGGCATGGGAGGAACCATCTGATTCATTGTACCTTGCATGCCCTTCAATAAAAATATAGACACACTTGCTTACTAATGATTCTGGGAGCAAATATCTAAACCAACAATACAACTCTTGTGCAATTAGATCAAGTAAATATCCCATTTCCTGTGTATGCCATCACAATGGATGTGACAGTTTCTGAAGACAGAACAAGTAAAGACACAGGCATTGATGAATGTACCTGTGAGGGCATATTAAGTGGAGGCATCTGGGGTGGAGGTCGAGGTAAATGAGGATGAGGAAGCAAAGGTAAATGAGATGGAGGTTGTAACTGTGGCATATTTGGAGGTGGCATAGGCAAAGGAGCCATTTGCTGTGGGAATGGCTGATGTTGTTGCTGTTGCTGGATTTGCTGAGGATTTTGTTGATAAGGTTGCTGCTGACTAGCAGCAAGAAGGGAGGGATGTGGACCAGGTGGTAGAGGAGGAGCTCCTACAGGCATTGAACCTGGAAGAGGCTGCTTCTGCTCTCCTTGAGAAGAAAAATCTAAAGATGGAATTGACAGCGGCATGGCAACTCCAACACCTGGAATGGTCCCATCATTTCGAGACAAGCCCGCACCAAACGGTCCTGGAGTTGTTGGGGTTTCAGGTACAGGGAAATTGCCAGGCATGCGGCCAGCAAGAGCAGGGTTTTGTTCACCATAACCTGCTATACAGTCATCAAAGCTTAGTTTCAAGAGAATATCTAACATCGACTGCATAAAATCCTTCAGTATAAGTGATGAAGCACACATGCTAAATCATGCCTAAAAGAATTTGCATTTTCTCATTTCTATATGATAAAAGCAGCAAGTCTACTATGAATCAAGAAGTGTTCAGCTAAGTTCAATACAGTGGGTCCACAAAACAGAGCAGAAACTAACCTTGGTTGGGTCCCATGTTAAATTTATCACGAGGAGTATCACCTGGTCTATTTCTGCACCAAAACTTGGTTGTATGATCATTGCTACCACTGCAGTAAGAACAACACACATTTAGTAGTTGAAAGCAGAAGTCACAGTTACAATTAGATACTACTGAAGATATTATACAAAATACAGGTAATTTGCTGACAATATAGCACAAGATCGCAGATCACTCACTTACACCTTTTTCTAGTAAATGAAAGGAATTTAGGTTGTGCTTACTATGACTTAAAATTAGTAGATTTAGCTTACCTGTCCCCATTAAAAGAAATTACTGCTTTTTCGTAGTTTAGAGCAGAAGTCACAGTTACAATTAGATACTACTGGAGATATCATACAAATTAAAGGTAATTTGCTGACAATATAGGACAAGATAGCAGATCACCCACTTACACCTTTTTCTACTAAATGAAAGGAAGTTAGAGTGTGCTTACTATGACTTAAAATTAGTAGATTTAGCTTTCCCATCCCCATTCAAAGAAACTACTGCTTTTTCATTTTTCTAAAAAGAAAAATTAAAGAGTATGTACTTTAAAAGATTTGAGGTTTTCAATATCACACAAAGTACAGATGCTAAAAGAACAAGGAAAGGCAAAAGGCCAGAAGTATAAACCACCCAAAGTGCACCCATAAAAATAACCCAGATTTACCTGCAGAGCAAATAGCCAATAGGATGCCATGCGAGGTCCCATACACTGTTATCATGTGCGTTGGGAATTTCAATCTGAGGAGTTTCATGCCTGATAATTTTTTTCTGACAGTTAGAAGACACTACAGACAGCCAAAAAATGAAAGTAGAAAAGAAATTAAAACAAATAATGATCGTTGAAATTAGCCAAGGAACAGGACTGACTAATTAACTTATGTGTCCATGCGGTACATAGAAGAGTGGCAAAAAAGTAAATTACACATAGTTTATAGAGTGACCCCAGATCAAGTCCCACTAAATTTCTCCCTCTAACCTTGCTCTAACTATCACCTTTAGTCCGTCCAACAAAAATGTATCTTTTCCTCTTCCTGTTCAAGGTAAGTGTGCTTTAAAGGATGTGGCAAACTCCATTTTTACCTTGCTTCTGGGCATCAACTTGAGTCCATTTGTAAGTATCTTTTTCTTTCTCATTCAAGGGAAGTGTAATTTTACAGATGTAGTCTTATATCGTTCGAAGACCTTATGTTTTATATATGTGTAGAACATCGAGTATAAGTCCAGGAGCTTCATGCCCAAGTGGAAGAAAACCTCATATATCTACTAGACATTGTATCTGCTAGACATACATTCTATAAAGGATATGATTCCTCAAATGACATGAAATGACGTTCCAATTTTTCACACCTGCTTAAAAAATTTTTTAGTTTAAGCCTTCATACTTAACCTTACAGAGAGCCCCCAAGGACTTCCAGGAATGGCCAAGTCCATTACTAAATGTCGAGTCTTGTAAATAATGATATCAAAAGCTACTATTCAACCAATCGCCTTTTTCACTTCAATTATGTCTTCTGCCACGAAGTTACATTAATCTAATAGCAACGCCAGGTACACTAAGACTAGCTTACAAATTAGTTTGCAAAGTGATACGGCAAGCTGTGAAAGGTTATTTGACAAGGTGGGCCAAATGGTATTAAACCATGTATTAGACGTTTACCCGACAAGCCAATGGAAGATGGATCCATCAAAGCTCCCACTGACAAAGTACTCCTCATGGAATGGATGCCAAGCCAATGCTACAAAAATTTGAAAAGCAAATGTTTCAATGTAAGTATCAGACATAGTAATGTTGTAGAATGAGAGACATTAACTTTAGTCCAACACACTGAGAAGCTAGACTGGACCTTACTAAACTAGCTCTAACTAATACTTGTAACTATAGCAAGCAACAAAACATTTGGCCATCACTCACCAGTGACATCCTTCCGATGACCACGGAAAGATTCAAGCTCCTTCATAGCCCTGATGTCATAGAGCTGCAGTCACAAGGTAATATGCTTAGACTGCAATTGAAGGTGGACAAACCGAAAAATATATCAAAAACAATGAAAGGATAAAGCTTAATTACAATCAAGTATCTAGCCCAAGCCTGCCATACAATGACAGCCAAATTGAGAAAGTAAGCACCTTGATGATTTGATCCTTCCCGGCAGTTAACACCCAGTTTCCATTTTGGTTCCACTTAACACAAAGCACGGTATTCTTGTGGCCATGACTTCAACAGAAATGTATCACATCTCAGAAAGTATGATGATAAACTAACCATTTAAAAGTTAAAAGAAATTGACCACTCACAATGAACAAAGCTCCCTTCCTGATTTAGCATCCCATAGTTTTACAAGATTGTCCTTACCGCCTAATAAGCAACAAAAAAATGTGACGATGGTGCCCAAGGAACTTATAAATCTCAGGGAAAAGATTATGGCAAAAACTTTGTTCACCTGAAACTAACAAAGATTTGGTAGGGTGCCAATCAACGCTCTTCACATCCCAACCATGACCTGCCTGAGTTTAACCCACACATAAAAAGAAGTCTTGGTTTATTGTAAGCAAAGCTGGCATAACACATATACACACAGACAATTTATGTTTCACAGCAGAGGATTAAAGAGAAAAGTTTTCCTGCCATGTAATCTAAACAAGATGTAAGTGCCAGTACCACGGGGAAAAAAGGAAACATAGACATCTTGTCATTTCCAGGCGCAAAAAAGGGAGGAAGAGGTGACATGCGTGAAAGCTAGATATAGGGAAGTAATCCTTAAGTTCACATGAAAAATTCTCAAGCTCCATGGTTATCTGACTTTATTGTCTCAATGTTAGAGAAAAAAAGATGTCAACAACAATCTGCAGGTTTTCACCCAATGAGGCACAACCACCATCACAAAACCGACAGCCAACAATTGTTTTGGAGCCATGGCCTCCTTGGTAACAGGAGCCTCCAAAATAAGACCACTGATTAAATGAGTACACCAGGTTAGTTGATTTCCAAGGGGAGTCGAACCATTACTTGAAAGTTATTCAATTGATGGAAACACTACTACATCCTACAGGCTCAAAATTGGAATGCACTCCTTCAAACTGATTCTTCCAATAGACTGATTGCTTTCAAATTAATTCCTTTTCACAACTGAACGACGAACTTATTCAAGAAATACTGAAGATCTTAAAAAGGAATACCCAGCTTTCAGAACTAAATGCCTTGGATGTGCAAAAGTATTTAGGATGTTATGTTATGCAAAACCTATGTCGTCTTGTGCTACAGTTGCAACAATTTAAAAGATGCCACGCCATTTAATTCTGGACCTCCAATTAGTCAAACACTAAACAAACTATCAATCCCCATTAACATGATATTAGACATAACAAGACGCTTAAAATATTGATCAAGTAAATGAATATAAGCAGTAAGCTTTGTACAGCTTGAAGACACTGCCAACAGAATTCTACAATGACAATTTAAGTGAAATAGTATCTTTTTCTTCGCAAGTCAAAAAGGAACTTCGGAAATTTAGAACATCTATAACTAACAAAATGTGTAGATAAATTAGTGCAACTTCACCAAAGCTTGAACTGGAAAGAACCATGCAAATTCTCATGACTGAAGTAAAATGGAAAGGCAAAGGGAGCTCCATACAGACAATTCAGCAAGAGTAAGACAGTCATGCATTAGACAAGTGTTTGGTCACATTACCAGATAAGGAACGCTCTTCTTGGCATCGAGCAAAGTCCCAGACTTTAACGGTAGTATCGTCAGAGCAAGAACAGAATTTCAAGTCTGTCCTACAGAAGCTGTTGCAAAAGTTCAATCACAACATGCCCCATATAGCTAGGGTGCAAGCAGAAACAACAGCATTCATAAGGCTGACCTTAAGTCTCGAACTGATTCTTTATGAGCAGATTTGTTGGCCTTCACATTGTTCATGTTGTTCTGCCAATACCTGAGAGATATTCCCGGCAAACACAATTCATGAGCAATAAAAGAAAATGCTGAGATCAACACAATTGTGCATCCATGTGAGGCTCTTTTTTTTTTTGGGGGGGGATCGGAGGGCATTATAATTTAAATGTGAAAATTTGTCCTCTAAAATGGGAAATATCAAATGATATACTTTATAGATCCTCCATCATCGCCGGAAACCATCCAATTGTCATTGTGGCTCCACACCATTGACCTAATTGCTTGATCATGTGCCTAGAAATCAGACAATGCACCAAAACCTATTAAGTAAACATTCCTCCCGGTTCCTAAAAAACAAGGAATAAGGATTTGGTCACTTATAATACCTGAAGAATCATTTCGAAATTGAAGGACTGTCCATTCCAAAGTGTGAATTCACCGCTATGAGAACCTGTAATGAGACGCCGCCCCGTAGGAGTCCACTTAGAAAGACAAAGAAAAGGTCAGCAAACACTGGGATGAAAGTTTTGAGTTCGTAGCATGAAAAAGAACTTAAATGAGAAGTACTGGTCAAGTTTAACAGGAAAAGTGAAATTTCATATGCTAGGGCCAAAAAATGTATAAGCTCAAGAAGCTGGTCGATTGTCTCTTTCAAAAAGATATTGTGTTGCTGCTTTAAAGAGAAATAGCATCCCATTCTAAAAGATGGTTCCTCTCACCAAAACTCGATTGATTGAACAACGGTTCTTGTTTACGGATGTATGAACAAACTTTGCAGCAAAGCTTGTAGAAGGATTATCTGAATATGCAACAGCTGGCAACGTCTGCATGAAGGATAGGTAGATGATAAAAGATCCTCAAACAGTATCAATTCAGCACATAAAGAAAAAAGCACAGATGATGCTTACGTCAATGGCTGCAGCTGGTGTAGGCTGCAACACCGTCCTGTCTCTAGAATCCCTCTGCCACATACGAATCTGCAAAACACAATTACAGGCTTCACAACCAAACTCAAACAGACTTGCACAGCATCGCAACTAACTTACAGCTTCAGAAAATTTAAATCATTCAAAGGTAGGTCGGTAATAAATATACGACCAGCTCTTTAAAAAACAAATCTACAGGATAGAAAGAGCCAAGAAATAAAATGCATGCACTTTCCTGTGAAAACCAGAAGGTATTAATGCCACAAGGAGATGTTGAACCACCTGCATTTAATAGAGCATGCACAAGATGGTACAAAAGATACCTGCATATACCGCACTACAGTGCTAGTGTAGTCAACTGCCCTCCTTTGTGTAAGCTTTCTCATTCTTTTCGCAGCAAAGTTATCGTTATGAGCTGCATATAAAGACAGAACGACGAAAATGAGCAGGGATTCTCCTATCATTCTCCTGAGCATACAACATAATTCATAACAGTCCAAGGACCCAATAGATCGTTCCAAAGTTAACAAATATTAACCTAGCCATTTCTTCCCAAAATTTATCATTCACGGTATTGTACTTGCCTACAATGCATAGCTTGACAAAAATATCAGCGACCAATATCTCAATCTGTTTCTTAAAATAATGCAGAAGAACTTCTATATTGTCCGTGCCAGTATGAGGAAGAGGCAAGGCAACCATTTAGCCATAGGTCAAGCCCTCCAAAATTTCAAACACGCACAAGCACACACAGGCACATGCTGCCGGGCAGGTAAATTAGAAGCTTCTAATAAAAGATGTGATAAAAAATCGTGATTTCGATATTTCCTGCAAGAGGGAAGCTACGAGATGTACAGGAATGGAGAGGAAGCTGAATTGAATTTACACTTGACATTTCTAAAATGAGACGGTAGGCAAATAGTTAAGTATGCTCGGTCGTTATTTGATAAACTGCAAACACAGATTGCCAATCGGTGTATGGGAAGACTATACTATACCCAGTAAAAACGGATATCAAAAGAAAGAAATTTGAATTGTCACCAGCGGTTTTTTGCTCTGTACCACCGAGTCTCTCTACACATAAGTCATTTCATGCACTGGTATCCTAACTTAGATGCCTTCAAAAAAGCCGAGTCGCTCATCGCTGCAACCCATAGCAAGGAACCGCGCCCTAATTCGGACTTACGAGTAAAAATGCCGAAGGCATTCATAGCCAAATCCAATAAGAAACGAAAAAGCCATGAACCCTCGCCAATCCCCAGGACAAGACATATACTCGACGATACCATCCAACGCCACGAAGGTACACATGGTGCAGAAACGCTGTACCGTCGTAAGGATGAGCTTGGTGCGGAGGAGGCGGGCCCGGCTGGTGGTGCTGGTAATCCGGAGGGGCGAGGTTGGTGGAGGACGCGGAGGGCTGCCGCATCATCATCGGAGGCGGCGGCGGCGGGGGGCCCCGGTGGAACTCGCCGCCCGGCTGCTGCTGCTGGTGGTGCTGCGGCGGCTGCTGGTGGTGCTGCTGCTGGGGATCGCCGTACATCATGGTTGCGGCTGCGCGCAGCTCTCGCGGTGGGGAGAGAGAGAGAGGGTGGGCTCCGGTGTGGCGCGTGGCTAGCTCAGGTGGACCCGACGCCCGGGGGATTGGGACCGCCAAAACCCTAGTTCAGTCCTGGTTCTTGGACGCGGAGGTGAGGAAGAAGAAGAAGAGGGAAGAGCGGGAAAGGGGAAAAAAAGAGACCGAACGGGAATTGAGCCCATGAGGATGAGGCTCCCTTTTCTGGCCCGGGAAGAGAGTTTCCTCTTTTATTGGGATATCCTCCTCTTCCTTTTGACCAAAATTGGGATTTTATTCTTTCTTCTTTCTTTTGACTTAAAATGGGTTCTAATTATCATTTTTTTTAATGACCCAGGAACCCCCATACAATCGGCGAGGTAAATTTGAGTGACGCTAACGTAGAACCCACAACAACGACGTCACACTTAAGAATCCCTAATGACAACGCTAGGATTTGAACTTCTTCCCCTCGTAAAAGGGGATAGTCTAAAGTCAGATTCTAATTATCATTAGCCCCTTTATAATTGCAAAAGTGGTCATTGAGATTGCCATTTAAATCAAAATCTTAAATAATTTGAGAGAATACTAAAAGTGGTCATTAGCCCCTTTGGCTTTGATTGTTAAATAAAATCATTGAGCAAGACTTAATTATGCCTTTTTTTTTTTGGTAAAGTTGCCCAAAAAAAGTCTTTTTTTTGCCCAAGAAAAGTTTGTAATCTAAAAAAGTCAAAAATTTCAATTTTCCATTTTCATAAAAGAAAAGCGATTGGGTTCTTTCCCTTTAATTAGATCTCAAGAGTTGCAACTTTTATTAGACTTAAGTTATGAAATATGACTCACATGAGATTGAAAAAGAAATTCTTGAGATCGCTTAAGGTGCATTTGAAAATGCTAAAATTTGATACAAAAATTTTAAAATTATGTTACCAAACGCTAGAAAGCATTTTTACCATGCTTCCCAAACGCGCCACGGGTCCCCATGGTTACTCGCGTGTGCCTTTCCTCTGGAGAAATTTTCAAAAATTACGCCACTTCAAGGATCTTTAGATTATCCAAAAGGGGATTTTTGGAATTTTTCGTCCAAAAAAAAAGGATGTTTGGAATTTTCTCAAAAAAGAATCATTAATAGATTCTCATATACGTTTTTCTTTTGGTAATTTTTATTAGTTTTTGCTTTTCCAAAGAAAATCAAAGGCGCAGCCGGAGAGCGGCAGAATCAGAGAGGGAGCGCCTGAAAGAGACCGGGGGGGTCCTAGGGTTTCTCCATCTTCTTCTCAGATCCTCTGCCCCTCTTCCAATTTCGCTGCAATTCCAAAGCTTGATCTTGCGACAGCGAAAGAGATCGCTTCGGTGCGAGGAAGAGGAAGCGGAAGAGGGAGAGGAAACGATTCCAGAACGAACCACGAGTTTGAGGTCGATAGCGTTTTCGATCCCGCGGATCCGATCAGAACGCTCCCCTTCTCCTGAACCGAGAGGTAACTGCGGAATTCGCCGCTGCAACTCTTAAGCTCTTTCCGGCTGAATTCTCGCCTCTGCGGATGAGCCTTCGGGTCTTGTTTTTAGCGCCTAATGCCAGTGTGTCAGTTTCGTGTATGCTGTTTGATCGGTCCTTGTATGTATCGCATCTTTCGGGTCGGGGTATTCGTAATTGTTCGAGAAGGGAAAACTCGATTTCGCTCTGCCTCTGCTATGGGGAGAGTTCCGCAAGTCCCGCGTAAGATTCTAGTGCAAATGGAATAACTCTCTCGATCGGCAAATGGCTACACTGAGTTCTAATCGTTAGGTTGGATCTGGGGATGGCTTTTTTAGTTTGAGCTATTTGTTTATGTCTTTGTGTATTAAAAGATCACTTTTGGGTCGATTCTAGGTAGAGGGCAAATTTATTAAAAGAGGAAGAAGAGGTTGGAGCGTATGTGGCTATCGCCGAGGATGAGCAAACTGCTCATGGTTTTCAAGTTTTAAGTTCCTTATCCAACTTGCGATTCTCGAATAGGATAGAAGGGAAACTGATTTAGAAGCATTTATCATTCCCCTTGTTCTCCTTAAGGAGTCCTCCATCTCTTTTGGGTGCTTTGATTTTTAATCGGTGTTGATCACTTTTTATTGTGTCGACTGCAGTGAAGTGTAGATGATCAGGAAATCTTTGTTCGTTGCTATGAAAATGGATGGTATTGTTGTGGAGGACATATTTGCCATTCTCACTGTCTTTCATCCCATCCTGTTTGTGAATACATTTCGACTGATGTAAGAGAGAGTGCTTCTTTGAAAGAATGAGCATAGATGGGAGTTGTTTGGATGTGTGAGCTGATGGGAAGACTATTATTCATATGCTCTAACTTTTTTAGTTGGACTCCATGAGCTTCCTTGATTATTAAACACAGAGTGCTACCTAAATTATATAGGGATTCATAATAAAGCAGTATCTGCTCTGCACTTGCCATCCTCGAAATTAAAGTATAAAGACTAGATATCTTGTCGGGTCGTTAACACAACATTGATGCTGTTAGTCTGTTGAACAAGTAATGAAGTTCTTTAAGAAGATCCCATCGATGATGTTTAAGGAATGAATAATCAGGGCATGGCTGTGCTTGTCTATGTTTCTGGTGATTTTGTTGGATGATGTCTATCTGTACTTTGAAGAATAGAGTCCTGCAGATGGATGGCTTTGCTCATGATATTGGCTGACAGTTCATTTGTAATGATGGCTGCTGATGACTACCTAAGTTTTACAGACGACCTTTCTGTTACTGTGTATGTCATCCTTAGGTTATCTAACAAACAGGAGATAAGAAAACAGAAGTACATGGAATGTATATGGCAGAATCAATGCATTTCTTTGTTGGATTTTGGTGTTGCTTCCCACATGCTGTGCATATGCCGTTCTTTCTCTGTTTTCTGCCCCACATGGTCATTTTATGGATGACCCTGTTGACTTTCCATACCTGAGCAGGATCCAACTCAGCATAGAAGATCTCGCAGGACATGGCTGCTTCTGCAAAAACTCTTGCCCTTGGAAATTGCTCCTTAAACGGAGAATGGACTGTTGTTGAACGTCGGCGTGGCAAACAAAGAAGATATGTCCCCAGGATCAAACTGCCAGAAGTAAGAGAAGCATGGACTCCAGCAGATGCCAACGTAGATACTGAAAGAGTATCCAAATTGTTGCAGGTGCTGGAGACATGTATGAAGAGGATGGAAAACTCTCAGTTCTACCAGTGTTTTGTGGAACAAATTGAAAATTCAGAAACTTTTAATTGCTTTCGCCGGGTTTTGGGCTCTGAATCAAAGATGCAGGTGGTTGTTTATGGTATCGGCAGCATTGACTCGTATGAAACCCCAAGGTTGCAGCTGAGCCTCTTATTATTGATGAAGAGAAAGTTCAGTTGGATAGGAGGCGTAGAAGTTTTTGATCCCATACTTTCTGCAACAGAATCTCGAGTGTTACAAGCTCTCGGTTGCTCTGTCCTCTCAGTTAATGAGCAAGGTCGTCGCTGTGCTCTAAAGCCCACACTTTTTTAC
Source organism: Eucalyptus erythrocorys (assembly GCA_014182555.1). Lineage (NCBI taxonomy): Eukaryota > Viridiplantae > Streptophyta > Magnoliopsida > Myrtales > Myrtaceae > Eucalyptus > Eucalyptus erythrocorys. The sequence goes on from CM024603.1 coordinate 44,166,456, forward strand.
ATGCCTCATTGCGAGGCCGAGTTATACGACAATCTTCTGCATGCCAATCAGGAGGCAGCCACGCTGAAGAATGTAGTACTGTTTGGAAATAGCTTCGAAACGTATGAGGAGTACGCATCTGCGATTAGAAATTCTTCCATAGTCCATTCTGCAGGGCATATATTGGCTCTTAGGAAATTCACAAGTGAATACAAAATCCAGATTGTGTCCGATGATTCTTTTAAAGCCTTCCATGATTCAAGTTGGCATTTTTTCCACCAATGCGCGTGACGCATAGGTGCTATTTGTGTAAACCCGATCAATATTGTTGATCTGCATTGTGAAAAACTGTGAGCTGGTAGAAACAGAATGGCTTTGGCATTAAGTTATTGTGGGAATTCATCTGCGTATGGAATGGACTTCAGCGATTTATCCCAAAAAAGGGCAATGTGACTCTCAATTATGAGATAAGTCGTCATTTATCTTTACCCTAATTCCCATATACTGCCTAAAGAGCAATAGCAATTTGAATCAATCAGTCTTGATTTTCATTTTTATCTTTTTTACTTGGTGGCCAAAATTTCCCTGATAAAGGAATTCGATTGTATGAATCACATAAGTTAGCCGACTTGCACAAATTAAGAGTTCAAGACACACGTAATGGAAGCAACAAAATTGAAGGTCATACTATATATATTACCTCTAACCCTAGAGACGATCTATTATAGTATGATATTCCATTCTATCACGATGTCCATTATTATCAAGGAAATTCAAGCCAGATCACAATGTGCCCCACGTAAACAATCTCTATCCAATCACTCGCATCCATCTTTAGCGCACGGCGACCGGATCCACTGACGAGGTTCCGAGCTCTTCATGCACAAGAATCGGCCATCATCTCGAAAAGATTCTTCCTAGAAAAAGGAAATCGGGGCGCGTGCGTGTGCGTGCGTAGGCCATAGGCATTGGCTTATCTCTTGAAACTTTTTAGTTCCACGGTTAGCCTACACGGGCCTCGGATGAACTGGTCCCCCCTGTCCGTTCGGCTTCGGATCCCGTTCGCGACTAAAAAAGAAAAGTCCAAAGACCCGTCACGGATAACGACGAGTCGTCGGTCGCGCTCGACATCATCATCGGATTCAAAACAAATAGCTTTCCCCAACCGCGTCGGCCCGCCCCCACGCCTCCCAAAATCGATGGGAAATCCTTAAAAATCATCTTCTTTTCATCCTCTCTCTCTCTGCCTTTGTCCCTACGCCTCCCGAAGCCGCTCCTCCACAACTTTTTTCCTTCGCTTCCTTCATCTCGCTTCTCCGCCATTTTACTTCGATCCCACGTCAAGCCCCCTCCCACCACCGCGAGGTGAACTGTCAAAACGAATCGTCGTCCGTCAGGCTCTCGATTTTGCCCAAAAAGCTGCCGCTTTTCCGCGACCTTCCGATGGCGAATCGCGATGCCGATTTCGATTTCTCCGCCGCCAAGCAGCGGCGGCCGTCGCTGTTCAACCGGTCGTTCACCATGCACGCGGAGCCCGCGGAGAAGCCCTCCTCCGCGCAAAAGCCCTCTTTGGAGCGGGCTGGCTCGGTCAAGAGCATCTACAGCTCGATCGAATCGTTCATGCCCTCCGGCGATTCCATCAAGGGCAAGGTCCGGAGGCTCCGCAGCTTGTTCGAATCCGCCAAGCCCTCGTCTCGGGGCGTCGATGAGACCCAAACCGCAGCTCCCGCCCCTTCTTCGAAGCTGAAGCCCGCGAAGTCGGTCGATCCCGGAAATGATCAGGGCTGCTCGTTTAGGTTGCCGGGCACGGAGGATAGGATCGTGGTTTATTTCACCAGTTTGCGTGGGGTTCGGAGGACGTTCGAGGATTGTTACGCGGTGCGGATGATATTGAGGGGATTCAGGGTTTGGGTCGACGAGAGGGATGTGTCGATGGACTCGGCGTACAGGAAGGAGCTGCAGAGTGTGTTGGGGGAGAAAAATGTTAGCTTGCCGCAGGTCTTCGTTGGAGGCAAGTATGTGGGCGGAGCGGATGTGATCAAGCATCTTTTTGAAGTTGGCGAATTGGCAAAAGTTCTCGAGCGGTTTCCGAAACGTGCGCCTGGGTTCGTGTGCGATTGTTGCGGGGATGCGAGGTTTGTCCCGTGCACGAATTGCAGCGGAAGTAGGAAGATGTTTGATGAAGATGAAGGGGCATTAAAGAGGTGTTTGGAGTGCAATGAGAATGGGTTGATTCGATGCCCTGATTGCTGTTCTTGAACAGTCAAAAATAAAGTTCCCGTACTGTTTTCTGCAAATATTCGATGCTCATTTGCTGATTTCTCCTTTAGGACTGTCTGCTGTTGAGTCGGTCGAAAGGTGGATATGTCTTTGGATTTGGGATGCGAATCCACATAGGGTTCATGTTGGGTGTTCTTTGTTGACTAATATTAGTTGGGATTGATGTTCATCATCTCTCTGAACAGGCTCAAGGGGGATTGTACTTACTACTTATATAGTGAAGACGACAACTGTCTTCTTCATCAGATTGTAAATATGTAGTCCATAACATGGACAAGGATGCAAATATTGTCACGGATGGATTGTAGAGAAAAGAGGTTTATTGATCCTCAAATTCTCAATGATTGATTGCCAGGAAGGGCAATTCCTGGTACCCTTTTTTTTTTTTTTTTGGGGGGGTGGGTTGTGAATCTCATGTATTTAAGGTCTTTAATTAAAAGTGGTTTCCACTTTCGTCTACTGCTTTATGTTTCTCTGGACAATTGAATTGTATGAAGAGGTATCATGAGACGTAGGAGTTATTTTCATGAGAATTCAACAGGAAAATGGGATGCAGTCTGTTGCAATTAGTAGGATCCTTACACAAGGTGATGCTTAACTTTTTAAATCATGAGTGACCTGATTCTTTCTGTTGATTTGCTCTGGTAAGGACTTGCGGAGATAATATGGGAGCATTTCTGTTGAAACTCAGAACCAGATATGGCTTTCTATTACCTAGGCCTTTCTGCCTCATTTTTAATTTCTCCATGCATCCGATTCTGGGGGATTGTTGCGCTTGTCAAAAACCCTCATTTTGAAGAATAGATGGAATGTTGCTCTTAATGAAAGCCCTGTTTTGGACCAAGTGATCCACTTGAACTGAAATGCTGAAAGCTCATATCAAGCTTCTTCTTATCAAAAGTTGTTGGCACTATTATCATACATCTTTAGGGCTATCCTTGCCTACAGCAATAGATTTGCATGTCGTGCACAATTTACTCTCTCGAACATTTTTGTTTTTTTGGTCGAAACTTTCTTGAACATTTTATTGAGCAGTAGTAGTACGTTGATGTTTTTGTATGCCCCGAGGCTTTCTTTAAGAACTTGTGAGTTCATGTGACGTTAGATGAAATCTTTCTAAAGAAGGAATATTTTTTTTTTTTCATTCAAGACTATACTCTTTGACTACCATTTGTGAATTGTTCTTCCAGATGAGGACTCTGATAGTTATAGTGTACTGAAGAAACTGTTGATTAAGATGAGAGCTTGATATCCACTATGGAGGTTTTGGCCCTTACTACAGTTGTGCAGTGCTTTTATCTTGGCTCCACGAGGAATTAGCAGAAAATGGATTGGGTCTAGGGGATCCGAAAAAGTGTATGGTCGTGATGTTGGATTGGAATGCCGTGGTATCCAAGATCTTTACAAATTATATACCGAAAACATGGGGTAACCGGCAGCTGTTCTCTTAGTAATAATGCAGAGATTATCCTTTGACATGTACTTGTGTTCCATGGTTGTCATCATTCCTCTCGATGGTTTTGATGAGACTTGGGTGTGGAAGTACATGACAAGGTCATCATCTTTCATTTGCTTGTGCGGCATCCCTGTCTGTTCAAACTTCTGCGCTTTGCTGCTGATCTCTCTAATGATGAAAGTTGGCTTCTGCTTAGAGGTGTGCAATCAAACATGGGCGAACCTCCAGTTTCGTCACGCGGCCCAACGTAGCGTCACGTGAAAAACTCAAATATTGTTGCAGAAATTATGTATAAAAAATACTGTCAGCAGGCCACGGACGGGGGGGAATTCCGAGTACCTATTATTCTGATATATATAAAAACAAGCGGATGATAATGTGACAAACATCACGTCGCACGAGTTAAGCCAAGAAGTTATGAAACATCTTAAATTCAACGGATTCCTAAAGCAATCGGCAAAAAAACCCTAGCGCCAAGACCCAGAAAAAGAAACAAAGAAACACAAAAAAAGAAAAGAAAAGAAAAGGCCGAAGAACATCGTCAGATGTTCAGTCCACTCTTCCCAACGCCACTCCATCTCTCTCCTCCGCGCACGTTCCCCACGCCACTTTCTCTCTCCTCCCTCCCCCTCTCCCCCCACCACCGCCACCACCTCCGCCACTACAAAAGCGCTCCCGCTCCACCACCAAGACGCCCTCGCCCTCGCACTCGCCGCCGCGAAGCAGCACGACAGCCCCTCCAACCCGAGCCCTCCGACGAGCCCTTCCCCGCCCCCGCCGCCGACGATGGAGTCGCTGATCCTCCGGCTCCATGAGATCTCCGCCGTCAAGTTCGGCAGCTTCAAGCTCAAGTCCGGCATCTCGTCCCCCATCTACATCGACCTCCGCCTCATCGTCTCGTACCCGGAGCTCCTCCGCGACATCTCCCAGGCGCTCATCTCCTCCGTCGCCTCCGCCGGCTTCGACATCGTCTGCGGCGTCCCCTACACCGCGCTGCCCATAGCGACGTGCGTCTCGGTCTATAATAACATCCCGATGGTCATGCGTCGCAAGGAGATCAAGGACTATGGTACTTCCAAAGCGATTGAAGGTAACTGCGTTGCTTGCGTCCACATAAAGAACGTGGATTTTTAATTTTTCCTTTCCTACTTGAGGATGATGATCATTGATTTTACAATGCCGTCAGTAGAGGATGTCGTCTTCTTGCCTAGCTGTTTGGTAAGCTTGGATTTTTACATCATATTATGTTGATGTCTCATTCTGTGTTTGTTCAGGTGAATTCAAGAAGGATCAAGTGTGCTTGATCATCGAGGATTTGGTGACGAGCGGCGCGTCGGTGCTGGAAACGGCTGCCCCGCTGCGCGCCGTGGGGTTGAAGGTGACCGACGCCGTGGTGCTGATCGATAGAGAGCAAGGAGGGCGAGAGAATCTGGAGCAGAATGGGATCAAGCTGCACGCGATGATAAAACTGACCGATATGGTGAGGATCTTGAAGGAGAAGGGGAAGCTAGGGGATGATGTGGAGGCCACCGTGCTGAAGTTTCTGGAGGAGAACAAGAGGGTGGCTGTGCCGGCGAAGGAAGTGAAGGAGAAAGCTAGGTTTTTGGGGTATGGGGAGAGGGCAAAGTTGTCAAAGAACCCAGCTGGGAAGAGGCTGTTTGAGGTGATGGTGGAAAAGGAAAGTAATTTATGCGTCGCCGCTGATGTCGGGACGGCAGCTGAGTTGCTAGATATTGCTGAGAAGGTCTGAGCTTGATACTCCTTCTCTTATTTCTTGATATTTGCAGATTAATTTAATGAAGCGTGCGGAGAATCGTTTTCTATAAGTGAGAAGTCTGGATTAAGATGTATAAACTAAGGACGTCATCAATTTTGTTTTGAGTTGCAAGCGCTGCTTAGACTTGGCATTTGCTTCTGTTCTTTAAATTTTCTCAGACCAAAATACGCGTCACTACATTATTGTAACAACTGGTGCCATCATTTTTATCATTGTTCTGTCCGCCTGGGTTAAAGTTCTGGCAGTACCTATTATTTTGGTTTTTTTTTCTTTTCTTTCTTTTTTTTTTTTTGGTGGTGGGGGAGAGGGTGGCCGCTCGGAGTTTTACTAATACCGTGGAATAGTGGACATATTGTATTGAATTCCCATGAACTGCCTTATGCATCTGCTATCCTGTGACATGATTTAAGAACTTACAGTCTCTGAACAGGAGTTATGTTCATCGTTCAGCAGTATCATTCCATGGACTGGCATTGCTGTTTATAATTCCTTTTCTGATGTCTAATGACATATTCCATTCGGTGAAAATGTCTCAGATTTAGTAGTCCCCCATGTTCACATCTTTTGTCTGGACTTTTTTCAGGTTGGGCCAGAAATATGTTTATTGAAAACCCATGTAGACATATTACCCGATTTCACCCCGGATTTTGGTTCCAGACTGCGCATGGTATGTGCCAATTCCATAACTCTGCTATTTTGATGCCATTATTGGATTCTTCTTTTGTCTTTCTCTGATATAGGTAAGCGTTTTCTTAGATTTGTCTATCATGTATAACACAAGTAGTGTGACATATTACTCTCTCTTTTACGATAACTTTTAAGAGCCATGTGCTCAGAAAATCTTGGCAAACCTCGTGCATATGCAGATCCGTTAGTTTTATAAATCTCAAGTTCCTCCTAATTTTAAACCATCAAAGGCTGTGAATTTCTTCTGATAGTACTGAATGGCATAACAGATTGCAGAGAAGTACAACTTTTTGATATTTGAGGATCGCAAATTTGCTGATATTGGTAATACAGTTACAATGCAGTATGAAGGGTATGACTTACTCTACAGTAGTTGTTTCCTCTTTGTCTATTTTGTTCTATAGACTGAACTCTATAATGTTGCATTTGTAGTGGTATATTCCGAATAGCAGATTGGGCTGATATAACTAATGCTCACATTATCTCCGGTCCTGGAATTGTTCAGGGACTGAAGCTAAAGGTTTGTTCTGTAAAAGGACTGCTTTTAGTAAACCTTTTGAAATAAATCTTCTTTTTTACCATATTGATCATTATGATGATCCTTGAACAATTCAGGGTTTGCCTCGAGGCAGAGGCCTATTGCTTCTTGCTGAAATGAGCTCAGCTGGTAACCTAGCCACAGGGGATTACACTGCAACGGCTGTAAAAATTGCAGAGGAACATTCTGACTTTGTTATGGGGTTCATCTCAGTTAATCCAGCATCTTGGCCAGGGGCACCTGTGAATCCAGCATTTATCCAGGCTACCCCTGGTGTTCAATTGGTAACTGGTGGTGACAACCTTGGGCAACAATACAACACTCCACATTCTGTAAGTCTACTCATTTGTCTTCAAATGTTGAAATCAATTTGCCACTTTTAGCGGCCATTAAATTTTCAGCTTCACCAATATGGGTGCATTGTATGTTAGTATTACTAGGTAGGCGTGCGCAATTTTCTCAAAATGATCTTTGGGGTGCTGAACTGGCATTTGACTTTTTGAGAGGAAGAAACTATTTTCTCTAATAAAATCAAGAGACGGGTGTTAGTTTGGGACCTTCTCTAAAACATCTCTCTATTGTCCATGTAAATTTTCCTCATCTATGCATATAATGTCTCCAGTATTGGCCATAACTTGTTACCTATATTGTTGGTAGAAAATTATTCAGTAGTAAGAATAGCTGGCCATGATGGCAAAGACGGTTACAAGAGTAAAGTGGCTGTCCCATGGAATGTGTTATATAAGGTCCATTTCATATGATCAGACACTACTGAATTGCAGTGGAACTGTATTGAGTCTTGTCTGACTTAGGCTCGAGATAATTAGTACGAGAATGTCTCGCTTTAACTTGGCATTCTCTCTGTCTATGCTATTCTTATTCGGAATGGTTGCTTGCAGACAAAGTTCTAGCGTGTCAAACTTGAGCTGCGTATTATGTATTCTTTTGTCGGCTGAGACTGACTCCTTGCGATTGAAAATGTACTTCCAGGTGATCCATGACAGAGGCAGCGATATCATCATAGTTGGGCGCGGAATCATAAAGGCTCTGAATCCGGCAGAGGCAGCCCGGGAGTACCGCCTTCAAGGATGGAATGCATACGTGGGTAGGTGTTCATAAGACTGGAAGGTTCCCAAAAGGATGAGCCAAGTTCTGGTCCGAGTCGAAGTCTTATCCCTTCCGGTGCTATAAGTTGGCGGCTTCTTAAGCATGTTCAGCTGATTTATCATGCGCTCTTTCATTTTGCTTTCTTCTCTCTTTTTTATTTTCTCTTTTCAGATAAAGCACCCAGATCTTCTAATGGGGGAGCCCCTTGTGCTGCTATCGACACCGTCTCGAAGTCGATAATGAAATCATGGGGATTGTGGACACATTTTAATATTGTATCTTATAATGAAATTGAATATTTCGCTAATCTCTCTCATTTTGACATTTTACATGATGGATAATAGATTGAGCCCCATTGATAATTATCGGAAACCATACAAATTTAAAGGGAGGATTTCTTCTTCAAAAATAGGAAGCAAATTAAGTTACATCAAGCACAGAACTTCGAAATTAGATTAGAACTTATCGAAATAATACCTAGAATATACGATGCATTGAATCAGATGTAAGTTAAAAGCATAAAGCTATAAGATATATCGCAGCAAAGATTTCTAACTCAAAAGAAAATTATCGCCAAAACAAAAGGCAGAGTTCAAAACTAAAGGCCGAAGTGAATAAGTTTCTTTCTAAAAAATGACACGTTACGGACCAAGAAATGCTCACTTTTCATAAATGTTGGTAAATCTGTTATTGCAATGGTAACATAATCTAGCCAGTGACCGTACTTTTTCAAACATTTTCTTTGAAACTTTCATTTGTTTTCCCCGTTTAGTAACGTCCTAGTCATAAAGAGAGATCGTGGATTTTTCAATTGTTAATCTCCATAAATGATGGTGGCCTTTCCAATGGGGTAAATTTTCATAGGCGGTGGTATTGTCTGTGTTGATAATTTATCAATGTGTTAATACGTCCGCGTCAGTTTCTTTCTATAGTTTCCTTTTTGAACATTCAATTGATCATTTCGTGACTGAGAAGCGATGATAAATGTTTGAAGATTTTGGTCATTTCCGTATAATATTTCAAAAATGACGGCAACATATTATTAGGAATGATAAACTTTGAAATATGTTGATAATATCATGTTAGTTTATCTCGATGAACTCTATATCTTATCTTTGGAAACTTTGTGAATGTGCGATAGATCATGGACTTTTCATTCATCATTGACCATCTTGCTAAGTGATGTTAATTTTGTCAAATATGTGGGTACCTTTTTCATGAGTGATTTTTTTGTTTGTTATTAATGGTGATGATTTTTAACACGTTTTAGTAATTACTTTTTAGATGAATAACTTCCTAAACACGTTGATAAATTGTGATTTTTCATTTAAGGTGGATAGATTTTCCCTAGAAAATTCTAGTAGTTTTTTCTTGAATGTTTTGATAAATCGTGATTTTTCATTCAAGGTCAATAGATTTTTCCTATAAAATTCTAATAATTTTTCCCCGAATGTTTTGATAACTTTTCATAGGTGATAGTAAAGGTGCGTCTGAAAACAATTATGTTTTGAAAAACAATTTTTTATGAGAAATAGTTTTTGTTGTTTCTTTTTAGGAAACAATTTCGAATATAAAAATGCGTTTGATAAGTGTAACAAATTTTTATTCCCGAGATAGAAATACGTTTGGTAAAATTGTATAATTTTATTGTTTCTTTTAATTTTTAGTATTTTATTATATTTTTCCTTTTTTCATCTCTTTTTTTTTTCCCTTCTTCCTCCTTTGTGGCCAGTTGCTGGCAACCATTGAGTGAGGTCCGCCGAGCTTGCTGGAGCCTCGCCAGGCTAGGGTGAGAGTCGGCGAGCTCACCGTGCCACCGTAAGGCTTGACCTTACCTAGGTGATGCGAGGTCGGCCTTGCCCGGCCTAATGAGGCTTGGGCCGACGAACCTCACCATGGGTTGACGTCTCCGGCGTCAACGATACTCCGGCAAGGTCACCGGTCCTCATCTAGCCGGCGTCAACTATGGCCAACGTCGGCGACTGGCCAGAAGGAAGAAGAAGATAAAGAAAAGAAAGAGATAAAAAAAAAAAAAAAAAGACAAGAAAAAGAAGAGAGAAAAATTGATTCTAAAAATTATTTATGAGAACAAAAAGTTACTTTTTTTTTTTTTAATTTCTTATTTTCGTTTAAAATATATTTTCAAAAATAAAAAAATATTTATTTCCGAAAACAAAAATTTTATCAAATACATTTTTATTCTTTTTTTTTTTTGGAACAAAAGAATAGAAATTTTCATTCTGCGAAACAAAAATGCAATTTACCAAACAAGCCCTAATTTTCCCAAGTGTTCATTTTTTCCAAATGGACAAAACATTTCACAACGAGCCGGCAATTTTTTTTCCAAAAAAAGTTAAAACCGAATACAAAAATTTAACATTATAAATCTACGTAAAGAGACTACAAAATGAAACTATTATCCAAATACTAGTCGGTTTCAAATCAGCAACGTTAACCTGTTAAGAAGCCGACATATCTGCTTGAAGGTAACATTATAGAACTTTTCTAGATATCTTTCACAGGTTGTCGAATTCCGAGGAAATACGAAATCAATTCCTTATTAGACAAGTCTGATAAGGCGAATATAGACAAGTTGACCGAGTGAATGAAAAAGATATCTTTGGACCGCCGTATGAGAAAGGCCTGCCGCGACAAACATGGAACATCTGGAGGCAAGTGGACACGAAAAGGAAGAGAATGAAGACAATACAACACGTTCTCATTCTTCTGCTTGGGATATACGACATTTTGCTGTCTTCCCATTCATGTATTCGATGCATAGTTCAAGCAAAGAGACATTGCCCCCCCTAAAATTCCCAAAAAATACATGCCCGAGAAGACGTGGTGATCACTACGCGGATGAACTATTCTGATTTTTAAGAGCAGGATAATCTAAAGGAGCATGAGACAGAAGTACCCCGTTGTCACTGTTCTTTCCAGATCCTACCCGTCACCCTAAGCTTCAGTTCCTTCCGGTCGCCACCAGAGAAGAAGAGAGCCATGTTGCGTTGGATGATGAGACCGTCGAAACTATCGCGGACCTTGCGGTGGCTGTCCCTTATGCTCCGAGGCACGCCTTGCCAGATCATCTTTCTCCCGTTCCCACCAACCTCAAGGCTGTAACTGTAGTTTTTCGCCTCGTTGTCGTCACCCATAAACCGCAGGAATGCTATGTAGACTGGCGCCATTCCAAGCTGAAAGGCCTCGAAGTGCAGGCAAAAATACTGACCAAAGCAACTAAAAACCTGGAGATCAACCGAAACTTGATTACTATTGTGCCCTTTTAAAAAATTACAACAATAACACAACTTGCGACTGTAGTCTCCCATGGGTAACACAGACTTGGGCCAGCTTCTTTGATGGGTCACTTGGCATTTTTAGAACAATCATTGAACATTTGATTCACCGACACAAGTAATTGGATACTTAGAAGGAAGCTCCAACAATGACTTAATTGGATACTTCTTCAAGTCATAAAGCCCCCTTTAAGCTTCCAACTTTACAAACTTACATCAGCTAACAGCTAATCTGTCTTTACTTGGGCTTCCAGCTTTCAGCCAATACAAAAGACTAAGAGACAAACCACATCTAAATTTAGAAGGAAGGAAGAACAGAACAAACATAAACAGCACTGATCGGAAAACGAAATGATCTGATGCCTGAGATATATCAACTCAACAACTTAGACCTTTCTTTCACAGAACTTCTTATCAAGAAAATAACAGATTTAATCCAAATTTCACACAATTTTGCATTCATGGGTATATAAACTTAAACAATTCTGATGAGCAGATGGTTACTTTTGACAGTTTAACAAATTAAATAACTACCGGATAACTACAAAGAGCCCAACATATGCCTTGGATAACTGAATCAAGGAAAGAGGGAAAAGAGTACCGTTAACATCCACGTGGCATTCTCGACCTCATGAGGATTTGATTTGACGTATCGGTGATTAAAGGTACTGCCATTATGCATGTCAACTTTGTGATCATCTTTGAGATGGGCTACCAGACAAGGAATGTCACCGATGACTGTGCATTCTGATCCAGCATAGGGGCAACTATAGGGTCTAAAGGCACATTGTGATTCATGCTTCAGCTTGCTGTAGTACGGGTATATGCCTATACACCCAAAACTCTGATATTTACATGGAAGTTCAAGAGAGGCAGCCACCTTCTCCAATGCAAGGCATCTGATGTTCCCGAGTTCGTGCCTGCAAGTAGGACATCTGTTGTGCACCCTTGGCTTGCAACCAGAACACAGTGTGTGGCCATTCGAACACTGATGCAAAGAGAATCCCAAAAATCAACTTTTGAGTCATTATTACCAAATAAACCATAGGGATGCAAATATCACCTCTGCAGGTGTCTATCGTCGAGAAGTTGCACTAATGTGTAATAAATAGGTGACTTTGACCAAAAGAGGTTAAAAGAAACACGTTCCATGGTGTTCGTGTGCTTTAAAGGAAGAATCGATAAATCGAAATAAAGGAAAATTGATTTAAGTGTTAAATGCAAGATTAGAAATCCAAACCTGATGGATAGGAGGGTACATTGCATTTAAGCACACAGGGCACTCTAATAGCTCTCGAACACTGCTAGAGACAGTTACATTAGGTTTGAGAGCATTTTGCGTTGGATCATTCACACTTTCACCGATGTCTGTCGTGTCTTCACTTTGAGGAGGATCAATAACCTCAGGTTTGTTTCGGATCTCATCAAAGAATGAATTTGCAGAAGTCATTTCGCTCAAAGAGACTTCCTAGCCTATGAAACTACAAATGAAAAAAAGAAAAAACACATGTATTATTAATTAAATACAAAAGAAGCAAGACTCTGGAAACAAAGACAACTTAAACAGGTGAATCTGGCATGATAAACGTGATTGCATGAGAATTCATCATGGACAGTGAGAATACCGACCACTTTTTCCTCAAGAAACAAAGAAGGGGCAGAATAAGGGCAACTTAGAAACCAGATGTCTGTGCATTTATCCTAACAGGAATACGACAGACAATACGGTCAGAAGATTTAAAAGGCTCTATTTTTCAAAGTATGAACTCTCAATGGCATCATCACGGGTCAGATAGGAAAAAACAACCTGTCCAATCGAAATTCCAACCACTTAGAATTGTCTTTCTGAAAATCCAGATTTGCATTATCCCCAAGTCAAGCCAGCTTCAATAAAGCTAAAACTAAAATGTTATTTTCTCCACAATGCTGAAGCATGCAGCGTGAGGAAACATTTAAAAGTTGAATGAACAGTGAGAAAAACCCCTTGGAACTTTTTTTTTTGTTTTTTTTTTCGTTTCTCTTTCTTGCTTTTTGGCCTTTGCCTTTTTCATTATTGATCATAATTATACCTCGCACAGACATCACAAGAACTGCAGCATCCCAACTTCTCTCCATGTACCATGCAAGGTGAGTTCTATAACAGACTTGTCAAAAAAAATTCTCAAATCACTTATCCTGAATATTTCGTCATCGTATTCTACACATGATACTTGCATAGGTAAAGAAGATGCATTACCTGATTATAAAAGCAATTTGCCTTCAGCTTGAAAAAATTCGAACCCTGATTCCGCAGAGTTCACAAAAAGTCCACGACTCTGCCCTCGGCAAGCCTCCACAACGACTGAAATGATCAAAACAAGAAACCAGGTCAGCCAGTAGTTAAGATTATTGGGGAATCACTGATCGAGACAGATCAAACCTTCAATCCCCAGAAGGAAGGGATCGAAAGAAAAATTTACGGACCCCCAACCCAAAGTAGATCTGTAAAGTTCCCAAATCATGAACCGGAAAGATCGAAACTTTTGCCCGTTGGGAGGCCGAGGAACACGAAAATCGAGAGATAAAAGATCGAACTTGACGACGGATGCCCATGCAAAGAAATGAAGCGGAAATGGAACAGAGGCGGGCACTCACCAGGAATTGCGGAAAGATCAGGAGGGTCGATTTCAAAAACCCCACTTTGACGAAGCGGGGGGGACGGTACAGAGAACCGACCGAACCCAGATGACGAGGGAGGGATTCGAGGGCGTCTAGAGAGTAGATGGGAAGATAGATAGAGGTAATAAATGAAGGGGGAAAGAAAATGAATAATATAAGGCGAGAAAGACACGAAGTGCGCGTATAATTTCAAATTAAAGCCGCTCGAGACAGGGGCAGATGGAAGAGAGAGAAAGAGACAGAGAGAGACAGAGAAGAGGGGGAGGAGAGAGAGGGGAGCGTCGACAGGGGGCGAGGAGAGAGAAAGTTCTCGAGAAAATACAAAAAGGAAAACAGTGAAACGTGTAGGCCCCGCTTCCCCCCGGCTCGTTTCTCTCCCTTTCTCTTTCTCGCTCCGCTGCTCGTCTGCGTCTCTTCCGCTTTTGGCTCTCTGATTTTCAAAAAACCTCCTCGTATTTCCTGTTCTTTCTCTTGTCTCCTTCCCCGACACAGCACACGGGGGCACGCATTGATAGGTGATGATCAGTCCTGTGTGATACGCGCACCTCTCATGCGCCCATCTGGATCCCAGCAAGCCTTCCCGATTTCCCCCGTTCCCATTGGAAAGAGTACACGCGAAATCCAACTTTCTGTCTTTTTAAACTGTTCATTTTCTCGGGTACGTGCTTGGTTTGTGAAACTAGAAAGTTTTTCGGGAATTAAAAAAATTGAAATTTGAAAGAAGATGGTTGATTTTGTCGTTCCCGAGTTCAAGAAATATGCCAGAAAGATCGGAAAAATGCCTCCTTTTCGTCTTTTCTCTCTGTTTTGTTCTTTTATTTTTTCTGCCCTTTTCCCCTGAATGATGTGATTGTATCTTCAAGCAAATTCACTTCGTGGATCGGCTACTGATGGAGGAAGGGGGGAGACCGGATTTGCTACGGCCGATGGGGGTCTTGTCCTGTCTGCTGAAGTTCAAGATTTTTACTGTCTGCTAACTGGAGAATTGATGTTTGTCTGAATGACAGCCGAGGCATAGATAGGCATATCTGCTGGACTGTATTGGAGCGAATCTGTCCAGGCTCTGATCTGGGATTGTCTTTGGGGGAGTGTTGGTCAATTCGTGGGCTTTGCTTATAGGGTGTTGGTTGGGCCCGTTGGGTCTTGGGTCTTAGAGAGTTGGGTTAGGTTGAATTGGTTCCTGGGCTTTTTAAAGGGGTGCGATTTCCCTTTATTTTCTGGTTCTTGTGCTCAGTGACAATTTATTTACAAGAAAAAAGGAAAAAGTCAAAAAAAAAAAAAAAAAACGTTAAACTATGCTTATGATGACATGTTTACTCTTTCATATTTTTTTATGCTGAAAATCCCAAATTTGTACATTGACGAGACATTCACCTTTGGTTGATGAACACCATTAAAAAATCTGATTATATGAATGATAGAAGGTAATCAATGTTGGCAATGACGTCTATTGTATCACATTTATTCAACATGCGCGATACATTTTCCTTCCCACCATGATTCCATCAATGAGCACTATTACAAAATTTTGCTAATATAAACAATGGAAGGCAAACGATGTTGGTACGACGTCCTCGTGACTTAAGTAAAACTAAAAAAACGTCATTTGGTTGGAATATCGTCTGACAAAGTCTTGATGGAGTCGATATAAGTTTGAAGTTTTTAAATTTTAGGGTAAATACATCGTAGTGGGCATAACTTAAAGTTTTTAATGAAACGAAAAAGAATAAAATAAATATTATGGCGGACATAGTTTAAGATTTTCAGTGACTTTTTACCCTAACAAAAATTGATAAAGAATCACCGTTGTAATTAGATGCCTATTGAATTTATCTACTATTATCATCATCATGAATTAATGTTCATATGGCATTGGGCCTGAACCAAGCCCATGACAATAATATACCCGAATCAGCTCCGTGTCGAGAAAACCGAAAAAGCGGAAAAGAAAGTGAAGGAAAGGGCGTCGGAAGATAGGGAGAGAAAAAAAGAAGAAGCGAAAAACAACAAAATTGGAACGGCAACTGACGGAAGCAAAAGGCTTCAAAGCGTTTCCTTTCTTTCTTTCTTTCAGCTGCGAAAATACCCACGGTCTTCCCCCCCCTTAGTAATCAGAGACTGCCCCAGAAAAATCCTCGCGCTTCGGATTCGCGCGGCGCTCCGTCGATCCGCCGCCGTGAATTTGTAAGTGAATGTTGGACTCGTTTCGCTGTCCGAACGGCTCCTGTTCGTGAGATTCTCGATCGCCTGTCGCTCCTCTTCTGCTTCTTCTTCTTGTTTTGTTTTCTTTTTTCTTTTCTTGACCAATTAAGAAGCGGCGTGTTTGCTTTATGCTCGAGATAGAATGCGAGGAAGTGTTGGGGTTTGTCTGCCCTTTTTTTTTTTTTTTTTTTTTTTTTTTTTTTTGCCAGCGTGATTTTATGTTCCGCGGCGGATATATTTTTGGGACTTCTATTTGGGTGTGCTTAGCTGCGCATACTTCGCAATCGAAGAAATCGTAGCGTGAATTTGGAGTGAGCGCGTTGTTGGGAAGACTTCCCACGTTGAATTTCAAAGGGAATTGCTGGCATGATAAAAAGAATAAATCAGATAAGCGAACGAGAAGAGCGTTTAATGTCTGCTTGCTGTAGTACCAGTTTGTTGATATGACTGAACTAATGGGAAGCCGATAAAAGACAGAATTTTGTCTATCTGGGCTGGCTTTTCGGTATTGGGGTGGTTTTGGAGAAGGAAGGAACAGCACAGAGGGACGGGGCCGACTTGTTAGTAGAAGGTGGTTTTCTAGAATGGAGGAACAATAAAGAGGAAAAAGAATGAAACTGACTGCATGCGTGGGGACGAAGTTGCTTATGCTCTTTGTTCATGGAGCATTTCACTGCAATTGCAGTTTGTTACCCTTGACCATTTCACTAACTGCGTGAGTTTGCAATGGTACGGAGTGAACTAGAGAATAAAAGACTCTGGTGTAAAGGTGGTTAGGGCAGCTCTTACATCTAGACTTACCGATTAGTGTCTCCTCAATGGCTTTCGGTCATATGGGTTCACCAAAACTTAGCTCTTGGTCATGTTTCGTTTTTGTGCGTGGAAAAAATTCTGAGTAATCTATATCATTGCTCTTCAATTGAGTGGATCAAACTTTTTGGGTACTCCAGACTGATCTTTTGCTATCGCTTAGGCGAAAGTGGTGGGTGAAAGTGGTGGTAGATCGGTAATCATGCCAGACGTGCAAGCCCTAGTGAATGAGTTCCTTTTCAAGCTTAGAAAACGGTGAGATCCTGTCAAACTCCAATTTTTAGTTGTGAAGTTCCTGTAGCATGCTTGTAGGCGAGAAAATAAATTCATGTTCTCTGTGTGGTGGCAGTAAGGTTGAGGGCTCACACGCAACAGCAAGGCAGACGGCAATACTCCTTCGATCGGTTATTTCTCAGCAGCGAATTCCACACACCCACCAGGCAGCTGCTTTGATTGATGCTGTAAAAGCAGTAGGAGAGCAGCTGGTTGCAGCAAATCCAGTTGGTATGCCACTTTTATTGCTTCATATTTGGTTAATGTTAGTTTAAAATCACCAAAGTGTCTGTCATTGCTTGATATCAGCTTGCAGTTTGAAACTGGACCGTATGTCCCAATACTTTATTATAAGTATTATATATATCCGGTGTGGACAGTAATGAAATCTTCTTCTGCTTTAAAATAGGCACTGTTGCTGTGCCCTAGTACCTCAATTTCTTCTTGCTGGTGTCGAATAAAGGCTAGAGATGATATTGCGGCTTTCATTACCACAAGAGGGCACTTATATTGCTCTATTTTCTTTTGTTCACACTGGCAAGGAACAAAGAAGCACCATGCACAAGCTAAATCTATGTATCGGAAAATGTACCTTCTTAAAAAGTAGGAATTGTGGATACTCCTGTTGTCAATGATATTACTAGATAGTGGCCATCCACATCCTCATCTTGCTAAAGTTTGTAAATTGTTTGATTTCTTTATGTACTTTATAATGCTGCTATCCTATAAAAGAATGATTAGTTTCGGTTTTTTGATTGGTTTTTTGAAGTTATGCTCAACTATTATTGTGTTGCAAGTTCTCTTTTAAGCTTTTGGAAAGAACTATCATGATGATTTATGCTTAAGCATCTCTTTACAGATATTGTGGGTTCCTTGCTATATGTATTGACAAGTTGTACTTGTGAATGCAGAGCTTGCTGTCGGCAATATCGTCAGACGTGTTTTGCATATTATTAGGGAAGAGGATCTTTCTCTCACGACAGTGGCTATGGCTGGGTTGAATGTATCACCTGTAAGTGACGATGAAGGTGAAACAGACCAAGATGATCATCCTGTGTTGTCTGCCGCTGCAGTAGCTGCTGCTTCAAGAAACACTTTGCGCCCACCTTCCTTGCAAACCCTTCTTGAGGATCTACCCGACTCAACGGCTGTTCCTCATACTTCTTCATCAGGGGGTGATTCTGATGGAAAAAGCAAATGTGAGCTTCCTTTATCATTCAATGGTCTGTTTGTTGATGCATGCTAGCAATGCAAAAGATAGCTGGTGTTGTGATAAAGTATAGAGTCCTATCCAGTGAATAGCAAATTGCCATTGATGGCACATGGAGATTTCCTTTCCATTTGCAAAATCACTTGCCAACTTGATGAATCAATTTTATAGTAATTATGTTAAAAATTGTAAGCAGAAGTGTGAAGGAAATAGCTGTTACTGGTAGATTTATTGACTTGCTAGTCAGTGCTAAGAAACTCATTTCCTTCACAGCTGCTGACAAGAGTACAAGAAGCCGGAAGCTGAAGCATGATGTTATTGAAGCATTGAATGAACTCATTGGAGATATTGACACTTGCCATGAACAGATTGCTGAGCAAGCAGTGGAGCATATTCATCAAAAGTACTTCTTTTGCCTTGTTGACATTTGCTTGTTCCCCTTTTATTAGCATGATCTGTCGTGCTTTGAAATCTCAATAAGTTATTTATACATTATTGACTTATTTGATTGTTCTTCCAATTGATTTCATGATGATACCTTTTTCTATTGCTTAATTTGTTGCGAACAATGTCTAAGATGGCTTTCCAGTTTGACTGATTGTCACTTGCTGATTATATTAGTATATAACAATGTTGTGTGTTTTCAGTGAGGTAATATTAACTTTAGGAAGCTCAAGAACGGTACTAGAATTTCTCTGCGCAGCAAAGGAGAAAAAAAGATCATTCCGTGTGTTTGTTGCCGAGGGAGCTCCAAGGTGAGTTGATCATAGGTCTTTGGTCATTCTAATGTGTTTTCATCTCTTGCTGAGCTCTTCTAATCATGTGGTCCTGATCAGGTATCAGGGACATCTACTTGCAAAAGAGTTGGTTGCGAGAGGTTTACAAACCACACTTATTACTGATTCTGCTGTCTTTGCCATGATTTCGCGTGTGAACATGGTACACATCTTTTTTATCAGTTTTTGGCCTTTCAGCATCTGATTTACTGCAATGACTGTTTGAACTAAAAATTTATGCTGAAAGGTAATTGTTGGAGCTCATGCTGTAATGGCTAATGGTGGAGTTATAGCACCTGTGGGGTTGAATATGGTTGCTCTTGCTGCTCAAAGGCATGCTGTTCCTTTTGTGGTGCTTGCAGGCAGCCATAAGGTAAACTGGGGGAATAACGATTCATATGCTGCTTACTTTAGTTAGCGTCCAAAGTAAGCTACAACAAGCATTTTAATAATTAATGTATTTGCAGTGTATTCTGTAGTTACAGCGGTTGCACAATTTGAGTAGCGCTAGACATTTGAATTATGGAGCAGGATTAAGAACGAATTGACATGTTTTTGTTATTTAGGCTAATTTTATGCATTTTAGACTTAGATTGAGTTGACAACATAGTGGGGTTTGGTTGTCCCTTGGATGCATGTTTAGTTAGCTGGAAATGTTTGGTGACCTTTGATGAGTGTTCTGGTGCTATACTGATCACACAGATTTTGGATTGCAGTTGTGCCCCTTGTATCCTCACAATCCAGAGGTCTTACTAAATGAGCTGAGATCACCTTCTGAACTGCTTGATTTTGGAGAATTCTCAGATTGCATGGACTTTGGAAGTGGAACGGGCTCTCCACTTCTTCATGTTGTCAACCCAACATTTGATTATGTACCACCTAAACTGGTCAGCTTGTTTATCACAGACACGTGAGTACCTTTATTATGCCTATCTTGCCAGAATTCTTTTCTCTATATAAATGCTATTTTAGAAATGAATTTATTTACAGGAGCATTAAGTAGAAGGTCATGGCAAATAGCAACAAAAGCTTAAGTTGATAATACGAAGCCTTTGAACTTGTTCTTATCTCCTAGACAGACTTGCAATTAACTGGGAACCTCTGAGATTTCATTTAATCTTTTAGAACAGTTCTAGCAATTCTCAATTTGCTGACATTGCATATTCTGGATTATATCTATCTACGTTGAACTGGGTCAGGCTATTGTGATAGTGACATTGTTTAATTATGGACTCAATTACTTCTAGTTGTATCATCTTTTGAGTTTCACCTCTTCCCCCTAATATTTCCAGAGGAGGACACAATCCATCATATGTGTACCGGCTAATAGCAGATTATTATTCGAATGATGACTTGGTGCTGCAGAGGAAACCTGCTCCGGCCAATTGAGTTCAGACCGGAGCATTGCCAAGTAAGTAGTGGCACAATTCTTAGTGTGATCTTTTCATTTTGTATTGCTTGAGAGTTTTGGAATGTCGCTCAGCTCTGATGACTGAAGCTAATGCATAGAGATCTTAGTGTTAATTTAGATAGCGAGTTGTTAGGCGTATTCTTCCATCAGCTTCTATGATTGAGCAGCTGCTAATGTGATCATTTCATTGCTTTTAATATACATATATACATGTTTGACTGCATCTGTGGGATCCTGTGGTAAGAGCAAAAGAACAAGGGAAACATATCTTGTTCACTTACTGAAAGAGAGACCTTTGAGACGTGATGTTCCCAAGAAGGCAAGAAAGCTTTTATAGACTGTTAGACTCTTCTGTGATTGATCCGTTCCTGTGTCTCTCATGCATGAATAAAATTAATTAGTTCTCCAGGAGCTTGCTATGCAGAAAAGTGACTGCCTCTTTAGTTGCTGTCTTATTTCTTGAGTTTAGACACTGTTGTGGACGGACCCACAGGAGCAAGAAAAATCTTATCTTTGATGAAATTTGGAATCTTGTCATCATTTTCGTTTCAAATATACGTTTGTTGAATTGAAATCAGCATTTCAGCTATTATCGAATTGTCTTTGAGCCTAACAAACACAGTTGTAATTTAGCAAAAGCCTCTCCCC
The DNA here is from genome assembly GCA_014182555.1 of Eucalyptus erythrocorys. Classification (NCBI taxonomy): domain Eukaryota; kingdom Viridiplantae; phylum Streptophyta; class Magnoliopsida; order Myrtales; family Myrtaceae; genus Eucalyptus; species Eucalyptus erythrocorys. The sequence continues at coordinate 44,187,564 of CM024603.1, forward strand.
AAAGAAATGGATATGGCATAATCATTAGCCTTTAATCTCACGCATTATCATCTTTGAGTGATGTAGTCATGTCCAGTCCATTGACCCATGACCAATTTGAGGGATCAGTGTGACAATTTCTTTCAAGTGTTTCCTTTTTTCATGTCAGGGTTTGTAATTTCCTCGTTTGGTCGTCTGTTCCTCTCATACTTTGGTCATTACTCAAAAACATAAGAGACTTGTGAATATGCAGTTCAATCTTTCTGCCCAGTCTAAAGTGTCATAAAAAGAGAAGTCTGCTCTATATTTTTTCAAATAAACCTTCAGTGGGAGGGGCATTGGTCCCATCCCACTGGTCCCATCCCACTGCCATATATGTATTGACAGTGACAACCCAATGTAGAGATGTACAGAATATGTATTATTGTTCAAAACTTGATTCTGAGCTTCTTTATGTGTTAATTTATTGATTATGGACTTGGCATGAGAGGTTGGGTACTATTTTGATGTAACAATTTACTTGCAAAATCCAAATCGTCTTCCATAATGCTTTTCTTTGATGTATGATATTGCTTCTTGTGGTCTGCTAACGTTTGCATTTGCTTGTCTTTGAAATTCATCCAGGAGAATACTACATAAGCAGGGGGACTTGGAGAATATGAAGAGTTTAGTGCTGGTATATACCTTCTCTTCAGGTTGCCAAAGTCTCCGGACATTCAAGAAAGAAAGGGAAAGGAGGGTGTTCCAAAGAAAGAGTAAATGGTGTAATGATTTAAAACCTCGAGGAAGGTGTATCTCAATTTTGTGATCGTTATTGGTTGGCTGCTGAAATCTTTGTCGAAATTTATGGGGAAGAATAATCAAAGTGAATGCTTTCTTTACATTGTAGGGAACTGAGAGTTGTAAGTTGGAAGAGAATAAACCACATAGCTGAGAGTTTGCTTGTCTAGAAATGTGCTGTCTCATCTTGCATATAGTGATCGTGCTGTAGTCATAGTTTATAGGGATTTCTTGCGAGACGTTCTTATGCCTGAGAACCTTTGTTTGACCCATGTTTGAGGGTTGCATGGATTTTGTTATTTTGGCCCAAAGCTTGCATGGATGCTAAAATGTGTGTGAACTTGGATTAAATGGCTGTTTTATGTGTTAATGTTTGAAAATGAGCGGGCGCCGTGTACTATTTTTCAATTCATCTTTCTGAGCAATTGAACCTCCTTGGCAGCTCACGAACAGCAGTTGACTTTCCTCGTTCCGCTTAATTCTGGACTATTCCATCTCGACATATAATGATCATCGATCTTGTTTACCGGAGAATAGAAAGCACTGATGTGTTCATCTTGTCCGATAGGTGTCAAAACGATTCCTTTTCATATGATCATGAACTTGGCAATACCGGTTATTCAACAAAAGATGGAATTGGCGCAAATCTAGTCGGGACGATTCCTTCTATAAATCAAACCATGAATTTTGTTTTGGTGCAAGATTTCATTTTCGCGGGTCTGCAAAAATTCATTGTGCGCGGTCCATTTGTAGAAAACTATTCCAGCTCTATACACATAAATTAACATGTCTATGCAAGAAGCGCCTTGCAAAAGAGAAATGACACAAAAGTTCCAAAATTGTGTTGAATAAATTAAAAGTTCATAACAATATTTAAAAATTATATTAAACAAAGAGATGTGTACTATAAATCTTAAAACTTGTCGCAAAAGTACAATTGAATTATAAAATTTACAAAAAGTGTAATTAAGTAATAAAACTAGTCAAATTGATTCAATTAAATCTTAAGGTTAACACCGTTTATTTAGATTAACGGAAAATGTTGATGTGACTTTTTTAATATTTTATCTCCCTTATGTGGCGATGACATGACTTAAATTTTAATTTATTTAACCAAAATATTAATGGAATAATATTAAAAAAAAAAAATTTCAAAAAAAAAAAAAAAAAAGGGCAAGGGCAGTGTGCCCTTGTTGTTGTTGCCCCCATCGCCGAGGACCGACAACCCTCGTTGAGGGCCACCACAACCAGGTGAGGGCTGATGACCCTCGTTTAGATTTAAGTGGAGGGCCATGACACTTGCACAGATTTGGGCGAGGGTCGCCGGCCTTGATCGAGGCCTCGATGACCCCCATTAGCTCTTTCTGGCAATGGGGGTGGCAATGACAAGGGTAGCCACGATCCCTTCAACTATTTTTTTTTTCAATTATTTATCTATTTTAATTTTTTGCTATTATTTGAATAAGATTTAAAGCAAAATGTGATTAAAAAATCTCGCGTAGGAAAATAAATTAATTTTAAAATACCACATCACAACATTATCCATTAGAGAAAATGACAATAATAATGGAAAAATTTGATTGCACCAATCTAACATATTTTAGGACTTAATTACATTTTTTTTTTTTTTGTAAATTTTAAGATTCAATTGCACTCTCATGATAATTTTTAGGATTTATAGTGCACATAACCCTAAAATAAATTAAAGTTAAGAGATCAATATTGGATTAAAGTTCTATTTGTTAATTATCTCATAAGAAAATAAGGATTTGGATGACAGGATACGATGAAAATTGCATACTATCCACGCCATCACAGCGATATTCATTAACATCTTTAAAAAGTAGAACTAACTGGTACTTGCATATACTACAGACAACAGCACAAAGATATCGAGTCAAGAGGGACACTCGACGTCGAACCAGAAGAACATAGAAGTACGAGCACATATAACCCGAACACGTTGCAATGCCAGGTCCCCACTAGTCAATACGGCTTTGGCACCACCTTCAATTCGTGTCCGGGAGACCGAAACACCATCGCCGTGACACCCATTAGGAGAGGAAACGACCTTGCTGCCCGTAGCTGTGCTCACAATTGGGCACGAGAGGTAGTCTAAAGGGTCTGTCTCACATTGGAGAATACAACTGTCGATAATCAGCCTTCCGCTCCTATGAAGCAGACAGCATCCGAGCTCCGCTTTCACAGTTAGATTCGACAGTTTGCAGGTGGAGAGGAACTCCAGGGCACTGCTTAGACAAAGGAAAACATGTCCAATTACGTTCCTTGTGATTGCCAAAGAAGTTAAAATTTCATTAACCAAAATCTGCGCTGCAGAACATAATATCTGAAACGGTAAAGAACAAAAAACTCATTACTCTTGCAAATGCAGTATGATTTTTTTAAGGTAAATGAAGACTGGCAGTAGATTTCAAGGTAAGTAGAGACTTGCAAAGTTACTGAAAATTGTTTTGGGCAGGTTATGTTGAGTGTTGACGGGTGCTTCACAACATGTTAAAAAGTGACCTAAAATTTCATTAACTGACAGAAAGAGGGAGTCAATTCACTAAGCAGTAACCAATGCGAGAAGGAATGCAGCATCTCCCAGATACCATCTGTAAGAACAACTACTGACATTCACGCTTTACTGCATCTGAAAAAGGTGCTTCACAGAGAGAAGGAGAAGTAAACCTGTCTGAACCTCGTGAACAGAGAAGCATTGTCTCGTCTGGATGTTCACCTCCACCAATCTGAGAGAAGGAGGTAGACAAGAGAACAAGGTACAGATAAAAGTAACTAGGAGATGAAAGCTATGGTTAACTTAACAAGCATGCTACCATAACTTGCAGGCAATACATAAGCAAATTAGAGCTTTCCTGAGAATGACTTAACCAAAGAATCCCGAAATCAATACCGCAAGTTTCAATCATTTCAACATTTACACATTCCAAGACCAACGAATCCCAACAATGCCACCTCGGTATGCTCCTCTTAACTTTTTAAACATTTACATTGTAAATCTCATGTTACCGAGACCCACTTAATTCACATACACGAGTAACATCTAAATGCCATTTGCCCCCAAAACAACAATCCCACCCTAACACAGGATGGAAGTACGACTAAGAACTAGCCATGTAAGTAATAAAACAATCATCAAGTGGCTTCCCTAAGTCCACCTACTGTCTATCGAACAACTTTCTCTCTCTCAATCATTACTTGCATTTTTTTTCTCAAAAAAGGCTAGTAGTTCTGCCCGATATACTAGTCAGAGACTCAAAGCCTATAGGAACAACAGTATAATGGGAATAACTAAAAATCATGCTAGGAAATGATAGTTATACAATAATCACATGTTCTTTATCAGTAAAAGATAATCATGCATAAATTGTCCATCCATGATACAGGCTCTGAAAACTACAGCAGTTTTGAGTTAAAGTTGTGTAGGTACCAGGCAAAGTGGTTTCTTTATCTGAATATTAGAGGCAACATGACTTCCCCCTGCTGCAATCAGAATAGTATCTCCAGGTCTATGAGGGTAAAATAGCATCAGAATTCCATAGCTCATTAAGAGATCCAATTATCTACACAGAGGATGTTTATGGACCTTGCAGCAGAGACAGCCAACTCAATATTGGGGAAAACTCCTGGCTCTGATGAATCTTTTACAGACCGGTCTACTCGTAGCCACAGCCGAGGGTGACATGCCAGGTAACACCATCTGTGGCAAACGAGGGCGGTGTTATAACGATCTGCAAACTCAACAGCAATTTGTGACAGACAACGCAACGAAATAATGTCATGCATGTATTATTTCTTCTTGGAGAACAGGGTGGAGTTAAAGATGTTAGCCTTTATAAGTATTTAATTCATATACTTTAAAACATAATATAAAATACTACATATTGCACAAGCACGTGATATCAGATAACATGTAGAAAGATGCTCCACCAAAGTATCGGACTATTACTGGGTCCTAACGGGTCTGTGGCACTCCGACATAATACTGGATATCTTCTCTAGCATATACCCTTACATGAGAAATAGTTAATGGGTATTTAAATTGATTAGCTTTTGGTCATTAGGCTCCCCAGATAGACCAAGACTTTGAAAAGGCAATTTTGCTTGGGAACTTAGCGAAAAAAAAAATAGGGTTTTCGACTGAGTGTAAAGTCTGCAGCCCAAAACCACCTACTCTTAATTGATATGGCTAAAGTGGTGGCAAGTAGACAAATGTATTAACAACAGAGAACATCTTCTTTTCTTTTTCTTCTCTTCTATCTTGTGAAGAGGAGTCCACCCAGAAAAACAACGCGGGAGCAACACCAAGCAGAAAGATAAAGCAACCGTGGTTCCTAGGAGTCCACCCAGCAAAACAACGCGGGAGCAACACCAAGCAGAAAGATAAAGCAACCGCGGTTCCTAGAATCCTAGCCCGGACCCTATATCAATGGACCACCCAGACAACAGGGCTTTACGGAAAAGACCCAAACTTTCGACGCCAGCACATAACAAGCACACGTACAGTCGAACCATACGTGAAGACAGGAGTTCCAACACATAATCTTAGCAGAAATCGAGAATCCGAAGACCTAGAGCGAAGTTCCCGAAACTACACGCGCGGATAGAAGACATCGGAACGACAAATTAGGGCAAAGAGGGGCCGAAAGGGGGGGCGGAATCGAAGCGGTACCTGGAATAGGAGACAGGAAGCTGAAGATGTGCATGAGGCACCCGTCATCGAGATTGTTGATCGGGGCGAAAGAAGGAGCTCCTGATCTCGATTTCCTCCGCTTCGTCGCCGCCGACGACGGCTTCTGCTCTTCTTCTCCTTCCATGAGCAGAAAGCCGCGAGCAATCCCACCAGCTGCTCCGATGGCGAGTGCCGCCTTCGAAGCTCACGCAACCGCAATCTCCCCGCCGTCGACTTTTGTGACCGCACGCGACGGACCGACCGACACGCAAGACCGCATGGACCGACGAGGAATGCCCCAAGAGAAATGGGTCCGAATCCGAATTTGTATTTGGGTCGTGGGCTCTCACGATGAAAATTGGGCCGGTTGGTTGACATGTAGTGACGGACAATCCGGAATGGTACAAGATACCGTAAATTCGATTTTATACTTGCAGTGACGACATGTTGGTTTGCGTCGTTCCACGGAGTTATTTCGCATCGTGTCGTGCCATATTCGAATTTTGTCTTTTATGATTCGCATTTCGCCTCGTAGTATACTGTCTTGAAAGTCGGTTGTGCTATACTATGCGAGTTATTGTTCGAGCATGTGAGCAAATTACGATAGAACCTAAACAGATGCACGAGCTATGGTAACCTGATGAATCTTGCGCGAAATTCTGAGAATTGGCAGAAAAACTGGTTGGAAGAAGGAGCGGTAGAAACTAATAAAGCGCTAAGGATAGATCTCTCCGTTTGTTTTTTGCAAATTGAAAGGGGCAGAGACTTTGGCAAGTGAAGAATAAGTAAGAAGGTTGGAACCTGATATCTAAAAAGCAAACGGCTTTCAAGAACTCTTCGCAAGCCCAAGCCAAAACTTCAGAAAGCTACCTCCATGGCATTAAGGTGGTGAACCGTCGGGTGATTCTTGAAGGTGCATCTAACCATCGATTTGTCATAGTACGATTCTTCTCACTCCTACATTTCTACGAAGATACCATTGACTTGGTTTGATGACGGCATAACGGATTGACTAGTACTCTGTGTTGGCCTTTGGTGTTTTCGATTTGGATTGCTACCTCAATGGCAGATCGGTGCTGCTCAGATTCGCGAATATCTATTCCTTCTTGGTTGAACTGGCTCGAACAGCAGGTAACTAGAGGACGCCAAATGAGAAGGTAGTAGATTCTTTAAATAGGATCAAGGGAAGCCAAAAAGAGAAGCTAAGCAGAACACTGAAGCATTAATCAAACTGACTAAAACATGCATACATCCATGTAAATGAAGCATGTTCTAATTAAGGTATGGTATCCTAAATGACTGCGCGTACAACAATTGTAGAATATTTCTATGAGAACGCTGATCTGGAAAAATGCAACTTAACAATCAGGTCAAGAAGGGAAGGTGACTAAGCCGATTGAGGATTGATAAATACACAGAAGTCGCCTGCTATTTGCTGCAACTTCTGCAATATAACAACTTTCAATGTACACCATCACTAACAATCGCCTTAGTAAGTTTTTTCAGTCACGAGAGTTCAGGTTCAGTCATAATGGCTAAAGTATCACATAGAATTAAGTTCCACATAGTAGGCATAATCAAGATGATGTTAATGAAATTGCTCCATTCCTGGCCTTGTCACCTTAAACAAATGATTCTGGCTTCGGTAATCGCACTCAATGAAGCTTCAGCTGGCTGAACAAAAGAGAACCTCCAAATAAGCAGCAATTCCATCATATCCAAGTAGTGGAAGAGTATATGATCATGGATGAGAGGAGAGGAATAAATTACCATCACAAATTTTACTGCTCTTGCGATGCTTCAAGAGCTCCAGCTCCGCCCTCTGTTGGCACATAGGCATTTTCGGACGTATCCATGGAAGGGCTGTTTTTGAACTGATTAATCTGATGGGTATCTGTCATCTGGTCTGTACTTTCTGATCCTTGAAGAGAGGACTGCGACTCAGTTTTTGAGATCTTGGACAGTCCCTTGTTCTGCACATTTGCCAACTCTTGTGCTTTGTGTTTGTGAGGGAGCTTTCGAGAAATCAATGATTCGGGTGATCCAGGAAGTTTAGTGGAAAAAGGCCGATGAAAGAGCAAATGGGCAACTGCTCGGTCTATTGGATTGGTGTCTGTTTCAACATCAGCTGGCTTAACCTCCCTGTAACACCGAGCAATAAAAAATGGACAGTAAACTTATCTATGGTGCCAGATATTCGACTTGAAGAAAGTTATGCCAGTGATTTGAACAAGCTTCTACTTCAATTGAAGACAGTTTGTCAAGTTTCAAGTTCCTATAAATGAAACTTAGTTTTGTGAACATTTGGGCACAAGTATAGATGAAATCAAGAAAGGAGTTGATCCTAAAAGATGTAGATTTTTTATTAACCCATAGCAAGTTATTGCCTCTGATCTTCTCTATTTCCCCTTCGTCCTTTCTCATTAACGGGTACGGTTTTATCATCAAGATGACTAATAACAAAGATGGGAGTAAATCTAAACAATTATTACAATACTTCAGGATATGAACATAATACCCAGGGCATCGAGAATTGTTCAATTAACTGCAATAGAAAACCAAAAGCATCCATCTTGCAGTAATTAATTTTTATAAATTGGAATCTGCTTGCTTCTTTGGTTGATCTAAGAATTTCATCAAGGATAGGAAGTAAAATGTCACTTGACTGTTGAAACACAGAAGTAGAATATCATACTCACACCAACAAATGCCGTTCAAACTTGATCAACCTAAGAAGGGTTCACATATTGTCAATCAATTTGCACATTGTTCCACAGAATTACGCTTAAAATTAGATGCTACCACTCAGACCAGGTGAACTATCCTATATTAAGTCACCTTGACAATATAACTCTATGCAAAAGCATTACATAAGTAAGGGAAACCACCGATAGATTTGTTAACTAACCTGTTACTAGCCTCTGATTCCTTCTTTGCTAAAACTTCATGCTCATCTTGCGGATGCACAACAGTGCCAATCATACTCCCAGTGTGTTGCCTTTTCACGGTACTTTTAGCCAGGCGATACAAGCTATCCCGTATACAGATTTTGATCCTGTCGTCCAACTGCACTACTCCACTTTATCATTCTAGACAAATTAAAACCCACTTGGAAAAGAAGCCACTCGAAAAATAACATACCTTTGCAATAACATCCTGAAGCTGATTAAGCACCACATCCTCAATTGAACTGCCATCAACAGCTGCAGAGACGAAAGTAGAACCATCCTGCTCTATTGAAGAGCTTATGTCAATTGAAGGAAGACTTCTCAGATCATCAACTTCCAAATGGGCGCCCTTGCTATGCTGATTTGAAATTTCCAGAGTAAGCTCTTGAGCATCAGAAGGACAGACTTCATCAACAAACTGCTCTAGCTGTTCCTTTATAGCAAGCATTGCTTGCATTTGCTGGCGCCGCCTCAACTTTTCAATTTTCTCTTGAGGTGTCATTGTAGGAGGTTTTCCTGGGGAATCAAGCCTCTTTCCTGTAGAGTCGAGATAAGTAGAAGATACTTTGTACCCAGGAAACAAGACCGGACACTTGACCTCCCTGGATTGGAAGCTCGTTGGTGAAAGTATTGCTGGAAATGATTCTGCATAGTTCCTGAATGCAGCAGATTGTGCATATGGATCAGAGATCTGCTGGAAATGGGTGGGCTCAGGTCCTCTAATCCCACTTAGTTGATTGATAGATGATGGAAATGGCGATGGCTGGTGGCCGTACTGTCCCCCCAAATCCACATGCGAAGACCAGGACCTGTAAATATCTTGGGATATTTTCCCTTCAGCTTTCTCTTGGGACTTCTTCTGGCTTTTATGGAGTGTTTTGTGCCTGTAAACCTGCATAACGTAGCGAGAACCTGAAGAGATGGAAAACATCTCAATGGAGGGCACTGTGGAAACTCAATCGGCATAAGCATGTACAAGTAGTGGTCTTCACAGTCAAATTCGGTGGTTATTCACAGGAAGATGAAGATTGTTGACCTGTCAGGACAACTGGAACTTGAAAAATTTAAATGCTCAATCTACGTGAAGCAACCGATAGAAACTAATTTTGGCTTTCTATCTTTAATTCTCGTGGATATATTAAAATTTGGGAAGCAGATTGAATTACTAATATTGGCAGAATAGACAAGGCAATTTCACTATTTTCCATGAGAAAAGTGAATACCTTATCAGCACGTTCATTCAGGGTAAAAGAACTATCAACAAAAAGACGAGAGTTTTCTGCATGGGTCTTTCCTACCATGGCCATATTCTTCTATAGAGAAAAATGAAAAAGCTTTACTTCACTTGTATAATAGAAGGAGAAAATAGTCCAATTCAGATTGCACATTTGGTGATCTGATTTACAGTACCTGATCCTTCACCACTGGTTCAACAGTTGCATTTCTTTGCTGAAAACTAAAGGATGCGGGCTCATTAATTTTGTCATAGCCAAGGTAGAAAGACTGCTCTTCTTGATGTTCATATTCTGTTTTCACTTGCGGGATCTCTGATGAACTCGTCAATGCTCCAGAAATCAAACCAGGAGAATCCGCAGAAATGGAAAATGATCTTACTGGACTGCTTGTTGCATCTTTAGAAGAAGACCATATCTCATCAGCGTTATCAAGCTTTGCTTGGCCAAATATTGGCTCATCATTGCTGCAAAATCATCACTTGTGAGAACACTCAGTCAGATAAATACCCGAGAAATGCGAACTAAGAATCTCAGAAGCAAAGGAGAGTGTGAGCTGAGTAGAAAGTAGGGATCTTCCAAGTCAAGAAAGCTCAACATGTTTCTTGATAAGGTACGTCATTGTCATTAACTATTCTACAAGGCTGCCTTCTCATTCAACAGAAATTTGGCATGACTACAATAAAAAGTCTTAGCAGCAAAATTATAGGAGTAGCTGTTTCTCATCAATCATCCACAATTGAGAAGAGTTTTCTAGGTGTTACGACATATGCCAACCCCAATAAGCATAACTGTCGAGTAGTGAACTACGCAGATTACACAAGAGATATTAAAATTGATCAAGGTCATGCATTACCTAAAGATTCGATCAAGGTCATCAAAGCTGCTGATATTCTCCCATCCATAGTCAGAAAAATCGGTATGCTCTTTATCTTGGGTGTTTCCAAATATATCAGCATCTGCATCGTGTTGAGCCGTCTCCGCTGGAAAAATTGATGTTTGGCGAGCAGTATTAGAAATATCACAAGTCAACTCAAAATGTGCTGTGTGCTTCATGTCATAAGAAATAGCATTTTCACCACCTTTAGATAAATTGCATTCGTTGATTTCTGTCACATTATCGGACACTCCAGTACCAACGGATCCTTGCTTATCTTTAGCAGCTTCTGATGAGGACAGATTTGGCCATGAGTCCAAGCTCGATACAGCAATCCCTCCATTTTTGTTGCTTCTGTTGAAGCATTCCAGCTTCACCCCATGGAGATCGAGTTTTGCCCTGAGTGGCTTCTGTTCACTAGGCTTAAGGGTCGCGATGTCTTCATTTTGGATTTTATTGGGCTGATCATCTTCCTTTCCGGCTTGATAAGGGACTATATGTTCGCCATTTTCACCAGCCTCACCCCATATGATGCTTGTGAGCTGAAACAGCAAAATGTCAAATATTGAGATGAACCGGTATATAAAACTAAGGACACCAAAGTCAGTTCTTCAAATAACAAAAATGAACATATTTCCAATTGCAATGGATGCTGCAAATCACATTTGTAACTTGCACGCAAGTGTGGGAGGGAGTAGCAGGATGGCATTTAAAAACTACAACCCCCAAACCAGCTGAGAACCAATGAAAAGTACGCCATTTTAAGCTAAGTTATTCTGCTCACAGGAACATGGCCAAGTCCACTGCCTTACACAATGTTCAAAACAAAAATCAAGACAAGAAATTAAATTCAGATGACACGGTCTTGCGCTTCAATCAAGCGGCCACTCATTATTCTTGCCGAAATGCTTTGGCCCCAATCTTTTTATTGGACAATTCCCCGTGCAGACTTTATTCTTTCATTTATCATTCAAGAATCAGCCCGGCCACTTCTTCAATCATTACAAAAAGACTAAAGAACAACAGAATCGCCCTTCCGTATATTCTATCTCGGATTTTCTACACTAGTTGGCGTTTAACGTTTGCGAATCCAAACATTATGAACTTCTCCTTCTCAATGAGCAAAACTCCGAAGAGAATCACATCTTCATTCAACATGGGCCACGAGGAAATCTAGCAAACCAGGAACAAGGAGAGGCCAGACCTTCAAATTCAAGAACTCAAGCACAAAAGGAGAAGCAACAAAGAAGCTGCCACTCCAAAGGGGCAAGAAATTTAAACTAAAAAAAAAAAAAAAAGAAAAAGAAAAAAGGAGTTTACCTCTTCGTCGTTCCAATCAAACATATCTAGTGAAACAACACCAAATCTCTAAATGAAAATCCAGTTGAGGGACACACTGGTAAGTAACTCCATACATGGCCAATTACCTAACAGATCACCAAAACAATCGAAAAGGCCATTAATTCTTCAAACCCAGGAATCAACAAGCCCACAAGGACACGCAGATAAAGAAAGAGAGAGAGAGCTAGAGAGATAGAGAGGGAGTGACCTTTAGAGAGAGAAACAGGACATGCATACGTACAGGAGTGTGACTCTTCTCCACAGAGCAACCCAGTTCTTTCCCCGAGAAAGAGAGAGAGAGAGAGCGAGAGAGAGGGAAGAGCTGGGAAATGAGGGGGAGAGGAGGGCCTAGAGTTCACGTGACATCACGTGCGGGGAGTGGTGGTAATTTCCCCTCGCGAGGGGGGGCTGGGTGGTTCTGGGTCGTCGACACGTGTGAGGGGGGCAGTATCTGAACTTGTGGCCAGGAGAGGCCGATCTAGTTCCGCGACCTGATTGGCTGGGGGCCCGAGACTTGCGCTGCATTCGCCTTCGGGTTTCATTCATTCATTTGGGGGCGGCCCCGGTGGGCCCCCCCGCATTCGGCGACGGGTCGAGTTGGTGGTGCACTCGGCTTCGGAAGTCGCTTTCATTTTTGGGGACGGCATAAAAAAAAAAAAAAAAAGGCCAGATAAAGCCTCCTCCTCCTCCTTTTTTTTTTTTTTTTTTTTTTTGTCTTATTTTCATTGTTCTCATTTGCAGACCAGGAATATAAAAATGGTTTCCATTTTCACATTTTGTGGTGGATTGGCTACTTCACTGAGGTCCAATTGAGACAAACTTATATCCGTCTATCTAAATCAAAATTGCTGATTCTTCGTACTTTTCAACTTTTTAAAGTGCCCTTCGATAATAACCGTTACCATCATTTGTCAAGTTTGATTTTTTTTCCCACATTCCAATTCAAGAAGGAACGATATCGTTATAATATAAGTATTTAACCTTATTATTTGTACATGATGGTTGCTAAAATTGTACAACCCTCGGCACCGCCTCAACTAGGTTGCCCAAGGTAGTGCAACCTCAATGTCATCTTGTTCAGCATCTTCAACAATTTGATCGTTGCTAGGAATTGATTTTGCTTTGGCCAAATTTGCTTCCTCGATGGGATAATTTTATTCTCCGGTAGTCATACCTTTTGTTTTTCCCATTTATTTACTTTTTCACTCCAAAACTACTTTGCCAAATAAATATCAAAACTTATCCAAATGGTATTTGTTTTGAATATATAGACCTCTAGTTAAGATTTTCTGGGAAAATGATTTCGCATTTCTCCTAAAAGACACCTTTCATGTGATGTGCAAGCATATATAAATCCACACATGGACAAAGCTTGGCCAGTGATAATTTTTTTGAACGTCCGATGGAACTTGGGGGCTTCCGCACAATTTTTTCAGGTATAAGGATCAATTTGAGGGGAAAAAAAAAAGAATTGCAGAGGATACTTTGAAAATTGGCTATCGACACGGGCTGCTAATTATGTTTGCTCCGTTGACTCCATTGACCGTCGCCAACTATGGAAAATACTAGCAGATGCAGAACCCATCAAGAAAAAGTCAATAAATCCGGGGACCAAATTGAACAAAAAAAGAGTTCACACCATCAGATTGGGAGAACGTAATAAATTCAAGACGAAACCGGCAATCCGAAAACTCCCGGGCAGAAAACGAAAAAGGAAATGCGATCATTCAACTGTCGAGGCGAAAAAACTCTCTACGATATTCGTTAACATCCGTCGGATCGGATTACCTACCAATGACCGAATTCTCAGGCAACGGCTCTGATGGGACCGCGAATCCTGAAGCCGTCCGCACCGGATCAAGCAAGAATCGCCGGGCAGTTGCAGAAGCCACCGCCACGTCGTCCGTCATGCAAAGGTGGCAACTGCACAGTGCACGACGCGCAGAGTCTCTCCCTCTCTAAGAACTTCCATCTTCTGTTTTCTCTCTCTACAGTCGCAGTGCTTCTCTCTCTCTCTCTCTCTCTCTCTTCTCTTCTCCTCCGGCCATGAATCCGCAGAGCCTCCTGGCGTCGGCGTCCATCAACATCGGGCTGGCCCTGGTGGTCCTCTCCCTCTTCTCCGTGCTTAAGAAGCAGCCCTCCAACGCCCCCGTCTACTACGCCCGCCGCCTCTCCCGCCGCCGCCACGTCCCCTTCGACCCCCCGCTCGCCCTCCGCCGCTTCCTCCCCTCCGTCGCGTGGATCCCGCGCGCCTTCCGCGTCTCCGAGGACGAGATCCTTGACTCCAGCGGCCTCGACGCCCTCGTCATCATCCGGCTCTTTAAGTTCGGGTTCGATCCCCGGTCCCCTCAGTGCTGTCGCGCGTCGCGATCACGCGCTGCTTGTTGATATGCCTCTGACGTGGCTTCGTTGTGCGGTGATCCGGTTGCAGGATCAAGTTCTTCCTGCCTTGCTCGCTCATCGGATTGGTGGTGCTTCTGCCGGTGAACTATAACGGCCAGGACGGACCGCCTGAGTACCTGTCTATGGACTCTCTCGCGATAGCTAACGTAAGAAGAGGCTCTGACAGGTGAGAGCGAGACTATGTACTTAAGCTTTTACAGCGTCGTGTTCATGTAATTGAGAGTGCCGAGCGATGTGCATGGTCCGAGAGTACGTGGGAACATGACGGGCTTATTGCAACTGACATGTCAATCGACCACATTCGACACACCATTACATACTCATAATGTCGCACGTAAGCAGACAGAGGTTTTCTCTTTTTGGTTGAGGTTTAACTGCGAGGATATTAAGATGCTGGATTTTATGGTAACTAGTGAGGTCTTTGGTGGTGAAGAGTTAACAGAAGGATCTGGAGGTCAAACTAATGTGCCGCTCTGTAGCTTCTGGGAGATTGCTCAAATGCATAATGAAATCGATGGTAATTTGGTAGCAGAGGTTGTCAGCACAAACTAATGCCAATGCAACCTCAGAGCATCATCCAAAGGACGATTGCCTGTTGCACGTCATCTTTGTGCATTCCTTTTTGTCCGATGTTCGATCGATGCATGATAGCTTTTAGCTAAAGAAATGACAAATGAATTGATGAATATTCATTTTAACCTCATCATTGCCAGGCTTTGGGTGCATTTCACTTGCTTGTGGTTGATGTCTCTCTATGGGCTATACCTTCTTTACAAGGTGGGTCTATGGTTGCAAATCTGGAGCATGACTAAAGTCCTCTCTAGATGAACTCAAGGCATCTTGCTGTTCATCTAGCTCACCCAACTGAAATTTTAGAGTCCTTTGATTGATGGAACGACCTTTCCACAGTGCTTTTTAACATTAATTCAAAATGTTGCAGTGATGGCTGACCATTTTCCCTTCAGGAATATAAAGAGATCTTGGGTAAAAGGATCCGCCGACTTCAGATTATTAGACATCGGCCAGACCAATTTACTGTTTTAGTTCGAGGAATTCCTCTTTGTACTGATCACAAGGCGCATGGTTGTTCTGTTGACCACTTTTTCTCTAAGCATCATCCTTACAGTTATTATTCTTACCAAATGATGTACGACGGAAGCCATCTCGATGATCTTTTGGTAAGGAAAAACTGTATGAGTTCACTTACTTTACGGCATCTTTTGGACTTTTCATGTTCACCACTTCAAAGGAACTCCAACAAGTTTACTTCTTGTGAACTCATCTTTGATTTGACAATGGCAGATTGCATTATTCTTTCTTGGCATCACTTTTTGAAAATTCTACACTTCATGTTGACGGGAGACATCTCTTAATGGAGCATCATAGTTGCTGGAGTTTTCAAGCCTTAATAAGATTTGTTCTTTGGTTGCTTATCAAATGTCCTGTGGGATCAAACTCTGCAATAAATGAAAGACACGCAACATTTAGATCTCTCTCTCTCTCTCTCTCTCTCTCTCTCTCTCTCTCTCTCTCTCATATTGTGATGTCTGCTCATAACAGCCTGTTTCCTCTTCAGTAGAGTTGAAAAATAATTGAATTTGGAAGTGTCCTGACCTTTCCATTTGACAATTAGACCATAGCTCTCCGTTTCATTTTTTATTTTTTATTTATAAATATGTTTCTGGTTACAGAGAGCCTTTCTTTGCCTAGCATACTTCTTAGAGTACCCTTTCTGCTTTATGAGTGATGCATCTCATTTCTGGCTTATTTCCTTCAACAACCAAGAAGTATG
The DNA here is from genome assembly GCA_014182555.1 of Eucalyptus erythrocorys. Classification (NCBI taxonomy): domain Eukaryota; kingdom Viridiplantae; phylum Streptophyta; class Magnoliopsida; order Myrtales; family Myrtaceae; genus Eucalyptus; species Eucalyptus erythrocorys. Next base: position 44,203,609 of record CM024603.1, read on the forward strand.
TGGTGTAGGACCGGGCAAAATCTACTGCAAGGAAGATAGAGGATCTTAGAAAGAGATCCAGCATGGGCAAACGTAAGAGAGAGTTCCTACTCTTGTGCACTAATGGAGAAGATTCTGCTAAAATAACCTTGCAAGAAGAGAAGCTTCAGGAACTTTCTCATAGGATTCATCAGTTACAGTGTGAAGATATGCTTCAAGATAAGGTGCTTTGCTTTCTGACAACAACTACATCTGTTGACACTCATTTTGTTCTCAATGCAATTTTTGTAATATGTTGATAACTGGGGGAACCGTACATATTTCTGACTTCAAATGCAAGTTAATGTTGTGGATGGATTTGTATCCTTAACTATCTCTCTTGTTTCTGCAAAATGTACTTGCTCTGGCACTGCATTATCGTCCTAGGATTTCCATAGAATGACTAGAATTCTGACAACAGTTAAAGCATTGTCCACATGTTGAATTTCAGTGCTGCAGTTTTCTGTGGTGTTGAATGAAGAAAAGTTTTGCGTAATACATCGAAATTATGATTTTGTAATGCCAGATAATCAGGGGATTGACTATAATATGCCAGACTAGAAGAAAATGGACATTCTTCTCTGTTTTAAGGAACTTTGTTCCCCAATCCCATCTCTTGGCCATGAGATGGGAGAGAAGGAAAATCAAATGTTATTCGACGCCATAGCAGTTAGCTTGCTTTTTTCTTCAGGTAAAATAGATTTTGATCAAGAGCTAGCTGAGAGAACTTATAATTTCCTCTGAAGCCAAAGGCGTCTGGTGAATGTGGTTACCTAGAAAGCATACGGATAGATGAATGCCAATGTGGCTTGTTATGTATTCTTGTGTTTGTCTTGATTGAAAATAGTTCATTGGATGAAGGTCTTCATACTATGATTGCAGCTCCTTGCGGACCAAAATATCCAGTTTTCTGAGTTTTCCAATCTTGCAGGAGTTGCCTGTAGCTTTTGTTATATTCAAAACCAGATGGGGTGCTGCCCTCGCTGCACAATCTCAGCAACATTCACATCCGCTCTTATGGACCACTGAAGTGGCTCCAGAACCAAGGGATGTATCATGGAAGAATCTGGCAATTCCAAATAGAGTTTTGCCACTTTACAAAATTGGAGTCATTCTTGCAGCGACACTCCTTACTATTTTCTTTGCTGTTCCAGTGACTGCCGTTCAAGGAATAGCCAGATTTGAGAAGCTTAAGAAGTGGTTTCCTCCAGCCATGGCCGTGCAATTGATGTAAGGTTCTTATCTTCATCAAGCTCTTACAATATTTGAGTTCGTCAAGCACTTGAATAGTTTCATTAGTGATTATTGTGCAAGAAAATCTGAAAGAGAGTAGGGTATGCTTTCTAGTTGCTGGTTGAGGGGACGGCATTGTGGTTTGCTAAATCTTTAACCATCATGATGCAGCAAATTTACTTCTTTTTGAATATTTCCATGTGAGCAAGCCGAAATTGCAACAAACCTGGTTGTGGATGGATGCTGCCATTATACCGTAGCAGCAGCTTATGTATAAAATAAAGCATGAACTCTTTTTGATTTTTAATCTTGTAAAGACAACTGTCTTTCATTCCCAATTGATGATTTCCCCAGTTTTCTGTTCCTATTCCTGTTCCTTTGTAATTTTCTGATCAGATGGTGAGGGTTAGTATAGTACTGCGATATGTTAGCCCAGATGAGGGACCGCACCTGGCCTGCTAACTTGCAGCAGGTTACGTAGTGCACCATCTGCCCGGTTGATGAGCATGCTGCTTCCAGATAGACGGGATCTAAAGACCATGCTCTTCTAAACTCAAGATATTGATTGAGTTCACATTGCCATGTTAATGAAGTATATGACTGTTAATTCTTGTGAATGTACAGATTAGGCATGGTCTTTTGCAATATTCCTAAGACCAGTACATGGAGTTGCTTGACATCATTATTGTGATTTGCTTTGTCAAATGTACAGCTTTTCCCTGTGATACATACTTGGTCGTCCTTCTAATGAACTGAATTGGTTTGCAGACCAGGCTTGAGCTCCATCGTGACTGGATATCTGCCAAGTGTCATCCTTAATGGATTTATATACGTCATTCCCTTTGCAATGCTTGGAATGGCTAAACTAGCAGGTTATGTATCAAGGAGCAAGGAAGAGTTGAAAGCTTGTGACATGGTTTTCTACTTTCTAGTGGGAAATGTTTTCTTTTTGAGCTTGTTGTCTGGATCTTTACTTGATGAAATAGGAGAATCAGTTACCCATCCAAAGAACATCCCCAGTCATCTTGCTAGGGCTGTCTCTTCTCAAGTAAGGATAGCTGAACTGACTCATGCCTCTTCTTTTGCGTTTCCCTGAAGTTAGATTTCTTTTTACTGGCTCAGACCAGATAAAGAATGAGGGAAAAACCGAAAATACTATAAAGCAAGCTACGCTATTTCCTGTGTGCAGATGGACATCCACTTTGTCATGATGTACTATTTGAAACATTGCACAACGTTTTGAAATTTAATATGAATAAGTACTAAAAAAATCGTAGAAGTCAAAATGGTCAAAAGAACCTACATGGAAGTAACATTGCCTTGTGAAATTTATCTGGAATTAGAGTTATGCTGCATCTTCTCTGATTTACTAGTTGATTTGCCTAATCTGCATGGGTGTGGGTATTTTCTTTTGTTTCCTGGCATCTGTTCTATGGATGATGCGCACAGCTAAATCCTTTCCTTCCCTTTCAGGGAGATTTTTTCATTACATACATATTGACAGATGGACTGTCGGGTTTTTCATTGGAGATTCTTCAGCCTGGATTACTTCTGTGGGATCTAATTAAGTCACTCACCTACAGGCGTGGGAAGGAGAAAGAACCATATCTTTATTCTCTACCTTATTTTAGAGTTATCCCTGTGGTCTCATTGGCGATGTTAATTGGAATGGTGTATGCGCTAGTTGCGCCGTTGTTACTGCCATTTCTCATTTGCTACTTTTGCTTGGGATATGTCGTGTATATAAACCAGGTTAGTTTTCTAAGCATCCTTGTGTCCAATAATAGTTCATTATGGATAAATTGTTTCTCCACCATCACCCATAATGTTTACTCAAGCATGGGGATTCCTTGGTTGCAGCAATAAGAAAGTATAATGTACTGTAAGTAATATCGTGAAGAGACTGGACTAAGTCTAAGCAGGCTTCATGTCTATGTAGGTAGTTTTCTCAAATAGTTCGTTCTTCCAAAATTCCTAGTCAAAATTAATGCTCAAATCTAGCTAGGCCTTCTTCGTACAGAGTGGGTAGAATAAGAATCAATTGGTAGAGCTTTTGTTTGCTTGTACTTATGACCAGATAGTAGATCAGAGTTGGAACTGTGAATTGATTGAAAAGATTCATATGTTATTCAAAATATAGTTTGTTTGGAATTTAGAGTGGGTAGACAACATCGCAAACTTATGCTTTGATATATGCACGATAAAAAGGCGAGTATGTGCACTTCTTTCTGTCACTGCTCTTTTGGGCCATCCATGTTATAGGTCATCAAGAGGCATTGTTACTTTTGCACCAAGTGTTTTTGTAGGTGTGGCTAATGAGCAGAGTGGGATAAGGTGTCCCGAAATTAGAAAATGAAACAACAATTAACTCCAGCAGTACTCTATTTGTGTATGGGAAGATTTTGTGATTTGTTCTCATTTAATGCTTCTTACATGCTGTAATCATTAGCATTTGCTTATGGTTATACTCGGTGTAATTGATATTTACAGAATTCTTTGTGATTCAGTTTGGCTTTTATTTGTTGGTGTAAAGAAATGTCAATACTAAAAATGAAAATCTCATTGCATGAAGAACATGTGTTTCATTGCTTTGCAGATTTCAGATGTGTACGCAGTTACATATGAGACGTGTGGAAAGTATTGGCCATACATCCATCACTACATTTTCGTTGCTATAATTCTCATGCAAATCACGATGATTGGTCTTTTCGGACTAAAGTCAAAGCCAGCTGCTTCTATATGCACAGTTCCACTTTTGTTGTTCTCTTTGCTGTTCCATGGGTATTGCAAGCTTCGTTTCTATCCTACGTTCCGCAACCACTCCATACAGGTGTTCATGCAGCTTTGCCGTGCTATCTCATTCGTAATTCTCGTCATATCCTAACGTTCTGCACATAAATTTTCTAGATGTTTGTGCTGGCTTCACAATTTGGCTTTCCCTTTTTCTTTGTGGCCTTTTTATGGACTGGAGACTATCTATGTCTACTTAGTCCTTTAGTCCTATCTTATTTGTCTGCTACAGTTTGACTGGAAACTCTTTCAGATTCTAGATGCTTGTCAATGTTGAAACTTGGACATAAAATATTGGATGATATTTCATTAATGAGCAGACCTGGCTTATGATCATTGGAGTAAATTGGTGAAGTAGATTGGAATACTTTACACGTCACTTTTCCTCATCTGTAGTCTCAATACAACCTTTCAGAGAAGATGATCAATCAGCCTGTCTGAGTTCTATATTTTCTAGAGGATATGTGTGTATACTTTTGTATGCATATGTAAACATTATGTCAATTTCAGCTTGTTGACTATTTGGTTGACTATGGCTTCTGTTGATGGGTGTTAGCTGGTTATGTCATTACGTTCATGTTTCACACATCCTGATCGGGTTATCTCCTGATAAGTTTTCTCGTGTTGGTTGATTCATGCCCTAATTATGACTCTTTTAATTCACTTGTGAAGATGCTGGTTCATAAATGCTTGAACTAAAATGGCAGAAGAAATCTCATATCTACCCCTAGCTTTACATGCAGTAACCTGTGCACCTTATCTACGTGTATTTGCAGTGATATGACTCTCTTGTCTGATTTATGCACCCTACGGTTGTTCTTTTAGTTATTTACAAGTAGGATTACCCACACCTTACATGGATTATTCGGCCCTTGCATGGACAGGATGCTACTGAAAATGATGAATTTGACGAGAAGAGCAACCAGTTGGAACTGAGTTCTGAGATCGCAAAAGATGCATACTGCCCACCATTTTTACGACCTATAAACCTTGTGGCATCAGAGTCAAGCTCGACGGAGCCGCTAGTGTCTGCTTCTCAGTCTCCAGCTTGAGTATTTTCACTCTGCCTTATGAATATATCATTTTTGAGGTCAAAAGAACCTTTTATAAAGTAGATTTCTTTATGGAACTCTCCTTGCAGGCTGCACTCTAGCCTCTTCCACTTAATTCTGATAGAAGTGATTGTTGGGGCGTCAATTGGCAGGAAAATGAGGCGCCTAATATACATAAGAGGAATTGTTTTCACCCCAGTATTTGATTCAGAAATTTCTCGTGTGTGAATTCAGGGATTTTTAGTTCATCCTTTATTCACGAACTTGACCATAACCTTTTTTCCCCTTTTTTCCGGGGCCATACGCACTTGACCTCCACCTATTGTGTGGTGTTATTCCATGCGGGCAACCGATAGGATCTGGCTCAGTTGGGCAAAGCAGCAGATTTAGAGCCTCGAATATGAACGACCTTGAAGTACCGGCATTCAGACTTTGAGTGTCATGATGAAATTTAACACAAGGTTCAACTTCTTGGAAGGGCTGAACACCGGAGCAACGGATGAAGACACATTTTTTCGCCTCAACGTTTCTCCGAATAACTTTCTGAAATACGTTGCATGTTCGATGCCCTAAAGTGGAGGAGAGATTTCTCTTGGCTACTACATTTATTAGAAATTCTCCACGAGAAAGTTGAGGAATCTCTTTTGCCAGATCTGGTTTCTAGGAATTCTATCCTTTAGTTTGACACAATAGAACAAGATGTAGAGATGGACTACAGAGAAACCTGTTGTTTGGTGATGCCATGGTAAAACAGATATTCTGATGACAACATGAGAATTTGATTAGTTGATGATACAAACCTCCTTTAGAAAAAACCAAAAAAAAAAAAAAAAAAGGACAAAGGGAATGCCACAACGAATTAGTAGTTATGCACAAACAATTGGTTCGAGCACTCTGCAGAAGGTGTGTAAATACATGAGCGAGTTTTCAATATCAAAACAAGCACACTCGAGCCCGGACACACAAGCAGGGAAGGATGGAACTTATATTTTGGCTCCAAGCAACGTCAACAAGAAATCTTTGTAATCTCCCGATGTATCGCCGATGACGGCGCTGTCTAGGCTGCTGTTATACATGTTGTTGTATTCCCCTCTGACCTTCATCAAGTCAATTTCAGCTCGGGTTATGATGGCTCTGGTGAGCGAATCTTCATCTGTGCCGAGCCCGATTATGGAATTTCTGACCACCTGGTGATATTTAAGGATCAAAGATCACTACTTCTCGAGCAGAAGCTATTGAAGTATGTAGACTAGAAAATCGAGCGCACATTTAACAAATTCAGATGCTTTATTTCACATTCCATGGGCTAAAGTCCCTCAAAAGCCACAGCAGGTCGAGTTTTATAATAGCGTAAGCAGTTGTCTGAGACGGCCAAGACACGATGGTTGTAGACATAAACAGAATTCGGGATGTAGTGGCATACTACCTTGTAAGAATTCGAATTTAACAGAAAATCGCACCGATATCTAACACTCATGGGAATGTGAACTATCTCACACGATCATGTCTCCAAGTCTTATTATATTCTCTTTCATGCCACCATAAATGATTGCCGGATCATCAACACCCTGACACCGGATGATTGGCAGGGGATTACGAAACTGACCTCTGCAAAGTGTCTCTCGGGGCAATCTAGGCAACGTACTATCACTCCTAGCAGAGATTCCAGATCACCCTTCCCGCAGCTCTTGATATCCTGAGTGATGCAAGACATCCAGATAAACTCTTCAAAAAGAAAAATAAAAAGAAACAAAGGATTATGCGATGAGTTAGACATGTAAAATAACAGACCTCATCAACAGGACTCCCGTAGTTCTGCTCGTAGCATTGGAAAGTTGCTCGGAGCTGAAAGATGTTCCTAGTGCCAAGAACCCACAAAACAGAATCTTGATCCAATTGCTTCCTTTCAATTGCTTCGTGCAGCAGTCCTGCTTCTGAATTAGCAACATCCATATTTATCACTTCCTTATCATATCTATAGGAGCTCACCAATCCTACAAGGATCTGCAGGAGCAGAGACATTGCAAATTATGAGGAAACTCCGAAATTGGAGCTGCTAGATGGAGGTGAACATATGCGGAGTCATACTGAAATGTAGAGGGTACTCAATGCGAAGAACTTCCCACTTTTACCATACCGTTGAGTATGTACTGGACCCTTGCTCCTAAGTAAGCCTTAGTAGAAAAATTCAAAGTTTGACTCAAAACATCAGCTGAAGGCCATGGACGTGCGCCAGAAATGAAGCATTCACTAGAGCAAACAGAACTAGAATTTGATATGTTCTAAATTATATTTTCTAGAATAGAAGTTAGAATTATTTTGGGACCAGATAACAACTTTTAATTTCTGTAATCAAGTTTAAAAAAAAAAAAAAAGCTAGCAACTGAATAGCAATTTACCTTATCCTCTTCAGTTGTACTCGAGCATTATGAATGAAGTGATCTGATATTATTTTAGGATTATAGCCTTTCATATGGTTACTCAATGGCAATTTCAAAGTAGCATCCCAAACTGCAGCAGGTTTATACTTTTTCCTGAAAATGGCCAATTAATCCAAATTTCTTCTGGCAAACGAATTGTGCATGAAAGAAAAAAGTTCCTTTCGACTGCAAAACCTACATATAGATGTTTAATACCATTCTAAAGAAGTGTAATCTAAGCATTTACCTTTCGGAAGGGTAAAGATATTGTTGACAAGATGTCTTCCTCGAGCGAACGATCATAGATTGAACAGTACTTCTGCCTTACGGCAATGAGATGGTGGGGAGATGTCGCACATGTGATCTCAACAATCGGAAGTAAGTGGTTTATGCCTTTCCTTTTACTCTGCAAGGCCTCCTTTGCCAATCTGGCATCCCTCTCCGGCGGATCATATGTCCAGAAGATCACTGCTTTCTGAAAGAAACCAACCAATTACAGCACTCATATTGCTATATTGACGATATCACTTCAAATATCCAGGTGAAGGTAAAGACATGAAGCCAGATTACTTGATGAGCATATCAAGTTTAATGATTGATAACATGTATATATGAGAAGAACACTACAAAGAACATGAATAACGTACTCCGAAATCGCCAGAGAGTTCAGAATGAAGACTGTCGACGAGGGATTTGTTATAAAGCTGCTGATAAGTCTCCCTGATTAGCCTCCTCTGACTTGCATTCCTGTGTCCTAAAACCCAAATGATCGCCTCCTCATCCGTTCCCCATCCTACACCAATCAGCCAATCCTCAGCTTATTTCAAAAGTATCTCTGAATCGATAAAGAAAAGCAAGACAAAGCAGGAAAAATGCTCATCAGTGCACGCTAGCGACGGCACGAAGCGAAAAATGGGCGCGAACATGAGAGGATCCCACAAGTCTTTCACTGTAATAAGAAAAACCGAACTGGCTTCGTCATCGTTCGTTTGCAGGACAGCGCAAATTGCCGCCATCTGGAGAACGTGGTCGAGGGATGGAGCACACTCCAAACGGAAAACACTCATCCATGCATCTTCCATCACTACGAGACGTCGAAACTGACAAACCAAACAGCCGGCGATCCAGAACCACCTCAACCTCAACCGTCAAAACGACAAGCGCTAAATCAGGAACAACCGGAGTCTCGGAGAACGAGAACGAGAAAACTTGGCCAAAAAACATCGTCAGCGGGCGGTCGAGAGAGAGAGAGAGAGAGAGAGAGAGAGGAGGACCTTCGAAGGCCTTCCAGAGCCTCTGGCAGTCGTCGGACGGGGAAGGGACGACGGCCGGGACCCTGAGCGTGGCCATGCCGGTCGCCGGCGGGAACCTGCCGGGGGAGCGCCTCGGGAAGCAGCGGAGGAGGCAGGAGCAGCGGCGCCCGATCGAGGATCTCAGCTGCAGCTTCGCTAGGTACGCCTTGATGCTCCTCTTCTTCCTCCTCCTCCTCCCCGGCCGTCGTCGCGTTCCGCTCCCCGCGCTCTTCCGCCTCAGCGCTTCCGTTTCGGTTTCGGTTTCGGTTTCGGTTTCGGTTTCGTCTCCCTCGCGACCTCTTTCCTGCTCCATCCGGAATAAAGGAGCTTTCCTCTCTCTCTCTCTTCCGGATTTTTTTATTCCCATTTTCACTCCCTTAAATCTGTGAAAGCTTTCAATTTGCGTCCTTTTTCGTCACGAAGGTCGCGATTACTTAGTATTCCCGCTTTCGTCCCCCGGCGCTTTTTGCAACGAGGACCTTGTCTTTTGTGTTTTATCTGAACATCGCCCCTTGAAAATTTGGAGCTTTTCTATTTCATCACCCCATCCAGAAATTCTGGACTCCATCCTCGACCAATGTGCGGTTTCCTGGACCTTCTCTTTATGAAGATAGTTCGATACTGCAGCTGCCGGTCGTGCGGGGTTCTCTGGGTCATCAAAAAAAAAAAAAGATAGTTCGATACTGCAGACATAATCTTAATTTTTATAATTGTCAAATGTGAAATCTTATGCTACTTTCTTCTAACTTATATTCTTGGCTCAGTTGGGTTGTATCTTGTATCAATTTTTATAAAACCGCGTACTAGTGCCGGTGATATAGCAATAGGTCATGGAATTCAGATCGTGAAAACAAATAGAGCAACTAAATGTCATATGCATTACTTGGATCATCGTGTACACGATGATCATCTGCTTCACTATCAGCAATCAATTTTCTAGATGTAAATATGTCAGTCGAATGAACAATGGAGAAGGCCTCCAGCTCATGCATGGACCACCTTCGTCCACGCACGTCGGAACTCAAGTGGATAAGCATCAAACGAGGATCCGATGCTGCAACAATCATTCTCGAAAGCTTCCTTCTTCATGGCTCTATCTGAATGGATTCGCCCTCTGCCGTACCTAACGCCCGACCAGCATGTAACGCGCGTATTGCAGCACCGACGTGTTCGTGTCCTCGTGTTTCAGCTGCTGTTAGCTTATTCTAATAAAACCCTAAAACAAGATCGTGTTCCGCAATGACACCCCCGCACACGACATCTGTCGCACGTAGAGCGAAAGAAACAGAAGCTGAGAATGACAACGCAAATGGAGAGCTGGGCTTTCCCCCTTATCCTGAGCATTTGCATAATAGCTAAGAACCAAGCACTGTCCATGCTTCTGTTCATTCATCTCCTTCCACACATGCAGTTCGTGCACGTGAAAGATTTTCATTAGATTACTCATCGCTTGCTTTCTGCAAGTATTGCGATGATGGGCAAATATGAAAGCTGGGTATGCATGCGCGTCCGGATCTGCTTTGATTTCGTGGCTGGTCAGTGCGCTCGATCAGCAATGAATCGTCTCCGCGTGGCCGGCCATGTTTTCTGTAGATTATTATCAGATCGGTGGGCTCTTTAAAGTGTCCCCTTCCGTTTTCTTCTTTAAGTTATCACGACAATGCTCCATGATCACAAGAACGATCTGGAAAGTCAACCTTTACGACCCATCTTTATTCCCTAACATTTGATTAATCAGGCCGGATTTGATCCTGATCTTCGTGACTTGGACAACGAGGCTCACCTGTTCCGTTCACAATCATTGATCTTTTTCTTTGCTTTCTGGAAAGTGGGAACCCTTCAAGGTCTTCTCCTTCTTTCTTTTCTTCCACACTTGGTTTGGCTACTTCTCCGTATGGACAGGGTTTGTCAGACATTACTAGCTAGGCCCTAGTACATTAATTACGCATTCATTCAAGGGTAGCCGTGTGGGGAAAACGCTCATAAGTTTGACAAGGACAAGCCCTGCTATTTGCATTTTCGTACGTTTATCTGAATAAGATGTCGCACTTCAAGAAACTTTTTGTAGGTTTAGCTAATTGCTTTAGCAGTAGACGCAGATCACGTCTTCAATGTCTAGTTCAGATACAGCTGATATCAATCAATCTTGGCTGCAGAGAAAGACATTCCATTCAAAACTCATCATGGTCAGTACCTTGTCTTCGGCAGATGCAACTACAATAGGACGAGGTATAGGAACTTTTAGGGAATCGTCGGGTAGTACATGTGGCAATGTGCATTGAACCGCCGCATTGCCAGCTGATGTTCATTAGGAACGAACAGGCTAGCTTATTCATAGGCTCAATCCATTGATTTATGATATAATTATCCAAAGAGTCATAAATTTATTATATGAATTCTAAATGAATTCTGAATTTTTTATTTAGATAATTTAATTTAAACTTTTTTGATGATTCCGACCGTTTAACGTGATATGCCAGTGCTGATATAGATAATATTTATAATTTTTCTAAAAATTTATAAATTCGTTCCATTTTTTATGTTAGTATCGGCTATATAGTGTAGGAGAGTCAACATTCACGTTAGTAATTTCAAGTTAAAAATAATTGAAACTTGAAATGATTATATTGATGAATTATTAAAAAGATGATTAAATTTATCAAATCAAATTATCATCGATATAATATATTTAAGATCTTTTTAGTAATTTTTCTACTGATTCATACATGCAATTTATCTTTGCGTATCTCAAAGGTATTGTACTTCTTTTAAGCTCAGCCACAAACTTTATCTACCCCCCACTAAACTAGAGACTCGTACAACACTAATCCTAGACGAGTCTAGGCTATTCTAGAAAGTTGGGTCCATATTTCAACAATCGCCCTATTGTATAGATGTCACATTTATCTCATGATAATTATAATGATGTGGTGCCCAAAGAATTTCCATAATGTCGACTCAACCGTATTTAATTTTTATTGCATAAGAAATAAAGCTGGGGACAAGGCATGGCTGTCGCGGACCATCTACATCATTTAATTCGCATGTTACTTGTCATAAGAAGGCAAGAAAAATCTGGTCTCATTTATTGCACCCCCTCATCTTGATGTGCCTCAAAATGCAGGCCTGTAGGCCACATTCCATCAAGAGCAAAAAGGAAAAAAAAAAAATTGCGAATTCACAAGGCTCGAATTGCCATTTTAGCGTGTAGACATATATAGTTTCTCCAAAATACAAATAAAAAGAAGAATTGAATCGAATGTTGTGGATTGACCAAATGGTTACTTCGACATTGGGAATTGAATGCTTCAATTGAATATCTTGCTATGTACAATTTATGTAAAGACGTTATTATTGTGTCCATTATTAATTACGTATTATCCCGATCATGCGAGGGGCAAGATAGTTGCAAGTAAGGTCCCGAACCATGTAAAACTTAATTGAAATAGCATAGGAGCAATGGTTTTTGGGACAGAAACGCACCGTCGGGTTGGAGGGCTCACATGAATCGGAAGCTTCGTTTCGGGTGTGCATACAAGACACAAAAAAGACATTGGGAGTAGGGGACTGCAAAATTCGCCAACCTAGGGGGCCGATCTGTAAATCCACCGAAGCACGGGGGCATCACCGCAACTCAATCAATAAGTCCATTAATCTCTAGCTTTTTTTCCTCTTAAAGATAACCTTTTAATCCATAACATCTCAACGAATTTGCAACTCCCCCGCTCATTTAATAACACTCTTATTAATTATACACAAAATCAGTTTCAACTGTCGTCGGTCGTGAAATATAAAAAAATAAAAAAAATAAAAGAAATCCGGAAATCCCGCGCAATGACGGAAATGACCTCATGGGACCCCTATAAATACGGCAGCGACCCGCCGTCGAGACAATCGTCGTTGCATGATCGTAAAACCCGGCACGAGATAGCGAGGAGACGACGATGGCTCAGTCCGACGAGCTCGAAGCTCTCACCAAAGCCTTCTCAGGTCTCTCACCTTCGAATGATGGATCGCTGGAGCGGTCGCGTTCCTCGCGCGATCGAGTCTTCTTCCTTTGAATTCTTGTTTTTTTCTTTTTCTTGTCGGCGTTGCTGTTGTTGTTGCCGTGTCCGATGTTTGATGTTTTTTTTTTTTTTTTTTTTCCGGTTTCAGGACATGGAGTCGATGAGACGACGCTCATCGCGGTGTTGGGGAAGTCGCACCCGGAGAAGAGGAAGGCCTTCAGGAAGGGGAACCCGCACTTCTTCAAGGAGGACGAGAGGAGCTTCGAGAGGTGGGATGATCACAGGATCAAGCTCCTCAAGCGTGAATTCATGCGATTCAAGGTAATCCCGAGTTCTTTCGCGACTTGGCTTGTCTGTCTGCGGCGTATCTTGTATGCATTTTGCTTCGTATGGTTTATGCGGCGTCCTAGAGTCCCACTTCCATCCTAGTGAAATCGGTCCTGGCCTCGACTGCGACGAGATTCGATTGTTCGAAATCATTGAATGTCTGGTAAGGGACGACTCGGTAGATAAAACTTGATGAAAAGAACATCAATTTTCTTATTTTGGAGAGATTGGAGTCGATTGAGAACGCCGGGGATAACTTGAAAGCATGATTTGATTCTTTTCTGGGATGGGAAAAGAACACTAGTGGCAATTTCAGAATTTGACCTGTGCTCTGGCAAAATTATGCCCAGATATAGTCACAAGAAAAGGTTTTTGATGATTTGCTTTTGCCATGAATTGCTCGAGAAACTAACTGCTGTAGAATCATTTGATGGCTGCTTCGGTGAATCTCAGAATGCCGTGGTGCTCTGGGCCATGCACCTTTGGGAAAGGGACGCACGACTCATGAAGGAAGCCTTGACAGAAGGTCCAGATTCTTATAATGTCCTTATAGAGGTCGCCTGCACGAGATCGTCAGAAGAGCTACTGGGAGCAAGAAGGGCTTACCACTCCCTCTTTGAGCACTCGATTGAGGAGGACGTCGCTTCCCACGTCCATGGCCCCGAACGCAAGGTGAGGAAATGCTCAGACCCTTGAAAATCGGAACATGTTTTTAGCATCTAGCTGAATGAATCTGAGTTGTTTCTGGTTAAAAACGCAGCTATTAGTGGCACTAGTCAGCGCATATCGGTATGAAGGGCCAAAGCTTAAGGAAGATACAGTGAAAGCTGAGGCAAAGACTATTTTAAATGCCATCAAGAGCGGTGAAAAGAAGACCGGCGATGAAGAGGTCATAAGGATACTAACAACAAGAAGCAAGCTCCATCTTAAGGCAGTCTATAAAGATTACCAGGAAATCAGTGGCAGTAACCTTGATGAAGTAAGATATTCGAGTCTAGTCGATCCTTTTGAAAGAGTTGTTTGATTGATAAATTTACGGAATTTCATGCCCTGTTCTTCTCTTTGTCTCAGGATCTTAAATCTGACTCGAGACTACAAGAGACGGTGCAATGCCTATGCACTCCTGAAAGATATTTTAGCCAGGTCATAGTTTACCCGAGGCAATTGTCACTGCAGTTATGTGTTGACATATGCATCAAGTTTCTCGGATATTGAACGTCCTGCTTTTGATTGCAGGTTTTGGACTTGGCATTAGAGATTGATGCAGACAAAAGCACAAAGAAGGCATTGACTAGAGTAATTGTAACCCGAGCTGATGTCGATGTAAAGGAGATCGACGAAGAGTTCAACAAGATGTACGGAGTTCGCTTGACCAAAAAGATTGAAGATACAGCTAACGGGAACTACAAGGATTTCTTGCTCACATTGATAGCTAAAGGAGACTGATCCTGATTACAGAATCTGCCGGATCGATTGAGAGTGACTCGACTTTTGAGTCGTCCTGAAATTGTTGATGTAATCAGGATGTTCCCTGGTTTTGCTTGTTCCCTTCTTGAGCTCATTATACCTGAGCTTCCCTTGTGCTTGTATCTGTCTTCTGTAACCTGATAGAGAGTGTAATAAAATCCGGAGCCGAAAACCCTTCGAGTTGGTTTTCAGTTTTCACTAAAAAGTGATGAAAGTGATGAATTTGTTTGGACAACTTCATCTGCAAAAACACTCCTTGTCCTGCAACTATAATTTCTTTCCCTAATATACATTCCTAGGAGTCTGAATTCCGCCGAGCAAATGAAGCTTCCGTGTCCCACAAGCTTTATCCACCTCGGCCCAAGACAAGCTTTATCCACCTCGGCCCAAGACAAGAAACAAAGAAGAAAGTTAACTATCCACTTCTTTTCCTGGTAGGAAAAGAGAAGAAGAGAACCACTTCCTTGGCAACCTTTGAGAGTCAATAATGGCAAGGTCAGCTTGGGATTACTGAAGACAAGTTGGAGGGTAGTTCAATTGTTTCACGACTAGTGGATTAGACTCATTCAATTAGTTTCGATATAATCTCGACTAAAACCGTTGATCCAGATAAGCAACTGACTGTGAACTTTCCCTAATGTTCTAAGCGAGGAGCGCATAATGAGCCTTAACTTCCTTTGCTTCATTCCTCCTTCCTATTGTGTGGAGAAGCTCGACACAGCCATTTAGTTTGTCGACGGGAGGGCAGACCAGACGGTATCGATGACTTGTCAAGAGCAGACATGGTGTTATTCGACGTCCTTTGGTTAGGACATGCGAAAGGCAAAAAACACGCATTGATTCTCGAGAAGGATGTGTAAATGTGGTGGTGCTTCATCTTTAGCTTCGATTATTTCTCATGGTTTAGAGCAATCAGTAGAATTACACGTAATTTTTTGAAACTCAGAAAACTTTCATTCCGTTGCATCTTCTTCCTCTTCCTCTCTCTCATCACACTCGAATGCTCGTCGAACACTTCACGCAGCTCCGGTAATCATCATCATCATCACCAGACACCATCCACAACTACAACCAGCATCTCTTCCTTCGATCCTGAGCTTCTCTCTCACTGATGACACAGCCGCCACAAATGCTCAGCCTCAGCCGTCATTCCGTCCCTCTCGTTTTAACATACATTACTCTTAGTTGCGCTTGAGGTTCAAGCTCAAGCCATGGTCAGCACGGGAATCATTCTTCTTGGTCGTCGGAGATTGTAAAGTGTGCGCAATTAGCTTTGTTTGAGCTCATTGATTGTTGTAGAGTGTCACAGTGCTCTGTTTCTAGTTCGAAAGATGGTTTCGCTCAAATTTTTTGAACAGAAAATCTACGACTCATCGTGTATCCATAACTCGCCGTAAATCAAAAGATGAGAGCATTGACAAAATTACCAACCATCTAGATGGCATTTATATTATGAAACCGATTAGAGATATAGTAGAAAGGGCGCTATTGCTCTTGGTCAACATGGTCAGAAAAGGCTGCAGCAACATGCAGAGAGAACTTGAGATCTTAACCATTAAAATGTAAAGGAACCCTCCTTCGTTTTTTACAAGTCACCTCCGAGGGTTATAATCACAAGTGCTTTCTCCACCACTCATCAAATGTTATTTTTATTCTGATAAAAAAAATATGTTTGACTTTCAAATTATTGAATACACACTACATAAAAAAAAATTTAATGCATTCAACGCGATGTAATGTACCATTTTTGTCGATTATTCAACGGACACCTCTTTTCTTATCATGTGTGAGATTCACGATTTTAATATATTGGGTATACCATTCTTTTTGGGTTAAGTATGTACAAAGGGGATACTTTTAACGTGGAAGGTTCGAACGAGATGCGCGAAGTACAATATTGAATCCAAAAGTGAAATGGGTGAGATGAGGGCCACTAGTGCTTTTGCGCATGACTTCTTAGAAAAGCAGTAAAAGCAAAAGGGGAAAGCAAATATTATGGGATTCGTCAAATGTCCGCGGCGTGTGTTTACTGATTGAACCTGCAATCCTGCCGTTCTGTCTACTCTCCTTTTACTCCGTCGTCAACGAAAGGAATTGATCTCTCCCTCATTCTGCCGCATGGCGTGAACCGCACAAACCGAGCATTTCTAGTTGCCATCTTTCCATCATATGACTTCCCACAGGGAGAAAATATCAGATACTTTTTTGGCAAGTGGGAACAACGGTGATGACAAGACAGGAACTCGTCGTGTTGCGAAGGTTGTAACGTGGAACCATGTGGATTCGATTCAATAGATTTGAATGCAAGGGATCCCGTGCTCGAATCACGTGCATTTCTAGTGGCGATTAGGGATTTTGCGCCTCTGAAAATAGGATCGCCCCCGCCTCCCGTTATGATTTTACGTGAGTTGAGTAATGTTGAAAGAGAATATTCTTCATGAATCCTTTAGTATGAACACAAACCAATAATTTACCATTAGTCGGATGAAGAAAGTGATTTAAAATGGTCAATGTAAGTTAATGCTGATATAAACATATAAAAGAAAGAAAAATAAGGAGGCTACAAAACGAATGCATTATCTATTTAGAAAAGTGTTAAGGATTACTAAAATTGAGTTAGAAAATTGATTTATAAAGTGATGTGTCATATTATTATTATAGTTTAAATACGACTCATTTGATAAGTGGTCACTTATAATTGGACAATTATTTAGTTACATGATCAGAGATTTGAATAGTGTCTTTTTGCTTTTGTGCCGTTGTCTTTTCTTATCTTTCCTTTTCTGGCACTGCTGAGTCATCTTCTTTTTTCTTTTGTAGACTCCAATTTGCATTTTCTTGGAGGAGCTAAAGCGACCAGCATAAAATGTAAACGTAATTTCCTAACGACTTTTCACTAGAAGAAGAAGAGGTAAAGTGACCAGCATAAAATGTAAACGTAATTTCCTAACGACTTTTCACTGGAAGAAGAAGAGGTAAAGGGACCAGCATAAAATGTAAACGTAATTTCCTAGCGGCTTTAAGGAAAAGAAGAAAATAAACAGAAAAAAAAAAAGGCTTGATGGCTGACGCTGGTGATTGGGTGAGGGAGGAGGAGGAAGAAGAAGAAAAGGAAAAGAAAAAAAGAAAATGCTTGATCTTGGAGTTGTTCACTGAAGCAACGAAGTAAAATTTTTTTTTTTTTTTTTTCACTTCTCAATTCTGTTCCAAATTCATTTTTGGGAACAAAAATTCAACTAAATGAATTTTTGTTTTTCTATTTTTATTTCAAGAAACAAAAAAAAATTGAATCATGCACAGTTTGATAATAGCCAACCCATCCGCTTCTTTTCTTGGTAGGAAGAGAGAAAGAGAAGCACTTCCTTAACAACCTTTGAGAATCAATAATGGCAAAGTCAGCTTGAGATTACTGAAGACACGTTGGAGGGTAGTTCAATTGTTCCACGGCTAGTGGATTAGACTCATTCAATTAGTTTTGATATAATCTCGACTAAAACACGGTCGATCCAGATAAGTAAACTGAGCGCAAACTTCCTTTGCTTCAAGCCCTCCTTCCTATCGTTCGGAGAAGCTGAACGGAGCCATTTTAGTTTGTTGAAGGGAGGGTAGACCAAATGGTATCGACGGCTTATCAAGAGCAGACATGGTCGTTAGGACATTGTAAAGGCAACAAAACAGGGACGATTACTTCAACAACAGCGACGGGTGCTTCAACCCCAACCCGGCTTTTGAAAACTACCTTCACGCAGCTCCAGTAGTCATCATCACCGCACACCGTTAGCAATAAAAATGAGATTTTATAAGACTACTATCAACTGTTCTAAAAACTTAAGCTATTAGATGAAGGCGTAATTTATTATTTAAACATTCTAACACTCTCCCTCACGCTTAGTCTGGTCTTTTGCCTAGTATTAAGCGTGGAAATTTAATTGAGGAGGTAAATAGGGGCCTGGAAGATTCGAACTTAGGACCTCTTAGCTCTGATATCATATGAGATTTTATGGGACCACTACCAATCATTTTAAAAGCTTAAGCTATTAGATGAAGGCGTAGTTTATTATTTACACATTCTAACAAGAACGACCAGCATCTCTCCCTTCAGTCCCGAGTTTCTTTCTCACCGACGACATGGCCACCACAAAAGCTCAGCCTCAGCCATCATTCCTTCCCGTTCCCTCTCGTTTCAACTTACATTACTCTTAATCGTGCTGGAGGTTCAAGCTCAAGCCATGGTGCAGCGAGGTCTCTCTCATGGCCGGCACGGCGATTATTCTTCTTTGTCAGAGGTTGTAAGTGTGCAGCAATTTGCTCTGTTTTTAACTTCCATTACTCTTAGAAACAGCGCTCCATTTCTAGTTTGAAATATGGTTCGCTCAAAATATTTCAACAGAAAATCTACAACTAATCGTGTATCCATGACTTGTCATAAATCTAAATTCCTAACGCTCTCTTTTAGCCTTTGTGATTAAGAGAAAAGAGCGCATTGACAAAATCACCAACCATGACCAGAAAAGGCAGCAATAACTTGAAGAGAGAACTAGAGATCTCAACTATTAAAATGTGAAGGAACCCTCCTCCTTTTCTTTTTTTTCTTAAGTCACCTCTGAGGATTATAATAACAAGTGCTTCCTCGACCACTCATTGTATGTTATTTGTGTTTTGACCAAAAAAATATGTTCGACTTTCAAAACATCGAATATGCGTTACATAAGAAAAATTCACGCATTCGGCTCAATGTGATGTACCCTTTTGTCGATTACTCAACGGGCACCTTTTTTCTTATCATATGCGTGATTCGCGATTCTAATATATTGGGTATACCATTCTTTTGGGTTAAGTATGTATAAAGGGGACACTTTTAACGTGGAAGGATCGAAGGAGACGGGACAAGCACAATGTGGAATCCAAAAGTGAGGTAGGTGAGATGACTCCTATCGCTTTCGCGCATCACCAGTTAGAAAAAAGCAGTAAAAAGCAAAAGGAGAGAGCAATCACGATGGATTCGTCAAATGTGCGCGCATGTGTTTACTGACTTAAACTGTCGATCCTGCCGTCTGTCCACTTCCCCTTTCACTCCTCCGTCGTCAACGAAAGAAATTGATGTCTCCCCCTCGTCTCATTCTGTCGGCCGGCGTGAACCGCGCACGCCGACCATTTCTCTTCGCCATCTCTCATCACGTGACTTCCCCTGGGGAGAAAATTCAGGGACTCATTCGGTAAGTGCGAACGACAGGGATGGCAAGTTGCGAAGGATGTAAGGTCGAACCGCGTGGATTCGATTTAATGGTGAGGCCCCTCATTCGGAAGCAATGGGATTGAATCACATGCATTTCGAAAGGTATGTTGGGGCTTTGCAGCTCGGGAAATGGGATCGCACCGACAAGATATCATTGGCTAGATGAATAAAGCATGCTGACACAAACGCATTGAAGAAAGAAAAGTAAGGATACTACAAAATGAATGCATTACCTTTCTAGAAAACTAAAAGTGTTAAAGGATTACTAAAATTGATTTATAAAATTGATTTATTAAGTATTCTGTTGTATTATTATTAGTGTCTAAATACGACTTGTCCAATAAGTGGTCACCTACAGCGGAGCATTATTTAGTAAGATCAAAGATCTGAGTAGTACCTACATGCTAGTTACTTTTTCGCCCTTGTCTTATTTTTCCTTTTCAATAGACTTATATCTAGCAATGCTGAATCATCTTTCTATTTTTTTTTTTTTAAACTCCAATCTTTTTATTTTTCATGGCCCAACACAACAAACAAGAAGAAAGTTAATGGTGCGTGACCATTTTGTTTTTGGGAACAATTTTTGTTCAGCCATGGTATTTTTTTATTCTACTCCTATTTTCTGATTTAGTTCTTTAGATGAGTTTCTACGTATTTGAAGGTATTTGGTAATTGTTAAAAATTTCTATTCTCAAAATATAAATGCATTTGGTATGACTCTCCGATTTTTTTGTGACTTAGAATTTCTTTTAATTTTTAAATAATTTTATCACATTTTTCTCTTTTCTTTTCTTCTTTTCCTTTTCTTTTTCTTCTTCTTTCTTTAGACTGGTGACCTCGTTGGAGCATCGCTGACCCCATTTAGGTTGACCTCACCCAACACTTGTGAGGGTTGTCCTCACTAGGCCATTGTGAGGTTGGCCTCGCCATGCAACATCGACCTCGCGATGATTGACGAGGCTCCGGCGAGGTTGCCGACCATCGGCCATGGTTAATGACCGGTTAAAGGAACAAGAAGAAGAAAATGAAAAGAACAAAAGAAAAAAGAGAAAAGCAAAGAGAGAAAAAAAAATGCTTGATTTTGGAATAGTTCTTGAGAACAGAGAAACAATTTTTTTTTTTTTTTTTACTTTTTAATGCCGTTTCAAGTTTATTCCCAAAAACAAAAAAAGGTTTACAAATGGATTTTCTATTCTCTTTTTGTTTCAAGGAACAAAAAATAGAATCAGACACTGTTTAGCATGTTATCAAATGAGCCCTAACCCGTTAGCTTCTTTTCCTAGTAGGAAAGGAGAAAAAGAGAACCACTTCCTTAGCAACCTTCGAGAGTCAATAATGGCAAGGTCAGCTTGAGATTACTGAAGACAAGTTGGAGGGTATTTCAATTGTTCCACGACTAGTGGATTAAACTCATTCACCTAGTTTCGATATAACCTCGACTAAAACCGTCAATCTGAATAAGCAACTAACTGCAAACTTTCCCCAATGTTCTTGGAAAGGCAAGGAGTATATAATGAGCCTAAACTTTAGGAGTAGCTCGACGCAATTATCTAGTTTGTCGATGGAAGGGCAAACCAAATGGTATCGACGGCTTGTCAAGAACAGACATGGCATTATTCGACATATTTTCTTTGCTTAGGACATTGGAAAGGCATAACAGAGACGATTTACTTCAACAAAAGCGACAGGTACTTCAACCCTAACTCGTCTCTGAAAACTCCCTTGCCTCTTCTTCCTCTTTTGCTCTGGGAAAATTGTCCAAAAAATTATAAATATATTGTACTTTTATCAATTCAGTCATAAACATTTTAATTTTACCAATTCAGTCTTATTCTTACCAATTGACTTCATCTAGTTAATTTTGGCCAAAAAATATTAACATGGACGCCAATGGTGCCACATTGGACTGTTAACGCTAACGTGGATAATTTTTAATAGTATTTTGATATTTTTGAATTATTATTTTTCTCTATTTTTTTCTTTTTTCTTTCTTTTCTTTTTGTCTTTTCCTTTTGTTTGTGGCCGACTGGCCTCGCTCGCCATAGACGAGGCTTGACCAGGCAAGGGCAAGCCTCGGCAAGGGAAGCCTTTGCCCAGGTGCGGCTCAATAATGGCTCCCTTCAACTAGGCTAGATCTGGCGAGCCCTCGCCCAAGCTAGGGCAGCCACATTGGGCGTCAGTCTGGATCGACAGGTGGCCGGCCACCGGCAAAAAGAAAAGAAAGAAAAATTTAAAAATTCAAAAATTCAAAAATAGAAATTCAAAAAAATATTAAAATTTTATTAAAATTTGATTATGTCAGCAATGGCAGTTCTACGTGGCACCACCAAAGTCCATGTCAGCATTTTCGGGCTAAATAGGGCAGATTGACTCAATTGGTAAGAAATGAAAAGGTTTAGATTAAATTGACAAAATTAAAGGGTTTAAGACTGAATTAGAAGAAAGTGCCATAAATTTGGGACTTTTTGGATAATTTTCACTCCACTCTTTCTTATCACGCTCGCACCTTTACAACAACCGACACCTCTTCCTTCAATCCCAAGCTTCTCTCTCGCTGACGACACGGCCGCCACAAAATCTCAGCCTCAGCCATCATTCCTTCCCTCTCGTTTCAACTTACATTACTCTTAATCGCGCTGGAGGTTCAAGCTCGAGCCATGGTGCAGCGAGGTCTCTCTCATGGCCAGCACAGCGATTATTCTTCTTCGTCGTCCGAGGTTGTATCTGTGCAGCAATTTTCTCTGTTTTAACTTCCATTACTCTTAGAAACAGCGCTCTGTTTCCAGTTTGAAATATGGTTTAGCTCAAATTATTTAAAAAGAAAATCTGCAACTAATCGTGCATCCATAACTCGGGATGAATCCAAATTCCTAATCTTCTCTATAAGCCTTTGTGATTTAAAAGATGAAAGCATTGACAAAATTGCCAACCACATCTACTCCTGGCATTTATGTTATGAAACCGATTGGAAAGATGGTAAAAAGGACGCTATTACTCTTGGTCGACATGGTCAGAGAAGGCAGCTATAACATGAAGAAAGAACTTGTGACCTCAACTATTAAATTGTGAAGGAACTCTCCTTTGCTTTTTATAAGTCACCTCCAAGAGTTATAATAATAAGTGCTTTATCTACCGCTTGTTGTATGTTAGTCGTGTTTTGATTTAAAATATATATATATATATATATATATATATATATATATATATATGACTTTTAAAACATCGATTCCGCGTTACATAAGAAAAATTAATGCATTTGACGCAATATAATATACCCTCTTGTCCATTGCTCAATGGGCGCCGCTTTCGCGATGTTAAATATTGGGTATACCTGTCTTTTGGATTAAGTATGTATAAAGTGGACACTTTTAGCGTGAAAGGTTCGAAGGAGATGGGGCAAGTACAACATGGATTCCAAAAGGGAGGTAGCTGAGATGGGCACTCCTAGCGCTTTTGCGCATGACTAGTTTGAAAGCAGTAAAGGCAAAAGGAGAGAGCAGTTACGATGGATTCGTCAAATGTCCGAGGCATGTGTTTACAGACTGGACTGTTGATCCTGCCCTCCTGTCCGCTCCCCTTTTACTCCTCTGTCGTCCACGAAAGGAGTTGATCTCCCCCTGTTCTCATTCTGTCGCACGGTGTGAACCGCGCAAACTGACCATTTCTCTCTGGTAAGTGGGAACAACGGGGGATGACAAGACGCGGCCTTTGTCATGTTGCGAAGGACGTTGTGAAGAACCGCGTGGATTCGATCCAATGGTTAGCATCTGATTAGAATGCAAGGGATCTCATACTCGAATCACGTGCATTTCAAGGGCGACTGGGGATTTCGCGAATCAAGAAATGGGATTACCCCTGGCCTTCCGTTATGATTTTACTTGACTTGACTAATATCGAAAGAGAATATCCTCCGTGACTCCTTTATTATGAGCACAAACCAACAGCTTACCATTGATTGGACGAAGAAAGCAATTTAGAATGGTTAATGTAAGTTAATGCCGATATAAATACATAGAAGACAAAGAAATAAGGAGGCTACAAAACAAATGCATTATCTATTTGGACAAGTGTTAAGAATTACTAAAATTGATTTACAAACTTGATTTATTAAGTGATGTATCGTATTATTATTAAAGTCTAAATATAACTCGTTTAATAGGTGGTCGCTTTTCAATTGGACAATTATTTAGTTACATGATCAAACATCTGAATAGTATCTATTTGCTTTTGTGCCCTTGTCTTTCCTTATCTTTCATTTTCAATGGGAAAATATTTAGTAGTTTCAAAGCGCCACATTAACTGTTGATGGCCATGGATGGCCAGATTATCTTAGTGAACCCTTGGGCCATTAAGAGAGTCATCTTATAGTACTTAGCATGGTAAGCGTGCATAGCGTGCCAATCGGGCTAGCTCATAGGAGAAAAAACAGGCTGATAAGGTTTGTCGTCGGGCGAGATCAAACTTTCTCCATTCGTGACCCCTATCATACTTCTTTGGAGAGCCATCTGCGTCACCGTCATCGGCCATGGTGGCTCATTCGAGGTGAGTGCTTTGGATGAACGGGGAAGATGAAGCTAGACAGAACAATTCTGCATCAATTTAAATTAATTTAATCCTAGACACGTGTAAATTTTTAAGTGGATAAAAAGGAACAATTGAGTGCCACATCAGTTGTTCATGTGGCGATTTGAAACCATTGAATATTTCCTCCTTTTCAACAAACTTACCTCTGGCATGGCACTGCTGAGTCATCCTTCCATCGTAATGACTTCCCACGGGAAGGAAATTCAGTGACTTTTTTGGTAAGTGGGAACGATGGGGATGACAAGATGGGGCTCATTTCATGTTGCGAAGGATGTAACATCATACTGCCTGGATTCGATTCAATGACCGTTAGGACCTGATTTGGATGCAACGGATCTCGTACTCGACTCACGCATATTTCTAGAGGTGACCGGAGATTTCGCGATTGGAAAAAATAGGATCACCCCTGACCTTACGTTATAGTTTTATGTGACTTGACTAATATTGAAGAAGAATATTCTTCATGACTTCTTTAGTATGAACACAAACCAATAGCTTACCATCGATTGGACGGATGAAGAAAGTGATTTAGAATGGTTAATGTAAGCTAATGTCGATATAGACACACAGAAGAAAAAGAAATAAGGAGGCTACAAAACAAACGAATGACCTATATAGAAAAGTGTTAAGAATTACTAAAATTTATTTACAAAATTTATTTATTAAGTGATGTGTCATATTATCATTAAAGTCTAAATACGACTCGTTTAATAAGTGATCACTTTACAATTGGACAATTATCTAGTTACGCGATGAGAGATCGAATAGTTTCTATTTGCTTTTGTGCCCTTGTCTTTTCTTATCTCTCCTTTTCAACAAACTTACTGGCATGGCACTGCTGAGTCATATCGCGTGGATTTGATTCAATGGTCGTTAGGACCTGATTTGGATGCAACGGATCTCGTACTTGACTCACATATTTCTCGAGGTGATTGAAGATTTCGCAATTAGAAAAATAGAATCGCCCCTGACCTTACGTTATAGTTTTACGTGACTTGACTGATATTGAAGAAGAATATTCTTCATGACTTCTTTAGTATGAACACAAACCAATAGCTTACCATCGATTGGACGGATGAAGGAAGTGATTTAGAATGGTTAATGTAAGCTAATGTCGATATAGACACACATAAGAAAAAGAAATAAGGAGGCTACAAAACAAATGAATTATCTATATACAAAAGTGTCAAGAATTACTAAAATTTATTTACAAAATTGATTTATTAAGTGATGTGTCGCATTATTATTAAGTCTAAATACGACTCGTGTAATAAATAATCACTTTACAATCGAATGATTATTTAGTTACGCGACGAGAGATTGAATAGTTTCTATTTGCTTTTGTGCCCTTGTCTATTCTTATCTTTCCTTTTCAACAAACTGACCCCTCGCACTACTGACGAGTCATCTCTCCATCATATGACTTCCCACGGGAAGGAAATTGAAATTCAAAGACTTCTTTGGTAAGTGGGAACGGGGATGCCAAGTACAAGACGGGCTCTTGTCATGTTGCAAAGAATGTAATGTTAGAACTGCGTGGATTAGACTTAGTGGCTAGGCCCCTCATTCGAAAGCAATGGATTTCGTTCTCCAATCACACACGCATTTCGAAAGGCATTTTGGGATTTTGCGAGTCGGGAAATGAGAGTGCCCCACCTTCTGTTACGGTTTTCCATGACTTGAGTTATATTGAAAGAAAATATTTTTCATGACTCCTTTATCATGAACAAAAACCAACAAAATGTCATCGGTTACACGAATAAAGTATGCTGATACAAACGCATAGAAGAAGGAAAAATAAGGATGCTACAAAACAAATGCATTATCTATTTATAAAACCAATAATGATTACTAAAATTGATTTATTAAGTAAGTGTCATATTATTGTTAGTATCTAAATATGACCCGTCCAACTAGTGGTCACTTACAGCTAAATATTATTTAGTAAGATCAGAGATCCGAATAGTATCCATTTGCCAGTTGCTTTTTTGCCCTCATCTTATATTTTCTTTTCAATAGACTTACCTATAGCATTGTTGAGTCATCTTTTTGTTTTTTTAGACTCTAATTTTTTTTTTCTTGGCCCAAGATAATAAATAAGAAGAAAGTTAAGAGTGCATTTCATAACTATTCTGTTCTTAGGAACCCTCTTTTCTTTTTTCTTAAGTCACCTCCAAGAGAGTTATAATAGCAAGTGAGTCCTTGATCGCTTGTCATATGTTATTTGTGTTTTGATAAAAAAAAAATATATATATATATATGTTCGACTTTTGAAACCTCGATTCCGCATTACATAAGAAAAATTAATGCATTTGACGCGATATAATATACCCTTTTGTTGATCACTCAACGGGCGCCGCTCTTCTTATCATATGCGCGATTCGCGATCTTAAACATTGGGTATACCTTTCTTTTAGATTAAGTATGTATAAAGTGGACACTTTTAACGTGGAAGGTTCGAAGGAGGTGGGGCAAGTACAACATGGATTCCAAAAGGGAGATAGGTGAGACGGGGACTACCGGTGCTGCTTTTGCGCATCACTAGTTTTTGTTTTTATTTTTTGGTATGAAGCGCATCCATAGTTTGAAAGCAGTAAAAGCAAAAGGAGAGAGCAGTTACGATGGATTCGTCAAATGTCCGAGGCATGTGTTTACTGACTAAACTATCGGTCCTGCCGTCCTGGCCACTCCCCTTTTACTCCTCTGTCGTCCACGAAAGGAATTGATCTCTCCCCGTTCTCATTGTGTCGCACGGTGTGAACCGCGCAAACCGACCATTTCTCTTTGGTAAGTCGGAACAAGGGGGATGATAAGACGGGGCTCTTGTCACGTTGCGAAGGACGTTGCGAAGAACCGCGTGGATTTGATTCAATGGTTGGCATCTGATTTGAACGTAACGGATGTCATGCTCGCATCATGTGCATTTCAAGAGGCGATTGGGGATTTCGCGACTCAAAAAATGAGATTGCTTCTAATCTTTCGTTATGGTTTTACATGACTTGAGTGAAATCGAAAGAGAGTATCCTTTTTAAGCATAACGCCGGGTGGTGGGTCCTCTGCTAGCGTCACTCCAGGGTTTACTCAACGGCTACTAACTGACGGGGTTCCCTAGGTATCAAAAAAAAAAAAAAAAGAGTATCCTTCACGACTTCTTTAATATGAACACAAATCAACAATTTACCATCAATTGGACCAAAAAAGTGATATAAAATGGTTAATATGAGTCAATGTCCATATAAATACATAGAAGAAAAGGAAATAAAGAGGCTATAAAACGAATGCATCATCTATTTAGACAAGTGTTAAGAATTACGAAAATTGATTTATTAAGTGATGTATCATATTATTATTAAAGTCTAAATATAACTTGTTTAATAAGTGATCACTTTACAATCGGACAATTATTTAGTTACACGATCGGAGATCTCAATAGTATTTATTTACTTTTGTGCTTGTGTCCTTCCTTTATCTTTCCTTCTCAACCATAAAATATTCAATAGTTTCAAAGCGCGACGTCAGCTGCTGATGTGGCGTGCATTTTTTCCTCACAACTAGTCATATTTTGACACGTGTTGTTGAAATGTAATTTAAAGAAAAAAAAAAAGAGTTCTTCTTGCTCCTCCGGCCATGGACATCAGACTAGCCGTCGGCGACCCATGAACACTGCCGCCCCGAGGGTCGAGCCTCCAAATCTAGCTGCTTCGAGCACGTCCATGGCCGCCTCCAGATCTGGTCGAGTTCGACTTCACGTCGGACATCCTCCGCTTTAAAACGGTTCGAGCTTAGCGACTCCTCCATGGCCGCCGAGATCTTGGTCACAACGTCAAGCTTGGCAGCCATAGAAGGCTGTCACCTTCAGATCCAGAGGCTCTATGGCAATGGAGGTCGAGTGTTCAGATCTAGAATGTTGGCATTGCGCCAGATTTGGCCGTCGCGAAGGTCGTGACACGACCTCGAGTTGCTGCGATGACCGCCGTTAGGGGTCGACTTGAGAGAGGTACCGCCATGGACAAAGACGAAAAGAAATGGCGTGTAACAAGAATGGGGACAAAAAGAAAAAAGGAAGAAGCAGAACAGCATGACACGAAAAGAGAGAGAGAGACATCTTTTATGAGCGACAGCCAGATCTGGAGAGCCAACAACGTCCCAGGGATGAGCCACGTGGACGACCATGGACGGCCAGATTTGGAGAGCCAGCAGCGTCGCCGGCTATGGCGGAGTAAGGTTTGCGAGCGACGCCGAAAGCCATGGACGGCTAGATCTAGAGAGCCAATGGCGTGACCTAGACGAGTGATACCGGTGGCCATGGATGGCAAGATTCGGAGAGCCATCTATCTGCGTCACCGCCGCCGATCATGGCGGCTCGTCCGAGGTGAACGAACGAGGAAGACGAAGTCAGACAGAACAATTCCACATCAATTTAAATTAGTTTAATCCTAGACACGTGTAAATTCTTAAGTGGATATAAAGGAAAAAATGAGTGCCACATCAGTTACTGACGTGGCAGTTTGAAACGACTGAGAGTATTTTCCTGCTTTTCTACGAACTTTCCTCTGGCACTGCTGAGTCATCTTTCCATCACATGACTTCCCACAGGAAGGAAATTTAAGTGGGAACAACGGGGATGACAAGACAGGGCTCTTGTCATGTTGCGAAGGACGTAACATCACATTGCGTGGATCCTATTCGATGGTTTTTATGACCTGATTTGGATGCCAATGGATCACGTACTTGGATCACGCGTATTTCCAAATGCGATTGGAGATTTTGCAACTGAAAAAACAGGACCGATTCTGGCCTTCCGTTTATGGTTTCACGTGACTTGACCGACATTGAAGAATTTTCATCATGACCTTTTCTGTATGAATGCAAACTAATAACTTACCATTGATTGGACGGACGTAGAAAGTGATTTAAAATGATTAATGTAAGTTAATGTCGATATAAACATATAGAAGAAAAAGAAATAAGAAAGCTACAAAACAAATGAATTATCTATTTAGAAAAGTGGTATGAATTACTAAAATTGATTTATTTAGTGATGTGTTTTATTATTATTAAAGTCTAAATAAGACTCCTTTAATAAGTGGTCACTTTACAATCGGATAAATATTTAATTACATGATAGGAGAATCTAAAATTCTAAATAGTATCTATTTGCTTTCGCGCCATTGTCTTTCCTCTATCTTTTCATTTCAATGGACTTAACTCTGGCACTGCTGAGTCACCTTCTTTTTTCTTTTGCAGACTGCAATTTGCGTTTCTTGCAGGGGAAGTCCAAATCCTACGTCCCACGAAACAATTACTTAAACCAACATATAATACAAACGCAAATTCCTGACGACTTTCCCTTTTTCTAAACGAAGAAGTCATCCTTTAAATAAGATCATTAATTATGGGCACGATCCCCTCGTTTAAATTTCTAAAGTAACTCCAATTCGCAAGTAATTGACTTTTTCAACCCCACAGAAAATGAAAAACAAAAACACGAATTAGTCCAAATTCCGCGGAGTTGCTCGTCATTACCCGGAAAATTAAAGAAAGACTCGAACTCAGTTGACTCCGGGGAATACCGTTACACGAAGCTCCACAAAAAACAGTACGAATAAAAGCCAAAATCAGTTAATTAAAAAAGAAAAAGCGAAAAAGGAAAAAGGCCAAAAAGGAAAAGAGGGAAAGCCACGTCACGCGTGGCGGGCGAAGATGCAAAGCAAAAGCCGACCACAGAGATCGAGTCGAGTCGAGGGAAAATAAAGTTGGACGCGGTTGGGTACGACATCGACAGCGACGTTCGACGCGAAGCAGAGGCTATAATTTATGATGATGAACAATGCCCGACGGCGATGCCAGCGGGGATTGATTTCTGATTTCTGATTTCTTCTCCCTTCTTCTTCGCCATTCCCCAGTCAGAGACGACTGGCGCTGACTCCAGAAGATCCCACGCCCGCAAGACGCCAACCGCGTCCCTCCACTCGTACCCTCCACCCGTCCGTCCGTCGCTGCTGTTGATGAGCAGCAAGCCACCCCGGCGGTGTCGTATTCGTCTCGCGTGAAGTGAGGACAGAACCGGTCGTCCCGAATTTCTCACGCTCCATTGAAGGGTGGGGGGAAGATGATGACAGGCGAGCGGCCACAATAAAAACAGTTTGAGTTGAGCCCCCCCCGATGAATTGGTCTCGGTCGTCTTCGGGTTTACTCGTTTTCTCTTTCTTTCCCCGTCAGGGACGGAGTGATCACGAGGGAGATGACAACGTCCGCTTTACTGCCTGTTTTGCTGGGTCCCTTGAATTTTCTCCGGCTCGGTTCTTCATGATGTCCGGTTGAATTCTTCTCTTCATATATATATACACGATACTTTTTCAGCTTCTCCCAAGTGACCCTGCTTTTTCTCTGAATTCCCCTGTTGGCTTCTTTTCTTGCCGATTCTCTCTCTCTCTCTAGAGTTAACATGGACGAGAGAGATAGGAGCTTCGGCGAGCTTGTATCGAAGCTCCAGGCGTCCGTTCGGGATGTCGCTTCGTTGGCCAAGGGCTCTGAAGCCGAGAGCGAGGTTCTGTTGGAGTTCGGAGCTCTGGCGGAGAAGTTCGTGCCCATTCTCGACGATTTGAGCGGTAATGATGGGGCGAAAGGCTCGTCTCCCATGCGGAAAGCGGTCGAGTCGCTCGACATGGAGTTCGGGCGGGCTAAGGCTCTGATCAGGAGCCCCAACCCGAGAGAACCCGTGAAGCAGATTGAGGAGTTGGCTCATGACCTCGGTCGCTCCCTGGGGCTCGTGCTCTTCGCCAGGCTCGACATCTCCACGGAAATCAAGCAGAAAATCGGTGCTTTGCACAGAGAGCTGATGAACACCAATTTCGCCACCAGTCGGATTACCAGTTCGAGCTCCAGCAGTGAAGTGGGATTCGATAGCGAATCGGAGGTGGAGGTGGAGGAGGAGGTGGAGGAGGAGAAGGATATCATTGAAGAGATAGAAGAGGAGGGAATCAATCTCGACATCAACGACGTGGCTTTGCAACTGAAGTACGGCGATGACGACAAGCTCAAATTCGCCCTTCTGGGGTTGCAAGATATGGTTAACGGTGAGGTGGTGAACCAAGACTGGATTAATGATGAGGCCATTGTTCCTATCCTGATTAACCGGTTGAGCGCCGGTAAGCAGAATAGCCGGCTGACTGTCTTACGTATATTGAGAACCCTTGCCTCGCGGGATGCCGAAAACAAGGTACTTATGCACATGCCGATTCCAATTTAGCTCCGCAAATTGAACCTTTCGTGTATAGTCGATAACATAGCCATGTTTTACAGGAGAAACTGGCGGATGTCAGTTCTCTATCGGTGCTGGTGAAGTCTCTGTCACGGGACGTGGAAGAGAGGCGGGAAGCAGTGGGATTGTTGCTTAGTCTCTCCGATCTCAACACGGTCAGGAGGCGAATTGGCAGAATACAAGGCTGTATTGTTATGTTGGTGGCTATGCTCAACAGCGAAGATCCGATCGCCTCGAGTGATGCCCACAAATTGTTAAATGCTTTGTCTAGCAATACACAGAACGCACTTCATATGGCCGAAGCAGGATATTTCAAGCCGCTCGTGCAGTACCTGAAAGAAGGTACTGTCTCCCTCAAGTTCCTTTTCTACAATTTTGAGTGGTTGCAAAATCTTGAATGATTGCAGCAGCAGCCGACTCTGTTTAACTTTCACGGTATATCATGTGTTGGTTTCACGAGTCACTGTGCATGTACCCTCGTGTGGATCAAACGGTGAGGTCTATGAATTAGTGAATAATTGCCTGCTGTTAACTCTGATCAGCGGCTGCACCTAATAGTGCCTAGCTGGCCCTGACTTCCCTTCACTTAATTAATGTGCAATTGGATTGCCGAGGGTAGATATACACAGTGAAAATCGATGATGAAGACATTTGATGATGTCTGAAACGCATTTATCTTTTTGATCCTCGGCATTGATATCAGAGTTTCCACAATATGCCTCATTGAAGAGTAAATCAGTGCTTTTGGAGTATGAAGAGAGTGATCGCATCATACAGTTATTAGTTTGTGTTGTGCGTCAATAAATAGTTGTGCATCCATATATTTTTTAATGCTGACAACTGTCAAAACTTTGTCGAAGATGTCATGAGATTTCAGAGCCTTATCTGATGTCATCTATTGACAAAATGCCTTTGCAGGTTCTGACATGAGCAAAATTCTTATGGCTTCTGCACTTTCGCGGATGGAGCTGACCAATCAGAGCAAAGCTTCTCTTGGGGAAGATGGGGCAATCAATCCCCTCGTCAAAATGTTCAGTACAGGGAAGCTTGAGGCTAAGCTGTCTGCATTGAGTGCACTGCATGACCTATCCAGCTTGACAGAGAATATCCAGCGTTTAGTCAGCTCTGGTATCGTGAGCTATCTACTTCAGCTACTTTTCTCTGTTACATCGGTTCTAATGACTCTCCGGGAGCCTGCATCGGCTATTCTCGCACGAATTGCTCAGTCAGAATCAGTTTTAGTCAATCCAGAAGTGGCTCAACAGATGCTCTCACTTTTGAATCTGTCGAGTCCAAAAATCCAGTGTCACCTCTTGCAAGCTCTCAACTCCATTGCAGCCCATCCTAATGCATCCAAAATTAAAAGGAAAATGAGGGAGAAGGGTGCATTTCAACTACTCCTACCCTTTCTCACTGAAAGTAACAGTATAATAAGAACCGATGCGTTGAAATTACTTTACACTCTTTCTAAAGATTCACCAGAAGAGTTGGGAGAGCAGCTAGGCGAATCTCACTTATGCACTCTGGTCGGCATTACAGCAACCTCCATAAGTATGATTGAAAAAGCTGCAGCGGTTGGCATCCTGAGCAATCTCCCTATTGCTGATAAGAAAGCGACAGAGACGATGAAGAGGGCTAATTTGCTGCCCATTCTGTTGTCAACAAAGAGTTCCAGCTCTGCGACTTCAACATCCACAGATCAGGCCGAGCTCTGGTTGGAAGAGAGCATTGCAGGTGTTCTGATTCGATTTACTTCTCCATCTGACAAGAAATTGCAACATTTTTTTGCAGAACACGGGGCTATTCTATACCTTGTGAAGTTGCTATCCAGTGGTTCACCACTTGCAAGAGCCAGAGCTGCGACTGCACTGGCTCAACTATCACAAAGCTCATTCTCCCTTGCAAAATATAGAAGATCGAGGTGGTTATGTGTGTCCCCTTCCTCCGATGCACTTTGTCAAGTTCACGAAAGCTTCTGCGGAGTCAAATGCACATTCTGCATTGTCAAAGCAGGCGCTGTTGCTCCACTGATTCATGCGCTAGAATGCAAAGAGAGAGAAGCTGATGAAGCCATTCTAGATGCGCTTGCAACTCTCGTCCAAGACGAGGATTGCGAGAACGGAAGCAATTACTTGGCCAAAATGTCGGGTGTCCCGGCCCTGATAAAAGTTCTGGGATCAGGAATTGTGAAGGCTCAAGAGAAAGCATTAACAATACTAGAGAAGATCTTCAGATCTGATGAACACAGGCTAAAGTATGGAGCATCTGCGCAGATGGTGCTCATCGATCTGGCCCAGAGTACGAATTCCAGATTGAAATCGACCGTCGCGAGAATGCTGGCGCAGCTTGAACTCTTGCAAATCCAGTCTAGCTACTTCTGAGTATGACGACGCATTTCAAGCGTATTTTCATCTCTTTGTTAGCTCCTTTTTCAGGAGAAAATTTGTTTGTGTAGCTTCAACTTGGTTTGTAATTGGTCTTGGCTGGTAGGTTACTTTAGAGGAAAGAATCGTGAATACTATTCGCTGGGTAAATATACAGTACACAACCGAAAAGAAATTACTATTTTTTCGAAATAATATCGTGTATTACAGATTTTGACAGGGAGAAAGTACATATGTAATGACAATAAAGTCTCACCGTATGTTTCATAAAGAAGTGAAAGTACGTCTGTAATGATAAATAAGGAAGTGAAAGCGTGTAATTTTAAAGCACTTCCATTTTCGATTTCTATTGTTTTCTAGATGGAGACTCGTGGTTTTACCTTTAGACAAAAGAGAATCTTTATAATGAGATGACCACCAGCTTTGGAGGCAAATGCGATTGAAAGGACACCCGGCACTAGACCTCCACTTAAAAGCTGTCTTTGCTTAAGGAACAAGTGACAGGACCGCTACTTATAAGATCAACTACCTGGACGGTTTGACAGCTACATATCAAGATCCATCGCATGCAGCCGACGCTTACCATGATTTAGTAACTGCTTTCAACACTAGCCCAACAAGAGGAGTAAAAAGACCCATGAATAATCCTTCGGATGCTGGAAAAAGGGGATCGAAACTCTCGACTCTGATATGAACTCCTTGTATTTTCCTTCTCCTTCAATCCTTGACATAAGCATCGGAGAGCAAATCCGGGCGACAAAACTGGACATCCTACCCTATGTTGATTGTTGCATATTCAATTAGAGGTGGAGCTTGAGCATATCCTTAAAGGCCAAGTTGTGCATCAGCAAGTTGGATGAATATGACTTGATGATTTGAGTATTTGATGTGAGGCTCTTATTAAGGACAAGTTACTTCCATGTGTCACTTTACTTAACTAATCTTTCACTTATGAAAATTTGAGTCCCTATTTTTTAAAATCATAAAAGACTTATCTTCATCACAAGACTGATCAGATCTACCTTAGATAGTTGAGATACCTCCATGAGGCAGGCTAAAAGAGTAAGAGGGCAACAAGCAAAGAGTTATTACGTTCAATTATTCTTAACAAGATCAATATGTAGAGACTAACGAAACATATAATAAAGGGTTTATAGTCGTGAGCAGATACTAAAAATAAATAAATAAATAAATAATCATGGATTAACGTTTGTGTGATTTTAGGAGTAAACTGAATAAGTTATAATGATAATACGTAACGAGCTATCGTTATAAATTGAGGAGTAAATTACTCCAAAAATTCATGGGAGTTTTGTATAGTTTTCCCATATTTATAGATTTTGTTGAATCGCTAAAGAAAGTTTGTCATCCTCTCGTATAATTTGTAATTAGTGTATTGAAGTTAATTTTTTTTAATCAAGTGGAATTAACGAGTGTCCTTTTTTTAATCAAGTGGAATTAACAAGTGTCCCGAGAATTACCATTTGCCTAGTCTGTTTGAGACGACAAGGAATGCGGTCAATCGGGACGAAAAGTCAACTGTCTAAAACAAACTAAAACCCTTTCTCGAAAAAAAAAAAAAAAACTAAAACCCCGCCTCTCTTCTTCTTCTTCCTCATCGCAAAAACCCTAACTTTAACTGCTCGCGCCATCTTCCGCTAAATTTCAGGGCGAATCCTCGCGCCGATTGCGACTCCCCGCATTCAGCAGGGCGAAGAGATGCTGCGCAGGAACATAAGGTTGAGGAGGGAGTACCTGTACCGGAAGAACTTGGAGGGCAAAGAGCGGTTGCTCTACGAGAAGAAGCGGAAGATCAAGCAAGCCCTTGAAGGTAACACGCGGAACCCATTTGATCTGTTCTGCGAATCCTTTGTGATTTATGTATACATTATCGATTCATCTGAGTGGTTGTTCCGATGTTTTGTTTTGTCTTTTTTTTTTTTTTTTTTTTTTTTTTTTTTTTTTTCAGA
Organism: Eucalyptus erythrocorys; assembly: GCA_014182555.1. NCBI lineage: Eukaryota > Viridiplantae > Streptophyta > Magnoliopsida > Myrtales > Myrtaceae > Eucalyptus > Eucalyptus erythrocorys. Next base: position 44,239,653 of record CM024603.1, read on the forward strand.
TGGGAAGCCGATTCCGACTGAGCTGAGGAACGAGGAGGCCGCGCTTCGGCAAGAGATCGACCTCGAGGATGAAAACACTGCCGGTAACAAGTCATCTGCCTTCTGCTTCTCCAGTGAGAATGTGGAAACATGAGTTTGAATAATGTGAAATAGTTCTGGAGGATTCTCATCCGAGTGTTGCAAATGCTTTCCGTATTGCGGAATCTGATACTGAATGTAATAAGTTTCTGATTGCTGGGTACGACAACATAAGTCATGAAAATTTGGCTGTTTTGGAGTCTGGGTATTGCTTATTTTCTGAGATGAGGTCTTTATGTGAATACGAATTTTCTACCATAGTTTTCGAATTTACAGAAGAGGTGTCTGAATTATTCATTTGATGTCGATGCCATGTGATGGTTTTCCTTTTTAATTTGTGAAGCTGATCTTTTTTGTTCAAAAAATACAATATTGCTGATATGCCTTTCATGTTTGCTCAAATGTAGTCCCAAGGACACACATTGATGATGAGTATGCACATGCCATGGAGAGAGATCCAAAAATATTACTCACTACATCTAGGGATCCAAGTGCTCCTCTTAAACAGTTCGTAAAGGTGGGTTTTGTCTATGGAAACCATTGGCTATTTGATTGATTTGAGGTGTCCAGTCACTTTGATAATGTAGTGGCGGTTGACGTTTCCTGCCTAATTCTTGTTCGTATGGTGCAACTTACAGGAATTGACAATTGTATTCCCTAATGCGCAGCGTATGAATCGTGGTGGTCAGGTCGGTGGAATATTCTTTCTCTAACTGTGATATCGTTCCATATGGTTCTTTTTTAATTCGTGCATTAACATGCCTAAGAGAAGTTGGTAACTTAGCTAAATTAGATCCTCAATGCAGGTTATATCTGAAATTATTGAAACTTGCCGAGCACATGACTTCACTGATGTGATCTTGGTTCATGAACATCGTGGTGTGCCGGATGGTTTGATAGTCAGCCATTTACCTTTTGGTCCAACTGCATATTTTGGATTACTCAATGTGGTGAGTAAATCAGATTCTCTATTTTCCTCTTGATTTATGCCTTGAGCTTTCTCTTGTGAATGAAGTGTGCTAATTTAATATGTACTTAGGTTACAAGGCATGATATTAAGGACAAAAAGGCGATTGGCACTATGCCTGAGGCCTATCCTCATTTGATTCTTAACAACTTCTCGACCAAGGTAAAATTTAATCAGTGAAATCTCTGGTTCTCTGTTATTTATGCTTTGTTTATTGGAAATTCTCCCTTGACACCCAGTGGTGGATTGCCACCGAAGTAAATATCATATACTGATCAAAATAACATGTCTTTTGTGCGGCTTGCATGCCCTCTGAGCAGTTTTAGTGAATACTTATTGAACTTTCGTGTCTTTATTTTTGAAAAAAAAAAAAAAGTTTTGTGACAATTCAGAGTATGCTCAAGAGTAGAGAACTGATTAATATTTTTGGAGAAAAAGAATGCGCTAACTAAACTGTTGTATATGATAAGCCAATATGATGTGACAAGAGTTTCACTTTGAGCTGTTGGGATATCTATATTGATATTGTACAGATGAAGGCAACTGTTCGAGTATAGTTATACCGAATAAGTCGATCTTATCTGATGAAGGTTTTCATTTGTTTTATATGTTAATGGATCTTCCTCTCAGTCCAGCCATACACGTTTCCCTGAATTGTGAATGATATGAAGTAGTTGTTGCTAGATATTTATCCTTTGTACTCGGTGCCAGTTAATGTATTAACCTTGCTTGGGCTTATGAAAAGTTATTGTGAATTGATATCCATTGTTATACAGTTGGGACAAAGAACGGCCAATATTTTGAAGCATCTATTTCCAGTGCCTAAGCCTGATACCAAACGCATTGTTACTTTTGCTAATCAGTCAGATTACATTTCCTTCAGGTTTGTTCTGTGTTACCCACTGGATATTTTCTGTTTACGTGGTTAATATGTCTTGGGATAATTTTAATCATGTCTCTGTCGTCCCCTCTTATATATATATATGATTATTTCCTTTCTTCAAAGGCATTTCTGACATAATGGTTCTGAGTAGAGCATCCTTCTCATCTACACTCTAATGCAGGCTTAAATCTGTGTCGATGTGCTAGAATATGGATGATTGCAGATATATACTGGTTATTATCTTCCTGTCTTTTGATAAGGACTAGGTTTCTGCATCTGCAGTCTTCCAGAGAATGTCTTTGTCTTGCAGCTAAAGATTGTTAGAATTGATATTTCTCAAGTTGTCATCATCTGGAAATAAGTGATACAACATAGACCTACATCCTCTTGAATGATTCCATGAGAAATGATGGACCTGATTTTAACCATATTAATAATCTTATTGGTGCCATAATGCATACATGCAATGCTTTTCCTATGTATGTTCTTTCCTTCTATCATCTTAAGGAAAATGAGTGTGCTGTAGAGCATCCATTTAATCTTAATTCCATGTAAAGAAAATCTTTGTTTTTTCTTCTTTGTATTTTTACTGCCAGCAAAATCGAGGGTTATGAGTTTTTACCCAGAGGAGTTTAGTCAAGATACTACCAAAAGATTTGTCCTTGCTATTAATCTCTTGGGGACCTCAAAAACAAAGTGAATTAAGAGAAGTACTATTCAGGAAACTGCATGACTTTACCATAATTAGCTATTGACTATTTTCAACCTGCAAGACCTAAAGCAAATGTCACTGCTGGCCTGCAAGATTCATTGATGTTAAAGATGCTTGAACGATATAAAGAAGTTAGAAGCGTACTTCTGCAATCATAAAAACCCAAAAAACCCTAAAGGGCCAGAAATTTCAAATGTTGCCATCGAATAGATTTGCAAAATTCAAAGTCATTTGATGGTTCTTATGTATTGCGGCTTGTCAGTCAGAAGCAACTGCTTTTTAGAGAGACCCTGGTCATCTAGGCTCCAGTTTTTCCTTCACCGTTCTTTAACATGTGATAGCATTTTCTGATTAGTCTATTTATTAATGTCATATGACTTATACTTCATGGTGCGATAGTATTTTCTTTTCTAAATTTTGCCCATTTCATTCATGCAGGCATCATCTTTTTGAGAAGCCTGGCGGTCCCAAAAGTGTCGAGCTTAAGGAAATAGGCCCTCGGTTTGAATTACGCCTATATCAGGTAATTTGGCAGTCAGATCGGGTGAGGCATGGAGAGTAGGTCTATTTGTTATCCCTTGTATTATCTTTTGGTAGAAGGATGTTCTCCTAGGGTTATGGTCCACGAAGCACAGATATATGTATCTCACTGATGTTGGTCACAGATTTCTGTAATTCCCCTTCTTCTCTGGAGAACTTTTGGAAGTTTAGTTCTTTTTGTGTAATTCTTGTTGGGATGCATGAACTTTTTGTCTTTGTTCTCAAGCTTTTAAAGTAACTCTGAATTTTAGGTTCTTGGTAACTGAGATGTTGGTTTTTGTTTTTTATGTAACTTATATTTTCTGGCCTATCTGCATATTCTATGTTGTGGACCATTGTCCCCCTCTAATATCTTCCTTGGATGATGCAGGTAAAGTTGGGCACGGTGGATCAGACTGAAGCGCAAATCGAATGGGTCATCAGGCCATATATGAACACATCAAAGAAGAGGAAGTTCATTGGAGACTGATGATGGTACAGCAAATCTTTTGTTGCATTTGTCTCTAAGAAACTCGCCCAGATAGCTTGTGATCATCTTCAGCTGTGGATGCCCTGCCTATGAGAAGAATGTGGTGGAATATGCAGTCTGGAGTCCTCTTTATTTTGCCTCTGGTCATTAAACGCTTTCCAGGGCAACAAGAATGCAACCGCTGGCATTGTGATTGGAATTTCCTTTACCGGAAGTGGGAATTTGTAGTATGCTCCTGTTATAGGAGGGCTACTGGGACGCTTAATTCTTCTTTGGACTGTCATTAACGTAGCATCCTACCTTATATTCTTCATTTATTTTTTCTACACAGCATTGAGATGTGTTGTATCTCGATTTGAAAGTATGATGTTGCCCCTTAGGCAAAACAGATTTCCTCTCCTTTATCTCCATCACATGAAGTTGGGATTCTGCTGCATATGCGACTCTTGCAAAGATCAACGTACTATGTTCACTTCATCTAAACACTTGAATTGGTTTGAGTGATGATGAGTTTTGGCACTGCCATATGAACTCACCTCAGAATTTTCCCAAACGGCATAGACAATATTAATGTCATGTCTTGTCCTCATCACTATTCACGAGAGTCTCCATAAATCCAGTTGAATCAGTTACTTGTGAGTGACCCTGGTTCCAGTATTCCCAGAGGTTGGAAGGTTGCTCTTCACATACTGTACAGGTTTTCGTTTTCCTGTGAGTGAAGTTACTAAGATTTTATGTGCTGTACAAACACAAAATTGACTTAAAAAGTGCCAAATTTTGAGGGCTGTCATGATGAAATTCCGGTAGTTGAACAGTCTTTTTTTGTTGGTTTAATGTGGAAGTGTCATAGAGCAAATGAAGTACAGCAGCTTAGGGGCATCTTCTGATATTACAAATAGATGTAATAATTCAAAAGGATGGAGGTACAAAGGTAGTCGAACAGTCTTCCCGCGATCATAATAGTATAATACCATGTGACCTCCTGGTCTTCTTGTCTCTTTTTCCCTTTTTTACTACAAGTTTTTTTTTTTAATAGATTTTTTACTACAAGGTTAACATGTCGATAAAATTAGTTATGTACTTGTGAGTTTCCATGACTCAAGACTTTAGTAAGGATATTTTCAAGATTGGTTTCAGAAATGCAAAATTGAAGGTCTACTGAATAATATACTTCAATATAATCCCACCACCTAATGGGAATCGTTTGATTCTCTTATCTGCCGGCTAACGAAGATAAGATAAATAAATATGTAAGGGGTTACGTGTTCTTAGTTCTTTATTTATTTATTTATTTATTTTAGTTTGGCCAATTTTTGGTCCGTTGGGGCCACAAAAACTAATTGGTTGCCCCACAAGAGACACCAACGCCACCCCCATCGACAGCTAATTTTTCTGGATTACATTCCTCCATACCAGAATGCAACAGAATGGCTGAGGCGGTGGTCGGAGCATTTCTCTCTGCTTCACTTCAGGTGTTGCTTGACCGAATGGCTTCCCAACAGATTCTGAGTTTTGTCCAGGGAAGAAAAGTCGAATTCTGCCAAGGAAGCTGAAGATAACTCCGCGTTCTGTGAATGCGGTGCTTAAAGATGCAGAAGAGAAGCAATTTGCTGACACGTAAGTCAAGGAGTGGCTTCATTCACGAGCTTAAAGATGCCATGTATGATGCAGAGGACCTAACAAGATCACAACTGAAGCCTCGCAATTCAAGCTAGAAGTTCGGCACCGGATGGGCCTAAGAGAGGTGCATGACATTCTCTTTACTGCACTAGCTCGTTCCAAAAGAGAATAGAACCCAAGGTAAGAGAGATTCTCGAGAGGTTACAGTTCATTGTAGCAAAAAAAAAAATATATATATATATATATATTTATATATTTATATATTTATATATTCTCAATTTTGAAAGAGATAGCTGAACCTAAAATGCAACAAGGATTGCCCACTACTTCATTAGTGGACGAGTTCAATGTATATGGAAGAGATGGTCACAAAGAGGCAGTAGTGAAGATGTTAGATATTGATCCGAAAATGATGACTGCTTATCTGTGATTCCCTTGGTGGGTAAGCGGGGGTTGGCAACACAACCCCAGTTCAGTTCGTGTATCATGACCAGAGAGTCGAGGGGGGTTTGACATAAGAATGTAGGTTTATGTGCCAAATAATTTGATGTTCTTAGATTCACGAATGTGGATAGTTGTTAATTCAAAGACGGCCATGCATTGGTGCTGCTTAGGCCACTGATTTCAGCTCGCGTGTTTGTTTGATCTGTGAAGATGGTGTTGTAGTTTATTTAGAGTCTGGAACTAACAGTAGCCCACTTCTTCTTTCGTGATAAATAGATAAATGGAAAAGTAAAGTGGAAGCAAGTTGCTCCAAAATTGAGAAGCGTACGATTAGGCTCCATCGCACACATCAATCTCGTCCTCTTTCAATAACACTCCGCGAACATGAATATATCTCAATGAAACTGACCAAATTTCATCCATTTATAATAAACCCGCCAAGATTCCCCTACGTCAATTATAACCCAACCTCATGCTTGATCCCAGCTCATATGACTGCGTCGTTTTGCCCTTCAACTCAGTTCATGCAGTTAGCAGTTCCAAGGGAAAGCGAAGATGCACGACCAAGGAAGAATATCTTCCACAATGACAAAAAAAAAAAACCAAAGGAAGAAAATATCGAATTTCTTCAGATGATTATTGGCGAAACTTTGGAAACCAAGCCATGGAGAAGCAGAAATCGAAAGAAACGACATTGTCAAAACTCAAAGTTGGCTGCATCTAATATTACCAAGATCGATAATTAGGTGCTGTACAGCAGAAACTATACTACAATTTCTACCCTGGACCCCGAGGATGCACTTCACAATCTCTTCCAGCACAGTATTTCAAAATCGCCACGTGCTCCCTTGGGAACAGAGGACATTACATATTTAACTATTTGATGGTGTTCTCGAGAAACTGCTCATCTCGTCTACAAGTGGAGCCGACTATGAGAAAGAGGGTCAACTGTATCATTCCAACTCTCCGGGAACTGCTCCTTGACACTGCCGAATAAAAGGGGCAGCGGATCTTCAACCATAAATGGATTCATACAACAGACTACTCCTGCATCTTTGTCTCATCATTTGAGCTCTCTAGCATGTCTCCATTTCCATCAGATTTATGGACTTCCGGCTCAGTTTCCCCTTTCTGTTGACTCTGAAGAGATAATTCTCCATCTTTCTCATTAACAGAATCATGGACTGCTGCACTATCCTCTTCATTATCAGTGAGCATATTTCCGGATGTGTTGCTCGGAGGCACAGGTGTGCTAGCATTCTCAGTGTCCTGTGATGAGGTTGAAATCATACGGTCATTGGGAGCTCCATTGTCACTGACGGCACCAGCTGCTTGATCAGAATAGGCCATATATTGATCCCATTGGGGGTTCCTCATCTGCACGCAGAACATAGGAAAGTGGAGATCATGTTAAGCTTCTCTGCGATAAAAATGAACTGAGAACCAGCTCATGAGAAACAGAAAATCCTAAAACTAAGTTCTGCAAATCTTCTATTGGAATAAAAACTAAAGCAAGAAGCAATAGTTGATTTCAAGCTTGCTTCAATTTTCCAACTAGATTTTCTTGCCAGTCATTTGTCTAATGCTATTCACCAATTAAGTCTCGCCATTAATCGAAGTGCCACGGCTTGCCTTAGTTTATTTATCCCTAAACTTTAATACTTAAATCTCAGGAGCTCTCCAATAAACCATAGAAATGTTATTTGGTAGCACCAGTTCTCTCATTCCACAATTAAAATTTAGATTAAGTGTGCTCCTACATAATCATTAAAAAAAATACATACAGAAATCTATAGCCACAAAATGCTCCATTGCAGCGACTTAAAGGACACAACTTCTTCAGTATTAAGGCACCAAAAAATGCCCGTACTTTAATTGCTCAATTGCAATGTTGTGAAGGAAGAGATAAATACCTGATAAATCCGATACATCTTATCCGTGACAATCCTGCTCATCTCCTCGAGACCACTGACTAGATACCTATCTCTTGTGTCTCCAACGTGCCGATCAGTATATGATGTATCCTCATAGAGATTTAGAGCAAGATGATCAGGCCTTTGAAGTAGTAGCCGGAATGTTGGCTGTAGCTCATAGCATTGCTCAAACAAGGAGCGGCGACAAAAAACATACAACCCAAGTCGGGCGCGAGACATGGCGACAACCAATCGTCTAACATCACGAAGGTGTCCAACAAAGCGGGTACGCACAAGAGACAGCAAGATGAAATCATTTTGCTGACCCTGGAACTTATCAACTGTAGTGACCTGTTAAAAAAGAGAGAGAATGGCGAATTATCATTTCAGGGATTTATTTATAACTGGACAGAGGAATAGAAGAGAATTCTAAATATTGTTGCCTTTGCATCACATTCATTGATCAATCCTGCCAGGTACTTTGAGTAACTAGATGAGGAAAGTATATTTCATGCTTTTAACCCGAGTTTACCAACTCATCCCAAACTTCCATAAATATACTCTTTGACTAATTGAGATATCAATGCATATGGCGGGAAAGAACAAGAAAGTGAAACATAAAGGACAAATATCACTGAACATCCCTTTCCAGAATTTTATTAAAAGCACAGTATTGCCACTCACAACAGTTCGGCATAGCAAACAATCTTTTCACAGATACGTTCATCAAATTTGTTATCATACAAGCAAATCTGACAGAAAAAGGTGCGGTCTACTGCAAAATTGTAACAGCGTTCCATGAATCTAACTAAAAAAAAATCTTCACATGAAACCATCAAACAAGTTTTTTTGTCACTAAAAGAAAATCTAGTATGAAGGACCAAACTTTACAATTTCAATTAATTCATTGAAACATGTAAATAAACCATCACAGAAGTCACAGCTGGTCCATGGCTTACCTTGCTGGGAGGACCGATGAAGTCATAAGGAACACATCGTCTGTTGATAACATCACGGATCAAAAGTTTCTGGCCATTGTAAGTTGTCAAGATGGAAATCTTATTTGCTGGGTACCCTAGTAAGCGCATGTACATATAGACACTAACTAAATATTCAGCCTCTCCTTCATTTTGATAGAACCATGGTGAAGGGGCACTCTCACCTCTCCCATGGTAATCAGGCACGTCAATTAATTGATAATCATAAGTGAACCCAGCATTTGCTTTGTGGAAGATGGCAGCCTCCTTTAGGAAAGGAAGATCTCCCAAATCACGGTACCTCCAATTATAAAGCTTGGCAATACTTGGCCGGGCTCTACCCTGAGCATTAAGCTCAATGTAGGGTATCCCCAGACGAACAAACCTAGTGAAGAGGCTCTGATCCATGTGGCTATACTTCTGGAAAGCCATATTCTTTACAACTGGAGGCAACTGATGGTGATCACCAATCAATATACAGCGTTTAAGGCGTGCATAACCATCTTCCTGCCTCTGAAGCAACATTGGGATGAAAGTCTCAATTTCTAGTATTTGGGCGCTTTCTTCCATCAATAAGTTGTCATACTTGAAACCTAATTGAAGAAAATCTTTCCTTTTAAGGGCCGCATGAGTGCAAGTCATTGCTACAATCTTTGCCTGCTTGGTCATCAAGTAATTTGCTCGATCAGCTGTTGACTTGAGCAATTCAAATGCCCTACACTCTTCAAGCTCCTGAAACATAGTTTTAAGATGGCAAAAGCACCCTTTAGCAGCTCGCATGTCCTTTTCAAATGACTGACCAGTGAAAACAGGCTGAGGAGTGTCAGAGAAAAACTCCTTAAAGGGGAAACGATCTTGAACAAATGATGGTTTATCTTCATTATCAGCACATGCAGCTAGGAATTGCTCCCAACGTGAATATACATGAAGCAACCAAAAGTAACCAGCTGTTTCACAAGTGTAACCCACATCCTCAGGCAGTCCAAGAGATCTTGCAAGCCTTTCCACTTCACTAAGCAATTCTAATCGCCGAACAAGCATCGCATTGACACGACCTTGCCTGCTGAAGTCCAGATCAGTTGCCAGTTCTTGTTCTCCTTGACCTAGCCGAAGAAGATAGCGTGCAGGCACATCCCTCTGTAATCAACAAGGATGTCAATTGAAATCAATTTATATTTCGACTATAGAAGTCAATTTAAAACTTCACTGAGATCAAAGTTGCATATATCCAAAGCACAAATAAAATGAAAGTGCGACAAGCTGCAATAGACACCAAGAATAGGGATCTCCAATTTTTATGAGATACGATCGCATAGGCTGGATGCATGCACCTTAGGTCTAATTGCACCACTCAATAGTAAGCCCCATCGTGTGAAGCATGCGCCCACAAAATTTAAGTGTTAAAATGGAAGCAGTGCATGTACTCGGTACATAGAATACTCTTTCCATCTTGATATGGTTGTGAAAGCTTACCTCCATAATCTTCTCAAATAGGTCATTAAGAGCCTGATTTGAATGAGTGATTATCAATGTTCTCTGAGAAGGACAATTGTGATAAAGAACATTCAATATCTGCACTGCTGTATCAGTCTTTCCAGTACCAGGTGGACCAACAACCATCGTCAGTCCTGGTTGGATGCCTGAGATAATTGCCCCAACCTAAAACAGTAAGACATGAATCAATCAGCATAACATTCCTCTGACTATTGGACCTCATAATCTCGGGTAAGAAAAAAAATCCACTACCTGTGTAGGTGTGAATCTAACAGAATTTTGCTTTGGCTGATCTTGGGGATAAGGACCTGGATCAGGGGGGATATAAGCTTCAACAATAAGATCTTCCTTTTCAGAACCAGCATCCGCCACATTAACATCATCCATTGAAGTATCAGATTTCCTGTTCCCTGGAAGAGCATGGGTATTGGATTTCAAAGTCTTTGGAAATCTTATGCGAAAAGGGGGTTTTGGTAGGGAGTTTTCCGAGCCATCTGGATTTACGAAGGACACCTAAAGCCAGGATAAAAAAAAAAAAAAAACTGTTACTAGATGACATTAGAAAATGTTTCACCAAAACAAGAAGAAAAGATCATCTTGATGACTGACCTCATATCCCGAGAAACTCTCTTTTAAATGGTTTGCATCAAGGAAAGTATCCTTAAAATCTACAACATCAAGAAGATCAGGCATATTAGTCCACTGTGCTGCAGAAGGATCCCCATAGCCCAGAAATATCTTGTGCAACCATTCAGGAACAATGCAATACTCATTCATAAGGTCCCTTATTGATTCCAATATTGCCTTGAAGTTATTTTCCTTGGGTTTTCTCCTCATCAATATATTAAATGTGCCATAAACATCCTCTGAACCTTTCTCTGCAATATCAGTGACATCCATATGGTACTGCGCTGCATCCAGAGCAACAGTAACAGTCCTCAATTCACCCTTTGGGGGCTTCCATTCATCACGTTTGATTCTTCCGGTAAAATCATTCATAAGAGTTCCCTCTTCATCACGGATCTCAATAACTTCACATCCCCTCACAAACTGAAGGCCAAGCCTCTGGGGCACACTAGCTTTTGATGCTTCCTCTGCACTAAGAGGCTCAAATAAGGGGCGGATGGAGAGCAAAAATAGGACATCATGCTCTTTGAGGGCATTCCACTCTGATCTTACTTGAGCTCTATAACTGGAAATGCTAAAAGTTACTTCCGCTGTCACAGATGCAGGCTTAACCTCGCCAATATTCGGCTGCTTTACCTCTGTCATCCTAAATTCTTTGATTGGCACAGCCATCCTCGACCAACCACGGAATGCAGTTTCTCCTTCATTATTAATGTATGCAAGGAGGTGAGGTACAGCCTCCTGAATATCCTCACGAATCTCATATGTGGACTCAAGACGAAAGAGATTAAAATTTCTTAGAAGATAGTCATGGAGTGTCAGGAACTGTAAATTGAGCTTGGGAAGAGCCAGACAACCTTCCCCTGAGTAATTTATACTGGGTACAAGACTTTCATCCCACATGATCTGCTCATTAGGGTAGAGTGGCAGCGCATTTATAGCTTCTTTCTGAGACTGCTGTTTTCCAAAGTAGGATACCATGACTTCAACAAGAAAATCCACCCTATCTGACCAGGGATCCTCCTTAGAGACCAGCTTAAGCTGCATATAAAAAAGGAACAGGATCAGAGCATGGTTTTCCAGTATAAATACCCCAAGGAGGAAGATATGTCTATGATCACATGGCCAAATATTCCAACCAGAAAAGATATAAAAATTGCCATAAGATAGGCATGTGATTTTTTTTTTTTTTTTTAGTGTTCTATATGTGTATCAAGTCCAAGAAAAGTACAAGTACACCCAAAACAATGTGAAAACGATGACATGCCTATAAGCATTTAACATTGGAAGATTCAGCTAATTATAAGAATTAAATAAGCCTCAGGTCTCAATGTTTTCAACAGTTGCACAATGCCTGTGATGAAGAAGCGCCCCGGACCCTCTGTATAATGACTGTTCAGACCTATTTATTTGTTATTTCTATCACTTCTTTCCTAAGGATGAACCCATTTACCAAATAAAATAAAACCTCCATAAAGCTCCTCAAACATGAAATATTTTTGGTGATCAAGCTGCATTTTTTTGGAAAAAAAAAATCATAGCACACATAACCAGAAGTTTTACAATTTAAATTGTGTCAACTTCTAAAATCTTTCTTATATGCCTTTTTTTTTTCTCCTGAATTCCTGCAAGAACTCGTACTCCAATACTCATACACATGCTTAGACAAAGGTTATTAAAGCACTTCAGATACATCACATATATATTTCATAAAACACTTTCTTCTTCGTATGCCAATTAATTATCTTTATTGGCTTCACCTAATTTACAGATGCACTCTATCACAGCATACTTCATGGAACTGGGATCATCATCAATTTAACATACAAATGTTTTCTGGAATGGCCAATACAGATACAACTACATAAGTGCTGCGTCATTATTCGCTCGATTCCGCTTGTGTGTTATTCTAACACTTAGCCCTCAGATAAAGTAACATACAATATGTAGCCTAAGGACTGCATAGCTCAGGCATTGTCAGCAGTCCACAATTCATCTTTGAGAAAAAGAAGTGAATCCGATGCAACTAAGGACAAGTAGTATGAACCACACCAGATGCCCAGTAAAGTTGATCACTAGATGACAGAAAAAATCAGTACAGGGTAAAGTCGAAGACATAGCCAAAACAAGAAAGAGAGCAATAAGGTTAACATTTAAGACTGACAAACCTTGTGGCAGACTAAGTCCCTTAACTCATCTTTGGTAAGTACAGACAATTTCTTTGTGAGATCATTTCTCTTGTGAATTGCACCAATGTTAGCCAATGCAAGTTCTCGCAGCTACAGGAACAACAAAGAATCAGAAAGAAGTTAGTCGATGAAAGAGAAGATCAAAAGAAAGGAAAGAGATGAATATCCATCTTTCTCAGGATCCATGAATGAAGCAGCATTTTACATAAAACTGTGGCCATAACAAACCTTGGGGACCTTCTTAAAAGCTAGTAGCTGGAAAGACTGAAGGCGTTTATAATGAGACCGAACCACCTCATCATCTTTCAATTGTTTGCCCTCATGGTCGTTAATTTCAAAGCCTTCATAGAACTGTAGTAAGTCAACAAGTTGTGCAAAGAGTTTTCCCTTTTCATGTCTATACAGAGCACTTAAATGGCATTTGGCGACAATGGCCACATCTGCCACAAGAGGCCTCAGGTACCTGCTCATCCAAAATGAAAAGAAGGGTGAGGAATGCCGAAGCATAGTGGTAGTAGTGGCATAGTGCTGTCAGCATAAGGCTAACAACATGATTCAGCTGAATATTTCAGAAGAACACTATGCAACCACCTTAAAGAGCCAACAATGAGAGAGAAGAAGGCCCTTGAACTGATATTTTAATAATTTTCAAGCACCATCCTCATGTTAAGTTCTTTTACAACTATCAAACTTAATTCTTTGCATTGTGATATAAAAAGCTTTCTATAAAACAACCTAGGCAGGTGACAAAAGAAACCACTTATCAATCTGGCAGCAGACTTTGATGAGGCGGATGAAGTAGAAAAAGACCCAATACCTTCTTGTTGGCAGCTGGCTCAGAAGATCGATGAGGAATTCTATAAACCTCTCGCAATATAGGACGGAAGCATCATCAACTCGTCCAAGACTGTAGGCATCAATTGTTCCATCCTTCCCATTGTCATCATCTGGTTGGGGGAAAACCTTGAAGTCAAGTACCTAGAATTACCAAACAGGATATAATATATGTACATTATTTTCATTGTGGAGCAAAAGGGCAGGTATCCAGCTAAAATTAGCTATAGGTATATAAGCTCTATTACTTCACAAACAGTACCTCCAAAAACTCCTCCATGAGATTCCTCAAGAAGTTTGACTCCAACTTAGAAGAGGGATCAAACTGCTCACCACGTTCTGTGGCATCCTCGCTCTCTCTCTTTATCATCCTTTTCCATTTTTTAATCAACTTAGGGTTGAGGCAAAGCTCCATCTACAATTGTAAGAAAACCATGTGTAAGCTTCTTAAGATGCCCATCATGATTTCACACACAACCTCACTTATCCCAAACGGGAATAGCACTTGTAAGTACATAACATAATTATTAAAGATTCACATGGAGCATAGCCAATATTACCTGGAAACGGCCAAACGACAAACTGTGCCAAGATTGCAGACTTGCTAATCTCAAAACGGTCTCACTGACAATTTCATCTTCCAAACTCTGCCAGGTGAAATAGCAGGTCAACCAGAAAATATGGCAAGCAATAAAGGGTAGTTCTGATCGCGCAGCTCACTCAAAGAAGGATTAAGGGCGACACAACGAAATTCCGTACCAAAATGAAGTACAATATTATGCCCTAATGCCAGTAATTCAAACATCCACGAGAAATGTAACATACCTGAAAAGCATTAATCATGAAAACCAAGTAATTAGTTTTCTCTTGAATACTTAAGTCCCTTCCCTGGAAAAGAAAAAGAAAAATAGGCATATGAGGCAGCAGCAACAAAGCAAGAAAATGATAAAACACAGAATACCAGCCAATTTTCCTAAATTACATTATGAAACATACAGTGGAGTCCCTTTGCATATTACTGGTAGCAGGGCAAAAATCCCCTTAGTGAAGAAAATGGTTAATTACACGTTGCAAATGAATAGAAGGATACAAACCTCCTTAAGACGGAGAACCCTGTCAAGAAATCCCTTGAAGTCATCCTTTCGGTCATAAAAGCATGTCCAAGCTGCCACATTCTCTCGAAACTGCAGGAGTCATATATGCATGAATTTATTCAAGTTCAAAGGCACAATTTCGTCGAACAAAGTATTATTTTCCTATATAATGAGGGCAGTGCACATAGCAAAGAAAACCATCCTTGCTGCCTCGTCACATTCCTAGCCATTGTCCAAAGAAGTTACCTTGATCAGCTTATTGACTTGGAATTCAGACAAATGAAGAGAAAAGGCTCGAAGTCATATTGCCGTTGTTTATCAATTCCACTTTCCCAATTCACAATTAGACGTTTTAAACAGAAAAGCCTATAATCAAAAGCTGTCGCTCTTCCTCGTTGCCTCAGATTAACCAGACCAATTATTGAATCTCTCATTGCAAACGGAAAAACCTAACTATGAGAATGCAATAACCAATCTCTTCATCAATGTCACCTTCTTATCCTACCATCTCGAGGATGTGGAAAAACCTTACTCGATGCCACACATTATCTTGCGACTACTCGAAAACTAAATAAACTAAATCGCAATCCTCAAATCAGCAAAACCTCTAAAGCTCCAGCAAGTCCCTCGCAACTCACCTTCTCATTGACCATGAGAATCATCGACATGACATGCTCGAACGTCGCGGCCCGTGGGTCGAAATTCGGCCACAGGTAGTTCTCCAGGTACTGGCTCACCTCGAGGATCATGACCCGCTGCAAGGGCACCGGCTTCCGCCCGCCCCTCACCACCAGCTCCGTCTCGTAGATGTCCCTCACCAGCTCCGGGTCGAACGGCCTCCTGCCCCCGCCCTCCGCCTCCTCGCCGCCGCCGCCGGAGGAGACGAGCCAGTTGGCGGCGGCGATCTGGGTGAGGCGGTCGCGCTGGATCTCCGAGAGGGTGATGGAGGCGGGGAGGGAGGAGCCGGGCTTGGAGTCGACCGGCTTGTCGGCCACCTGGAGGGGCGGCTCGACCGGGTACTCGGCCACCCGGTGGCGCTTGAAGTCGTAGGTGCCGGTGCCGTACACCCTCGTCATTTTCGCCGGAGAGAAGAGAGAGACAGTGAAGAAGAAGAAGAAGAAGAAGAGCAGCGAGGGTTTATGGTGGTGGAGAGGACGAGCTCTCCGCCTTGTCTCGAAGGCGGCGAAGGGGAGTTCTTGGATCCTGAGGACGGTTTTGGCCCTCGGAGTCGGCTTTTTTACGTCAATGCCACTGGTTAGTGGTTTCAAGTGATTTTTTTTTTTTTAATTTCTCTTATTAATAGTTATTCTTTTTAATCCTGGAAAAAAAATTGCCGGGGGAAGGAATTTGAGTGAATGACCAGAGGCTTTGTAAAAGTCGAAAAGCACGATCTCAACTTACAAAGAAAAAAAAAATTGGCTTCCTTGCATAAGTACTTCAGTTATTAATCAAATTTTGACTATTTAATTGTAGGAATAAAAAATTTCCACATACGCCAAGTGTTTTTAATCACATTAACCTGTAGAATAATATTCACATAAATAATTAATCAATCAAGAAGAAACGGATCCATATATGATTATAAAATACCGATATCACTAAACACGGCGGAATTAAAGCGTACATGTTTAAGCCATCACTTCAAGTGAAGAAAAATAGATCACTTTGATAATCGAGGTTTTATTGAAATGGTAGATCTTCTTTTCTAACCTATTTCAGTATAGCAACTTTCAATGGGAGTAAAGCAACTGATAGGTATAAGCTATCATTTTTATAGACTAAAAATGAGACCTAGCAAACCCTATTCAACAACGTGTCAACTAGGCCATTCTCATTACAGGCTTCAGTTAAGTACAATTGCCTATACTTTGCTGTTCAACTAGGCTCGTTATCAATAGATGTGAATACTCAATTTAATCAGATCATTGTAGGGTTCAAAAAATATTGGAATATTCATTAACCCGATTATTTAAAATAGGAAATCAATTAATTAATGTAAGCCCATATTATAGGAAATTTCCAACATAACCAACTTTTAATATTAAAGTATGGTTGTACTCATTGATTAGTCGAGTTGTATGAAAAACTAATCCAAACACTAATGATGGCTAAAAAAAAAAAAGAAACGCATAGTTTTACATGGTCTTTTTTATGTGTTGCTCACAACAAATTGCAAATATCTTATATGGGTAGGAAAAGGGACAAGAAAAACATGTTCCAAGTGAAAAGCTTAAACTTTTATGAGAAAATGACATAAATAGTTCATAAATTTTAGCTCAATAAGCAATGCGATCAATAAACATCTCAATTTGTTTAATGTGGCCTTTCAACTAGTCCTTAAAATATATAAAAATAGTCAATCTTATCATTTCATTAAATTGAATATGTATAATTTTTTGGGAAAATGCCACCAAAAACCCTAAACTATGCACAAAGTGATAAAAATACCCCAAATTATTTTTGCACCACGAAAAATCAAACTTTGCCATCCATGACACATTTACCTCATTAAGGGCATTTTCGTCTTTTTTTGTTTTTTTTTTTCTTTTCTCTTCCCTGACGTTCGGCGAGGGCCAAGGGCGAGGCCCGCCCTCGCCTGACGCCGGCGAGGGTGCCCTCGCCCGAAGCGGCAAGGGCGGCCCTCACCCGACGCCGGCGAGGGCTTTGGGCGAGGCACCCCTCGCCCGACGCCGGCGAGCTAGCCTGACGCCGATGAGGGCCGCCCTCGCCCGACGCCGGCGAGCTAGCTCGACGCCGATGAGGGCCACCCTCGCTGCGTCGGGCAAGAGCACCCCTTGCGGCGTCGGGCGAGGGTGCCCTCGCCGCATCCGGCGAGAGAGGCCCTTGCCCGACCCAGAGGGCGGCCCTTGCCGGAAGTCGGCTTCCCTCACGGGAGCGGCGGAGGGAAGAGAAAAGAAAAAAAAAGAAAAAACAAAAAAATGTTTTTAAAAGCAAAATGACCAAAATGCCCATAAGATTTAGGGTAAATTTGTCACATAAGTGAAAGTTCGGGGTTTTTTGTGTCACAAAAAATAGTTTGGAGTAAATGTGTCGCGGATGAAAAGTTTGGGGTTTTAGTGGTGCGAAAAAAAAAGTTTAGGGTATTTTTGTCGCTTTGTCGAAAGTTCGGGATTTTTGTGACATTTTTCATAATTTTTTTTTATAAAAATTTAAGGATTAAATTGAATATGTATTAAATTTCAAAAATTACTTTGAATAAATTAAGATTTTGAAAACGACACCCCCGTCGAGTGGAATTTTATATATCACATTACGTAACGGGTCAAAATTTAGGAACTGTGTACGTGTCATTGTACCAACTTTTACTACACCGAGTGAGGAAGTGGGACTCCAATGATGACCGACGATGTGATCAGTGTCATCTATCGAAGGAATGAAATGAACGATGGTGCACACGGCAAGGCAGAGAGAGAATCTGATCTACTGGTGGGGGGTGTGGACCGTATTGCGTGTCGAACGGCTGTTTTCAAGTAAATTGACAGCCATTAAGAGTGACTCGCAGCGGCTCTTCTCGCTCGGTCTCGCTGCCGTCAAATACGAACCGAGAACAGAGAGAAGAAAAGAAGCTCCCGACCATGTCGTCCATCTCCGACTCTGACCAATCTTCGCTCTCCTGCCAAAGGTAATTCGGATGAAGCTACTCCTCCCGCAATCTCTCTCTCCCTCTCCCTGCGGGAACGGGAACTTCTCGTTTTGGGTCTGTTTGACTTTCTGCTCTCGAGGCAAGAATCCAGATCCCTTTTTTTGAAATCTCTCGGTCCTTTTACGTGGGTTTTTTCTCGCCGAATATCGTTTCTCGTGAATGGGTACGGCTGTTTTGCCTTTAATAGCAATCCCGTGGCTTGTGGGCTTTTGAATCTGCATCTTCTTACCATCTTGAGGATGTATCTTTTACCTTTTATTCCAAGCCCAACCTTACGTTCTGGTTCATGGGTAGCTCGATTTTTTTTTTTTTTTTTAACATTTGATTTGTATCGGCCGAGATCATCAGTAGCTGGAGCCACTGCTGCGATTGGTCTGCTTTTGATCTCGTTGACTAGAACTAGTGGTAGGAGTACAGTTGCCAATGTCGTGTATTGGCATTCTGTCCTACGACAATGAAATTTTTGTCCTGATTTCTTGCTGTTGTAACTGTAATGGTGTGCGCCAAACATGTCATGCCCCCATAATAGGTCATCAAAGAGAGCTGCTTCAGCTCTCGTTATCAGAAAACTATCTGCCAGTGTAGCTATTGACTGCTTAGAATGCCTTGTGAATCAGCTTCTGTTGTTGAAAAGAAAGAAAAGATGTAATTCAGTTGTTGTGAGCATGTCAGCCTTGCCAAGCAGATGAGTACTACTGTATTATGTGTTTGTACCCAACCGTGGATTCAATTGGCGGATGGTCTACTGCGCAGTTCTCCTGTACCTACCCACATTTCCTACTTTCCGCCTTCTGTTCTGGGTGCTAAGATGTCATGTAGGAGTAAAGCGTTGCACATCCACTCCGTAAATTTACATTTGCCATGTGTTGAACGGTTAATCAATTGGTTGTGATTTTCTCTGCAAGGTCAATAAACATATCATGTTCATGCTACTATTGCCAAAAGTCAAGAATCAAGGCCAGATTGCTTTCCATGTATCTTCCAGTAACAGTAGAAAAGAGATGATCTTGTCTCCTCCATCGATTCTTGCCTCAAAGTCCTTAAAGGCAACCGTATCTCATTTATAATTCATGTAGTTGAATCCTATTGCTGGCTTGGGATTCATGTAGATGGGAAATCTATTCTCCTTTTCTGATGTTTAGCTGTCCTTTGAAAGGTTCTTTCTCTCATTTTGCATCTCTGTTTCCTTGGTCCCCTTAACTGAACAGGAGTCAACACTGTTTTGCTTCACTACTGATGCCTTTACATTCTCAGATTACAAGGGAAGGTTGCCTTGGTCACTGGTGGAGCAACTGGAATTGGAGAGAGCATTGTGCGCCTATTCCACAAGCATGGTGCAAAGGTTTGTATCGCTGACGTGCAAGATAACCTGGGTCATCAGGTCCTGGAATCTCTTGGTGGGGAACCTAGTGTTTCCTACGTGCACTGTGATGTCACCCTCGAAGATGATGTTTGCCGTGCGGTCGATGAAACAGTCAGTAAATTCGGTATGCTCGATGTGATGGTCAACAATGCTGGGATATCTGGCCCGCCATGTTCAGACATCCGTAATGTAGAATTGTCTGATTTCGAGAAAGTGTTCGATTTAAATGTGAAAGGGGTTTTCATCGGAATGAAGCATGCTGCCCGTATTATGATCCCGCGGAAGAGTGGTGTCATAATTTCTATGAGCAGTGTTTCTAGTGTCATAGGGGGCTTGGGCCCACATGCGTACACCGGGTCCAAGCATGCCGTTGTGGGGCTGACCCAAAATGTCGCGGCCGAGCTGGGAAAGCATGGGATACGCGTGAACTGCGTCTCTCCCTATGCAGTTGCGACAGGCCTGGCAATGGCTCATTTGCCCGCAGAGGAGCGAACTGAAGATGCCATGATGGGCTTTCGCTCCTTCGTCGCTAGGAATGCCAACTTGGAGGGAGTCGAGCTGACAACGGCCGATGTGGCGAACGCGGTCCTCTTTCTGGCCAGTGATGATGCAAGGTATGTGAGCGGGCTTAATCTCATGGTAGATGGGGGTTTCACATGTTCGAATCACACTCTCCGAGTCTTCAGATGAGCAATTTGGGACTTATGCACTGTGCATACCATGCTGCATCCTGCCTCAATTGTTGTTACTTGGATCTTGGTGGGTTGTATCATCAGGTATGGATCAAGGACCAACTGGGTGTACTGGATCTTAGCATGGCTAAGGGTATTTATGAGGCCTTTGCTTCTGCCCCACTTGTTGAAGATGAATTCGAATTGTTTTCTTTTGCCATTCGCACATTTCCTGATCTTTGTTTTGACCTGCAATGACTTCTGTAATAAAAGTCAACTATCATGTACTATCAGCACCCATGTAATATTAAGTGTAGTCGTGATTAGTGTTTTGGCTCTGGCTTTCTTTGCCATCTCTATATCATGCTGCTCAGCCTCGGAAGAGGGCAAGCAAAGTCCCCGTCCCCTCTCCCAGAATTTGTTTTGGGATGGAAATCAGCTGAAGTTATACAGTGAAAGGAATGTAATAAATGACATATACTTAAATTTTAATGGAAATGAAACAATTTCATGCCAAAAGTTACTCCGAAAATTTGTAATATAAAAAGTTTGTATCAAAGAAAAGAGAAGTAAAGAAAGAGAGAAATCTTTTTTTTTCACTGCACCAAACCTAATTCATGAGTGGACAAGTGTCAACAAAAATAAATTTAAAGCGTTCCTTTTGATAATTTAAAAGGTATAGAATTTAAAGTTTTGAGTCATAATTACTTCACATTATCTATTTTTGATAGAAAGTGTTGGAAATTGGCGAGCTCATCATTGCAACCCATCAAAATCCTAACAAGTGAAGTCTTTTTAAATGAGGTACGCTGTGTTTAGGCAATGCAGCACCATCCGTTTAGAGGGTCGCTCAGGACGTGTGGAAGACAGACCGGTGACCTTCACCATTAAGCCAACCACGTTGGTGGTGAGACGTGCTTTTATCTTGTGGATGTGTATTTATATGCACATCAAACATGAAGCGTATGCTATACGTGGACATACACAAGATTATGCAAAGCCCAAAATGCACAAAACGGCCGACCTGAAAGCCCGATATACAAGCCCGGCAAGACCACGTAACGCAGGTAAGCACGTATAGCCTGCAAAACACAAACGTATAATCATAGTACTATTACCGGACAACATTTGTTTAAGTCTATTCTAGCAATTACTTTGACATTCCCCAATCTCGTCATCAAGAAAAACCTTGGAAATCAACCCTTCATTGGCATCGTGCGGTCTTCCAAGAAATCACATCAACCCAAACCCGATTTCCTATTCGTGACCCAAAGATCACGAAATGATATAAGCATCCATAAAGCTCCAAAAGTGAATACGGTTCCCTTCCCCCCCCAAAAAAAAAAAAAAAAAAAAAAGACAGGATTAAGATTAAGCAGGGCATAAGAATCTCTTCTCCAGTTAAAATAAGAAAAATTAACAAGCTCTTGAGCAACAACTAAACCATGCCTGGTGCTTCCATCAGCTCCAGCCTTTGATATCGGTGGGAAAGAAAGTTGAAGAAACCCCTTTTTTAAATTACACGCGTGTGGCAAAGGAAGGCGTTCAAAGCATGAGAGCGTCACCGAAAGGCAGAGGGAGATTTTTCAAGTGTCGGCTGGAAAAGCAAAGGAAGATGAGCAATATCTAATCTACTCCGCGGGACATGTATACGAACCGATACGATGAGCACACGGATTTTGAAATAAAGGAATTTGACGAATTCCCATTGCTATACGTGTCCGTTACATCACTAAAGATGGTTTCTTTCTGCTCTTTCGTCAAGTGATAAGGAATCCCCAATGAGAAGAAAGCTTGTTTTGTTGAAAATGATAGGAGGAAAGAGGAGCGGTGGGGTAGCGTTGCATTTAAGCTGAATTCAAGATCGTATTTTTTTCGGTAATTAAATATTGGATCGACTAGTAACGAAGGTTACGCGTACGAACTCGAAACGTTATGTATTGTTATTCCGTTTCTTACGAATGGTGCATGCGAATTTTTTTAAATAACCATAGTTTATGGAGCTACTTTCAGATCAACCAAAAAGAATTCTCGAATTGAACGGTAAAAGAATGAAATTGGAAAGGTCGGCGTTCAAGATGTGATGGGAAGAAAAATTGGTACTAGTTTGTTGAGAAGAGATAGCGAAATGTTCAATTTCAATGACCTAAACTAATGAAAAATCGTTTTGAAAGATGGGGTCATGGGCCGGCGGGCGTTCTTGATAAGGGAAATTGAAATTGAAAAAAGGATGCGTGGGTCAACTTGAATTTTATTAATCTTTGCTGTTGCTCAGCCTTTTAGAGGCGATGAAAGTTGAAAAAACAGGTCGCAGAGAGCAGGGAAGAGGAGCGTCTGTCTGGATTTGGAGCTTTCTCACGGTGGATCCCACCATCGCCGACAACCACCACCACCACCACCACCGCCCCCGCCCCACTTTTCTTTTTGGAAATTGCCGCCCACCCAGTTGCTTACGCCTCCGGCTTCCCCTGTCAACAGTGACAATATTCGCATCAAATAAAAAAGAGAGAAGCTTTTGCCAGTCTTTTTTAAGCATATACAGTATCAAGACTAGGCATTTTCATCCTTCCCCTGTTCAAGACTGATGTCAAGATCAATGGGTTTTACGTGCTTAGAAGGATCTATATGTTGGTTGAACTGATGTTCAAGAAATAAAGAGCATCTGATTTGATCGCAGCAGGATAAGCCCTGTGGGCTGTACCTACTGAAAATGAAGGTTTCAAACCACCATACTCATACCTAATTGCAACATTTGATAATACCCAGTGGACCATAGGAGTACTCTAGAACTATTTCATGCGTGACACAGGGTTCAAACCCCTCTCTACAGTCTTTTTTCTGTGGAGTTGGGGGGGGCAAACACGTAATTATGAGGACATGGATTAGTCTAGGGCCTCTGTAAGGTGAACCCCACCATTACGGAAAGATCACCTTGAGAATTAAGAAACAAAGGGAGTGCCATTTTGCAGATTTCCCAGGGCACACGGACATATAGCCAAAAGCAATTGAATCCAATTGAAAGGGTCCCAATAGCGACCCAACTGTACGTTAGTGCATGTCAGCATCAGGCTGCTATCTCAACCCCATTCAAATCCACCAAGCATTGCTCCCAGAAAGAACACATAAGGGCCAACCCACCTCAAGACGCTAAGCTTAACCATAAGGAATCTTTTCCTTGTTGGTTTCCTGGGATTCCAATGTGGAAACTTGCCTTTGGCTTTGTTTTCGGAAGTTTCGCCTCCCTGGTACCAAAGTAAAGTACTCTCGTTTTCTTATTCCCTCTGGTTTGTCCGTCCTGGTGGTTTTCTTTTCCTTCAAAGATGGTCCAAAGAAAGGTTGCCAATAAGCTTGGAATCCAAGCTGATCAAATAAAGTCTGACAAGCTATCGGCGACCCTTAGACCCTCTTCTCATCAGAACCACGATGGCAAAACCAGAGGGACTGACCTGAAAAAGAAGATGAAGAGGTCAAGATTGATGAAGCTCTCCAGCTTCGACAGCTCGAGATCATCTCTCTTCAGGAAGGAAGTCCCGCAACCCGGAAGACCGCCGCCCTGCGACGTTCAGATGTCCGCAGCAACTCCGCAGAAGCAGTCTCCCATCAAGCCAAAGGGTGCTGTGCCTAACTATATGAGGTCCACCAGCTGTTCAGTTGCGAGAAAGGAGTGCTCTCAGGTAACCTCGCAGACAACTAAAACTGGTTCTGACACTAAGAATCTGCATAGAAGGACTTCTAGTGCTTCAAAACCAACCCCTGCTTCCTCTGGGAATACATCCCCAGAGAACCTAAAAAGGTCATCGAGTTTGAAACTCGTTAGGACTCTAACAAAGACCCCTAGTTTTAAGCCTGCAAGGTCATCAGTCAAAAGGTGTTCCAAAGTAGTTCTCTGTGCAGACATGGATGCACAGAAAGCTACCTGTTCTTCGACTCTGAAGGAGTCGAAGTTTCCCGAATACCTCACGCTTAATCCTGGGGGAACTGAAGCAGAGGGAACTTCAGCGATGAAGGTCTGTCCCTACACTTATTGCTCTCTCAATGGCCATCACCATGCTCGATCACCTCCTCTCAAGTGCTTCCTTTCGGCACGGAGGCGATCGATGAAGACCCAAAAGAATGCAAAAGTAGTGCCCCTAAGCCCAAATGATGGGTGTATTGATAGTAAACCTGCCAGTGAGGAGGAAAAAATTGGACTGGAATTTTTCTTGGAAATTTATGCTAAAAATGAAGATGAGAACTCTTCTTCCATTGGAAGGGTCGATGATATTAAGGAAGAAATGGTTGAGTTAGTGGGGGAAAGCAAAGATGAAGAAACCGTGACTTTTAGGGTGAGTGCAGATAAAGAAAAAGAAGAATATGCAGGTGAGGAGCACAGTGATAAGAGACTATCCGATGCATCCTCATGTTGCGAAAATGATCTTAAGCAAAACCTAGAAGGACGTATGGATGAGAGTGACAAAATGGTGGAACGTGAGAGCTTATGCGAAGAAAGTGCCAAACTCCTGGAGTCCTGTTCAGAAGATTCAGATATGGAGTGGGATGCAGGAGAATATGCTGATTCAGAGCTTGATGGAGAAGCGACCTACTCAACAGAAGAGGATAATCTATCATGTTCAGATTATGAGTATATATCAGAAATAGAAGATCCTACTTTGCACAAGATAGATGCTGTCGCTTGTGAGAATATGGACAGCAATTGGAAGGACATTTCCGATGATCAAGTACTGAAGGAAGGAAAGCATGCAAGCTTTGAGGTCCAAATGCCAAGCCTTGGTATGGAAGTAGAAGGCACAGATGAGGCACCGCAGGATTCTGAAACCAGCCACATCTTTGATTACTTAAGCTACAGCGATGATTCATCCAAAGAGGATGAATTTGAAGAAGTGAAAAGCCTCAATGGAAGTGGACCATCTTCAATAGAGGAGGTCATCGAGGAAGTAAAGTCATCCTTTAAGGAGGATGAAGAAGAAAACATTCCTGGTGCTGACAATTCCAATGCCAATGTTCTTTTGAATGCTGTCAGCGATGGATCCAACAGCTTGGACATGATAGGGATGCCCTGTATGATCAGAAGAATACTGAAGTTTCCCAAGCGTCCAGTTTGATGCTCGTCCAGGTTTGACAGAAGATGAGGAGGCACAAGTTCATACGGATCTTACCACCAAGGGTAGCAGCCTCGATGAGGAAATCATTCACAATGATGTTGGAGAGACAACAAAAGAAACAGGGGATAATAATGAATCTGAGTCGGAGGCTACAACCCTGATTCCTGCTCAACCATCCAATCATTCCTGCAAAGCTGACGATGACGCTCCAACATTTGCGGTGGATGATTCTGAGGAGCAGGAAGATCCAAGAACTAAAAGATCTTACCAAGATGAATATTCTGGTGGAGAACCTGACGAAATGGGACGGGAGAAAACTACAGAGACAGATTCAGCAGATTCAATCCTTGAAGAGGACAGCTCCACTAGGATGAAGTCGACAGGGATATATACCAAGTTGAAGCGCAATCATGATGAAGAACCCATTGATTTCTGTTTGAAGGGCGCGATCAGACGTAAAAGATCCAGTGAGCCAACCGAGGACTCACGAGATTTTATGCCAAAAGAACCGAACTTTCTGCCACTGCCTCCTGAACCAGACACTGAAAGAGTTGATTTGAGGCATCAGATGACGGATGACAGGAAAAATTCGAGGAATGGATGATCGACTATGCACTCAGACAAACCGTAACAAAGCTAGCTCCTGCTAGGAAGAGAAAGGTAGCACTTCTGGTCGAGGCTTTTGAGAAAGTCATGCCAACTTCAAAGTATGAAACCCATGTCCGAAGCACTTCAGCAAGCTCACCTCATGCAAGGCCCATTCAAGCTTGCAGCTGAATAAGATCCCTAAAGCAAGGTAAAAACCTCCGAACGTTCCTTCTACTTGTCTCCCACTTCCAGAAATATCCTTCTAATTCATCTCTATCCCTAATATCCTGCCACAGGTCATAAGCAACAGCGCGCATTTCAAGCAGATTGAGAGGTTTGGCAGGCACCGCACGCTCGACAGAGCATAACTTGTTCGGCTCTAACATTTTGGATCGGGCAGCTTGGGGAAAGGATCATGGGACAAACATTGAACTGCTCCGAAGGCAGGCAAACCACGACTGTCTACTAGGTGGCCAAAAAAAAAAAAAAAACTATTGAGTGTTAAGCTTATTACTACATTGGCACTGCCAGTGCAATATATGGAGTTTGAGTTTCCTTTTGTTCGACCAGGAAAAAAAAAAATCTTTTGAATGTGTATCCATGTAGCCTCAGTTGTAGGGGCACTTAGCTCCAAACTCTCGTGACTTGTTCTAGTTGATATTTGTCTGAAAAAATGCATCGCAAGGTCATGGATATACTCTAAATTGGTCTGACAGTTGTTTCGCATTCGCTTACAGTTACAAAAACCTCGGTACTGAACAACAGACAGGCACTTCGTGTCGCTGACAGGAAATACTATGTTGAAAATTTGCATCTTGATAGCTATGCTCCCAATGAAAAGAGAACATATACATAGCTATTTGACTTCATACAAGATTTTTAAAGGGTAATGTCACTTTATGTTTTTAGGAATCGATGACCAGATTTAGCCCATCATCGACATTACAAGCAACTCAGAAAGATCAGCTCTACATGAGGTGCTCTCATCACCTGGGAATCAAAACCGAGCCTATGCACAGGCATGCGAACTGTTACTGTTGCCTGTAGAGCAGTTTCTTTCTTTTAGTCTTCTTCAAGATGGAAGAAGTTTGTGAAATATCCATTACTAGTCACAGGCGGAATACCGCCCTAATATCAATTAATAAACCCTGCGAACTATTATCTTCTGCAAACTAGTCGTCTCTCTTGGAAAGAATGTACAGCAAAAATTCTCACACAATGGCATGTAGACCGTCAATGGTCAACAACTAACAAAAATTTACAGTGTAGTTGCTGGTAATATAAACAATATTTCCCAATTACCTATAATATAAATCCTTGTAAAGGTACAAAAAGAACACATCACTGAGAAAGCTATCCCCAACAAGCTAGGGAGACATATCTAATCGAACGTCAATTGCAGGACACTCAATAAGAAGTGATCTTAGTTCTGCAAAATAACTTCCCAAACGACTGGGTTCCAAACTTTGCACCTGGGAACCCGCAGTAAGGCCACTAGCTTCTGCCGCTTTACTTTGTTGTGTTGTTTTGTCAGACATGATTTCATCACTAAATAATTTGAGAGCATCCGATGTAGAGAGAGAATTAACAGACTTATACAAGTCTTGAAACTTGTCCCTGTGTCCTTGATCTTCCGCTAGCCTCTCTTTCAACTCATCAGGAAGGCAAGCGAATGCACTTGATGGGTGTTGCAGATGGTCAAGACAAAAATTTCACACGTCAATGATCAATGTCCCAGAATTTCGAAGGCCAAAACAAATCTCAATGCAATCTAAAAACATCTCATCGTCAATTTTCGTAACTCTTTTCTTTTTACCTGGTGGCACCTTTAACAAGACCCCAGTTGTATCCGATGGGCACTGATTGCTTAAAACCAACATTGAATCCCTCTTGTGCAGAAGCCTCTTTTCCGGCTATTACTCCATCGCGATAACCAATCTAGCATTCAACAGATGAAGATTATTCATTATCCAAGAAAAAGAAACACAAGAACTTACAAATTCAAAATTCCATATTACTGTGTAAAATTGATCGTGCCTCCTTTGCCATTCTCTGTCCAAGTCAGATGATTCACCGAATACCTCATCAGAATCATCCCATGCCAATCCATCTTTGTCCAACAAATCAGTCTCATCATTACCTGAAGCAAAATGTATAAAGATTCATACTTCTAAAAATCGATCTCTCAAGCCTTGCTCCAGACAAAAGGCCTACAAAGGGATGTGATACTTTTAAGAAATTAGAAATAAACAGACAAAGGTAATGCAAACATATGTTTATACCAAACTGACTAACAGCTACAAACACCTCTTACCAAGAAGTTGGTGGTCATTATGGGCAGCGGAACTAGGACTTAATTCTAGTCGTGACAATCGCAAACTCTCAGAATAGAGCTCTTCAGCAATGTTATGCTCCATCTACAAAAAGGAAATCAAACATTTTACACAATTTTAACAGGACATGGCAGTAACGTCCACAAAACACACAGCGAAAGCACACTTCGATTTAGCGTCGGCACTAACAGGATAGGAGGAAGACAACTCTTCGCTATCGATGATAAAAAAAAACAATCCCATCACATGGCACACATCGATATACACACACTTGGAACAAATCAAAAATGGGGGGCGGCTCTACCCAAAATTTGATTCAGGCAATTTATCAAACAGGTGGAGTGCGTCTCGGCCGAAGGACTCGTGCATCAAATTGCAAGCACGACCTTATTCCAGAACACTTCAACCAACGAAGATTGCACTCTCGGATCATCAAAGCAGGACTCATGCAATGCCAATTTTCCGAATAATCACAGCCTTATTTCCATACCTATTCCTTCGCATGCACAAAAACCGTGACCGTGGAAGTAATCGTACCTCTGCTCAAGGCGAATGTGCGACGGAATCAGCACTTGGAGCTCTCGGATTAGAGAACAGGGGGAATCTCGACACGGCTCGACCGCAGATGAACCGAGATTGAAGATGAAGATGAAGATGAAGATGACGAATGGAAATGGGGAGTGGAGTTCGATTTCTGAGCAACTGAAAATGACAAAACCGAACGAGCTGGGTCTGATGGACCGAATCCAGTGGTTCCGGGCCGCACGAGATGGGCTGATGTAATGGATCTGAATTTGGGCCTTTTCTATTGAAAAAAATATTCTATTTTGCACTTATTATTTTTGTTAAAAGAATGCTTAATTTGTGGAGTAATATCCAGCTGTCAACGCACATGGTTGATTTTTTTTTTTTTGTCAGTCCTACTCTATACCTACTCTACACTCACTCTCAGACTTTTGCCCTGCCTCTTGTAGGGCATGGGAGTCGAAACCCACTCTTGAAACTTACGCGTCCCTACCCCATCCCTCCCTGAGAAGATGGGGGTTTGAACCTCTCACCTCCCCCTTCCATGTTGGAAGGGTGGCACTGAGGCGATCCCAGTGGTTACGCACATGGTTGATGAAGTTTTTTTTTTTTTTTTTTTGTCGGTTATTTTATACCTATTCTACACTCACTCTCGGACTTTTTGCGCCGCCTCTTGTAAGGCGTTGAGGAAACTTTACCGGACATTATTTTTTTTTGGAAAATAAAATGAGTTAATCCATTTTCAGGTGTCTTTCAACATCATGCAAAGTTGTAAACGGAACAACTAGCGACTGCAATTCAGACTTGAAGTTCAAAGGCCCGATCTGTAACTTTTCATAGCTCGCAGGCCATCGTGCATCAGTGCCAAAGTTTTTCCATTTTTATTGTTCCTTTTTGGTGGGAATCAATGCCAAAGTTTGAGGTGGGAAAATCTGTAACTTTTTATAGTTCAAAAGCTATTGCGTGACGGTGCCAAAGTTAGGGAACTAACATAATTGTTCTTTATATTTTTTTGGCTAAATCCCCTAAAAAAAAAAAAAACTCCCAATTTGGGCTACAGTCCAAATTCGGCCTCGTACTTTGTTTAAGGAAATATAGAAAAACTTCATCTTTAATCTCAAATTTGCCTCGCGTCTAAAAAATCATCATTTGATTATTATTTTTTTCGAAATTATCAACATTATGACTAATTAGAAGTTCACTATGAGAACTTGCATGTTCACCAACATCTTCACCATTTCATCGACAGCCTTTTAATTTTAGTACTGATGAGCAATTTCTTGCCTCATTCTTGTGCACTAGTGGAGATAATGAAGGAAAGGACTTGCTTTCCTTGGATGACACTAGGAAATTCTTGATTAATTATTTTCTGATTAGCCTTATAAAAAGACTAAGTTAGGACTGCGCATTGATTCCAATTCGCGTAGTAGGTACAGATGTTACTATATTATATTGCGATTGGTGAATTTAATTAGTTCAATTGCGACGAGTGGTTGAGTTATCAACCTTGATAAAGAAATAAGGAAAAATTTTAAATAAGGATTTGAAGTGCTATTATTTTTTCGAATAAGAGCCCCAAGTGGACTTTGTATTAAATGAGGAATTGAAGTGGCTATAATTATTTCAAATAAATGCCTAAAATAGTCATGGTTGTTTCAAATAAGAGCCTAACTCAACTAATTGCCGGCCAGCTAAATATTCCAATCGATTAAGGATGTTATTATCCAATTACAATTTTAAACTTAAAATATTTTTTATTCTTTTGGTTTCTTTCATTATTTTTCACTTTTTTTTTGAAGGGTCAGTAACTGTTGATGAGGGTTGAGAGACCCTTGCCAAACACTAGTAAGAGCCAACAAGGGCCTACTAGCTCTCACCGGCCACAAGTAAGGCTACCTTCACCAGATCCGGCAAGGGTTGGCCTCGCTTGGGGCCAATGAGGGCTTGACAACCCTTGCCTAGATTTGGTGAGGGCTAACCTTATGGATGGCCACAAAGGCAACCTCCCCTAAGGTGATGTCAAGCCCTCATTTACCCTAGGTGAGGCCAACCCTCACCAAATTTGGGGAGGGTTAGCAAGTCCTTGTTGGTCCTTACCGATGGTTGGCAAGGGTTACCCTCAACAATCGGGCAAGGGCAACTCTCGGCTAGCTGTTTTCAGTGAAGAAGAAAGCAAAACCCAAAAAGAATAAAAGAATAAAAGAATAAAGGAAAAAAAATTCAGAAAAAGATAAGTGATTAAAATATCCTTGACTAGTTAAAAAGTTAGGTCCTTATTTAAAATAGATATAGTCACTTTTGGTCATTATTTAAAATAAAATCCACTTTAGACCTTAATTTGAGAAAATAATAACATTTAAAGTTCTTATTTAAAATAAGGTCCACTTTAACCCTTTATTTGAGAAAATGATGGCATGTTAGGCCCCGCTTGTTGTATATGACATTAGGAAATTATTGATTAATTATTTTCTTATTAGCCTAATAAATAGACTATGTTGGGATTGCACATTGGTTTCGATTTGGGTAGTAGGTATGAATGTTACTCTATTATATTGTGATTGGTAAATTTAATTAGTTAAATTGAAATGAGTGGTTGAGTTACCAACCTTATTAAAGAAATAAGGACGCACTGCAGATGTGGTCCTAGAAATTTCGAAACTTATAAAAGTACCTGTACACCAGGGCGAGAATTCTAAAGAAAGAGAGCAAGAGCAACTTTTTTTAATATACTAGCAAAATTCATGTGTGCACCAAAAAAGAAAATTAAGGAAAAAAGAGAGCATCTTTTTTGAATCTTTAGAAAATCGGATTAGCATATTGAAGGAAGAGAAAAAAATCGATTTAAAATTCCAGAATCCAAGAGGGGTTTATTAGAATGATATGAAATTGTGTTGGCTTTTTGAGTTAATTGTATTGAGACGTCTTGGGGAAAAAAAATTGAAATTGAAATGTGCTTAGAGTTATTAGTATGGAAATTAAAATGTGAGATGCCCAATAGTAGTTACAAACTTCTTTCTTCTACTTGTCATCATTGGATGCAAAAGTCTATGTCACATGTTACCGAAATCTTTTGTACCACATCTGGATCTTTCTGCTGCACACTGTTTTCCTCTTAATTTTTTAGCCGTTGCTCGGTTGTCATCATCTGGTCATTAACATCATTGTCTTCATCACGATCTTGACTCCACGGCATGATTCCATTGCGAGATTTTGCTTCTTACTTGATGAGTGGCTGCGTATGATCACATCGCTTTCCCACTACAATCATCAGAGCCGAAGTGGGGCTTCGCAACTTTTGGCGAGATGGAGGGAAAGTATCAAGAGGAAGGAAATTCGGATAAACAAATGATGGGTGCTCTGTCTCACGGGTGATTCCAGGGATTGCTCCATGTCCATTCTCGTGTCTTGAAGTTCCATGCAAGACAAATCCGAAGCCTCCTTTGTTTCTCTCCCCACAAAAGCAAGCATCCCAAAACCACCTCTCTCTCTGGTTCTCTCTCTCTCTCTCTCTGTCTGTCTCTGTCTCTGTGACATGACATGCATGATGCAAGAAGGAATCCAATAAGAAATTTCCGAGGCGGCTCCTCTTCCTCGGATGAGTTGTTTGTCACGTGTTTTCGCATGTGAAGAGACCCCAGATTTGCAAAATGCACGACATGGATCCGTAACTAATCGGTTTGGTACAGTCGGCCCTCTCGTGCTCTGTTTCTTTGGGAGTGTTTTAGAGATCTAGTTCTCTCAATGCCCACGTCTCTGTACTGAAAGTCTTTCCGTGATTTTCTCATTTTCCAGGAAAGGAAAAAAGATAAAGGTGCCAAATATTTCTGTCCCCTGCGCCGGAAAGGTAGTTTCTTGCGATGTGCTCGGTGACCCAATTAGGCAGTTCTCTAAATACCTGGATTCCATTCCAATAAGGCCAACTCTATCGTCAACTTATCTACTTCCGTTCTCTCCAGTTCATCACACACTCATCGGATCAGGCCAAAGGGCCACTTTTTTGGTATCTTTTTTTCTTTTTCGTTAACTTCATTAATCACACACTCTGCCATTGGCTCAAGCCAATTATATTACCACCGCCCTCCAATCAAGCTTCCTCCTCTTCTGTATGCAATGCACGTATATTGATTTGAAAAACAATCTCTCTCTCTCTCTCTCTCAAGTGAAGAGTGAAGAGTGCAGTGAAGATTCAGTGCAGAGACAGAGATGGTTCCAGGGTGTCAGAGAATCGTGTTGGTTATCTTGGTTGCCATTTCTCTGGCACTCGACTCGTGTGTTAGTTCTGCAGAAGCAGGTCTACTGCAGGGCGAGAGTGCAACTCGAGTGAAGGGTAAGAAACAAGGGCCGGCGGAGAACTGTAACGTGTATGAAGGGAGTTGGGCGTATGACACTTCTTACCCTCTGTATGACCCCTCGGCCTGCCCTTTCATTCGCAAGGAGTTCGACTGCTTCAAGTACGGCCGACCCGATCGGCTCTACCTTAAGTACAGATGGCAGCCCGAAGGCTGTGACTTGCCTAGGTACACCTCTCTCTCTCTCTCTCTGTCTCTCTCTCTGTGTTTGCTCGCGGGCGTGTCCATGCGTCGGTCGTCTCAAGTCGTCGTTGTGTTCATACCATAATTCAGGACATTCATAGGCTAGTGGGTGTCAATCTTGCTGCTCACGAAAAGATGGGAACTTTGAAAAATTCTTACCTTTTCCTGACCGTCAATGTTATTAAATGTAGCGTTTGCCGCCCCGTGACAACTTTTAATTGAGCGGTCGGGCTTTACGAGTGGACAGGAGTCAAAAGGGTACTGATATCTTTTTGAGACCTAACGTTGGTGTACGGTGAAACTGGTCCCTTCGAGAGAAGAACCTCTTCAAAGTTGCGAACCACCTGGTTCCTTTCTTCTACCGGCATCGAATATTTTTCGGTTCGTGTTAGTTGGGCAATGATTGTCAGAAGAAAGTTGGTACTGCCTCTTGGTAAATTTTGTGTCTTTGCCCATCACGATGAACTTTCTACATTGAAGGCGATACGAATGGATGGTTATGCAGAATTTTCCATAGCGTATGCATCCGATGTTGTCGATGAAATACGT
Organism: Eucalyptus erythrocorys; assembly: GCA_014182555.1. Classification (NCBI taxonomy): domain Eukaryota; kingdom Viridiplantae; phylum Streptophyta; class Magnoliopsida; order Myrtales; family Myrtaceae; genus Eucalyptus; species Eucalyptus erythrocorys. The sequence goes on from CM024603.1 coordinate 44,273,821, forward strand.
GTTTCTGAATGATGTTGCAGATTCGATGCTCAAAGTTTCCTGAGAAGGTGTCAGGGCAAGAAGATCATGTACATTGGAGACTCCTTAAGCCTAAACAACTGGCAATCTTTGATATGCTTGCTTCATGCTGGCGCACCGAATTCCAGTATCTCGCAGGAGACGGAGGGCTCAATTTCTACAGTCACATTTCAGGTGATTGGAAAAATTTTACTTCCTCAAAGAGTTAGATCAAAATGTCCGTATGATTAGCTTAATAATGGACAACATGCAATGAGTAAGAAGTGAATGAGTTCATTGATCTTATGACAATACCATCGTGCAGGACTATGGGGTATCCGTAATGCTATTTCACTCTCTCTACCTGGTCGACATTGAAGTGGAAAGCATCGGTAGAGTTTTGAAGCTAGATTCGCTTAAGAACGGTGATCTATGGAAGGACATGGATGTGTTGATCTTCAATACCTGGCAATGGTGGTACCGGAGAGGAGATAAGCAGCAGTACGTTGTATTTTCTATAGAAGTTGTGCTGTCTTCTACTGGATGAAAGATGCATAAACATACCTTCTTTCTGGTCACCTGCAGATGGGATTACATTCAAGAAGGTGATCGCACATACAAAGACATGGATCGGATGGTCGCATTTAGCAAAGCATTGATGACGTGGGCGAAGTGGGTGGACTCGGATGTAGACACGATTAAAACTAGAGTCTTCTTTCAAGGAATTTCACCCTCTCACTACAAGTAAGTTCTTTTCTTTTCAATCCAACTTCAGTAAAGCAAAGAGTCAAATGTGTACTGATTGCCTCAACAATTTGATGAGTTCAGCGGGACAGACTGGCACGAGCCAGGAGTGAAGGACTGTTCGAAGGAGAAGCTACCAATGACTGGATCGACATACCCAGCCGGGTTGCCGGCTGCAGCATACGTGGTGAAAGAAGTGATAAGTAGCATCAGAAAACCTGTTCATTTGCTGGACATTACCACTCTTTCTCAGCTGAGGAAAGATGCACATCCTAGCACTTACAGTGGTCTCCACGTTATGGACTGCACACACTGGTGTATTGCAGGACTTCCAGATACATGGAACGAACTCCTATCCATAGCGCTTGCTGCTTGAACAGATACAATGCAAACATGAGAACTGAGATTAGATGATGGAGTCAAGGGTAGCCAGAATGATCCAACCCATGGATGGGACGAATATGTCCTCTCCAAATAAGAATAATGCTCATTCTTTTTCGTGATAGGACAAAAAAGATATGTCATTACTTTCATTTTTCCAAGTCATAACTTTGTCTAGGTAGGGACTGGTGTCACAATATCAGCAAAAGGAATGGCAACAGTAAGACCTTCTTCGTCTATTATACATTTGAGAGTGAAGTTAATCTCATCTATCGAATAAGAGATCGCTTTGAATAGGGAGTGCAAGATATACACCGCCAAAACCAACGAAATGGCAGCAGCTCAACGGAATAAATCACTTGAAAGACATGAAATTCTGCATGTCATCCACTTCTTACTCCAAAGCTTTCTTTTTAACTCTTCTTCATCACACTTCTCATATTTCTCAATCATTTCCGACCTAAAAACATATCATCACATAACAGTCCGGCATAAGCATACCTTCACACCTGGAAGAAAAAACCTAGCTTATCTTCTGTTTATGACGTCCTAAGACTCAAAAGTCATGTAAGCTGGAAGACCTAGTGGCGACTGATCAATAATAAATAATCTGAGAGTGTTATCAGGAAGTTTTGGTCCCATGGAAAGTGTGCAACGATGAGAATGCAGATAGCACTCTTCAGGAACACCATGTCTTTTTCTTAATCACAGAAATAACGCCACATCCTAGCACATTACAAAACAAGCTGAAGATATAATCTAACAAGTCAAAATTTACCAAGAACAGGTTCACTAGACAAGTAGGGGAGGAAGGACAAGGATGGGCACAGGATTCAGCATGTATTGTCATGATTCAAATGAAACAGAGAGGAAGAAAATCGAGTGACCATGTTCAAATGAACAAAAACCAAATGAGCCTATATATAGGCTAGATGCAACCAGGAGGCAGAAAAAGTTAAAGATTCCACCAAAGGGGGAAAAGTAAATTTAAAACAGTCATGGCAGAGAGATGAGTAAATTGGATTCTCACCGTCAGTTCACTATGCACGTGCTGAGAAAGAAGAGCTTCAGTTTCTTTATACAAAATATGAAAGAAAATTGGAAAATAGGAGAAAAGAGAAGAACACAACTCCCACATGATCCACAATACTATTTTCTACCTCCTAAATCTCCAGGCTGAAACTGAAAACAGGGGCCGGTCGTGCCAACATAAGAGGAGGCACCCATTCTCTTCTTTTAGAGTGTACCCATCATAACCATAGTTCTGCAGTAACATCCCTGCCTGCAACAAACCATTGTAACTTAAGGAGACCTTTCCGAACCCAGCTAACTCAAGCCTCAAAATCCACTTTTCAAGCTTCTCATGTCTCTCCTTCCTCTGAATGCCCTCGCAAGCAATGATATTTTTAATTTCCTCTCCGAACAGCATCTTCTCAACCTTTTGTCGCTCTACCGATGCTCTTGGAACAGTAGACTCCAGACAATCAAACAGGGAACCATAGAAATACAATGCTTCCACATATCTCTCCATTAAGGTGCCATTATGGTTTGACTCTTGCTCGGTAATCACCATTAGCTTAGGCGACAATCCCCAAAGAGAAGTTAAAAAGCCCCCCATCTTTGGTGAAGATACCGAGGCTGAGTCAGGACTAGCGCCATATAGATTGACCACATCTTTCTCAAGCCACTCTCCTAGAGTGCGCTGCTTCATATGCAAAGCTCTCTGTTGATGACTAGAATTTGAACTGTTGGATGCAGAAGATGAGGTCCTCCACTGCGTCTCATCATCAGCTGCCAAGATGGTATGCAGCTGGAGAACAGAGATAATGGCAAGTGCTTCACCAGTCTTGACGCGCAAACTTTCTAGATCAAGATTTTCCAGTTTGCAGACAACAGGATTGAACTGAAACGGGATATCCAATTTTTCAGCTTCTTCATTCAATCGAAGAGCCATTTGATCTAAAACCTCTTTCTGTTCATGGATACCTGTAATCCTCAAGTGAGGTGGGCCTTCTGGCCTAGCACTTAGTGACTGAAGAAGATTGATCCACTGGGCAGGCTCAAATGAGTTGAGGTCAATAATGTGAACCATCTTCTCCCCATCCATCGCTTCTAGTATGGCCTGATTAGTGATTACATATGCAAGCTTCAAGAAGGGGCAAAGCTCAAAAAACCATCGTTTGACAAGAATTTCCTCAGACACTGGGGATATTTTTGTGGAATTAAGGGCTTTATGAAGGCCTGGCCAACCTTTGAGTATCCGGTCAGCAAGTGCTTCAGTGAAGTAAGCAGCGATTCGCTGCATAGTATCACCATCTGGAGAAGCATGATGGGAGATTTGCTCAAGGCAAATATTAGCATTATCCATACTACCAGCAGCGACATGGTTAGCGCAGCCAACAAGATAACGGATCAACCACAGACCCCTGTCCTCAGGACTAACTTCCCTGAGCAATGGGTATGGTGATCCTATGCCGGAAGAAAGTGACATCAACGAAAACATTTGAAGCGGGGATGAAGTTACGGGTGATGATCCCTTGTCATGAACCATACCTGTCATTAATGAACCTTGAAGTGATGGGGGATATATGACCTCACCTGCACCACTACAATGAAATCAGATCGTGCAAGAAAAGTCAATCCCAAGCAGTCACACCAAAGTTCCTTTGCTTTGGCAAAAAGGAAGGACATGAGAACAGATGCAAGCCAGGACTCCTTACCGCAGAACTCAATTTCAGTGAGTAGCTCAACCTAGAAAGGCAAAACAGTCATAGTAAACTCCAGAAATGAACAACATTAAACGACCTACCAAATGATGTTGAGCATCTCACCACTCACAGAACATATTAATAAAAGGTAGTCATCCACCTTCATCAACTTCCAACCTCTTACACTGAGACGGTTGGAGTTACAAATATATTGATTCCTCGATGAAACACTTCCTCATTTAATTGCCAATAAAGAACACGACAGCTAAAACGGAAGTCTTTTCTACTGCAGCTGTCCGGTTTCTCACTAAGACCTGAACAATTCACACCATTTGTTGCTCAATATAGTCAATTGGGCACTACTACTTCTCGGTTCTTAAAGTGGTTTGAGCTTTCCAAGATCAAGAAAGCAAGTACTTTCATTCCCCAAAAGAAAAAATGAACCACGTCATTTACTTAAGATATTCAAGGACATGCTATGCTCCCTTCTTTCTAAAAAAAATCAACCCCAAGCCATACTCAAAGAAATGAGCAGGATCAAAAGGCTCACCGGATAAAATGCCGATGGATGCTTGCTTCTTGAATCCGTGCTCCAGCGGAGCAGCAGATACACGTCACTGAGCTGGGAATGTTGATGAGCCACAAACCCGGAAAAGACTCCAAGAAAACTTCTGAGTATCTAGGGTTTTATTGCAGAGCGAGCCAATTGGGTTAAAAGCTCTTGTCTTGAAGAACTTTTCCATGGCTGCGTTGGCGACAAAGCACGAGGTTGTGTTTGTCGTCATTGTTTTGTTGTTTTTTGTTAGGATCAGAGGAATATGGAATTTCTGAAATCCAGAGCCCCTCCTCCTCCCTTTCTCTCCCCGTGTCCGTTCCAAAAAATTGTTTTGTTCTCTCACTCTCTCACTAGGCAGAGCTTTGTCTGGACATGAAGAGGATGAGAATAAAAGCTGGCCAGAATTTGGGGCTATTCTCAAGAAAACTGTTGATCCAAGCATGTCATAACAAAACAAAACAACACCTTTTCTTGTTGCTTAGTGGGGGATAGTGGGGATTGCAAGGAAAGCCTCCCAAGTCCCTCCAAAATCTGCATTTGGATTCTTTTCGAAAGGCAAGTGAGAAGAGACCATCCACTTGGTACTTTGTTTTTATTTCTTCCTTTTTAGTTTTAGATGCTAAGAGTCTTGAGGACAATGGGACAAGGAGATTGTGGAACAAGCCAAAAGTAGATATCAAAACATTTCAACTTTACTGGTGGAGTTTTTGGGTGGGAGGGTTCTTGGAATTTGTTGAGTCCATTCCTGAGAATTCCTATGCACATTCTTTCAAGAGGGAAAAAGAAATAATTAAAAAAAAAAAAAAAACTCATGAACAATTTGTCTGAAGCAAGCAACAGGTTGCCCGCATAATCGTGAATATTGGGATATGCAACCCAAAAAGAAAGCCTTTTAATATTGGGTTAAGAGTAGTGGTACACCACATCATGTTAAATTAAAACAAATCAATGTGTTTCCTTAGTGGAGGGTACTGCAAGGACTTATGTTTATGTCCAGTCCACCATCTGCGTTGCCAGTAGCATGCTGGACTTTTGATTAGGTATCTTCATTATAATTTGGAAAAGAAAATAAAAGAAAACAGGACCAATGGTTTTTGGTGGTGGCATGGTGTTGGCATTATTGGTTGCCAAACATGCCTTCAGCACTAAAACGAGGGTGCTGACATTGCTTGTGCATACCAAGTTATTCACCTTTTACGAGCAAGCCTTTCTGTTGCTGATATATCATGTGAAATTTCACCTACAAGATTCTGCTTGCCTTCAAGCAAATAAATGTGAGCATACATCTTTAATGGAGGCAAGATTTCCTTCTAACATGACTGGTTAATCCTTCTGGTTTGTTCTCTCCGAACGTCCGAAGCCCTAATCTTTTCTCTCTCCCCTTTTTTTCTTTCTGGCTTTGGGTTGTGAAGACAAAAGTCTTGTTTTTCTTGCTTGTTGTAAATCGGTCAACAATTACGCCCCCTCAGATATGCCAAATTCGCATGTGGACAAACGAAAGCATCTGTCTTCGCTTCACACGCTCCTTCAAACTAGAAAGAGACGATAAAGCAAGGGTATAGAATCCTCTGACAATTTTAGTTTATGTGGCAGGTTTTCCCCATGCCAAAGGCAAGCAACCTTGTTAGCAAACCAGTGACTGGTTTTGTTCATCCTAGCACTGAATCACGTAAACCCTCTTTAGACAAAGAATCAAATAGACATGCCTTAAAACTACGCAGGTTAATTAGTATACAGTTTATCAAGATGTTTAGGTCTTTTTTCTCTTTTCTTGTTTATGGTCTGAACTCCATGTTTGACCAAATATTATGTTTGATTACTTTAAAGGTCTTCGTTGGTGAGGGATTGGTGAACTTAGGTAGGTAATTCCAAAGAGTAAGATACAATCATTGAACATTGAAAGGGAGAGGTGAATCGAGAGGACGTCATTGCTTTTGGAAATTTCCTAGATTTGCTCGTTACTGAGAAAGACGATTTGTCCTCTCGTCATGAAAGCTAACTTCTTGTCCTAAGCGGTAAGATATCGGTCCTAACGATGTCTTAGTGAGGGTGTTTTCATAGGAATGACATTTTGTAGCTTTGTAGGCATCGTTAGCGAATATCTCTAAGTCAGTTTTAAGCAGATATTTTAAGTGCTATTCCTTGGAGTCAAGTTAAATGATGAGGATATCATCGTCGAGTCAAAAGAAAAACAAATGAATGGAAGCCCCAATGAGGAGGTGTTAGAATCAGGGAGGACAAAGTTAGAGGAGCTGTTTTCACCCTCTAAGATAAAGACAATCTCGACGAAAGACAGACTTTATAGCGCCATTTTACCGACGAGGCGATGGGCAAAATCAATCATCGCGTAGCACATATAAAATTGGTAGAACGGACTTCTCTTATGGAATAATGGTGGTGGCTTGAGTCTATCTTGATATATGATTTGTCTAATCTTATGAAATGTACCTAATGAATGATTTCGTTAATGAATGTATTATTGATAGTCAAGTCTTAATAAACAAAATGTTTCACGACTTATTTGCTTCAACGTGTCATTAACTTCTACTAGATAACTATAACTCATGCGAATTTTACATGAGACTCGCTCAATGCTACTACAGTCGAAATAACTCAGCTGCCGATAAAGATTATACCTTTGAAAGGAAGGAGAAGGACCATAAGAATATGCTAAAAATTAAGATAATGCTATGAAATACAAAATCGTTCTAACATTTGTTTATGAAGAAAAATGGACAAATAACGAGGTCTTTTTCGACACACCGAATCAGAGGGGATCCTATTCCACGCGACAACCTGATGGCGTCTTTTGAGGATGATCACTTTATCACATCAAAAGTTACGAAGATAATCCACATGAAACTAACGACGAACCATTGGTTTGTACGGGTTGGGAAAATTCCTTATTCTTGTAAAGATGATACGGATATTCTAAGAGCAAGGAGCATCGTTTCTCTTTTGTGCCGAAGAGACATGTAGACCCCCTCCCCCTTCAAACCAAATGAAAGCTCAACAAGGAAATGGATCGTTAAACACGCGTGGACATAGAATAGATCGCAAAACCATAAAGAAAGTTCACCTTTATAATATATGAGGGCTAATTGTCCAAAAAGTTTTAAATTCATTATGACGACTAATTCATTCCTAAACCTTTTAACTTAATTAATTTAGTTCTTATAATCAATTTTGGTTGAAAATTGATAACATGGACATTAGTCATCTTACTTGGTACAACCGATATTGACATGAATGATTTTTCAATTTATAAAAAAAAAAAAAAAAATTATGCATTTTTTAAAGATACATTTTTTTTTTTAATTATTGTTCTTCTTCCTTGAAGGGCCGGCATGGGTCATGGGGGCCTTGGTGATGGCCAATGACCCTTACTTGCCACAGGTGAGTGTCACGATGCCCTCGCTAGTCACTAGGTGGCCCTCGCTAGTGTTGTGCGAGCTAACTATGACCTTCACCTTACTTGCCATCAGCGAGGGTTGCCGGCCATCGCCCAACTCTGCCAAACTTTTGGGGAAGAAGAACAACATAGAAGAAAAGTAAAGAAAAGAAATTTAAAAATTCATAAACATTCATAATTGTCAAAAGGTTAAGTACTAAATTGGTTAAATTGAAAGGTCCTTGAATTTTTTGACAAATTTTTCTAGTATACCCCGTTTGTGTAAAATTACACTAAACAAAATATGATTCATGTTCTTTTGGATATAAAGTATACATTATATCAATTAAGCACCAAATGATGGGATCGGCAGCTCCCACTAAGCCTCCTCAGTCCATTGTCAGACCCAAGCAGGGAAAGGCAAATGGTGGCCCAAGACGACACGGAGTAACGAGCACCTTCTTTTTCTATCAAAGAGACTTTGCAAATGTATTTTCTACCAAATAACATTTCTTTCAACATTGTTTTTAAAGTAAAACTTACCAAATAGTTTTGCATTTCCCCAAAAGCTCTTTAGGTCAAATTGCTTTGCATTTTCCCAATGAGCTTTCCAAATGCTGAACCAAACGCACTCTAATGAGTTTTCCAAATGCTGAACCAAACGCATCCTAAAGCTCATCCGTCTTATCCACGTAACGAGTACCTTTTTTTTTTTTTTTTTTTTTTTTTCCTTTTGGTGCTGTTGGCTCACGGAAAGGGGCACAGGGACGTTCATGCAATGTACCTGGTACATCCTTCCTTGAGGGGCTTTTTCACGTAGTGTGCTCCAAGCCAGACGATTCCCTTTCTTCTTTTCCCTTGGCATTTAGTGAATTGTCGTTTAGCAAAATCAGCTATGGCGAGCCGCCTTCCCCACCAAGCATCCGACATGTACCATCAAGCTTTCGAGAGTGAAAAAGCCAAGAAAGTTAGAATAGACCAGGGGCGGCGAAGATGCAACTTCATCATCATTTTTCTAGATGCTACTTTTCACTGCAGTCCTCCCAATTCGGCTTGCTCCTTGGTCGCATCAAGTTCGTATTTTGTCTCGCCGCACGGGTTAGGAAGGATCGACGAGGAAGGCGCTGACATTTTCTAGGAGATAATATGTGTACGGTGACATGGGTTTGCGACAATTGAATCAAAGTAATGCAAAATAATTTACAGTCGAGGTGAAGAGTTTGACTATAGTCGGATAGATGAAAAAAATGCAAAATGGATTACCGCCGTGTTTCAACTTCTTTCATTCTTTAGAAGTTGAAAAACAAGCTGTGCGCTCCAGAGCACCTATCAATCTTGGAACAGGTGTTCCTTAGATGAATCTTCTGTAACAAAACTCCGCAAGCTCATATTTAGCTCCAAACAAGTCGTGCCATTATTTTAGCATTTGACTAAATCATATAAGACATAGAAGGTAGATGTCTCGCCTTCAGCTGTAAGATCTCTCGATTTCAACAGGTTTCCCGTCCTTGGTGAAATCTTTAAAATGCTAGGTTGTCAAACTGAGTCAAAAAGTTCCAGTTCTTGATATGCCATGTCCAGCAGCTATGCCACATGTTACCGAACATTCAATTGATCACCATCCAATAAAGTAGGCATATTCCTGCCCTCAAGAGCATTGGATTGATATTGGAAAGCCAAAATCATATTACTGTGCACATCCTAATGCTCAGGCATCGATGCAGTGTTTTTTTCATTCACATCTTCCTCCTCTTTTTTTTCAGTGTCAGATGCGTAGATCTTTTGACCAGCATCATATCGTCAAGGTTTAAGAGGTAACAGAAATCAATCACCCCACACCAATCGGAAGATGTTTTTACTGGCAAGCTTGTTGACAACACTGTTGGTCTGCTTCGTTAGCATTTCCTCTTGAGCACATAGGTCGCCATCCTTCCCAATAATGGAACAGACGAGGAATCAGGATTACAGTGAAAGAAACATATCAAAGTACTGTTCTGTTTCAATTGCATGACAAAAACATTGCTTCAATTACACATTGTGCTATGTCACTCTATGCATGTTCTGCATTTAGAGAAGGCAGCTCTATCATGAAAAAAATTCAAGGACTGTACTCTCATTAGACAGAATAGACATGGGCAAGAGATAGACTGATTGGAAACATGTCAAGAACAGGATCCAATGCATAGAACCAGAAGTGTCGAAGAAATGTAGGAATGGCTTCGGAAGCTTCTTCAGTCCTACAATGGTTACTACAACCTTTTAACTATCATATCCTATTCCAGTCATATAAGCTCATATAGTTTCTACCTGCGCTTTCTAAACTATATAACTTGAAGATTATTTATATGCTGGAGAGAGCTGCCATTCTTGTAAATCATGTAATATATATTTGCAATGTGAATATGAATAACTTCACGTACGTCAGCACTCACCAGAAGAGCATAGGCACGGGCAAGAGAGAGAAGCGTTGGATACATGTCGATAACAGCTATAGCAGTTTCTTCAGTCACTTGTGGTACCTGCACACCCAATCTCACATAATTTGATCATCCAATTGGGGAAGATTTTATCAACAACTCCAGCAATTAGACATAAACTCAACATTTACCCAGTAGGTAAAAAAAGCCTAAATATAACTCCTGAGCAACAGAAAGATCTCCCTTTATTGTTAATAGAAACTTTGTCCAGTAATGTTTCACAGTTTTAAAATATGACCAAATCGATCCTTACTATGAAAAGACCAAGTACCTGCATGAGTTGTATCGCAAAGACATCACTCACAGTCATTTTCTCCGCATCTTGGCAGCTTTTGATAAAATCATCGAAAGGTGGGCAAACCCCAGTGCATTTGGACTGGTCATCTTGCAACTGTGATGTGTAATAATGAATAATCGCTTGAGTTAGATGACCATACTTCTTAAGTGTATCAGCTAGACCGCTTGTTCTCTGCACGTCAAAACCCTCCAGAATCTCTGTCGTGAAACAACTGCATGGGATAAAATTACTTACAGTTTAAGAGAAACCCATAATTAACTGATCAGACAAGAAGTCATCAACACAAGAACAGGAAACCTTCAGTAGGAAAGCTTGCTACCCAAAAAAAAAAAAAAAAAAAAAACATCCTACATAAAATGAAAATCCACTAACCAGCAATTACACCAAGTTCACATTAGTTGCACAGATATTCCACATATATTATACAGAAAAATCACATATCAAATGCCCCAACTGCATTATTTTACTTCACAAGAAAACTGGCAAATGATAATGTTACAGAACTTTTCGCTCACTTCAAGAATTTTCCATCTTGCAAACTCATCTGCATATAAAGGATTTCACAATTTTTAAATAATGTGCAAGGAAACTACATCTATCCATGCCCTAGAAACTTCTGAGAAAACAACAAATTAAAAGAAGGGAATCTAAGAGGCATTTCACAACCGTTCTACTCTGCTTTGTTGTTCCCTTAGTCTATCCTTCTCTTCTTTATCATGCATTCTCTTAAAATCTATCCTTCTCTTCTTTCCACTTTCTAGCTTCTACCCTTCCCTCCCCATTGCCAGCTTAAAAATGATAGTCTTCATTGTTTTAACATTCCATAATTTCATTAATTGAATACAAATGGCTAGAAAGAATCAAGGTATGGTACCTAGGATGAGATACTTACGCTGTCTTGATGCTTTCGGCAGCTTCACACTGATTTGGATCACCTTCGACAAGGTAAATCAACTTCTTAAGCCCACACCTCTAAAACATTTGTAATACCCAGTGTCAGCTTAATCATCAGTGATCACATCAAAAAGCTAATACACAGTGCACACTAATGGGATTCTCATCTGATTCTGAAGCTAGGATTTAATCAGTTTTGTCCAGAAGAACAAAAACATGATGGGTCAAACCTATAATGGACGTCAAGTAAATTCTGCAGGAACCATAAGTTCTCTTACTAAGCTTTGCTCTCCTGCTTATTTTAATCACATTAGCTGATCAACTTTGGTGAAAAATTATCATTGTTGTTACAAACTACTGATACTAATATCACCAGCAAAAGTTTTTCTCCAATGAATACTTTAACAGACAGCATCTTTTTGTCCCAACTGACTCTACATGTCAAAACATGAAAGAATGCTTTGCCTACACTGCCAAGTCACCAAATCAAGATAAGATGAGGAATACACAGTTTAACTCGACACTGCATGTTGAAAACTTAGGTAAAAGACCATCAAAACAACACAAGAAATGACAACTCTGCAGGTGACTATCAGCGACATTATTAGACAGGTAAACCACATTATAACATGCAATTGCACAGCTAAAAGTTCACAATTAGGGATTCACACAGTTACTTGATGATTTAAATAACTGAAACTAAGTACCAGAAGCTTGTATTTCTGATCCTTATAGCGATTGTCTCTGATGGAAGAACGCAAATCCTCAACCTTCTTTCTCTCTACTATAAAATCAAGAACATACTCAGAATCATGAAATTTATGATGAGCTATCCAGATTCCATCTCCTACTGGCAGCCGCCTGACCTGCAAATAATTTTGGTGACAGCAATACAAAGGCAGTTAGACAAGTAAAGAGCAGGCACCTGTTAGAGCATCCAATATCACTTGTCAACGGAATTTATATAGGCCTAATATACATATAGTCTCCCTCCACCTGATAGCTTAAATTTTTAGATTGGACTCCCTCACCGCGTTTACACAAAACATAAGACGCTATTCTTGGCACACTTGGTTGACTCAATAAGTGTTAATAACTCTAAATTTTTATGGCATGAATGCTACCTTGACTAGTAAAATTAACTTCCTATTCTTCTACTTTACGTGATATTCCTGAAGAGCAAGCACTAACTCGTACTATCACACATCACATGTGGAGAGCCCTTCATCTGCATAAAATGACTCCTACATAAAAGGCCTTCACTTCAAATTTTCTAAAGCTATTAGGACATTCGCTTTCATTAAACTCATGCTTCTTCCATCATATGAGAAAATACTATCAATATTGACCATGAGTTGAGCATTGTTTGCACAATTACAGGATCAAGAACATAATTTAAGACATGCACCATAGAAGTAAAGCCAGATGAGGATCACAAGAATTCTCCAGACTCATCTCACAAAGAGGTCATTCCTTATCACACATAATTTCATAGTTCTTATGTGTAAAGATGAAAAGCACACGCAAACCATATTATTCTACTGACAAACCTCACAAAGAAAGAATAAAAATTGTTTTATCATGCGAAAGTGGTGAATTACTCATGAGCACTAACCTCTACTTTGATTTTAAATTGGCTGCAAATGTTGTCAATTAGTCTCCGAGAACGTGACCTGGCAATATTACAATAGCAGCATCAATCAATAGCTTAACATTAATGACAGAATCGATGGAAAAGTACCACATTTGTGAAGTTGAGAAAACAACTTATTGGCAAGAGCTGAAAATTTGTGCGCAAAATTATAGTTTGTTGTGAAGTTTCCTCAACACAACCAACCACTTGGAATTATCTGATAGTTTCTACTATAATGATGACTACTTTTGTACGATTAGTACCATAAGAATCCATCACCTCACTAAATAAACTATCCCATATACTGCAGATATTGCAATTCATGGAAACAACACTGTTAACTGACTCCTAGAACCAGGGAAGTTGCTCAAAATGCCATCAAAATAAGTGTTAATCTGCATCTACCAAAATAAATGGACATGCAAAATCCTAACAAAAAAGTATAACAAAATGCATAGTACAAACTTGCCAAACAGGACAGAGGAAGATAGAGAATCAAGCTCAAAACTTACTGACCCACGAGTAGCAAATTGCTCTCGGTCATCCAATACTAAGATTACTTCATAAACATCTTGAAACCTCTCTCCAAAATTCAGAGGCGGCTTGCTTAAAACATTCATACTGCCCTCCACACTAGAAGATCCCGATCCACTCGCTGGATAATCCTAAGAATTCAGGTGCAAAAGAAAATAAAATTTGCATCACCACCAACTGATCTACAAATATTTGTGGAAAAAAGATATCTGATCAATAAAAAGCCAAAGCTGATATCTTACATTGATGCTGAAACGAAAGAGGGATAAACATATAACAACTTGGAAAAAAACCTTGCAATATTCTTCTCATCTTAGAAACATGATAAAGAATGTCAGATATTTAACTCCAATAATATAGGTTCTGTCTTTATCATAGTATCACCACCAAAAAAAAAAAAAAAAAAAGAAAAGAGGATATTGAGAGAGCTTAAATTTGTCCCAGATCAAGGGTCAGCATCATTTGGTAAAAAGGAATACACAAAGAGAAGCAGTAATTTCTCCAATAATATATTTGAAAATACTAATAGACTGCAAATTCATGAAAAAATGTAAAATTTGTCTATTATCCAGTGCAAACATACATTTGAGGAGCAAGGTTTCATGGTGAAAGAGTTCTGTGATAAATCAGTGAAGGTGTATTTGGTCTTGGTCGCATCATCACGGCCAAGCTCCTCCCTTGTACCCTCACTACCTTCGATGTCTACTTGACCTAATTGTAGAAAAACAAGGAATTCCCCAATTAGAATATTTATAATCCCAAACTGTATGGTGATATATGTGGTAAATTATTAAAATTATCATCAGTTCAATTTCAAAGAAAGTGATTACCATGTGCCACTGCAGATCTGGTTGAAGTTGAACAACGTTTCATGGCAAATGTGGTTGAGGTGGAACAACCGTATACTTGATCCTCTCTAAGGTGACATAGAATTGCTGGCCATAGAGTTGAAATATCCCTCCCATCGGAAGTTTTTGAAACTTCAGCAACAGCACGAAGAACTTGCTCCTTCACATACCCCATGCCCAAAAACTGGAAGATGAAGATACAATATTCCATATTAGACAAAATGTGAAGCTTCCATCATGCAAAAAATGCTACCTTCATAGTATAAAGATCATTTTCATGATTCAGTATTCATAACAGTACGAGCAGTTTTAAGATCAAATAATGTGGATATCAACAAGAAGTCTATTTTCCAATTGACTTCAGCAAAATGAGAATGTCTCCTCCTCACCTCATGTCGTGAATGACATTGTTCATGAGAATAACATATGAACAGTTCATTTCAAAGCCTTGTCTATAACACAGCTTCCCCAGCTAAAATGTTCGAGGAAATGAATGTCCTTTTTCCAATTTCAGCATTATAGAAACAAGATCACCAAAGTTTCCTAGAAGATTACACTGCTGAATTGCCATCTCATACCAAGAACATTAAAATAAGCACTCAATTAGTAAGACCAGTTAAACCAAGGATACCACACCTTGCATCATACATCATAAGTGTAAAATATAACTACACAGAGCCCTAAGTATCCCTAAGGAGACAAAAATTTGTGTAATAGCATGAGTAAGGTTTTGACAGTACATAGAAAAATACATTCTCAACAAATTCGAAAAAGAAAAAAAGAAAAAGCCATGAAAGTGCCACATTCCAGATACATGATAGCAAGAAGTCAAAACAAATCTAGAACTAATAAAGACACCACAAAAAATCCCAAGAACAACTCAAAATAATTTGATGATTGCTGAATGATCGACAGCTGAAAGACCAATATGCCTGAACTGTTTGTGCATATGCTCCTTCATTGTGGTATCTGACATATGTCCACTCTGTAATTTACTTAAGCAATATTAAGAAGAAATAACTTACTCTCTCAAGAGTTTCAGGGGGAATATCGGTTGGGTTTTGCCGCTCTCTCACGCAGATAGGTTGGACTGTCAAATCTTCAGAAGATTCAGGGCTCACAGTCTTCAGATTCACCCCACTGATAATGTCCTGGTCAAGAGATCCATTGTTGGAGTGAGCTGAGTCCACCAAACCAGACCTCAGCAGACAGTCTCGTGCTGCATCCTTGCCTTCCTGAGAAAGCATGTATCTGTTTATGGACAAACTCTCATCAAGCACTGAGCCAACTACAAAGTTATCACATGATAAATATCAGTCCAGATCTGGATCCCCCAACTAATTAATTAAATGTTCACTAGGCTACTGACAGATGATTGAGAGAACATGATCTGCAAAGTCCTAACTCTAGATGCTTCTACATCGTATCTGCTTAGGAGTTACTGCAATCAACGAAAATAGCAGATGCTCATTACAACTAGTGCGCCGTCTTCCTATATTTCTTACTCCATGAAATGCAATTTTTTATAACAAGTAAGATACCTTAGCCATTGCAGACATAGGCAGTCATTCATGAACAGAAAGTAGACTTTTCACCTGGTTGCTCTATGATTGAATAATCACTAACATCAGAAATTGACTACATTTACATAATCCACTATAAATGGAATCTCCCAAATCCCCATCATCATTTCATTTCAACAACAAACATAGCTTTAAATAGTTAGTAGCAGATTGGATATTATTAATCTTTTCACCTGGTTGCTCCATGGTTGAATAATCACCAATATCAGAAATTAACTACATTTACATAATCCACTAGAAATGGAATCTCCCAAATCCCCATTATCATTTCATTTCAACAACAAACACAGCTTTGAATGGCTAGTAGCAGATTAAATATTATTAACCATTCAAATATAAATGTGCCGAGAAGTTTCAAATAGGAGTGCAATGAAGGATAGCTCATCCAACATTCTGCAAGACCACAAACCAATGAAAGAAAGCACAAGATAAGCGGATCTTAGCAAAAGACATTAACGAAATTGCAAGATAAAAGAAGTGCTATACTTTGCTGGACAGCTAGATTTCATAACTAATCCCTTAGTTATCAGTGTCTTCATGCAGCTCCATCCACTGTACCAGTCCCTTGGAGAACTTCCAAATTGACCAGGTTTCCCTTTTCCTTTTTCTGGACTAAGAATAGAGTAGTGTGGTTACAGAACGAACCGTTAGCTCCCCATTCATAGAAAAGAGAAATTTGATGAACAAATGACCTACACGATCGGCACCCGAGAAAGTCCACTAGCTTCAGCTGCATCAATGAGCTCTTGCTTACGCATGTATTCATTCCCGTTTGAGGTTCCCCTGAAGAATAACCAACTTAAAAATTAACTTTGCAGCCACTACAAAATATAAAGCTGAGAAGACAAGATATTTTCTACCTATAAAGAGTAATCAGCAATGCGTAGGCAACAGAATTCTTTTTGGGAAGATAACGTTTGGTTCCTTTGGCATTCTTACCTGCGACAAAAAGATGTTGCTTAGTTCTTGGAGATAACCAACGATTTCAACATCTCCATCTAGGTGAATCACTTTCGATCACTATGCTAAGTAAAATATAGAGCTTTAGTTCGAGATGAATGCATTCAGTTCCCAGCGAGGATTGCTATATCTTACAGCGAAACATAACTTGGAAGTAACATTACGCTGCCTTTTAAGATCAGAACGAGAAGAAAATGAATTGAAGAACAAATTAGTTGTAAGAATCAGAAAGAGAAGGGACTGATAGTACCCTTGGTGATCAAGTCTTCATTGTCCGAATTGGGCGTATCATTCTCGAAATATCCTCGCACGAGCTTCAAAATCCACTTCCCAACGCCCCTAATCCAAAATGCCCACACGAAATGCACAAGTAAACATCGCGGTAGAATTTCGCAACATATTCACAATGCCCAGGATGCTTCGGCAACGGGAAATTCGATCGCGAAGACCAATTAAGCCAGCCAGAACGATTCGAGACTCTCCGAAAGAAGGGCGGGAGAACTCACTTCACTTGCGATAACTCCTTGAGGGAGCTTATCGGCGACTGGGACTGGGAAACGTTGCGAATCGCCCTGGCGAGAGTGGCCTCGGCGTTCTCCGACAAGCCCTTGGGGGTCTGCGAGAGCTCGAGCCTCTTCTGCAACATGAAATGCACGAGCCCTTCGTTCGACGGACACGCCGCCCCTCCGGTCTGGCCCTCCATTCGAGAGGCTCCGGCGGCGGCGGGCCCTCCGATTTTCCCGATCGGCGATGCGAGGACGATCTCTCTGCTTGGCTTGGCTTGGCTTGACGAGAGGGGTTTTGAGCGCGGAGAAGGGGACGAAGAGAAGTAGCGGTTAATTCGAAAGATCGAAAGGCCGCTTCGTGAGTCGGGTCTCGATCGGGTTTGACGAATATGGAATCGGGTCGGTCCCGCGGACTCGGGTCAGGCCCGACGGGTCGAAATCAGGTTGAAATTGGACCCGTTACCGGGCTGATTGAAGCTCTAAGAATATTGTATAAAATACCCAAAGGTGTTGGGTCGGATCTCGCATCTTCCATCCCTACTGAGAGTAGTTATCCGGTGTTAGGTCCGAGAAAATAATTTTCTCGTAAATTCTCTCGAAGAAAAATAATAATTTTATGTTGTGTATGATGTAAGGCCGTGCTAATTCCACCTCTATATTGACTAAATCCCCATTTTAATGAAAAAGAATGACAAAAATACTCTAGCATTTATATTTTTCATCTTCTTCTGATAAATACCTCCGCCACTTCTTCTATTCTAAGTATGGTTTGAACTAATGATGAGTAGAGTGCCTGAATCATTTTAAAATATGGAATTTCAAGGAGATTTATATTTGGGAGTTGATTGATTTTTACCTAATATTTTTCGTTCATCTTAAATCTATGTGGGAACTTTAGAATTTCCCTCCAAGAACTTTCTTTTGGATATCCAAATTATCATCAAGTCCACTTTCCATACTAGCAACAAATTAGCACCAACAGCCACAAATCCCCCTCATCAGCATTTAGGCCCTCGTGGCAAACATCATCACTTCGCCAACAAGTTATTTTTGCTATCATCCATCTCCGACACTCAAATTCTTAGCCAAATCCACCTTGCCATCAGACGTGCAAATCCGGAGCCACCATTTGGTTGGTTAAATTGCCCTAACCAATGCCATTGCCTCTGGGCCAGGCCACAAGTCACTAGTTACCTTTATTAGATTTAAAATAGATTTCAATAAGCTGATTGCAATTGATAACTGATCTCTCACTCTCCTCCATCTCTTCCTCTCTCTGCTTGCGCCACCTTATGCTTGGTGACGCAGGTCGTCGCCAAGACCTCACGGCCTCAGCCCTAGGTCAATCTGAGATTAACCACCTCAATCGGCCTCAAATGTAGCAAGCATGACGGCATAAGCTTAGAGCCAAAAGCAGCGAAGGCTGGGGGCCGAGGGCAGAGGCATTTGCACTTGCGAGCTAGGGTGGAGGCAAGTGATGAATAATTATGATGACAACAGTGTGTGAAAGCCGACATTGGCGGCAGCGGCGTGCTATGAAGAGGCGAGTTGAGCTAGCTAAGCGATAGAGAAAGGAGAAACGAGAAAATATTCAGTGGGTTCGTGAGAGCCACATCACCCGCCTAAATGGCATATACTTATCTATGTGGATCCACTAATAAAACGACAAGAAAGAGACATTAATAACCGCTCAGCCTACTGCCCCTTGCAACTAGCCCTAGAGGAGAGAGAGAAAGTAATTTTTTTATTCTAACTTCAGATGACACGTGTCGTTTTATTAGTGGATTCACATAGATAAGTATATGCCATGTAGGCGGGTGATGTGGCGCTTACGAACCATTGAATATTTTCTCTTTCTCTAGAGAAAGAGATTAAGGAATAAGGACTCATGAGAGTACTTTCGCCATCTCATTTTTAAGGTGTGAATGGAGTTGATTGAGGGATGAAATTATCGTGACTCATAATTTTGTAGAATAATCATGTAAAGAACAACATTTCTCAATCTAATTCCAAAATCTCGAGGTTGAACAATGAACACTTTTCTCATGAGCATGACTTCACGTCCGTTTCCGGTCCAAATAGCGGGTCACATGAAAACATCCATTTTCTTAAAAAGGGCATCACTTGTAGTAGCATCACCAATTGCATGTCCCTTCAAGTTGGCAGTTTTCAAGGAACGACGCAAGGGCAAGTCCCCCACGACTCCCTTTCGATCTCCTATATAAACCCTAACCAATTTCACTCCCAAGACGCACAGCATACACAAAAGCACACGCCAAGAGAGAAGCGAAAAGAACATGGCAAGGCTCGAGCTTCACATCGCCGTGGCCGTGGTTTTGGCTGTGATGGCCAGTATCGCGACCACAGGCGAAAACAAGGCACGGGTCATGGCTCAACAGCAGTCATGCCAGGGCGACACGCGGGGGCTATGGACTCAATGTAAGCCCTATGTCCAGAAGGGGGCACCGCGGGAGCAGCCTTCGCAAGGGTGTTGCGACATGATCAAGAACACCGATGTGTCGTGCATGTGCAAGCACTTGTCCCCTCAGGTCGAGCAGCAGCTCGATATGGACAACGTCGTGTACGTTGCGGGGTACTGCGGGAACCCCCTCGGCCATGGCATGCAATGCGGAGGTAGAGCGGAAGATAACTCGTTTCTCTAGCTTCTGCATGCTGCTTAGCATTCGAATTCAAGAACCTGGTCATCAACCTCATCCTAAATTGACCGCTTTTTGCAGGTTATACGGTCCCATGAAGCCAATGGATGTTGAAGAGCAAGCCCAGACAAGAGGCGAAAACCTAAATAGACCAAGAATAATCTGTCCGTTTCCAATGTAACTTGAGTCACATATTCCATGTTGCTCAAGGAAAAAATATAGTGAGAATAACACATGATAATAACGTTTGCCATGTTTCTCAACATCTCCAAACGGTAGAGGATCCTTTTATGTGCACGCAACTATATGTTTAACTTATAAGTGTGTGTTGGAGATGGATGGGACTAAAAGCATTTACCTAAGGATCTATGTATCTACTCCTTAGGAAGATAGGTCCCATGATTTTTTATTTTGTTTTGTAAAGTTGCTAGCTCATTGGTTGGTTGACCTACTCATAACCAACTCACTGAGTCGAGAAGAGTGAGAGTAGCATCATATGATAATATAACTCCATGTGGATACTGAATTAGCAGATTTGGGTTCACGTAAATAATTTCAAACTTATAATATAAGAAGCGGTGATTTTTGTTTCATGAGAAAGGGTTATCAGCAACGTACATTTCGTAAATTATCAATTTAAACAAATGATGTCTCAAGCTTTTCAAAGTGTCCTACTTACTAGAATATTTTTGTTCAAAAGATTAAAAAGACAATACTCTTGCATATCCACTCAACTCGCTGATAAAGACAACAGGCACATTTTCATGATAGATAATTCAAAAATTATCATATTTTTAGACAAATATGATAAAAATATGAATTCTTTTCTTATCTATTGATTTCTACTTTTAGAAGTCTATTAATAAATTTTGTATGATTTAATTATATACTTGTTTGCATTCCCATTGAGCCGATAACATGGATTTATTGCTGGTTCATTAGAGAAATTAATATGTAGCAATCAAATTGCTGAATCACTTTCTCTTATAGTGCATTTATTACGCGAGAATAAATCAAAATTATTATTGATAACAATTAATTTATGCACTTTCGTGGCCATTGAAAATATTTTGTTTATTCATTTTTTTAAGTCACACAAGTGATCATATTATTTTTTTCGCATCATTCATTTTATGTGAAATAAATGGACCCTTAGTGCCTCTCGACATCTCTCTTCTTTGTCACTCTCTCCTCACATTAGCGTTGAGAAATTTCACTCACTTAAAATTCGCACAAATCTCAAGATCATATCAAGGTTATTACTAAATAAGGTTATTAAATAATATCATTAATTTTGATTGAGCCATGCCAATTGGGAAAATGCCAATTGGGAAATACAATGGAATTTTTCAACAGTCAACTAAAATTGTTACATCGCGTGATAAGCACATTTTAGTAAGAATAATTTAATATTTCATGCATTATTTTATAGGGGAGAATTCAAAATTTGAGGTTTGAAGTAATATAAGAAAATAAGTAAGGGGGTGACTTTTGCTTCGAACTGATATGCGTATTTTCTAACTTTTATATATATATATATATATTCCCATGCTCTATATTCTATTATTAGGGCATGTTTGTTTCAGCTCAACCTAAAATTTAAAGGGCAAACAATACTTATTTATTTTCCCATCAAAATTTAATATACTAGGTAAATTCAAAAATGCTTTGCAAAAAATTATTCGAGACTAATTTTCTTTTAAAAGTCTAAGTTCACAAGCCGTAAGTTTTTTTTTATAAAAAAAGTGAAATTGAAAAAAAATTAGATTGGGTTTTTAAAATTATTAGAGCTTGTTCGTTTTGCAAAAATTAGACTGATTACTGATCTATATTCTTTTTTCTGTACCATTTAAAAACTTAATTTTTTTTGGTTCCCAAGCAAAACGAACGACAAGCTCGAACTCGAAAGGAAAAGCTGCAAGCCGACGCTCCGGCCCAATCCGAGTCTTCTCCGAACGTTGTCAACTCGAACTTCGGTAATTTATCTTCCCTAATAATCCAATCACCCTCTCTCTCTCTCTCTCTTTCTCGAACTCTTCTGAAATCCAGCGTTCCAATCCAAAAAGATCATTTCTTTTGCGTTCGGGTTCGCTTCTTCTTCGATCTCCGATATCGGGTGATCTCGAATTTTGTATTTTTCATCTTTTTTTTTTTTTTGGCATTTCATTTGGGGATAAAGAGAAGGCGAGAGATGGAGTACAGGTGCGTGCAGTGTGGATTCGAGATCAAGAAGTTGTACGTGCAGTACTCACCCGGGAACATTCGCCTCATGAAATGCGTAAAGCTCTTGACTTTCGTCTCGTCTCCTTTCGAACGAGCTCTTTTAGGTCGGATGAGCTGAATTGGTCATCAATTTATGGTCTTTTAGGAGAACTGTAAAGCAGTTGCTGATGAGTATATTGAATGTGAACTCATGGTGAGAAGTCTCTCTGGTGAACTTCTTTTTCCTGCTGCTGATTTCGGTTTCTTAGTATCTGTAAAATGATAATTCAAGGTTTCTGTGTGGTTAGATTCTGCTGATTGATTTGATCCTGCACAAGCCGAAAGCATATAGACATCTCCTTTGCAATGTACTCAATCAAGAAACAGGGGAGTGCAAGGTACGCCCACCTTGCTTTTAGTTGCTCATAACCAACTCACTGAGTCGGGAAGAGTGAGAGTAGCACCATATGATAATACAAATCCATTTCGATATTGAATTAGCAGACTTGGGTTCAAGTAAATTTAATTAGTGAAAAAAAATACATACACGCGTATACCGTTGCCAAAATGGTGTTCATTGATCCTACGTTAATTTAGTGTCTATCAAGTCATCTATATAATTCCAAACTCATAATATAAGAAGCAGTGATTTTTGTTTCATGAGAAAGGGTTATCAACAATATCCATTGCGTAAATTATCAATGTAAACAAAAGATATCTCAAGCTTTTTAAAAATATGTCTTACTTACTAGAATATTTATGTTCAAAAGATTAAAAAGACAATACTCTTGCATATCCACTCAACTCGCTGATAAAGACAACACGCATGTTATTTTTTTTTCATTAAAAAAAAAAAAAAAGACAACAGGCACGTTTTCATGATAGATAATTGAAAAATTACCATATTTTTAGACAAATATGATAAAAATATGAATTCTTTTTTTATCTATCGATTTCTACTTTTAGAAGTCTATTAATAAATTTTTTATGATTTAATTATATACTTGTTTGCATTCCCATCGAGCCAATAGCATGGATTTACTGCTGGTTCATTAGAGAAATCAATATGTAGCAATCAAATTGTCGAATCACTTTCTCTTGGAATGCATTTATTACGCGAAATAAATCAAAATTATTATTGATAACAATTAATTTATACATTTTGGTGGCCATTAAAAATATTTTGTTTATTCATTTTTTAAAGTCACACGAGCAATCGTATTATTTTTTTTCAAATCATTCATTTTATGCGAAATAAACGAACCCTTAATGCCTCTCGACATCTCTCTTCTTCGTCACTCTTTCCTTGCACTAGCATTGAGAAATTTCGCTCAATTAAAATTCACACAAATCTCAAGATCATATCGAGGTTATTACTAAATAGTTATTACTAAATAAGGTTATTAATATCATTAATTTTGATTGAGCCATGCCAATTGGGAAATACAATGGACTTTTTCAACAATCAACTAAAATCGTTACATGGCGTGGTAAGCACATTTTAGTAAGAATAATTTCATATTTCATGCATTATTTTGGAGGGGAGAAGACACATTCACAATTGAGGTTTGAAGTAATATAAGAAAATAAGTAAGGGGGTCATTTGCTTCGAACTCTTAATATGCGTATTTTCTAACTTATATATATTTTGTTTTCCATGCTTTATATTTCTATTATTAGGGCGTGTTTGTTTCAGCTCAACTTAAAATTTAAAAGGCAAAAAGTACTTATTTATTTTCTCGTCAAAATTTAATATATTTGGTAAGTTCAAAAATCCTTTGCGAAAAATTATTTGAGGCTAATTTTCTTTTAAAAGTCTAAGTTGACAAGCCGTAAGTTTTTTTTATAAAAAAGTGAAATTAAAAAAAATAAATTAGGTTCTTAAAATTATTAGACTAATTACTGATCTATCTTCTTTTTTCTGTACTATTTAAAAACTTAATTTTTTTTGGTTCCCGAGCAAAACGAACAAGAAGCTCGAAGCTGCAAGCCGACGCTCCGGCCCAATCCGAGTCTTCTCCGGACGTTGTCAACTCCAACTTCGGTAATTTATCTTCCTTAATAATCCAATTACCCTCTCTCTCTCTCTCTCTCTCTCTCTCTCTAGAACTCTTCTGAAATCCAGCGTTCCAATCCAAAAAGATCATTTCTTTTGCGTTCGGGTTCGCTTCTTCTTCGATCTCCGATATTGGGTGATCTCGAATTTTGTATTTTGCACCTTCTTTTTTTTTTTTTTTTTTTTTTTGGCATTGCATTTGGGGATAAAGAGAAGGCGAGAGATGGAGTACAGGTGCGTGCAGTGTGGATTCGAGATCAAGAAGTTGTACGTGCAGTACTCACCCGGGAACATTCGCCTCATGAAATGCGTAAAGCTCTTGACTTTCGTCTCGTCTCCTTTCGAACGAGCTCTTTTAGGTCGGATGAGCTGAATTGGTCATCAATTTATGGTCTTTTAGGAGAACTGTAAAGCTGTTGCTGATGAGTATATTGAATGTGAACTCATGGTGAGTAGTCTCTCTGGTGAATTTCTTTTTTCCTGCTGCTGATTTCGGTTTCTTAGTATCTGTAAAATGAGTGTAATTCAAGGTTTCTGTGTGGTTAGATTCTGCTGATTGATTTGATTCTGCACAAGCCGAAAGCATATAGACATCTCCTCTGCAATGTACTCAATCAAGAAACAGGGGAGTGCAAGGTACGCCCACCTTGCTTTTAGTTGCTCTGGTTTCTTGTGCTGGTGCAAGTGAACAATTCTTTGATATGGGTTTTGGAAATCCATTGATGGACTTGGCAGGGCTTGTTGTGGAAGTCAGCCTTGGGTTTTCTTGCCCTGGATGCTTGTATCCTTTTATGTTGAGGATTTAATCATTGACCAGATTGTTCCTCATAATGTGTTTGGTATGTTTGTCCATGAGCTTACATATAAAGAACAAAGTGCCTTAGCAACTCAAGACAGGTGTCTGTTGCTGGAAATGGCTCGGGAAGGATGGGATTCATCAGTGAGCTTCAGTTCTGTTACTTGGACGTGTATAAAGGTCTTTTTTTTTTTTTTAAACTTGTGTTAAATGGATAGATTAGTTTTTGAGTTGTTTCGAGATTTTAAGAAGTGGCATTGTCAAAGCTGCAGATTTTGGTGGATGTCTTTCTTGGGAACTTCTTCCTTTTTTATTTCCTTCTGCTTATGGCAAGAATCTCTTTCACAATACCGGCTGGATTCTCCAGGTGAACCTCGATGTTGTTTTGTATACCTCACCTAGGTAATAGTCAAGACTAAAACACTTCCATTTCTGCTGTAAAATTAATCCACTTTGTATTTAAGGCGCAGTTGCTTTTGCTTGAATGGACTCAGCCCATTGAAGATGTGTTGTTTGGTGGATCACTAGAAATGATAAATTTGATATGAACACCCCTCTATCTTAGGAAGATGTTATAACCTTGTCTTAGAGTGGGTCGACCACAAGTCTTTCTTGTATTGTGGCCATGGGATACACGGCGAAAGGCTACTGGTCCTCTATGTAGTGTTTAAATGAGATGAAGAGAGCTTTTGCTCATTTAATTGGATGGACTATCGTTAAATAAAATATTTTCTCCTTTTAAACTATGTAACATTAGCCGAGGATGTAGAGAAAGCTATTATGTTGTATTTGGCCTATAGCATGCATTAGGTACTCTTTTTTTCTACATGAAATTTGCACTGTGCTCTTATTAATATGTTATTTGTTTAAGATTTTGATGTGCCTTTTATTTCCTAACCACATAGGCACAAGGACTTTACTCTCGCAATCCTTGTTTCAAGCTACTTCAAGCTTTTTCTACTAGCCATGATGGTAAGGCTTGGGCTTGACAAGTCTGCAGGGAACACTATCGTTTCGGCTTACAATGATCATCTTCGCTCTCCACCACCCCCCAACCCCCCAAAAAATAAATAAATAAATTCTCTGATGTTTGGATTTGTGATGCTACAGATCTGGGAATTTCCATCGTCAGTGGTTTTCATTATTGACCTATTTGTCTTGTCCTCCAATGCAATGGCTTTGAAAGGTCAGATAATTGGACAGTTGCACAGATGATCTATGTACTCATTTATATTTGTGTGGCTCTGATGAATGAAACTCGATACTAGATTCTGTTCTGTTAGTGCCTTCTCCATTTTCCTTGATTGGCATTTTTGCCTTGTAAAGCAGTGATCACCGAGTTTACCACAGAAAAATGCATTGGGGCTTGTTTCACTGCACATGCTGCCAAATACTTTGTCAGTCATGTAAGTATACTTATTCAGATCCTTGCTGATCAAACTTATAATTAGCTTTCTTAGCTTCTAGTGATGAATGATCGAGTAGTTTATTAATTCCTTGTCCGATTGATTTTGGTTCCAGCTTTTGAATTGGTGCTTTGCTTGACAAGCCCGTGAGGTATGCAGCAATCTCAATATCACGCATTATGCCATGTTCACAAATGAGTTCGACACATTGGGAAACTGTTTTAGGATCACCACTTCTCCTTTTCATGACTTCCTCTTGGTGGAGGAAGGACGAAAAGGAAAGGCTTCGTTTGATATGTCCCAACTTACTTTGTCTTGTCGGGCTTCTGATGTCACATATGGAAGAGCAGCTTCAGATGAATGCTTCAAAGATAATGCAAATTGCCGGCATCTCGAGTTCTGAAGCAGTGTTTTGGACAACCAAGGCCTACCTCACCACTTCATCGCCTGTTCAAAGCAACGGTAATCTTTAAGTGAACACTTAATCTTTCTGCTGTGTCATGTATCCAGCTTTGGCTCCAACTGTTTTCTCATCAGCAGAAGTCGTTAGTGAGGTTAATCTGACCGATGACCCAGTGCTTGCTTCAAGAATATTTAAGTGTTAATAAAGGTGATTACTGAAGTTGGCTTAGTTACTTCTCTGTTGATAAGGTCAGCATCGCATTGTTTGTCAGCCCAAGTCCTACGTAGAGAAGAGAGAGTAGTGTAAAAAACTCAGAGTGTTTAAATGGGCCGGGTTGAGCCCTTCAATCTCGTTGGCCGTTTTTCTCTCGCTCATTAACCCAGCCTAGACCGGAGAGTGATGGTTTTTACTGGGATCCACATGATCTTAAGGGATGTGATTGTATTCGATTCGTTTATCCTCGATTCCAAAAAATTGTCCTGTATAAGGGCCCTTGGTAGCTGCGCCAAATCTACCAAACCTAGACAGATGCTGATGCTAATGACACTAGTAGGAGTGGAAGATGTTGAAAGTGATGGGGGAGAAGAAATGACACATTGCTTATGCCAATTGGTAACGAGTGTTTATGGTAAATAACAAACTGCTAATCACTGTTATATACTATTCATACAATCATAACCCTGACAAGGTTTCTGTCGTTACAAACCACCCACCTGACTGCGGGGCGTTTGCTGACTTAATGCGACTCTTTGCATGCATTGAATCTTATGCCCTAGTGCACAAACAAAAATCCCTACCGCTAGCTACCAAAATAATAAGTTTGTCATATGCTATTAGCATCTTCTTTAGACCTGACTTAGAGAAAACCCGACCAATGGCAATCTTGGAACATGGAAAACCACTAGCATACGCATTCTGGATAACAAGAAATACCCAAATTTTGGAATAGATTGACATTTCATGTTATTCTGTCGGCAGCTTGCAGTTACTCGGAACGAGAGAGGAAATGATGATATGCTTGCTTAAAAGGAGTTTAATAGTTTCTTAAACGAATATAATAGCATTTTTGGATCGAAAAGACATTCCAAACCAACCGCGCACCCCTCGTTGAATTCGACAACTTTTCA
Organism: Eucalyptus erythrocorys; assembly: GCA_014182555.1. Lineage (NCBI taxonomy): Eukaryota > Viridiplantae > Streptophyta > Magnoliopsida > Myrtales > Myrtaceae > Eucalyptus > Eucalyptus erythrocorys. The sequence continues at coordinate 44,301,978 of CM024603.1, forward strand.
TTAGTTTATGATAACGTGGCTGTGTTCTTAATCGGAACCGTAGAATGATTCTTTCATGTGCCTTGTTCATGCTTCAAAACATAAATTATTGTTTTATAGTCTAAGGCAACTTTGGAATTGTAATAGACAGCCGACCACCATGTTTCTAGGACGAATGTTTTGAATACTTTGGAGCGCAAGGTAAACGAGAGACGTTAGTTTAATGAAATTTCTTCAGTGGAACAACTTTACGTTATGCAGGCAGGCCTCCTTATGTTGAAAAGTCAAAACCTCTCTCCTGAAATTTCTGAGCTTGAATAATCTCCACAATCCATGCCAATTTATTCAATAAAAAATTATAATACATTTACAAAAAGAAAAGAAATAAAAGTAATTGATTTGTCGGTCAATCTTTTTTTTTTCTTTTTTCTGGGGAGAATCGATTCTATTACTATAAGTACCAACTCAATTCCTGATTAGCAGGTGAAAGAGTCCAAGGGGGGAATAGAGGGCAAAATAGGTCCATCATTAGGAATATAAAAAATAAATTAGGTGCATAATGGTGTAGCTTAGCTCCAAGAAAGAGAATGCCTTATTTACTAGAGGGTGCGACCCATGTGGAAAATTGATAAATCAGTTAGGTCACTGTTCACTAACTTGTAATATGATGACGAGTACCATAACCTCCAACCAATATTCCCACATATAATCTTTTGGATTGTTATGACTAGCTAGATGGATGAGAAGATGCTTCGAAAAATTTCTGAATATTTCAAGGGAGAAGCTATAACGCTAATCGTGATTATTTCCCCACACATCTTTTTCACTAAATTGGTCTAGTTGGGATAATTAAACCAAAAGGAGGAAAGCCATTCAGTTTGCCAAGCGCAAATTCATGGGTAACTTTGACTTGACCTGCAGGTGAACGACCTAACCCATGAAAGGATAAGCTTTGATAAGACCAAATGAAATCAAGAAATGGGTCATGTCCAATGTTCATCTATCTAGTCAAATTATGAAACTTCGGCTTGAACAACCTAACCCTAAATAGTTTATGGATGTAGAGGAGACGGTAGGAGCGTCACCCTCAAGGGTTCATATCTTTATCCAAGATTTGCAGGGAAGTGTTTGACTTGTGTCTTATTCTTTTCATATTTCCGCCAAATTCAGGTAAAGTGTTTGACACGGTTTGCATCTTTGAACCTTCCCACCACCAATCCGTTTGAAGATGCCAATTGATCGACCAAGGAATTGTAGAAGATTGGACGAGAAAAAGAAGCTCTGAATCTTCATGCCCCATAATGTTGAATGGAGCAGCAATGCCGCATTGGTGCCTGACTGAGGCTCCTATTCTAGATATGTTTAAGGACGACATTTGACTCGTCACAATAATCATGTTGTCGCATCGACGTCAGTTTTCATCCCTATCGATCATTCCTATGGATGTGAATATGCATCCTTTGCTTTACATCGGCCAATCACGACTAAAAGCGAAACGCCTTAGCTTATCCTTTGCTTCGTACAGACTCTGTTTATGGATTCCTCCTCTGAAAGATTTATTTTTGTCGACGTTGTGTTGTTTTGTTGCTTTTTGCCATGCCATCATATGGCCCATGGTAGGCCTAAGACAACTGGTCACCAAAACGGACCAACATGAACCTCGAACTCTCGGAATATTCTAAAGTAATGAGGAGGGGGGGCGGTGGTCCCTTTCTTCGTAACCTAATTTGCGTGGAGTAAAGTAACGATTTTTCAAAGTAGCCGTTGCACCCATACCCGGATATAACGATTTTTAAAAAAAGAGGAATCATGCAAACCCTTTCCCCTCAAGAAATCCGTGTGTTTCCTCCTTTACAACTCCGCTCCACTTTAGAGAACTCCTCTTTATATGACCTACCCATCTTCGTTCGACACAGTTGTCTTCTCTTTAACGTCTCTCAGAACTTCCCCCCGTAGTCTATGTTGTGTTTCTTGATATCCGTATTAAGACATCAACAGAGAAAGTTCTTTGCTCTTCTTTCGATGGATCTTCTTCATGTTTCAGACGTTGCAGTCTCCATTCCACTGTTGTCTGCAACAATAACAAGCGGGAGCTGCAGCAGCAGCAGCAGCAGCCTCGGCAGCGAAACCGACGAAAGCCTTGCGAGTTCGCGCCGGTTCGAGCTCCTAGACGCGAAATATCAGCTACCTTGCTCCCCCTTTTCGGGGTTTCAGTCGCACAAGCCGTTGGCAGTTTTGTCTGGCCACATGGGTTCGGTTTCTTGCTTGGCCTTGTGTGGGGAGTTCATCTTGAGTGCCTCCCAAGGGAAGGACATCATAGTATGGCAACAGCCTGATCTGAAGCTATTCACGAAGTTCGGCCAAGGGGATGGCTCTGTGAAAGCCCTCGTGACTGTGGGCAACAAGGTGTTCACGGCACATCAAGATAGCAGAATCAGAGTTTGGAAGGTCTCGAGGAGATCGGAGAATATTTTCAGGCTTGTCGATACGCTTCCCACCACGAAGGACTACTTGGGGAAGTTCATGAAGCAGAGCAACTATGTGCAGACAAGAAGGCATCACAAGAGGCTGTGGATTGAGCATGCAGATAGCATCTCTTGCTTGGCCGTCCATCATGACTTCATCTATTCCGGGTCTTGGGACAAGACCCTCAAGGTGTGGAGGATATCAGATCTGAAGTGCTTGGAGTCCATAAAGGCACATGATGATGCTATCAATGGGCTGGCGGCATGCAAAGGGATTGTGTATTCAGCTTCTGCAGATGGCAGAATTAAAGCTTGGGGCAAGGAGGGAACAAAGAGCTCACATTCCTTGAAGGGCATTTTGGAAGGCCACAAGGATGTTTCTCTGAATTCGGTGATTGTTTCGGAGGATGGGAAGTGGGTTTATGGAGGAGGGTCAGATGGGTTTGTTATGGGGTGGGAGGGAAGTAGTAATTTTGCGAGCTGGAAGCTGGTGTGCGAGAAAAAGGCCCATCAGATGGCTGTTTTGTGTATGTGCTTGATGGGAGAGTACTTGTGCAGTGGCTCTGCTGATAAAAGCATATCCATATGGAAGAGAGAGGCTTTTGGTCAGATTTGTAAGGTTGGCCTGATCAGTGGCCATGAAGGGCCAGTAAAGTGTCTGCAAGCATCACCTCTCAGAGTTGGTGAAGGATTCATGCTCTATAGTGGTGGTCTTGACAAAAGTTTGAGGGTATGGTGGGTTCCCAAGTACTCTGCCCAGAAAGAAGACACAGCTTCAACACCAGTGAATACAGAGAAAAGCTCTATTTTTTGTTAGAAAAACTTACAGATTTCTGCAAGTTATGAGGCATTGCTGCTGCCTTTTTCATTGCCTGCAGTGCTTCAATTTAGTTTTGAGACGTGTCCATAGTTCTTTGAAGGATGAAGAGGAGTCGCAATTCATTTTGTTGAGAGTCTGAAGCTGGGTCTTGGAGGTCTTAGAGTTATTTTTTTCCCTTGTGCAACAGTTAATGATAGATAGGGTTCAAAGAAGATAGATTTTTTGCTATTCGTTTTTGTTTTCCCTCTTTGTTTGGGACAAAGTTTAGAACATACCAGTGAAGTGTGGATTGTTTGTTGTTTCTCGTTTCAGGTGTCACAGAATTCTGAAATACTCTGTATATGAAACCGGTGTGGTTTAAGGATTTGTTCAAATTATGAATAACATCCTTTCTTTGGTTACATGATCAAATTGCAGCTTTTCCTTAATTTATGCTACTGATTCTTCTTCTCCAACCAAGCCTTTTCGTTTGGAGTTGGGGCAAAATATAATACCAGAACGAACAGGCATCTGGAACATGCGTTGCTTCCTCCTACCATGACAAATGAGACCCCCACGATAACATAAGAAAGATATTGAGGCTAAAAAGCCACAAGCAAACACAATTTAGAGTTGTGACCAAAAGAGTATCGCCTTTTTCTTGGTCTTACAAGATTTCCCCTCATTTGTCAGATTTTCCTCAGCAGATGTCCCAACCTAAGGCAAATTTATACCAAGTATAACTGGTTATGTTATTTCGACACTGTTCATGTTCGAGGAGACTGGATAGCTTGCCCTACTCACTTCGGACAATTTTTCTTTAAATTGAAATTGATTCTACCTGGCTCCAGAGCTTATTTGATTCAATCACAAACTTCAATTAGAAAAAAATCCCAGGGACCGTATGACTCCTCTTTGCATAGTCACTGGACAAGGTTAGATCATCACTAAACAAGAATAAGTTGTTGAAGCCGAAGAGGAATTACAATTAAATCTCTGATCCCTTTCTCTTAATTAGTACATTATTGTCATGATTTCATCATGAGGAATGATAAAATGAATGGAGGGAATTGCCGACCTCATACCCAGAAAATGGTTTCCTTTTCTCTGCATCTCCGGTCAAATGCACCCCTTCCAATCAGGACCACCATACTCTAAAAGTTTAAGAACCAAATCCTTTATCTTTAAGCGATCACAGGATTGCTGAAACCTCAAGGAGTGAACCAGCAGGGTTCATTCATCAAAAAAATAAGAAGGCGGTAGGGTTCAACAACCTGTCAAGGTTTTCTCTAGCTGCTTGGAATTTGCTTTTTAGCCACGCCATTAAACCATAAAATATGTCCTATAGAAAGGGAGGGAACACTGGGTTCTCAAAGTTTAGCTTGGTTCTTTGATTCCTGCCAAAGGAAACAAGCCAAGCACAAAAGTCCCAACTTCCTCTGTTCTCTTTATGTAGTTTACATATAACAGTAGTCTAAAAACAAACTCAAGAATGATTCTTCGATACATGTGAAAGTAAAGAAGCTACCAAACAAAAGCCATGCTCTAACAAGGCTTCTTATTTCAACTATCGTGGGGGCTGGCGTGCTAATTGGAAGTCTATTCAATTATTCATGAGAAGCTTCTGATTTTCATACCAGAGAAAGTAAACAAAAGAGGTCCAACCTGGACCGCCCTTTTGCCTTTTTCCCAAGAAAGAACCGTTCTTTGAAATATCTAAGAGAAAAAGCAAGCATTTACCGAGAAATATCCAAGGGAATTCAGCTACTGGCTTCCTGCATCATCAACATTTGTCTACTGCTACTAAAGATCTGGAGGGACCATTCAAAAAGTTCAAGCAATAATCCTTAGCCCTCAAGGGAGAATGAAAATTTTATTTCTCAGCTGTGACAGGCTGACATGACCTCCACCTTGATCAGCCGGCATTTAACGAGAAATTCGATTGACATGATGCACTGCACAATGCGTACCTCGATCACAACGCAAGCAGCAAGGAGAACAACAAGAGTGAAATGGCGCTAGACTTAGTTGTGCTCCAATTTAAGGGCATGTTATATGAAACACCGCAACCTAAAAGATGGTTAATACTTCATTTGAAAATGTTAAGAAATAGACGCCTGACAACAAAAACTGAAGGGGCGGGCTTCCATGAAGATTCCTATGGACCAACCTGAACCGACCCAAAATTTTCAGGTCTTTTTGGGCCGGGTCTTCTTATTGGTTGGGTAACAGGTAAACAAACAGATATCGCAAAACTTTCGGTTTGGGTCGGATCATAAACCCAACACCACACAGAATCACATTTCACTGAGTTCAAACCTTACCAGATCGTACTACGTAGAAGGCCAAAAATGAAAACTATCGAACAGTCCTCAACCTCAATCATCAACATCCAACCTCAATATAGTCTTGTTAACAACCTTCCAGGCACAAAAAATTCATGCTGTATCCGCAACACCACTTTTAAAAAAAGAGAAAATTTAACCATATCAAAATCGACTATTAACTTACCCCAAGTAGCAGAAATTTCATCCATGCTCCCATTCATTAATAATACGTCAAACCCCCCAAAAAAATATACAATTTACCCTAAAGATCATCAGAAAAGGGAGGCCAAGAACCACCTCAAGTTTCCCGACATAAATGGACAATGATACACAGCGAAATCCATGGCTTTTGGCAAGTGATACATAGTAACAACTTTGTTATAACTGATAACTTTATTCAAATCAGCAGGCCTCTTTCTTTTGACACAGGTGCAGACATCTGTAAACATTCTCCACCTTTACACTTGCTTGTAGAAGAGGACGTATGCCTGGTCGTGCAATACCTTATTTGTCCCAATAACAGTCACAGATGCATCATCAAACCGTAACCACTGGCCATTAGCATGCAGAGCATCAGCAGTATAGTGACCCTTTGTGGGCTCCCTGCCATGGTGGGTTACTGTAGCAACAAGCTTGTATTTGCGGCCCTGTAAAGGCAGAGTACAGCAATTTCACTTGTTATAGATCATAATAACCCCAACTAATAAAAACACCTAGCTGTCAGGTCCTAAAGTTGATTTACAAAACATACAGCTATATCTCATATATAAGCACCATAACAAAAATTCTGAAGAAACCGTGACGACAAAACAGGTAGTCAGGAATCAAGAAAAAACATGAAAGGATGAGTCAGGAAATGGGATTGTGACAATCATTGCAAGAACAGATGTAGTTTCGAGTTGCGCAGCCATCTGAAGGCATTTTCTAAGGGCACTCTAATGCTTTATGATAACAAGATGATGCCAACACAGAATAGGCATCATAATTTATCAATTCAAAACCTCAAAAGTTGACAAGAATGCAGCATATAACATATTGCAGAAAAAATAGTTAAGACATGCAATTGATAAGTGGAGAAAAGCATCACCTCTGTAGATGAAGATACAAGCAGCTCACGAGACAAAACCAATTCAAGAGGAAAATACACCGCTTTATGCAGCTTGGTGCTTCCTTGTCTTCCATCATACCCAAACCGCTTCAGGTGCAGAATCAACATGTTGGAAAGTTTTTGAATTTTAATGGATTTCTTAGCAGCCACCGCACCAGCCTGCAAAATAATGGAATTAATTAAAAAAATCTGACGCATATCCTATGACATTTGAAGTTCCCTGATTTTATCTCATGAAAGTAAAATTTCAGGGAATGCTACCTAGTAGCTTATTAGAGTTTGCAAAGACTGCTATACCAATGATAATTAATGATTATCCCTACCCTACAGACGGTACCAGAAAAGGTGAGACAATCATACTCATAGTCCAGTAAGAAAACTTGTAATGCCATTAAGGAGAAAACAATATGCAGAAAGGAACAGAAAGTGGAGATGCAAAAATGTTAACATGACGTGATATCGAAGAGTTACATATCCGTTATGAGGAATATGCATAACCAAAGCAATATGGTTTCAAAATCTAATGACCATAAAAAGTTTCAGTCCATCAAAATATCATGTTCCACAACAAAGATTAAAACAGTAATATGTAATGAGCTGTTGGCTCAGACTACCTTTCCACTTGCTGATGGTTTATATCCCTCAAGAGTTTCTGGTGCTGAATACAATCGAAGCGCATCCTCAATAGTACAAACAGCATCTGGGTAAATATCTAGATGTAGCAAGAGAAAGGGTTGAACAGTTGCAGAAGCTTTACTCCCTGAACCAGAGACACAAAGATCCGCAAATTATCACTTTGAGAGAGCTTTATTGACCAAGACAATATAATGATCAACCAGATTAGAAAATCAGCTTGTAGAAGCAGCTCTTCCATCCATAGTTTAGATATTGCCGACACAAATTAGATTCAAACTCAGCTCGGCCAAGCAGATAGAAGGCTAAAATGCCCAAAAAGATCACAGTTCAATGGTTATGGAATAGAATCAAATTAAAGAACAAAATCAAGTTTCCTTTTTCTGAACAAAAAATCAAATCTCTAACAGAACTACTGTGGTAAAAAGCAGTAACCAATGCATCCAATGGAATATACGAGGACCTAAAGAAAGCACCTAAGTACTTTAAACCAGTAATATAGTGCGCTACCTCTTGCCTTCACCATACTTCTCAGTTGTCCACCAAAGATATCACTTAATTCTGATGGGACAAAACTTTGTGTTCTAGTGACTGCCGATTTGTTCTTTGGGCCTACCGTCTCCCATTCATCATCTTCCACAGAAGAAACTAAAGATGATCTTCCCCCATTAAGTAACAAAGAATTCCCACCAAGCTTAAGTAATTCATCATGTATTTGACCCATGATGAAGCTTAGAAATTCCTGCGCATCTTCTTGCCTACAGCAACAATAAAAATAGAAACCAACTTAGAGACATTTTTTTATATCACTGACGCAATGCTTAAAAAACAAAAAAAATTAGAAACAGATCTTTTATAACAAAAGTACTTCATTCTATTTTCAGCAGGATACTAGCTGCCATTTTCTTGCGTCACCAGGATGTCTAAGCTCAATTCTTTCCTTTGCCAAATTAGACATCATATCTCAAAAAGTTTGATTGCTTAAACATGCTGTCAAAGTCTTGCATAAAAAGGAGGGCCAACCGACATATGCCACTCATGACAAGGAAGATCTTAAAAGTAAGAGAATCTTAGGGCATTAACATATCCAACTCAGTCATCTAAAAAGCACTGGCACCGAGATTAATGCATCGTCATTGAACAAATTCCTTTACCTGTGTTTGAATTACATTCTTCAGATATGTACACTGAAGACAGCAATTGACAGAACTTCAAGGCAACGTGAATGTAAGCAATAGTTATAGGCCAATAAACGATCCTATTTGCTAAAATAGTTGAACAATTAACTAGCAAAATGAACAAACCTTGGCCTTGCTGACATGCTATTTGGCAAATCCGGAGTAAATTTGTTCAGCACGGCTCCAAACATAGCAGGGTTAAAAGGCTTTCCAGTCTCCAAAGAATTGAGTTCCTTTCCGTTTAAGCTTGAGGCAGCAGGCATCTCGAATTCAGAGATGAACTCAGTGAATGCAACTAAAGTGGGATAGCCAACCTAGTTAACCATGTGCAAGGAGAGGACAGTGAGTTGGCTTGAATTAATGACAAGTTCACAGAAACTGAGGCATGAAATCATCATCATGTTAAAGCTCTGCAACAGCTCCAGTAAATGTAAACAACTAAATAAGCGCAACAAACCTTTGGAATGTCTCGCTGCTTGAGGTCATGCAAGAGCCGCACAAAAGGGGCACAGGAGAGAAGAGCTTGTAGAGTCGCATTAAGAAAGCACAAGTTACCCGAATTAATTAAGCCTCGTGGAAGTATGTCCTTCAAACATGGGACAGACCCATTTGATTCCTTCAAAATTCCCCTATCAGACACCATCCGTGGCAAATCCCCAGTAACACAATTTAGGTCACCGTCTTTTGCTTCTCCGTCATCCAGGATATGAAACATTGACTTTTGAGAGTGATTAGAGGGACTGTCTCCATTTAGGGATCCACTTAGGGATGTTGAAGTAATACTGTCTACTTCTACTTCTTTGACCCCATTACTACTTGAAGAAACATGGATTTGATTGAAGTTTCCATTTTCTTTTGCAGTATCTGAAGCTATCGGCACATGGCTCTTTGTGTTCGCGACATCTGATTCTGCATGTTTCTCTAAAGGTTTTAAGCTCCCAAAAGCAATTGACCCCTTCGAAGAATCCACGTTTCTGCCAGATTGATCATCCTTATCGACAATGGAAAATGAACCTATTCGTAGTTCTATTTTATCAGCAGCCTTTTCAGAACTTTTGGAAGACTGACCTAGCAGCAATGACTTGGTCTCGTCTTCAGTGAATGAACCAAAGAGAACTAGCTGCTCAAACATTGTGAAGAGAAGAAAACACCATGTCCAGATTAAAATAAGCCAACTAGAAAGTTCACAAAGTAAATTATAATGGTTCTTCATACATATTTTTTTGCTAGGATCGTGTGCATATACACCAAAAATATATGATTTTTCAAGGGAGTGACGTATTTTCCCAATATCATTCTTTCCTAGAAACAGACTCAGTCGGAAGAAAGCGTCTCAAATAATACATTAAGCATCAAAATACTGTCTCCTACTGATATGGGTACAAAACAAGAAAACAAAATTACTACGCACAGGAATTCGATAACGTAATAACATCATTCAGCAACTAACCTAGAGCAAAAGGACTCGCATGGATATCCGGGGTCCTCACACTAATTGCGTCTAATCATGAAAATCCAGCCCCACAACCTCAAAAGCGATGCATCTTTATCCGTCATCGAACCCACTCGAAATCGACTGAAACATACCCTCAACTTGGACCAACAAGCAGCAATCAAAAAGACGAAATTTTCCAAAAACCCACAAACAAGGAAAAATACCCAACTCCCGAGACCCAGAAAAAAAACTCAGAAAGCCCCCTCCTTTCCACGTCAATCATCACACCCACACTCCCCCCCGCAATCACAACCCCCGCAGAAATCAAACGCACCTTGGAATTACTCATGTCTGGGGGGGCGCGCAGACGTCCCTGTAAGTTCCGAACGATCCCAGATCACCACCCCAGCAGCACTTCCGGCAATGCCCGAATCGTATGGGAAAGGAATGGGAAATCAAGGGTTTCGCGAGCCCGGGAGCGAGAGAGGAGGGGGCATAGAGTAAGCCGATGGCGGGAGACATGAAACTCGGGAAGCGGCGGGAGGAGAGGGAGGGGGCAGAGAGCATTTAACGACTGAACCCTCTCTTAGGACCTTCGCTGCCCGCTCGCCGCGACGGAGCATCGACCGACTGTAGAAAGAGAAGAGAAGAGAGAGAGAGAGACGGGGCCAAGAAGCTAGGGTTTGGATTTTGCGCACTGGTTTTCTGGAAAGATGAGAGAGAGAGAGAGAGAGAGAGAGAGAAAAAAGTTATTCCCGGAGATTCTTGTGTTTATCCTGTCGTATTCGATTTCGAGATGAATATTTTATCAGAAATGTAGACAGAACTTCCTCGGAAAAATTATATCCTTGACCTTGTAAAATGTAACGTGTGGTTACCAAAAATTATATATCTTTAACTATTTAAGATTAAAAACACGCGTATTTTGATTGCCAGAGATTTTATGTACTGTGTGAATAGCGAAAAGACAAAAAAAATCTTCGAATTAGGATTTTGTCACTTTTTTAAAGTTTCTTATGAATCCTATGTGGACCCTCGCAGCTCCTTAAGATACATTTTCAGTTTTTATTATTGAGCAGTAGATGAGATCACCAATTGAGATAAATTACGATAATTAAAAAAGCGATTCCATGAATCTCGCATACTTTTTGAAATTTAACAATAGCATCTAATTTGCTTTTATAAAAAGTCAAAATTTTACTTACTTCTTTATTAAAATGAGGTCCAAAACGTGTTGGTGAGATAATTGTAGAGAGAGAAAAAATTGGTAAATTTATTATTGCATGGACAAGTGGACGGAGTATGTGCCAATTATGCCCTTTTTATTATTTTATTTGGGACAATTTTAAATAAGATTGAAAAGTGAGCCTAAGTTTGCTTTTCCAATTATATATTAGATTAAATCTTTAGGAGTTACTTCTTGAAGAGTTTCTTTTGTAATTTTTCTTTGCACGGGGGCTTATGCTCTTTTGCTAGTAAAAAACAAAATGAGAAAACTTCGACTTCTGAAATATGCAACCCCATGAAAAAGTTACTTGTAATTTAAGTATCCATCGAAAGGGAGGACAATGAAAAAACAAACAGAAAAATGGGAGTAATGGAAATTAGGGATAGTGATGTGATTATGATTTTCCATTTTCTTTTTGGAAATTTTGCAATTTCGATTTTTATCAGCAAATATATCAACCTATCTATGTTAATTGTCGAAGGGAACTGGTTTCTACCTTTTGAGAATCTACCGTTCATCCATTTTCATTCTATTGTTAAATAATCAAATTGCATGGATTAGATATTTAAATTTGTCCTTTCAAAGTATTAGGAAATTCCTTTTTTCAAAGATCATAAGTTTTATCTTTTTATTGAGAACATATTGGTAATCCCTTCTCATGTTTATCCTTGAATGATCATTTTACATAGATAATATACGTGGGTAAGTTTGACCTTTCAAAACATTAGACAATCGTTGATCTTTTCAACGATCACATGCCTGCTTTCTTTATTTACCTTTTGTCTCTATTTGTTATAGAGTAGACCTAACGCCATTCAAATTAATCATGATTGATATCTATAGATAGAATGGTAACTCCAAAATCTCTTTAAACATTCATATAATTTCATAAGTCTCTCACAATTTCTTTTTAATCCTAGACAAATGCGAAAATCAATTATAATCCTAATATAATTCAGTTCCAAACATTAAACCCATTTTATCTTATAAAAATGTTTCTCTTTCTATTATCATGATACATATATGTGAATAACCTCTTTATATCACATCGACAATTTTCCTACTAATTAATAACTTTAATATTCTGTATGATTTTATGTAACCTGTTAAATGTTAATAATTCCCTTACATGGAAAGCCGTGGGCTTTCACCTTCACTAGTTTGAATTAAATCCTCCACAACCATTGAGATTCGTCCAAGTGGTCACCCTTTTAACAAGGGGAGGTGAAACCTCCACCAGGGGAGGGAGGGATGGGGTGGGGATGCGCAAGTTTCGAGTGGGTTTAGGTATAGAAGAGAAAAAAAAAAAAAAAAAAAATTCCTCTACGTGCAAAGCCACGAACAAGTTGGAGAGAATTAATAATAATAATAAACATAACTTGATGATTAAGCTTAATAAATTTCCAGGACCTAAAAAAAAAAAAAAAAGCTTAATAAATTTCCCAACCAAACATGATGGTGCTGCTCAAATACTAAATAAAAAGTAGTAAAAAAAAAAAAAAATCAAAAGTCTTCGTCTTCTTCTCTGCCTCTCTCTCTCTCTCCCTCCTCCCTCCTCCGCCGGCGTCCGCCATGCCGGGCCACCTCCACACTTCGCTCCGGCCAAATGCGCCTTCCTACTACTCCAACTCCTCCTCCTCCTCCTCGTCGCCGTCGCTCGCGGCGAAGCTCCTCCTGCTGCTGACGCTCCTCCCGCTCTCCCTCGCCCTCCTGGCCTTCGCCCTCCAATGGCGCGGCGGCGTCACCGACCCCACCACCCGCTGGGCCCCGCCCGGATCCGCCCACCTCTTCCCCGGCATGGATGACGCCTCCCCTCTCTCCTCCGTCGCCCGCCACTCCTCCCTTTCCTCGTCGTCGTCGCCGTCCGATTGCGCCCATCTCGCTCGCAGCGCCTCCCCTTCCTTCCCGTACCACCGCGATTGGAAGTTCGATTTCGGAGCCAGTTTGAAGCCGAAAGTTCGTTTTTTTTCCCTTCCCGCCAGCCTCGTTTCGTCTGATTGCGTTGATCTTGGCGTTGATTGTGCTCTGGAGGTTCAGCTTTTGAATTTCGAGGACGAGATTTGCGATGTCGATCTCGGATCGGACATTTTCAAGATTTTTGTTCCTGTGTGAAGACGAAAGTTTGATTTTTTTTTTCTTTTCATTTTGCTTCCCGCTGCTTGTGTTGATCCCGATCTGGGTTCTGTTTCTGTCTCAGTGCGTGTGTGATTCTTCTTTGGTCGAGTACGTTAGCTGTATATGGCATTCTGGATGTTCAGAGATGTCGATCTTAGGGGGTGGTTCGCTTTGGTTGTCTGAATGAGTGTCGGTGACTCCTAGTACTAGTCATTAGTCTAGTTGCTATTTGAGTATCTTGACATCATTGATCGAGAGGTTTCAAATTATGCGTCTGATCTAGGGTCATAAGGCACATACGATGACAATTAGTATTGGTATTCTCTTTTCTATGTTCAGAACTGGAATGAAGGGAAAAGTTTATTTTTAATGACGGACTTTCCACATATAGTTAATTTTGATCCCTCATCACGAAAGGGAAAAGAAAAACCTGAACAGTTTCCAGAAGTGTTCGTGAAAATGAAAGAGTTGAAAATTTCATCAGCTGAATTCGCCCATATTTTTCTGCATTGGATTGTGGACACCTTGCGGACTTTATATGCTGCATGTGTACCAAAACTGTCGGTGACATTAATTTGTCGGAGTGATTGGTAGATTTCATAAGGGAACACAGAGAACTGTGGGGGAATGTGCCGGTTACTGATCTTCAGGTTGTGAATATTCTGGCTGGTTTAATTGTGGCAGAGAGTCAATTAGGTGAGGAGAACTGAGAGTTGGTGCAAGCATTTTTATGATTATGTTTGATCGTGTGGTAGAGTCCATTCTCTGTTAAATGATTGCAGATGTATGGACAATGTGCTGTCATCCGTAGTTACGGAGGCTTTTTTGGGTTTTCAACTTGCATATGACAACCTTCTCAGATTCTCTTTTTACTGTGTAGATATGCATAACAACAAGCACCTCGGCTGGTTTGGATCAGATTCTGCCATGGATGTTTTACCATAAGGTTATTGGAGTCACAACCTTCTTTTTGTTTGTGGAAGGGAAGGCTGCATCTCCTAGCATATCCAAAGTTCTTGAATCTATTCCAGTAAGTAAACACTTACTTTTATTTGGTTGGCTTTAATCTCTCTTCCCCTTTTCTTCAGGATCTTTATCATTTGGATTTTAAGATTCACGTGAAGCATTGAAAAGTGTGCTTATAGAAAGATATGATCTCAGGGGCAAATATGTTCTTTTACTACAACATAAAGAAAACCCAACCTTCAGATATACCATGGGGTGAAGGAAATCTAGACAGAACCCTGGATTTGTTATGATTCTATTTGTTTAGTTTATGGTAAGGCAGGTCTGCGTGAACATTTATTACATGCTGCTTTTGCAGGGTGTGAAAGTGATATACAGAACAAGAGAGCTAGAGGAGCAGCAAGCTAAAAGGTGAAATTTGCCATTTAAATGTTGGATCATTACACACCGCTCTAACAGGCTGACTGAGATGATTATTGGCATTATACCTTCCTCTGTTGTTATTTCTTCTTCGTTATTATCACACTTTGTTCATATTTTCATTTAGTGTAGTGCAATTGGCTTTTGAATTGAGATATGTCGACTACAAAATTAACATATTTTCTGTGGTCTATGTACATGACATGGCAGCCCTCGGAAGTTGAAAGTTTATGTATAATGGTTATTTACTTAATTACCTTTCTAAATCTAATCGTCTTTTATGTTCTTATTTTTCTTTGGATCCATCAGTCGAATCTGGAATGAGACTTGGCTATCAAGTTTCTTTTACAAACCATGCAATTATGAGCTATTTGTGAAGCAATCTCTCAATATGGAGATGGCCATCGTCATGGCAAGGGTATCAATTTACATGCATTGTATTGTATAAATTTTATCACAAGAATCACATCTGACTCCGCTTGTGTAACATCAGGATGCTGGAGTGGACTGGATAATTCATCTTGATACAGATGAGCTAATGCACCCTGCTGGTGCACGAGAATATTCTCTGAGGCAATTACTGATGGATGTTCCTGATAATGTGGACATGGTTGTATTTCCAAACTACGTAAGTGAAGGGTTTTGAAATTATATTGATGGTCTTGTAGGCGCTTCTTTTAGTTCTTTTTATTATTTTATTACAAACTTATTTGTAGCCAACTCCTGAAGGTGGTTGGTTTTTCCAGGTTGAGTTTGATTTTGATTTGTGTTGTGAGATAATGAGGGACAGAGATATCAAAGTTTCACCTTTCTCTTTGCTGCCTTGGTTAGCTCTGGTGCTCAATATAATTGATATTTCCTCTGACTGTTTTTTAGGAGAGCAGTGTAGAGCGTGATGACATCAAAGATCCTTTCAGTGAGGTAATGGTTCTATCACACTAAAAGTTTCTTGACATTGGCTTCTTATCTTATCTCGAAAGTCTGTGTTCACCAGTTTAGGCCATTGCTGTACCTCAATTCCTACTCTTCTGTCTTTTTTAGATTGTGGCATTATAATTTTATTACTGCTGTCAGTCAGAATGGTGTTACTTGTTTATTTCCATTGAATCTTTGATTTTTGTCTTCATTACATTGTATAGTTTCAAACATTAAGCCCTTTTTTCCAATTAAGACATGAGTTTTCATCTTTGCAGTATTAAACAAAGTCTTCTGTCTGTTTAGACTGTGGCATTATAATTTTATGACTGCTGTTAGTCATGCTGTTGAAATTGTCCATTACCGTCAAATCTATGATTTTCGTCTTCATTAGTTTACATCGTATAGTTTCAAAAATTATGCCCTTATTTTCCATGAAGACACAAGTTTTCAACTTCGCAGTCATAATTGTACTGGTTTGTCATTGCTCATTAGACGAGGATTTAAAGCATATTTCCAGCTAATTCTGGATGTTCATGAAAGATATTTGCTTCTTTTGATTTGTATATGAACTCTGCTGAGCAGGTCTCAATGTTCAAGAAAAATTATGACCATCTCCCGAAAGATACTTACTTTGGAATGTACAAAGAATCGACTCGTGGTAATCCAAACTACTTCTTGACTTATGGAAATGGAAAAGCAGCTGCCCGAATTCAGGATCATCTCCGACCTAATGGAGCACACAGATGGCACAATTACATGAAAACCCCCAAGTATGGTGCTCTTATCTGTGAATGTTAGGCTCTTGATTGGCAGTCTGCTTAATAGGCCGCAAATAATGCATCTCACTTTTTTTTATTTCCTTCTAGATGTTAGTACAGTTGTTTGGGTAATTTATCTACAGATCCATCTCCTTGAGTGTCAGTAGGCTAATGTTACTAGTTTTTTTTTTTTTTAAATATATAATGAAGGATGTTTGCTGGATTTATTTGTCATCTGTCTATTTGTCCATAAATCTTTAGCACAAAGTCTTGGTATCTGTTTGGGTAGAATTTAACTATGCCATTTGCTTTGGCTGTTAGTGAGATCAAGTTGGAAGAGGCTGCTGTTCTTCATTACACATATGCCAAGTTCTCAGATTTGACTTCTAGGCGTGATAGGTGCGGCTGCAAGCCCACAAAGGAAGATGTTAAAAGATGCTTCATGTTAGAATTTGACAGATCAGTGAGTGATCTCTCTCTCTCTCTCTCTCTCTCTCTCTCTCTCTCTCGACATGTCCCATATAGACATTTCTTTCCCTCTTCTTCTTTTGTTTGGTTGAGGAATGAACTGTGGGTGGCTTTGAGGAAGGAGAGGCGGTTGCTGGTGAGACTGAGCTGCATTTAGACGTAACTGGTTCTTATTTACTTTTGGGGAGACCACAAGTTGTAGGAGGCCATTACATTGATTTTGATTTAAATTGGACCCATGTAGCAACAAATAAGCTTCCATAGTGATAAGCTATGTCTCGCCTAAGTGTCAAGGCTTCTACACACATGCGCGTGCGCACAAATGATGTGGGATTTTCAGCAAGGAATGAACTTTGCTTAAATGGAAAATCATCTGTCTTGTATTATGATGATGCTAGGTAAAAAGTGCTCTCTATAACTTGGTAACATCTGGGAGTCCAATGTAGTCACAAGTCTTTATTTCTCATCCTAATTTGCATGTATTATGAAAAATTATCCAGTGGTTGGACTGTAGAGTCTATGTTTATGCTATAATAATCTGTTTGTGAAATTCCTTTTGATCAATGAAGCAAATGTAAATGCTGCAGGCATTCATAATTGCTTCAACAGCTACTGAGGATGAAATGCTAAACTGGTAACACTTGGATACTATTCAGTTCTTTTCTTGTCTCATTTCTTTTAATGATGCTTCAACTTTAATATGATGAGGATCGGTCTGCTCAATAGTATTGGCTCACATCGAGTGGCTCTTTTTGGCAAATTATGTGATTTTTGGTTTTCTTTTGGTTTAGGTATCATGAACATGTTGTCTGGGGTGACAAAGATGTAAAGATGAAACTCCTAAGGAAAGGCATTCTAACTCGTATATATGCTCCCATGGTAAGCATCATTTCTAGTATTTTCTCTACTGAATAGTACTATAAAAAAGTCTTTCTGCCCTTATCTCTAATTATACTTTGTCAAGATTGGACATGGGTGGGGGATGATAGAGCAAGTTTGGATTTTGTAATGCTGGACACATTTATATGCTCTAACAACTAATTTCTAGTAGGTGGATCTATACTAGATAAAGTGTAGTTGCATAGGTAAATCTCTGAACCTTACCCCACTTTTGGGGGAAAAAACGTGCTTTTTGCTTTTGGAGTTCAAATTGACAGTCTTTTGTCTCCTCCTAAATTCTTTCTTCTCTCTATTGAATCCATTTGGTGCAATCTCTTTTACATCAGGCTATTATACAAGGCCTGAGGGAATCTGGTGTCTTCACCTCTGTCATTGCATCCGCCCCATCAGTTCTTTCAAGAGATAAGTTCTTATCTATGATTGGTGGTGGAAATTCATCTAAAGCAGCTGCCTCAGAATCCCTACCATCGAGAAAGGCTGCAAGAAGCATGGAACACCACTCAACTGCAAGGAAGATCTTGGATGTTGAAGCCAGTGCTGCTGCTTCTCATGAATCAGCCGTCCCACCGCTATCGCCCCCAGGACTAGGGGGACACATCTTGGATGAAGTATATTAGTATATAAACCGGTCCATGATGATTGTTGCCTCTGCTGCTGCCACGGCTTCTCATTCTCGTGTGCAAGTTTTTGGTTGAGAGGAAGAATCAAGAGACAAAATTTGCTAGCTTATGGTTCTGGCGGGTGTGACATGATCTACTTTTGTGCTGTCTCCTTTGGTTCTTCCCGATCATTATCCGAGTGGCCTTTGTGAGTCGCGCATTGTTTTGAACTGAGATGCAGTCATCTCAGTGGAAACTGAAGTGATGTACCTATACCTCGTTACATGTAAAAGTAGATGCTCAGATTGTTTCCCTTGTAATTATTGGTTGCCTCTTTCACTTCGCTGTGATTTACTAGTGACAAGAAAGAAGACGCTGGAAGCATTTCAGTCATACAAAATTTTGCATCGGGAGATCGTGCATTACCGTGTAATATCTCTATATGACCCAGCTGAGATTAAAACAGGACCCGCTTATATAAAACCGAAATATGACCATCAATTGGTAAGACAAGCGACGGGAACACGAGCTAAGCCTTTCCTAGCTATCAAAGTCAACGAAGATTTCAACCAAAACAAAAAAGTCTACGGAGGTTGTCCTCTTTTTGAGTCCGGAACTATTTTCTTTTTCGTTTTTCTTCAAAATTTAAAAGGAATGTAGTTTGAAGCATTCAACCATCTAGCTATCAGAGGAGACATGATGTGATGCTCAGGATTTAATTTACTCGAGATATTGTTTACTTTGACCTGTTTCATTCTCGAGATCACTTATTATGAAAGTACTTTTGCATGATCATAATTAACTTTGGAGTTCCAAAGTTCAATGTTGCCATTATGTTAAAAGACACTTTCGTGAATTATTGTAGTTTTTGCATACATATTTCATAATTGTTCTTCTTATTCGATGCATAATTCGATTAATTCCCAACCCCTTCGCCATTTTAGAAACTTATCAAGAACCACTTCTTGTCAAAGTGCGTTGGCTCCATGACCACTCCTCGCCCTCATTAGAGTAAGTCATTACAGGTCCACCATAGGTGATATCACAGGCGAGCACCTTCTCGAATGGTCACCCATAAGGAGAGTACTACCAAATAAACATGCTTAACTTTGGAGTTCTAAAAGTAAGTGTTATCGTTACATTAAAAGGTATTTTCATGGTTAATTTTAGATTTTACATACATATTTCAGAATAGCTCTTCTTTTATTCTGTACAGGTCAGTTTATTCCTGCCCATTTATCATCTTAAAAGCCTACAAAAAGCTGCTCCTTATTTAGGCCTTCTGGCCGACGACCCTCCTTGTCCTCGTCGGACTTCAATTTTGTCTGCATTTTGCAATTTCGGTGAACGAGTCAAAAGTGGATAGAGAATGAGACTGGCGGGTGGCATAGCAGGTGGCGGAGCTCGTTGTGGAAAGTTGAGGTCATTGTCGCACGGCTAGTCAACTTCTAGCCATAATGGTTTTTTTTTTTTTTTTTGAAATTTTTCCTGCATTGCCAGCAAAGCAAGAAGACTAGAAACTGTGACACCAACTTGTCACCCTGCTCGCTTTAGCTGTCTCAGTTCTGCGTCCGCAGCCAAAGCAAAACATGGTTTGGTGGGAAGCAGTTCTCTCTCCGGCCCTGCAGGTGCTTTTTGACAAGCTAACGTCTGGAGATATCACGGAGTTTCTTCATCGCTCAAACATCGATGAATTCCTCCTTGAAAAGCTGAAGATTACATATTTTACGAACATTGCTGTTCTTGATGATGCAGAGGAAAAGCAGTACGATAATCCGGCCATCGAAACCTGGCTAGATATGCTTAAAGAAACGACCTATGAAGCTGAGGACATATTGGATGTGTTGGCCACAGAAGCATTGAGATGCAAGTTGCAAGTCGGCTCTAAAAACACGAGGAATCAGGTGCGAAATTGGAACTTGGTATCTCCTTTTAGATCATTTGATGACACGATCAAGTCAAAGATAACGGAAATTGTCGATAAATTAGAATACATTGCAAAACAAAAAGATTTGCTTGGACTAAAAGGTGAAGGTAGAAGGAAGTTTAGAATCACGCGAAGAATGCCAACGACTCCACTACTCGTCGAGTCTCGTGTTTTTGGTAGGGATGATGACAAAGAAGAAATAATTAGGTTACTTTTGGACAGTGATTGTGAAAGGCAAACTTGTGAGTTCTCTGTAGTCCCTGTTTTGGGGATGGGTGGAATTGGTAAGACTCTGCTTGCTCAATTTGTCTTCACTGACAGAAGGGTGGATGAGTTTTTTGATGTGAAAGCTTGGGCCTGTGTGTCTGATCAATTTGATATGGTAAGGGTAACAAAGGCAATTCTTGAATCAGCCACTCAGAAGTCGTGGGAAACCATGAACTTGGAGCTACTGCAGAGTAGCTTAGGACAGAAGCTAAGCAAAAAGAAATTTCTCATCGTCTTAGATGACTTATGGGATGACAACCATGAGAATTGGCAAGAGTTAATGGTACCTTTGCTTGCTGGTGCTCGTGGAAGTAAAATAATGGTCACAACACGCAACGAAGATGCTTTGTCATTTATGAATACCTGTGCGCCTTATCGTCTCAGGGAATTGTCAGACGATGCTTGTTGGTTGTTGTTTTCTCGACATGCTTTTCCAAATGCTCACTCTGGAACCCGTCATCAGCTGGAAGTTATTGGTAGAGAAATTGTGAAGAAGTGCAGAGGCGTGCCTTTGGCTGCGAAATCTTTGGGAAGCCTTCTTGGCTCCAAGTTAGGGATTGACCACTGGCAAGAGATCTTGCATAGTAATCTCTGGGATTTGCCAACAAGAAGAAACAGCATACTTCCTGCTCTGCAGTTGAGCTATCAACACCTTCCTGCAAATCTAAAGCGATGTTTTGCATATTGTTCATTATTCCCAAAGGACTATGAATTTGACAGAGACAAGCTAGTCTTGCTATGGATGGCTGAAGGGTTTGTTCAGCAAGGAGAAGATAAGAAAAGAATGGAAGATCTAGGTGTGGAGTACTTTAATAATCTGTTATCAAGATCATTTTTCCAGGAGTCAACTGCGGATAAATCACGGTATGTCATGCATGACCTAATTAATGATTTAGCTCAGCTAGTGTCGAGAAAGATGCGCCTAAGCTTCGAGGGTAGATCAGGGCTGCAAAAGCCAAGTGGTTTTTCGGGAAAGGCTCGTCACTTCTCCTATCCTCGTGGTAGATATGACGTGTACAAGAAATTCGAATCCTTAATGGAAGTTGAGTGGTTGCGGACATTCCTGCCATTGTCTCCATATGAGACTGGATTTTGTTACTTAAGCAATAAGGTGGTTACAGATCTTTTGCCTAGGTTGAGGTGCCTGAGGGTGCTTTCTTTGAGTGGCTATTGCATCACTGAGCTACCCAACTTGATCAGTGAATTGAAAAATCTCCGTTACCTGAATCTCTCACACACTGCCATTAAATCTCTACCTCAATCTGTATGTACTCTATACAACCTGCAGACACTGATGTTGAATGATAGTGATTCTCTTGAAGAGTTGCCTACAGATTTGACAGACCTAATTAACTTACATTATTTCGATATAAGCAGGAGCATAATATCGTGCATGCCTTCGCATATGAGTAGACTGAGAAATCTTCACACTTTGCCTGAATTTGTTGTGGGCCCTAAAAGCGGTTCTGACATAGGAGAGTTGCGTGATATGGTGCATCTTCATGGAGCGCTTACCTTATCAAGGTTGGAGAACGTTGAAGATGCTTGGGACGCAAGGAGGGCCAATTTGACAAATAAGAAGCACCTGACCACATTGACAATGGAATGGAGCAGCAACTTTGAATTGCAAGACGAAAATGTTCAGATAACCGTCCTTGAGATGCTACAACCTTATTCGAAAGTAAAGAAGGTTAACATAAGAAGTTATGGAGGCACGAGGTTTTCGTCTTGGTTGGGGGACCCTTCCTTCTCTAACATGGTGTTTGTCAGCCTCACAGATTGTCGAAGATGCGTGTGCTTACCCCCATTGGCTCAGCTATCCTTGCTGAAACATCTCTGCATCGAGGGACTGACTGCTGTGAAGAGCGTCGGAGTGGAATTTTATGGCTATGCCTTAACTCGTGGCAAGCCTTTTCCCTCGCTGGAGACACTTATTTTCAAAGACATGTTGGAGTGGGAGGAGTGGTCTTGTTCTCTAGATGATAAAGGAATAGTAGCGTTCCCGAGCCTTCGCGAGCTTTATATTGAGAGATGTCAGAATCTAAGGGGAAAACTACCTAACCATCTTCCTTGCTTGGAGAAACTTGTGATTCATGAATGCAAGCTGTTGGTATCTCCACTCCCAAGGCTTCCTCTGCTCCGTCAACTAGACATCAAAGGATGTGACGCGTTATCACTTGGAACCGCCCTCGATATGAGCTCACTTCTCTCCTTGCAAATCAGTGAGATCTCGAATCTCACTCATTTCAACCCAGGTCTGATGCAACATTTGATACGGCTCGAGCATTTAAGTATCACGGACTGCACTGATCTTAACTATTTGTGCGAAGATGATGGTGGGTTTCAACAGTTGACTTCCCTTCGGAGTATGGTAATTCGCTATTGTCCACAATTGATTGCTTTGACCAGGAAAGAGCAACATCTGCCGAAGGAAATTGAGTATCTGGAGTTGGAGCATTGTCATAGTCTACAGACTCTGCCGGCCGCGCTTCACAGTCTCACATCTCTTCAAGAGTTGACAATCAAGCACTGCCCTGCAATTGTATCATTCACCGAGACAAATGTTCCGTCCATGCTAAGGGGACTGGCAATTCGTGGATGCAACTTGGAGTCCCTGCCTAGAGGGATAATTTATAACAGGCATACATCGCTCGAGTATCTGTACATAAGCGGATGCTATTCCCTCACCTCCTTTCCGAGCACTGGTGAAGTCATTCCCACCTCTTTCCGGCAGTTGTCTATCGACCTTTGTCCGGATTTGGGGTCGCTTCCCGGTGGAATAATGCTACGGGACAATGTCTTTCTCAAGGTCTTGGAGATCTTCGACTGCTCCTCTCTGATATCCTTCCCAAGTGGCCAATTACCGCTCACACTGAAGACGCTGACCATCTGTAGCTGTTCGAATCTGGAGTCAGTAGCCGACATCCTTAGTCAAGATGGTGAAATGGTTCTCGAATCTTTTCGTGTCGACAACTGCACATGTCTCGTGTCCTTACCCAATGGCCTGCACAAGCTGGCTTTTCTTGATTATTTGGAAATCGAAAGATGTCCAAGTCTGGCATCCTTCCCTGAAGGAGGACTTCCCATGGCCAATCTCAAAAGGGTCCGGATTGAGAACTGCGAGAACCTCAGGGCATTGCCCGAGCAAATGCAGAACCTGACTGCTCTTCAGGAACTGTGTATTTCAGACTGTCCACGAGTTGAGTCCTTCCCAGAAGGTGGTTTACCCATCAACCTAGTATCCCTAGAGATCAAAGATTGCGAGAGCATTAGCCCCTTGGCCGACTGGGCCTTCCATAGACTGAACTCGCTCGAGAAATTATCAGTAACCGGGGGATGCTCGACTCTTTCGACTTTCCCCGAGTGGATGCTTCCTCCCACTCTCACCAGCCTCCACCTGGAAAGGCTTCCGAACCTGGAGTTTCGAACTAACTGGTTGCAGAACCTGACATCCCTGGAAGATCTTAGGCTTAAAGATTGTCGGAAGCTCCATTCCATGCCCGTGGAGGAGCTTCCCGCCACTCTTTCACGCCTGGAAGTCAGTGGCTGCCCCCTGATCGAGCAACAATGCGAAAGAGAATGGACGAAGATCGACCACATCCCGTGCATATTAATGTAGACACTGCTGCAAAAACTGATACCAGCATAAAGACGAAGCTCTCCGTTTTCGCACTCCCGAATCTATCATAACGAGTGAACCGAGGTGTTAATTCAGCCCGTCTCTTTTTCGTTGTCCAAGATGGGCACTGTGTATCATTGGGTAGTTGCTAGTCAGTCAGTAGTACTGGAAAGTGGTAAAGCTAGCTTGCTGTCATTACACAACACGCTTGGCTCATCAAACACAAGAATCTGTTGGCCAAAAAAATGTGCTGTTCAAGTGCTCACCATCAGCTAGAGTTTCCAGTTCCAGCGAGTCTTTCAACAGATGCTGGGGTTTTTCTACTTGTCCCATTTTCTTATATTCCCCTCCTTTTTACTGAAATTGCATTTTCAGAAGCTCGCTTGAATCAAGATAAGTAAACTATCAAAAAAAGAAAATTACGAAAATCCCTCGGGCATGAACTTTTGATCCGTGTTAATGGTAATGCAAGATGGTAATTTTTCAAGTGCAATATTAATTTTGTCTAATAAATTCTATAAATCTGATGCTTGCCAAAAAAATTCATGAAAAAAGAAAATGCTTTCCACTGAAAATCATTTCCACTGAAGACAGTTAGCTTTCATTTATTTGATAACATGCTGAAAAATATGACTGAAAATGTTATTAGGTGTTTGCATCTCATTTGGGATTAAAGGTATTGTGTTTGAACCCAGTGTGGCTTTTCATCCTAGAGTTGGAATCGTTTGTACCATTTGAGTTCTTCCAAAAGACTTGTCAAGCTTGGGAAAAGGCCTTCCTCTGTTTAAACTTAGAAATTTGATTTCCTAATTTTGAGCGTTTTAATGGGTTGTAAATATTTTTGTGTTAACTAAACAAATTGAAACTAAGTCTGGACCTATTTATCGGATATGATGAGGTCAAATAGGATATGGGCCAGATTGGATAAAAATGGGATTTCCAATAACTTACAAAATGTCTGGCAAATGTTAAATGTATTTAGATAGATGGGATGTCAACATAATGGCCCTGGCCGCCAATAAATCTCACCTCACTCTCCTCCTCCTTTTCGCCCATGATGAATTGAATGTCAACCGTTCAAATTTGTAAGTCCTCGCGGACGTCCAAGCTGTCTGAGCATCGCCATCGTGCAAAATCCTCAGAAAGCACCAATTCATCCTCCATCTTCATCGTCGGCCAGCAATTTTCAGCAACCGCGCCACTCGTACCCTCGTGGCTGACGCCAAGGTTGAGGCTGAGCGGACAAAGGTGCGAATGCCCTTTTGCAATGCATGTGTGTGACACACGGGGATGACAGCTCTTGCCCGAGATCAAGCCATGGAGCTCCTTCATCATATGGCCAAGATTGAGGCTATCTGAGTGAAGAGACATATGTTATGGAAAAATCACACAAATGATTCTTAAATTTTGATCTGATATGTAATATAATATTTATACTTTGGGTTAATACCCTGAAAAACCCCAAACTGATACGCCTGTGACAAATCTACCCCAAACTATTTTTTTGACCACTAAAAACCCCAAACTTGTATACCTTTGACAAATTTACCCTAAACTGGTACACTTATGATAAATTTACCCTCTGTTAGTTTTAGTTAATTTTTCTTGTTAAATTATAAAGTTAAATGATACGTGACAATTGACCGGTATACCAATTTGAGATTTTACACTCCATTTGTCACATTTTACAATTTTTGTAAATTTAGCGGGGGGTATATTAGTCACAAATTTATTAGTTTGAGGTTTTTTTTTGGTTAAATAAATTAGTTTGGAGTAAATTTGTCATAAATGTACCAGTTTAGGGTTTTTTATAGTTAGTCGGGGTAAATTTGTCACAGGTGTACCGGTTTGGAGTTTTTCATGGTCAAAAAAATAGTTTTGGGTAAATTTGATACAAGTATACCAGTTTAGGGTTTTTCAAGGTATTAACCCTTATACTTTTGATACATGCTCAATATAATTTCTCAACTATATCAAGATGTGCAATATTATTTAGTCTAGGGGAATAAATTTAAAAATTCATGAACTACATGGTGTATCGAGTAAAAATTTAAGAATCACGTCGCATATTAGATTAAAATTCATAAATTATTTATGTTATTATCCTAGATAAAATTTAGTGTCTTTCTAAATGTAGAACGGGGTCGGGTATAGCTAGGGGCGTTTTGGTAAAATGGCATCGTGTCGCGCGCTGTGAAAAATGAAGAGATAAGACGGCGGACGGACTCGTCCCCGCGCCACCGCCATGGCGAGCCTCCTCCCCTGCTTCCACTGCCGCTCCCCTTCCCCTTCCCCTTCCCCTTCCCGCCCTCTCCCCGCACGTGCGCCCCTCGAGGCCCGGCACGTGCGGGTCTCGCCGCCGGTCGGGTTCCCCGGCGCCGGAAGGGGCGCCCGGCTGGTGGCCCGCGCCGGCCCGAGCTCGAGCAGCTACGTGTTCGCGTTCGTGTTCCCGCTCTCTCTCCTCGTCGCCACCGTGTTCGCCTCCGTAAAGATCGCCGATAAGCTCGACAGGGACTTCCTCGAGGAGGTAGATGATGCTCCCTTTCCCTCGATTCTTAGCTCGTTTTTCTCCGGATTTTCCTGCTTTTTTTTTTTTTTTCCCGGTTTTGTGGAGGTGACGGTTTTCCGACAACATCAGAGGTGATGCTTGTTGTCCGCTCGATTGTTAAAGTACTCGTGTAGATAGTACGAGGAAATCAGTATATAAAAAATGGTAAATTTTGTGAATTTGGTTGAACGAATGACCTCGAGGAGCATTCTCCAAGCCTTGATTATTTGAAGCCCGCTTCGGAGTTCGATTTCCGAGGGATGAGATGAAACCTGCTAATCCCGAATTAATTTCGAGTTTTTTGAGTGAAGTCTTGGCCATTTTCTGGGTGTGGTGTCGCGTGAAGCTGGGTCTGTTCTGCTTGTGGAAGACTGCAATTTGCACAACTATATGTATGTAACTTTCAGATTTTCTTCGAGGGCTTCTAGAATGCTGATGACATCCATTTCTTGCAGAGAATGGAAACGGAAGATTTAATCTTCTTGCACTGTAAAATTATATGGGCAATTCATGTTTTGTTAGGGAATGGTGCAACTCGTGTTTCTTATCTTTTAGCTTTAGCTGATTAGTCGACAGCTTCACCGCTCGCCGCAAGGATTTAATGTTACCCACATAACAGAACTCCTCGCTCTTCTTTGTTTGGCAGATGTTCTAGTCATTCTCAGCTAAGTCTGCTACATTCAGACTACACTAGTGTTGCTATCACCTTGATTTGCACGTCAAAGGACAACAATAAGTTGCCAGCAAATAGAAGGACCAATAAGGATATAATTTAGTTTGTGAATTGCAATGACATAGTCTGCTATCCCTTTCGCTGTTGTGAGTTTGTGACCTCGAGATGCAGAAGTTTTGCTTTGCAGGCAGGATTGCGTATCTACATCGGGCTACTGTCTCGTCTATGCTTTTGTTACCTTTTAGATGTCTGTCTGCTCTTTTCTGTATGGTAATGTCAAAAGGAATCGTAACCTCTATCAGATTTTGGAGAAGCCTCAGATGAAATTTCTGCGACCACTGCTTTCTTCCATGTTTTTAGATGGTTCTTTTTCCTTATACTGGGTGGACGCTTGTATTACATAGAGTGGGTTTTCCTATCTTTGATGGTTGAAGACAAGCATGTTGATTTGATCTGTCACTTGGAACAAACCACATGAAGGACTCGTTAAGATAGTCTATCGATGTTTCTGCCTGTGTTTGAAGAGGCTTGCCCTAGTATAACAGAATTTACATTTCTCTAATCCAGCTTGCAATTAATCAAGCAATAAAGGATGCGGATGAAGGTGATGATGCTGAGGTCCCTTTAGAAGAGAAACCTGTTCTTTCC
Source organism: Eucalyptus erythrocorys (assembly GCA_014182555.1). Classification (NCBI taxonomy): domain Eukaryota; kingdom Viridiplantae; phylum Streptophyta; class Magnoliopsida; order Myrtales; family Myrtaceae; genus Eucalyptus; species Eucalyptus erythrocorys. The sequence goes on from CM024603.1 coordinate 44,329,956, forward strand.
CGCACTCGCAACCGGCCGAAACGAGAAGCGTAGGCTGGAGCTGCATTGTGTGTTGTTTTGACTTTACTTAAGAGACCAACACGCCATCCGGAAGACCAATTTGGAAAGAGCCATAGCATGCTTGTAGTTTCATGCGATTCATCTTGGCTTTGTATATTTTTAATTTGGTTATGATAGAATGTACAGACTTGGTATATTTCTTGGGGATAATTTGACAAGATGGAACGGCAACCTGGATGTATCAATGTCGATTTCAACGTTCATCAATGTTCCATCTTGTAATGTCGCTTATTCGCCCTTGTGTTCTCTCAAACACATTTGACTAGTCCTTTCTTTTGTTACTTTCTAATCCAACGATTCTTTTTTAAGCTCGTGGATTCATGACATGGTTTAATCGCCAATAAACCATAGAACCTCCCTTTGTTGATTAACCGTTCCGAGAAGATGCTATAGGATCTACTTTTCAAATGTCTCAAAACAGATCCTCAAAGAGAACACCTCAGAATTTAGGATCAAACGCAGAAAATAGCAGCATTAAGTGAAAAGTGTCTTGATTATTTCTGTATCCGCATCATCTCCTCTTGGTAGATCTTCATGGTACCTAGAACTACATTGATGTCTTTCCCGTGAGGAAAGATCAAAACCACTTCCTTCCCGGGCACTTTCCAAGCCTGGAAGAAGCGGCTTTCCCCATCCAAACCGTTGCATGAAATAACAACCTCGACCTGGTACTAATCACCGAAGGTGCAAGCAAGGGAGACCCTTGATTGGTTTGTTTCAAAGTAATCGATAGCCGACCTGATATCGGTTACCATCTTGATTGCATATCTTAAATCAGGCCTGCAGTGAGTGAAAGCGGTTTATCCATAATTTCATTGCCCTGGAAAATCGAGTGGGCTGCCATTACTCCACTTCCAGAGTACTATCTTGGAAGCGGTGTCTCTAATTTAGAACGCACGCCGATGGCAAAGAACATCCTGGTTTGTTGCTCAGGCAGCATAGTCGGTGCCTAGTAATCAATAAATATGCAGAAAGAGTTTTCAAAAGTCATGCATTTCTTCCTTTCTCCATTTTCCATTGCCTTGACTTTTCATTTCTTGATCTTGCCAGTGTCAGTGCAAAATGAATTGTACGGCAGTTACATATTTTTGTAGACATTGGTGGTGTTAGACCTGTCTTCGATCTCAGCGAATTCCCTGTGCCGGTATTCAATCTTTGGCAGATTCCTGGATTTGAGAATGGTTCTGTCTAGGAATGATGGGATGGATAGAGGCAAGCCCTTGCTGTTTCAGCCCATGAGTTGATGGATACCATTGCTATGATCCCATCGACATGCTGAGGTCTCTTTAGAAGAGAAGCCTGTTGGTCTGAAAAAAGTGTATATTTGCAGCATGGATTCTATAGAATAAACTCTGTTATGCAAGATCTGTTGACACGGCTGTGTTTGGGTTTGATAGGATGCACGAAAGAAAAGAACCTGAGGTATTCCTCAAAGATAATATGACAAGATGCAAATGACTTCTCAGTAAGGAGGCCAATTAATTAGATCACTGCAATCCAAATGTAATTATTTTTCCACTCAAATTGGTCGGCAATGAAGATGACCTAGATGTCAACTTTACCAGTCATTATTGTTCCACTCTGCTGTGTTGCTCATCCACCAAATTGATCTTTCACGCATATTTCACCAATTCACAAGATGGGTTAACGGCTAATAACTAACAAAACATCACCTTCATTGATTTTTATACACCCCATAAAAGGAATACCAAAGGATTTACTTTACAAATGTCTCAAAGCAGATCCACAAGAAATCACATCATAAATCTAAGATAGAATGCAGAAAATAACAGCGTCAAGTGAAAGGGTCTTAACCTTTCGAATATCTGAATCATCTCCTCCTGGAAAATCTTCATAGCAGGGGCAGGCAAACGTAGAACTCCACTGATGCCTTACTGGTCCTTCCCATCAGAAAGGAACAACATAACTTCCTTCTCAGGAAAATTCACAGGCCCCGGTATAAGCTGTTCTCCCCAGCCAAAGCCTATCCGTGTTTATAAAACTAACAATGGCTCGCTACATTGCAGTCCGTTGACATGGTGAAATTGTCTTCATCGGATCCGGCTTTGATTCAGTCAGGCGGCCATACCAAATTTGCTCACGGACTCATTCTGACCTCGTTTGCCTTGTATTCCAGCATTATTTAACAGGCTTTAATGAACCTTAATCTTAGATCTATAATTCTATTGTTCTGATGCTGATAATGCTCTTTTATTTTCATATTTTCAAGTTGTTGGATTTTTTTATTTTTTTTACTTTTTGGTCAAGAGTTGTCGGATTGATTACAGACCAAGGCGGCAAATGAAACAAGTTGCTTGAGTCCGAGAAAATTATCTCTCGTTTCCAGGATCACTGTCGCAGATCATCCGAATCCTGACAATGTTGTCATTTTCCATTACTTATCATTAATTAGAAATTGAGAAAAGAACAAGTTAGAACATCAAATGGAAGACTGAGTCTTGATGCAGGGAACTCAAAATAATTTACATGTCGTTAGGAGTATAACATAAATATATATAAAAAGAGATGATGGATACTGTAGGACAAGAAAATTCTGGACAACCTTTCATTACATTTGCAGATGATTACTATCAGCAATTAAAAATTTGGATCATCTTGGAATTCCAGTGAGTCATAGCTACTTAGTGCTAGTAAGTAGTGGCCACATCAGAATGCTAACTTTTATTGATGGAGAAAGCCAATATGCATATATGTTCAGGCACCACATAGTACATACCAAGATTAAGAGGGCAAAACCAAGGAACATTGTCAGTGATGAAAATGATACTCCTGCTTATATATTTTTGCCTCTGTTGAAACAAAAACAGGTTGAGGCACTGTATACGGACACTTTTCTGTTCAACAAGCAATTCTACTACCATAACATGGATGAGACCATCAGTCCTTGAAGAGCCCATCAAAATTGGACGCGCAATCTCCGTTCCCAAAAAAAAAACAAAAGAACGAATATAATTCCTGATTGCATGAGCCTCTAACTTGGGATTCTCTATACAAACAACTTCATGAAACCGAAGATTCAAAAAGCAGTAACCCCACACAAAAAACCGGCTATAGATTACTGCAGTGCAAGACTAACCCTCTTGCTATCTCTTTCGCTGCTCCAATATTGATTGGCTTGCTTATCGTCCCCGCAGAACCCAGGGCTCCTGTACCTTGCCATATGCTGATGAGAACTTCCCCTCTTGCGTGAGCCCTCTCCATCTCTGGGAACCCAGGTCCTTCCGCTACTTTTTCGCTCATCCTTGTGCTGGTCCCATTGTTTCCGACCCCTTGAAGTGGTGGGCACATTCTCTCTCCATCTTCCATTTGAAACTCTATCTTCTCCAATATAGCCATAGTCCATAGCATCAGGATTGGAACCCCACTTCCTCGACTTTTCAGCATTCCAGTCTGACGAGTTAAGGGCAGTTTTGGCCCATTTCCCATTGTCCTCAGAATTCCCACTGTTCTGCCGATTAGAATCGCCTCCCCCCTGGTTCCAACCTGATAATTTGACCCCATCATCCCACAAATTTTCCTTCCTCACCCTATTTCCCTGACGGTAGCCTTGTTCCCATGGATTGTCATCACTACGCTGACGTCCTGGTTCACGAACTTCATTATCCCATGAGTTTGTGCTCCATGCCAAATTCTTTACATCCTCACCATGATGTAAATTGTTTATTTCCCAAGAATTTTTGCTGTTTTCTGGATTAACATCGCATCTATCAGATAGAGAGCCAACTAAGTTCCCAGTCCTTTTCATTTTACTCCCCATCTGTTCGCCTTCTTCAGCATCGTCAGGATTAAAATACTGCTTATCAACGTCCTCAATAAGTTTGGGGTCAATGGCTTGATTCCAATTTATCTCGTCCATAAAAATATCTGGATCAGGCAGAGAGATATCACAAGGGAGGCCATTGATCTCTGCCCAAAACCGTTTCTTGGCATTTTGGAATGCCTCTTCAGCAGCAGAATCATCCCAGTGGAATATATTGTCATGGTAGTTCAGAAGTGTCTTCGAATAAACAATCTTCCCCCATGGAATTGTTCCGACCAGTCTACAAAATCTCTTCTCCCATGGAGGCACGTTATCTTGCCAAACAACATTAAAAAGTTAAACCAGTTGGTGAGAAGACATAAAAGCTATGAAGAATCAGATTGTAGAGGATTGCTGACAAGCAATCTTCTAAAAACAGAACCTTATAAAATAAAAGAGATGGCTATAGAATATCGTTTCATTTGCTTGGAAATATATTACAAGCATACTGCAGGACTTTTGGAATGTCAAAAATTTTTCCAATCAACCTACCAAGTACAGCATTCTGCTGCTATATGATTGTAGCGCATTTCTGCAATGCCAAGTGCACATAAGAATTCCCTATTAGAATCCAATATAAAAGAGACATTCAATTAACTTCTACTACAAAAGCCATTTGCCAGCTTTTTTCCTGTTTCCTTTAGGGGTCAGACCTGCCAGCTTTCAGAAAATTGACAATGTACTGAACCACGAAAATCATCTATCAAGTTCAAAGAACATGGTTAATCAAGGCAAGAGGGAGAGCAGCATTAAGAATTCAAACAGCCATTTTATATTCCTTTACTAATTGGAGAATGTGCACCAACTCGCTTTGTGAGTCTAAAAGACAAGAAAAGAAAGACTCCAAACCACAATACACTACTCAATTGGATGCATATGAGGAATTCAATTGTCTGAAATAGAGACAATCAGATCAACAATTTCAAACTACGCTACGCGAATTTTATTCACAAATGACAGACAGGGATAACTCAAGACAGTGAGATTTAGCCATCATGATTGTCCACATTGTATATAGATCAAACCTATTAAGTAAAACCAACAATGTCCACTGGCTGTAGAAACCACCACAAAGGAGACAGAGTGCACAAGCAGCACTATCGTTGGACAGAAGAATTAGTCGTACTTGCAAAGGCTTGAACAAGTTGAACTCCAGGATCACACCATAGCTAAAACTAACATCACAAAGGAGCCTTTTGAAACCTCAGTATAATATGAGGAAAATTAATTGGTGCGATCTATCAAGACAAATTTATGCATAACAAAATCAAACCCTAACGCCTCTTTCTCATTTGATCACCCAAAACTACAACACTTTCCTTTGCCAAACCATGAAATGGGAGCGCATATGGCTACATATACATAAAGACGGCAACCATAAAGAATTTTAGTTTACAAAGTAATCTTTTAGAGCATTGAAAACACAAACTTCATTTTCAGCGGCAATGCAACTGAACAACAACAGCTCTATAGGCAAAATGACCCACAACGCGGAATGACAACCAAAATCACCACCACACACGAAGGAGTCACCCGAAAACTGATCGGGAACAGTTACCGAGTTCCTCGCACAGACAAGCAGCAAGATCCTCGATTCTCTCTTGGCAAAACCCGCAAAACATTAGGAATTGAGAGAGAGAGAGAGAGAGAGAGAGAGAAGCTGGGTCAATCAAGAATCGAGGAAAAGAAATCTTGCTCCCCACAGATCACGAATCGAAGAGCAACCCAGTAATGTCAAGCTAGTTTCTTAACCCACCTTCTGTCCAAGTCAACATCCAGAGCCGATTCAGATGACCCAACTAACAAAGAATCAACAGAACCTTTAAAAAAGAAGGACGGGAAGGATTCTTGCTTCTTCTTGCGCAATGTACCTGGAGTAGATTGGTCGTGGTAGGAAGGGTGAGCGCTCTCTTGGTAAAGATAACGATTGGGGTCGTACTTCCTCCTGCGAGGAGGGCGGTTTCTCCAACTGCCCATCCCGACCCAGAAACCAAGACGGCCTCAGATTCACTGTTTCATAGATAGACAGACCACCCTTCACTCCCCGGTACCCGTCTCAGATAGAGAGACAGAGAGAGACAGAGAGAGAGAGAGAGAGTTTAGTACCGATCAGAAGCAAAGGCCAGAATCCAGACGTGGGCGGTCGGTACTTTGTAGCGTCCGGGACTCGGGAGTTGGGAGGTCTTCTGAGCTTTCGGCTTGAGGGGAGGGGAAGTTCGTGGGCCTTAAAAGGCGTTTCCTTTTTCGTCAGCTTCTTCCGGAGGCAAAACGAAAGACCTCTCTCTCTCTCTCTCTCTCTCTCTGCCTCGATTTTCTCGGATGTTCTTTGCCGGATCCAAAGGACCCGACTGTTTCGGCTTTGTCTGCATCCACCTCTCTCGATCAACCTCAGTAACAGGGTTTGCTTTTTCCTTTCCTTTTACATATCTTTGTCTCAAATGCTCGAAAAATGCATTTTCAATAGAGACCGATGCGGAATATATTTAGTTTGCATGATTTTTAAATGATTAATATCGCACCTTAAACTATTATATTTATGATAAATTTACTATAAATTAATTTTTTTGAACATCAAATCCTTAAATCAATAGATTTATAATAAATTAACCCTCCATTGGTTTATGTTAAATTTGATTAATATCATAAAAAATCACAAATTGATATATCATTGGTGAATAGAGGGTAAAATCCCGAATATATTGTTGTAGCTCGAATTAGATTATATCATATGGTCGTTCGTATATATTGTCGATCATTCTCCTTGTTGCATAATTCACTTAGGATAAAGATTGTTCTTTTCAAATTTGTCTTTGCTGCATTCCGAAACATACAAGAATGTTTTTATTTTCCCACTTTCAGGTCCCATGATTATATTGGCGTGGGCCTTCTTGTAAACCCAAAAACAAGGTAGATGAAGAAAATGGGCCCAGAAGTAGGAAGGGTTGGGCCTAGACATATAATGGCAGCCTCGTCCCAAAAAAAATTATTGAACTAAGTTGTGGTCCAATTTGAAGATAAATGGTCTTGCAAGGCCCACCAGCCGTCATTCAGCCTAGTTACTATATTGTCGGCGAATACAGTTTTTTTTCCTCTCCATCTCATTATCGAACCTGTGTCATATTATTTATTTCCGAGACTTGTCTCTATTTCCTTGTCACTAAACCAGTTTATGGACTAGAATAAGCTTCGATGGTCCAAATTGCAAGATCTTGCCGACGGAACCTATGCAAGAACTTCTCTTGTATCCATTTTAAGATCTTTTGGAGTATGGAATACTGATGTGTGTCGAACCTCGATTTCGTTATTCATTAGGTGACAACCAGTTTGGTTATTGGTTTTTTTTTTTTTTTTTGGTGACCTGGGGAACCCCGCACGGCCGACAATGGGAGAGTAAACCCCGAGTGACGCTAGCGGAGGACCCACCACCCCGACGCCACACTTAAGAATTCCTAGCGACCGTGAGGGGATTTGAACTCCTCCCCTTGCGTTAGGAGGAGAGAGCTCAAACCATCGCGGCCACCGCAGGTGGTGATTGGTTATTGGTTATTGTTTCGCATGTAAAGAGCCAACTTCTCTGTTGTCCCACCCTATCTCTCGACTATATGCAAAAAGCTTAGCATATTGTTCCACATAAGAGAAGCAAACTCCTTAGCCCCACTAAAGGGAAGCAGCATTTGAGGAATCGAACATGAGGTGCGGGAGATGGTGGGGGAGATGGCTAGAGCTTTCGGAAGACTATAATCGGTCAATTAGGCCATGTTTATTTGTGTGTTTTTTTTTTTTTTTGTTCGCGAACACAATTTTTTTTTTTTGTTCCGGGGAACGAAAAAGAACAGTAAACGCACTTGTTTACGTTTTTGTTCCAAATCTATTTTTTGTTCCCGAAACACTTCCGAGAAACAATTTCTCTCTCCTATTTTTTCCTTCTCTTTTTTTTCTTCTTTTTTTTCTTTGGCCGGTCATTGGCCTCGGCCATGGCCGACAACCTTGCCAGAGCGTCGCCGGCCCTCGGCGAGCCTTGCCGTGGCTGGGCGAGGCCGCCGGCCCTTGTCGGTCGGTCGCCGGCCATGACTAAGGCCGGCGAATGGCCAAAAGGAAAAAAAAGGAAAAAGGAAATAAAAATATTAAAAATTAAAAGAAACAAAAAAATTATATAAGTTTACCAAACGTGTTTCGTTCTTTTTCTATTTCAAAAATAAAAATTTTGTGCGATTACCAAACACCTTCTTCGTTCAAAAATTATTCCTCGAAACAAAAATAGTTTTTTCTATTTCTATTCCCTGAAACAATTTTTATACAAAAATGTTACCAAATGCACCCTTAATTATCGTCCAGACAAAGCAAATGTTAACGGTAGATGCCTTATGTGTGAAAATATGGCAACTTTATTGACTACTCTTAAGTTTATTCTCAATAATGGGGAAAATTATTCAAAATGTTATGAACATATCGTGCTTTTATCAATTCATTTATAAACATTTTTAATTTTGTCAATTCAATTCTAAACTTGTTTACGCTTTGCCAATTGAGCTCATTTAATCAATTTTAGTCAAAAATCACCGACATAAATATTAAGCATCATACGTGGAGCCGTCGCGTTGATATAGATAATTTTTAATAATATTTTAATATTTTTTCAATTTTTTTTTTTTTTTCCTTTTTCCTTTTTTTTTTTTCCCCTAACCCTAGGCATGCGAGATAGTCAACAGACCCTCATAGGCAACAAGTAAGGGCGTCGCCCCTCATCTCCCATTAGCCAGCGAGAACAGCGATGCCCTCATCCAAAATCAAGCAAGGGTTGCGACGTTCTTACCGACCCAGGATATTGGTGACACGTGATATTGAAAGTACTGATGAGATACAGTAGAATATGAAAAAGTCATATTTTTAAAGGCACAGAACAACTGTCTTTCTTATCGGCTGGGATCATAATTGGGGTTTGAAACCATAAATTATTGCCCACAGATTTCGATATGATTAAAAAGATCATTATTCTGTTAATGGTGGTGAACATCACATTATGTTTGTTTAGAGAATCCCAAAGTCCAAAAGGTCTCTGGGATTGCTCAAACCTTCCAGGCCACACCAATCTCCCATTCGTCAAAGCAAAGTGTTGTCTTCCACCACGACCTGTTAGCATCAGGGATGTCCTCACTGCCAACGCATGCATTCCCCTTTGGACTTGCACCTAACCAATCTACGACAGGCACATGGGTTGCTCCATCGAAGCTGCAAAAACCCACATTGAATTGACTGAGATAGATTGGTCAAGCCCACTGGAGAAGAGGCAACGTCCGTCCAAATAGTCAATTCAACGAGCTGCCTTCGTGGGTGGTGTTAGTGCTTTTCCTCGTTCTCCCAAGATGGACTCCGCATTCTCGCCCCAACATAATGTCGAAAGCTAAAGACAATGGTGTTGCGCTTGGAAATTTCATGCTTGTAGATCACTCCCTCTTCATGCATGAACGCAAACTATGGAATTGACACCATGTCTCTGTTGATGTACGAAAAAGCTTCGTGGTAGACCGTCCAAAGTTGAAGTCCCGCGGGCACACAGGACTTGTGTACGACTTCCATGTGGCGATGAAAATGAGAAGCCATGGAGTATTGGAGGCAGCCATCATTGAATTGGAGGAAGAACGGATTCATGTGGCCACCACCTTTTTCTTAGGTGTTTGGATTTTATGGAGAAAAGGATCGGTCGTATGTCGAAGGCACGCCATTACGCAACGAAAAAGTTCTGAGAAACCAATGGAAATGGAAGCAACTACAGGCCAATGAGTCCCATAATCATTGAGATGTGGCCAAAGCATAGTTGGCCAATCAGCTTCGTTTGAATGGAGATCTTTTATGAATCAGCGTACTTTCCAATTTCCTATAAAAAGTAATTAGCTTCCTTCTAATTCCAGTGGTGAACAAGATCTAATTCAACTTGGCATACGACTCTCTCTTCCAATGGTGAACAAGATCTAATTCAACTTGGCATTCAACTCTCTCTCTCTCTCTCTCTCTCTCTCTCTCTCTCTCTCTCAAAAATGCATTTTCCATGAGTAGGTTATGAGAAACGTGGCTAAAGAATGAAAGTCTACTTCTGCAATGGCATCTCGTCACCATAAACGTTGTGATGAGTGGGACTGGCGAGGAAGCAAAAGCTGCATCATTCGGAGCTAGAAAGGGACTATAGATAGGAAGACCTTTCGGGAAGGTTTTTAAATTGTTGACCTCACAAAGAGTGGACGAGAGAAGTTGCAGAAGAAAAAGATGGTGATGGCACATGGTATTAGAAAAGGATGCCACGCATGTCCATAAAGATATCCCATTTATTTTTCTCTCTCGTCTAAGCACTCGAAACGAAAACTAGAATCTATATGAAAATACATGGCAATCGAGTGAAATCGACACTGTTCCGATGTTTGGTAGTGATGTAGAAATAAGTTGGTCATCCTGAAATCATTGGAATCAAATATCAACTTTATCATTAAAGACACTTGACAATAAAAATAAAAAGGAACTCCATTGCTTTATTTGAGGAAAGGTTTAATGAGAGCTTTCACTCAAATGCGCATCCTAGCTAAAAAAATTTCACTAGACAAACAAAAACGAATGAAGATCGAAATGAGATTCCATTAGGACTTGATTCGACATACTTCATGGTAACTTTTATTTTAAATTTGACTTCTTGAAATTTTGCATACTTAACCCAAGATAGTTAAAACTTTTCAAAAATCAAATGTCAATTCTCATATGGTAAAGATATTCTTTCAAAACTTGAATAATATTTTCCATTTTCAAAATTCTAAGGAAAGGTAGAAGTAGAAGTGAAAAAAAAAAAAAAAAAAAAAAAAAAACAAAAAACAAAAGAAAAGAAAGTTGCCCCACATAAGAAGTCTAAGTGGCTTATTCTCACTGTTCATGCTCAAATTATACATTTTTTTATGAGAGGAGGCTTATCTTATATATAAAGGTTGAATAAAATGGATATTCATTATCCTCACATGTGGATTACACTCTTGTACCAATTCTTCTTTCAACCCTTTTGCAAAATCTAGAAGATTTCTTCATGGATGGGGTTTTGTGAGGTTTCTTCGGGAATGGGTATGAAGTGGTACTCCACGTACTTAGGAAGTGGGTTGACCTCTTCAATTAAAGTTCAGGCACCACTGAATACATCCCACTTTTAATCATAGTATAGTAGTCCTGGGGGCATAAAGAAATGACTCTTAATCCATTTTAAAATGTGGATTAGTGCAATACACTCGAAAAAGCAAAGATGCGCACTGTCCACGGCACGACATCTGCTTTTGACGTCAAATGTAGTTGTGGTCTGCTTCCCCACATTCGAATACCCCTGCACTGCCATCCTTAGGAAGCAACTTCCATGGAAAGAAACCCTTTTTCTCCTCTTCCTCTTTGGCTTGACATTAATGGAATTGTCATCCCAAGAGGGAGATTTACAGTCCCACCAGAGGGATGGGTAGGGACGCGCAGATCTCATAGACTGTCATGTTTGCTTTGTTTTTCTTTTGATTTTGAACGACAGGATCTTCTCTCTGACGAGACGCTCCCTCATGCGGATGTTTTCATGCACATGCATTTAGTTTGCCACAGCAACTATAGACCGTATGCGCGTAACGAATGATCTGTCTAAAGTAACATTTTCCTTGGACATGAGACCTCCGCTTCCTTAGCATCTATCGTTGGGTGCGACCTAATTCATGATTTAACTGTTAAGGCCTTTTGAGTCAATATGAATGTACGTTGATCCGTTTTTTTTTTATTCAAAATCAAGAAACGCCATCTTTGGATGATACCCTGCAGACGGATCTTTCGGTAGCATGTCAGGAGTGATCCATGCTTCGACAACAGAGAAAGATCACGACAAACATGTTTAAAACACGACAGAAGAAAAGGTTGAAACTTTCAAAGATTTCACCGCATAAATGAAGGAGGACAGTCCGACATCGATTAGGGTCGAAATGAAGATGGATAGGGAACATGATAAGAATGCTTTCGACTCTAACCCAGAATTGTTTTTCTCAGCACCCTCAAGATCAATTCTGCACCCCACCTACCCGCCTAACTCCCATTACTTCATTATCACCGTAATCCTGATCCAAATCAAACCAACACCGCACGTGGCCCAGGACATAGATAACTTCTTCGATCTAATGGCCCTCGAAACGATGCTAGACGATGCGTTATCTCCGTATCTCGATCCGCCCAATCGAGTACCTCAAATCGCAATCAACATGGCATGTTGGTGTCACTTCAATTGATGATTTGATGAGGCGTGTTCTTGAAAAGGCTCGATGGAGCCCCCGGTTCGCCGCCCCTTCGATTCACTAATGACAATTGGAGACGATTAGTTTTTAATGCCTTGGACTTTCATGACCCTTTTTTAGGTTCCACAAACATGGCATTATGGAGACATTAGGCCCACAGATGGGCCAACCGGAGTACGTGTAAGGAGATGCTCCAGCACAATAATTACTCTTAGGAAACTGATCTAGGATTTAATTATTATGGTCGGTCTCCTTCTAGAAAGCATGCAATCACAATTAGGTTTTTCACCACAAACAAAGGGGGGAGACTATGTTCCTAGTTCACACTTAAGACACCATGATGGCCCATTACCCCCCTAATAAGAATATGAGAATCCCATATCCACTCCATAGATTATTCAAATAATCTAATGAAAAGTGAGTCCAGATTTTGACAGTCCACGATAATTAGCGGCTAAAATTCCATGATCCTAGTGAAGATGAAAGTCATTTGGATGCATTAACCTGCTACGGAACGAAATGAATCGTTGCAAACAGAGACAAGCCATCCAAGTTTTTTGTCGAAAGTGGAGGTATCGCTGTCGGAAGAACATGAGAGAAACCCACTGGTTGAGAGATAAAAAAACAGATACAAACATACCAGTTCAATCCGTACTTGCATACGAGTGATTTAATGGTCAATACTGACCCCCCCTCTGATATGGACATATGAGGACTGCTATCAGACAAAACTCAAGAGCAAGAAAGAATATTTCAAAGGAGCTGAACTGCATACTACCATCATGATTCACGAAAATCTGCTCCTACCAAACAAAGAAGAAGAGGTCAGATGCATTTAGACACGTAACAAGAGAATCATTCATAACTGCAGACATCAGTGAGCCTTTTGAAAGGCAAAGAGGAAGTGCATAGGGGGAAAAATAAGGACTTACAAGCCGTTCATCACCCTCTTTCTCCTTCCTCTTCCAAACCATTGCATTGGGCCCCGTTCAGGTCCCAGACGCGACCAATCATATCCCTCCGCCCCACAAAGCCCACAGCCATTTGAAAATTCACGTGCCAGTCGGACCCATGGATCTCCCACACCGGTCATCCCTCAAGCTTGCAAAAAGAATCATGGAAGGCCCCGGCAGTCTCTGTCATCAGATCTGCAATAAGATACGCGATTTTTTAACTAGGACAACAATAGGATCCAGAAAGAACAAACAACTCATCGCGCATCATACATATGAATAAAGACACGACCGGGGGAGGTACCTGTCAACTGGATCAGAGGAATGCTGATTCCATCCCAAGCTTATATTTTTGCTATAAATGGCAAAGGTATCCTTAATATGATTAACAAGAAACCATTGGAGATAAAACCCCTCTGATGCAAAATGTGATGATGTGGTTACAACTGTTTGAAAAAGGGAAAAGATTTGTAAGATCTTCCTTTCTTGTTACTTTTTCCTCCTCAACTTGGCTTATTCGTGATGGCTTCTCTCTCAAATGAACGACACCCAAAAAGGAAGAGCTAAAAGCAAGCTCCTAAGACTCCCACTCAAGTGGGCAGTCTTCATACGTATTCTTGCCAACGTAGATAAGTTGACTCTCCTACCAAATCTCCTCCCTTTAAATTCCAGCTTTCGACCATTCTTTTCTGCCTTGGTTCTGCTAAACCTCTCCTTTGTTCTTTCTCACGACAAACAATATATATGGAAGTAAAAGTCTTCCATCTTCCACTTCTTCTGACCCGTCCAGTGAGAAAAATGAGAAAGCCGGCAGCAAGTTCCCCCCAGCCAAAGAACTTTCTTGTAATAAGAGGCTTCTTGCTCTTATTACTAAGCTGTATAGCTGCTAAACTGAGCCTTTGCTTTTCGAATATCCCCTCTTCACTTCTAACGCTATCCCTTGATGGGCATCTCAATTTTGATGAAGTCCAGCACGTGGCCAAAGATTTCGGCAATCGATACCAGTTGCTGCCTCTCGCAGTATTGCACCCCAAGACAGTTACGGATATTGCCATCACCATAAAGCATATCTGGCAAATGGGTCCTCACTCAGAACTCACTGTTGCAGCCAGAGGCCATGGTCATTCACTTCAGGGTCAGGCACAAGCCTACCGAGGTGTTGTGGTCAATATGAAATGTCTTCAGAGCCCAATAATGCAGGTCCATGGGGGGAAATTCCCGTATGTTGACGTTTCTGGTGGAGAGTTGTGGATAAACATACTGCGGGAGAGCGTGAAATATGGTTTAGCACCAAAATCATGGACAGATTACTTACATCTAACAGTTGGCGGTACTCTCTCAAATGCCGGGATCAGTGGGCAAGCATTTCGACATGGACCCCAGATTAGTAATGTCCATCAGCTGGAGGTTATTACAGGTACTACTGATGCAAAAGTTAAAGAAACCAATGGCCAACATACTTCATCATGATATATAAGACGAGGGTCGATATACCAGCATGAACACAAAGATGGAGAAATGACACAAGCAATCATCTCAGCCTTTGTTGCCCGACACCCACCGCACCCCCCTTCTCCCCAAAACAAAAGAAAATGCTTTTTGTCCCATCTGCACTATTTATATATCCTAGTCCTAGTTTATCTTGACCTGCCAGGTTCTCCATAACAATCGCCAAATTCTCTTTCTTATTGAAGCACTCCCAATTTCAAACATATAATTTTGGTCATTTTGTAAAAAAAAAATGCAGGAAAAGGGGAGGTCGTAAAGTGCTCAGCGAATCAGAATGAAGACCTCTTCCATAGCGTCCTTGGAGGACTCGGGCAATTTGGTATCATCACTCAAGCAAGGATATCTCTGGAATCGGCACCTGACAAGGTAAACACACACCATGTACCTGTACCTACATAATGCTACGTACTTGTTTACACTATATGCCCCCATAGAAGATTAGATGTAAACATAAGATAACAAGATCCTTGGATCACAGATAAATCCAGACATACTCATACTTTAGACATATAATTGCAAGATTTAATGCAGTGGAGTTACAAATTATTCTAATATGGTTTTGATTTGAACAGGTGAAATGGATTCGGATGCTCTACTCAGATTTCGACACATTTACCAGAGATCAAGAGCATTTGATATCTTCGGAGAATACATTTGACTACATTGAAGGATTTGTGATAATTAACAGAACTGGCCTTCTAAATAACTGGAGGTCATCCTTTAGCCCACAAGACCCACTTCAAGCAAGCCAGTTTAAATCTGATGGACGAACTCTCTTCTGCCTTGAGGTGGCCAAGTACTTCAACCTGGGGCAGACAGATGCTATAATTGAAGTAAGATATCCGAGTCATGATTTAAATTTCATTCTGAACATAAGAGCCATCATTAGTTGAAAAAAGAAGAAAATTTTAATAAGTTATTTTACATTTCAGGAGGTTGAGAGGCTATTATCCCCGTTGAATTATATCTCCTCGACGCTTTTCCTATCGGAAGTATCATACATAGATTTCTTGGACAGAGTTCACGTATCTGAAGTGAAACTCAGGTCAAAAGGTCTGTGGGAAGTTCCACATCCTTGGCTTAATCTTCTCATACCCAGAAGCAAAGTTCATCGATTTGCTGAAGAAGTCTTTGGCAATATCCTAAGAGACACGAGCAATGGTCCCATTCTCATCTACCCAGTAAACAAATCAAAGTAATGGCGTGCAGAAACATTAGTTTAATCCTCCAAGTTTCAAGAAATTGCCAATCTGTACTGATAATTTTGTCAATTCATTGCAGGTGGGACAATAGGACTTCTGTAGTGATTCCAGAGGAAGATATTTTCTATTTGGTGGCCTTCCTTTCCTCTGCAGTTCCTTCTTCCACAGGAACTGACGGCTTGGATCACATACTATATCAGAACAAAAGAATATTAGACTTTTGTGAATCAGCCCATCTAGGGGTGAAGCAGTATTTGCCTCACTATACTAGACAGGAAGACTGGAAGGCCCACTTTGGCCCACACTGGGAAGCTTTTGTAAGGAGAAAATCTGCTTATGATCCCTTGAGAATACTGGCACCCGGCCAAAGAATATTTCAGAAGGCAGTGCCCTTCTCATGATACTCCTTTTCAGGTTCCCAAGTTCCTTTAGAGAAGCAAAGCAAAAGAGGAAGACCCTTGCCAAAGGTCCAGGGAAATGCCTTAGTTACATATACTGTAAAGCGTTGATTATATTATTTATTCTAATTCCTTGTATCTTCTCATATATTATAAGTAATGAGGAGGAGAAGCCTGTATTAGATATGATTAAGAAATCAAAATGCTTGCTTAGCTATATAGGTAGAGAGGAAAAAAAGAACATGCTCCATACCCCCTTAGTAATGATGCATATGACAAATTGACGTGAAAGCAAATCGTGATAATTTTGGACATATCAACTATATATGGAAAGGAAGGCCATTTTGGCCTTAAAATTACAAGAAAGGTGGGCCACTGATATACCCTTTACTAAGGAGAGACATGACGAGTGGCATTTCAAACAGGAATACCTCTATGCCAGATAAAGGCCAAGTACAGTTGCACCAGCAAGCGCCCGTGCGCGCGTGCGCAGGGAGAGAGAGAGAGAGAGAGAGAGATTATTTTCCATCTGCAAAAATGAACAACCGATTGCACAAGCAGCAAACACTGATGCAGTTCATCTCCAAAAAATTTGCAGTGCTCATGATGTGGATGGTATGGACAGATACTAGAAGTTGATCTCCTGCATGACTTTTCTTCTACATTCTGAATAATCGCATTCATAAAGGCTTTCAGACAAGTAACAATGTTACCTTAACAAGTGATTATTGCTATTATCAACAACATAGAAAATTTAAATATATCATATCCCTGATTATACGAGCATCTTTGAGATGAGCACTCTGTGTGTACTGTTTAAATGCACTGGTGAAGTACAAGACTGTTCACATGAGGAGTTTCACATCAGATCATTAAAGTTTCAATAGATAGCTAATTAAATAAGGTTGCTAATTGATCAAATTCTAGGCTCGTGCTAGTGATCTTCCATTATGAGGTACAGACCTTTTTCACCGAGTCTTATAGGTCGCATTAAAGCCACTAATCTGAGTACAGCCCCGATAACAATAGGCATTTAAAAATATCACAGCAAGAATCTTGTGCAACATCGCTTCGCTGAGTGAGGCTGTTGTCAAGGTCATCACAGTTCAGTCTAGAGGAACAGAACATAAGTGAATGAGGTGTACATATTGAGAGATCAGTGGACTTTGAATTTGGTGTATCGCTTGAGGTGCCACACAACCCTGGGAACAAACAATTTAACTATATAATACATTCATTAAATGTTAGACCTGGTAGTGGGTGGATGTTGTCCTCGAGTTGCACAAAACCAAAGGACAAGATATCTACCCAATGAAGAAACAGAGCTTCAAATGCTGCACGTACAGTCCATCGAAACATTAGAAGGTTAAAAAAAAAGAAAAAGAAAAAGTGGAGCCATAATTATTATTTTCCATTATCTGTTTAATCATTAAACTTGCTCGCTTTGTTACAATTGCACTGTGAAAGAAGATAAACTCCCATGTTTGACCTTTATCATCACTAACAAAGAGCAGAATCAGCAGACAAATTATGCATCAGCATTTAGTATCTATCCAAAATTACATCATGAGGACTTCACATCAAAACCTTTTCTCTAATATTCAACTCGATTAGCAATTTGTCTTTTTTTTTTATTTATTTCTAATGTCACCAACAATCATGTACCTTCCTTACCAAAAAAAAAAAAAAAAAAATCATGTACCTCCTTACCAAAAAAAAAGAAAGCAATCATGTACCTTATCTTCTATCCACCCAACAATGCCAAAAGAAATACATCTTTTGAGCTACACAAAAAAGAGATTTAAAAGAGTGAGAAGATTTTTCACTCAAAATATTCCGGAATCTGTTTCTCAGGATGACTGGGACCATGTTAGTCAATGGTGCTCAGAATCCATGTTTCTGCTGAGTCACTGCCCAGTCTACACTTGTACATATGTTCCAGTTGATGTGGACGGGCCCCTGGGGCCAACATACTGAACCTAAAATGTAGTGGCTCAAATATTTCCCTTTACTTTTCAGACCATTGGAACTGCCAAAGACACTTGACAGATCAAGGCATCGCCTACTAATGGAACAGCCCAATTGCCAATTGAAAGGGAATATTAGCTTGAAAAGGACATATTGTACTATACAGGGCATGCATGTAAAGACTTGAAAAATCTAAAGAAAACTATGAACCATTCATTCTAGTCATACTGCCAATGATTCAACAGCACTAACCTTACCGTACATGAACAAGTGGCACTAGAATGCTTCTGTCATAAGACAGGTGTTTACTTCACTAACATCAAAGTTGCTTGCTGAGGTTCCTCTTTGGGAATGCTACAATGTAACACGGTTCCAACTTCATAGTCAACGAAAAAAGCAACACAGAAACCTACATTATTCCCGTTTCTCCTAGAACGAAGGCCTGCATTGACCATGGAATAGAATGCAGCTGTCTCCTTAGTACTTGCAAAACTAGATGCTGCTTTCCCGTTGACAAGGCAGATCTTTCTGAAACATTAGACATCACAATAACCGATCCTCCGCACCTATCCATTCAACATTCATCGATCACGGATGTCTTCTTCAAAAACACCATCCCTTCAACTCAGTTCCTGTTACCCACAAGGATTCCTGAGGGTAATCCCATAAAGATAAACCTTTGAACAGTTTCTAACTCAACTAGGGGAACTTCAAGAAAGGCGTACCCTGCGCTTGCGGACAGCCATAGAAATCCAGCACTCCGACGTCGCCACTTCACCGGGGTCTTTTGTCAATTCAATTTCCACCCAACTCCCTGCACATACGTCCAAGAAGACCCACGTTGGTCTCGGAAGCATTTAAGCAAACACCTTGTCCTCGTGCGTCAAAATGACTTCGCCCTCCCGCCAGAGAGAGAAAAACACCCTGTCCTCGTGAACCGATCTCCTCCCTCGTTCTGAATCGAAACAAAAAAAAAAAAAACCCAAGTGAACCTGTCGAAAAACTTGCAAACGAGCGTGGAAAGCAATGGAATTCAAGAGGGCACGGTCGGATTTACAGCGTTACATTCGGACACCGAGGAAGCTGATGCGCGGGAGTTTTAACCGAACCTCTGATGTAGTAATGATGTCATTTCGTGGCGCCGTGGCGGTTCTTTTCCCGAATCCATAAAGCCCAAAAGAAGAAGATAATTATTAAAAGGGATAAGTACATTGGAAGTTCTAAAATTTATCATAAAAATGTAATTAAGTTCTAAAACTTTCAAAAAATGCAATTAAGTCTTAAAACTTGTCACAAAGTATAACTAAGTCCTAAAACTTTCAAAAAGTACAATCAAGTCCTAAAACTTATCAAAGTGATTTAATCAAAAATCCTTCCATGGAATGTACTTTTTAAAAATCTTAGGACTCAGTTGCACTTTCAAGACAAGTTTTAGGACTTTATTGAATTTTTGAAAGTTTTAGGACTTTATTGAACTTTCATGATAAGTTTTATGATTTAATTGCACTTTTTGAAAGTTTTAGGACTCAATTGCATTTTCATGATAAGTTTTAGGACTTATAATGCACATATCCTTTATTAAAATGTGCCGCTCGTATTAGTCACTAGAATTGCTTGTTATTACATCGGCAGAAATATTGCGACGCTTTTCTAAAGATTACCCAATATTATTTTACAATTACATTAATGAAAAATCACTAATCATCGATAGAAGTTATCGAAAAGATAGATTCATGATCGAGATAAAATTTGTTGCTTGAATTCTAAATTAAGGCCCCTTTACAATTCTATAAATAAATAATCTCAATCTTAATCGGAGAAATTACTATACTTTTATAACAATGAATAAATATATTAAATTAAACACCAGTCACATATTAATGTGACTAATGAGAATAATATTAATAATTCATCGATGAAAATTCATGGCTTGAATTATAAATCGGGGCCCTTTTTCCGTTTTTCAACTCATGGCATGAAACCAAACCATTCTTTTTTTCTTTTTCTTTTTTTTATAGAAAAGTTTGCCATCGGAGTATAATATTAATAATGTAAAAATACTATTAACTGAGGATAAGCATTTATTCAATGTGAAATGAAAAACTACAATTGCGATACGGAAGGAATTTAACTTAAGTCAATTTTCCATTCCATTTCCTGCTAGGAACATCCACTTCTCTACATATTCTTTTGCTTTTATTAAGGCTTCATTTGCTTCTTAGAAAATTAATGATTTATGAAATATCTTGTTTATGAAAATAAATAAATGAAAGTTATATTTATAGTTCATGAAATTGTTTAAACATAAATTACTATAAAAAATAAAAACATTTTTCATTGATTAACTAACTATAATGACACAAGTGATTATTTATAGAAAAATATTTTTTGAATCATTCATTGTGAAACAAACGACACCAAAATTAAATGATGCTACGATTCATATCTTCTTCTCAAATTGTCTGTCTTGGATTTTATTTACCGAACGTAAGGTAAAATTCCCGCTGGCTTTCACCGACGGGGAAGCTCATCGGCATCGCGAGCTGTGCACGACCTTCGCAGGCACCGAGTCCGGAATGTCTGTCCGTCCGTCCGTCGAATCGAATTCGAAACGAGCGAAGCAAAGGCATAATAAACCCACATGGGCCGCCGCCTCCTTTCCCTTCCGACAATATTATTCTGGTGCGACGAGTCCGATGAACGTGAGCTGGGCCACGATGTAAAAGGAACCATCTTGTCGCGATTTCGTCGACGAAATTCGAGCAGAGCCCAAAGAATTTGTGCATCCTCCGATGGCGGTGGGCGAAGAAAGCACGAAACTTTCGACGCGGGTCGCGTGACATGTCCAGCCGTGTACGCCACCGCGGCACCCTGCATTTCGTCGGAGGCCCCGCCTGGCGGAACCGGAGCTGCTGCTGCGTCGTCACTTCCATCCCCGCAAGAAACGAGTAACGTGGACGAAAGCGTCGCCTTGTTTCCCTTCTTTCGTTTTCTGCTTCGAGTCGAAGATCGCGTTTTTAATCAGGAGGGTCGCCGCGGGTTTCCTTCCTGGTTTTCGGACACGAAGCGAAAACGGTGGGACTCCGAGAGAATTACGCGATACACGCGTGTGCGACGTGGGTCTTTGTCGACGGAGAAGACGTGGAAGGATCGAAGCTTCTCTCTTTCCTTTTCCTTTGCCAAGTTCTCCCCCCTACGCGAATTCACTTCGGCCAGCTTTCTGTTGCGTCTTTTCGATGGCACGAGCAGATGCGGACAAAGAGCGCTCGAATTCGACGTGGCCCCTCTTGAGTAATCCGCTGAATTGAATGTCAAGTGCATTTCTTTCCCACCTCTCAATCTTTGTTTTTTTCCTTGTTCCCTGAACAGTTTGGTTCGGTGGGGTTGATCCCAAGGAAGGTGACGAATACCGTGTTCCCAAAGCTGGGTCTTGTTTTGCATTTTTTTTTATTTATCTTCCCCGCGGTTCTTGAAGTCATAAACCCTGTCAAGTCGAAACCTCTTTAGGAGGGATCTAGAGTGTAATTGCGTAGGAACAGGGGTGTTCAATTCAACCTGTGTTCCCTATCAGCCCTGAGCGTTGAGCTAAACTTAGCGGATAGAGAGGAGGAGATGGGGGAGACCTCTGAAGGGATGACTGATGATGTCTACTCAAATGGGTCGATTCAGAGTAGCAATGGGTCTCTCGAAGAGAAGCTGGATGAGCTCCGTTGCCTCATGGGAAAATCAGAAGGTGATCCGCTCAGGATCGTTGGTGTCGGAGCTGGTGCTTGGGGCAGTGTTTTTGCAGCTATGTTGCAAGATAGTTATGGTCACTTGAGGGAGAAAGTTCTGATTCGTATTTGGAGGAGGCCTGGAAGATCGGTCGACAAGGCCACGGCCGAGCATTTGTTTGAAGTGATCAATTCAAGGGAGGAAGTGTTGAGGCGGCTCATTAGGAGGTGTGCATACTTGAAGTATGTCGAGGCGAGATTAGGTGATAGGACATTGTTCGCGGATGAGATTTTGAAAGACGGGTTCTGCTTGAACATGATTGACACCCCTATTTGCCCTCTGAAGGTCGTCACCAATTTGCAGGAGGCTGTGTGGGATGCCGACATTGTAGTGAATGGGTTGCCTTCAACAGAGACCCTCCAGGTGTTTGAGGAAATTAGTAGGTATTGGAAAGAAAGGATTACAATGCCTGTTATCATATCATTGGCAAAGGGTGTGGAGGCAGAGTTGGGAACTGAGCCCCGCATAATTACTCCCACCCAAATGATTAATCGAGCGAGTAAGCCCTTCTCCTTTCTGGTTTCTTGACCAACTAGACATTGCTGTCTGTTACATGGTAGGCCTAGTAACCATTTTCTTGGACTAACATACTTAGGCTGTTGCATTTCTGTTGTATTACGCAGTATCTCATTTTTGGTATGGGTGATAATATCAATATATTTGTCTGATTAGGATGAATCACATCACAATTGCTACGGCAGCATCTTCTTGATAACTGGGCTTTCTTTGTTCCACCTGTTATTCTTCTTAAAGGTTAAGTCTGAGAGCTTCTCTGTTGTAAACTATGCAAAGTTGGTTTCATTGTGATCTGGCATTTATGTTTCAGCTGTAGAAGGCTATCAAAGATTATATATTGGTGTTAGTTTTGTTTTCTCATTTGCGTATTGAGGAGCACATTGTGTAATGGAATATTGCATTGAAAATATAAACACTTTCTGGCCACTTCAAAATATCCCATGCCATCTCTTGACATGGCATAATCTGCTTTTGAAGAAAGGAAGAATTAGCATTGTTATTTAGAGGGTTCATTCCTGTTACTTGCAATGCTTCGGCTCACAGAACTTCAAATTTCAGTTTCCACTTTTCATGGAGAGAGCTCTTTTTGCAAAAAGAATTATCTAGAGAAGTCTTGACACTATTTTTTTCTGTGCCGGTTCTTCTTTTGTCCTTGTCTTTAAAATGTTGAACAAGTATCCTCTCAATGGTACTATCTTCTCAGTATTGTCTCTATCATTGCTCCTTGCAGCTGGAGTGCCACTAGAGAACATTTTATACCTCGGAGGACCAAATATTGCCTCTGAGATATACAACAAGGAGTATGCCAATGCTCGAATATGTGGATCTGCAAAGTGGAGGAAGCCTTTAGCAAAGTTTTTGAGGCAGCCCCACTTTATAGTGTGGGACAATGGAGACCTTGTTACTCATGAAGTTATGGGTGGTTTAAAGAATGTTTATGCCATTGGAGCAGGTAATATTGTTTGCTTGGCAATTTTACTCTTAGGCTTGGAAAAAATGTGGTTCTGTCGAAATGCCCTTTTCTCCTGACACATCATCGATAGTTCCTTCCTCCACTCTTGTTCAGGAGCATTAGTATACTAGGTTTGAGGTTTTGACAAGCTACACAATTCTGCAATTGCACCCCTTACAGCTCCTCTTAACTTGAACTTTGCAGGTATGGTTGCAGATCTGACAAAGGAAAGTGCCACCAGCAAAGCAGTATATTTTGCACATTGTACGTCAGAGATGGTATTCATCACACATCTGTTGGCAGAGAACCCTGAGAAACTTGCAGGGCCTCTACTGGCAGACACATACGTAACTTTGCTGAAGGGTCGTAATGCATGGTATGGACAAAAGCTAGCTAGTGGGGAAGTGAACCTTGACATGGGTGATAATATCAAGGGGAAGGGGATGATTCAGGTATTCAATCTCAATCACCTTTAGGTGCCGTTGATAGAAACTTTTGAATTTGAGCCTGTAAATATGAGAAGTTCTATTTCAGAATTCCGTGGATGTCTTTGAACCGAAAGAGCTAGTCAAAGAGGGTCTTCCAGCAATCATATCTTCAGGATAGATCAATACCATGTGTCACCAATTTCAATTCCTAATTAGATGGATGTATGACCAAATAAAAAAGTATATGATATCTTATTCAAAGTACTGGATAGTTCAGTACTTTCATGTGATTAATGTTGTGATTGAGAGGGCTTCAGTAAGAAATTCTTTGTCCACTGTTAATTTCTTAGTATGATATTTTGCTTTATCGATAGGGAAGGCATGCGTTCTAACTTCTAATTTACTATGTGATGCAATTGCTTTGCCTTGTGTCTGTGATTGTAGGGAGTCTCGGCCGTGAAAGCCTTTTATGAGCTGCTGAGCCAGTCATGCTTGAGTGTACTGCATCCCGAAGAAAATGAACCAGTGGCTCCTGTGGAGCTGTGCCCAATCTTGAAGAAGCTATACAAAATTCTTATTCTGAGGTAACAAAAGCTCTTATATATCGAGCCTCTTCTGGGTCCCTTTTCTCGTTCCTCACATCAGAGAAATTGAAGGCAGTGTGCCCAAGTTAATTGATTGATCTGTGTCTTTCGTGGGCTTGATAGCCACTCTCTGCGAATCTTTTGCGCAAATATTTGAAGATGACTGGACCGTATGCGTGCATACTATATCTCTGAGAATGGATGAGTTGGAGCAAGAATGGTGAATTCCATCTATGAGTAAGCCTTTGGTGGTAATGTGCCTAAATGCACAGTCCGGTGAATCAGATAGACTTCAGCATGGCATTCTGTTAAATTACTTTGCTCTGTACCATTGATATGCCATTGACGTTGTGTGAGTACAGCAGCAGAATGTGATATTATCACTTTATTTGCAGGGATTTCCCACCAGATGCTATTCTTCAGGCAATGAGAGATGAATCTATGAATGATCCTCGAGATCGCATCGAGATAGCTCAATCCCACGCGTTCTACAGGCCATCGCTCCTGGGGCAACAGCCTTGATAAGATGCGCTTCCATCTGCATGAAGTTGCGGTCATTTTTGGTCCTGGACTGAATAATCCATGGGAATTGGACGCCATTGTTGCTTGTATTTTTCTGAAATGGTGTTCATTGGGAATGTGTTATGTGTTAAATGGAATATGTTGCTTGTGCACTAACTCATCTCTAAAATGGTGGTCTGCGAGTCATGATGCATCTATTGCTTGTTAAGACTCTTAGGCTTGTTCTGGGGGAAGTTAAGAAAGTAGCCCGGTTGGCAAGGTAGGTTAAGAATTGTACGGTCATTATCAACTCTGTTAGATCGAAAGGTTTTTTGATCAGAGTGTGGAAGCAAATTGAAAAGCTGCACGAGTTTTTTCCATTTCCATATCCACCCGCCGAGAATTCAACAATAATCTGAATGACCCGCGCCCCATGATCTATGTATCCGGTTTTCTCTCCGGCAGTGCTTGACGCACGAACCAGAACTATTTTTAATGCGATGACAGGCGAACTTCAAAGTCGGTCCAATGTTTACCAAAAAAGATAAGAGGTGTGATGGTACGCATGGTTTGGAAAGAGGCAAGCAACTATGATCCACTCCCACTATATAGGCCAAATTCTTTCAGCTATCTTTAATTCTTTCAGCTATCGTTCACCGTGGATGCCAGAATTTTAAACCATCTAGTGAGATCGATACCTTCACAGACCGACAAAATCTTCTTTAATCATCATGTGCCAAGAAATAATCCGGTTGGGTCTGCTGAAAAAGACGAATTGTCATGTAGTTTCGTCCATCATTTTGTTCCTCGAACGAGAGAAGCGTCTGCACTTAATTTTTCTCCCGTTAATTTTAGCTGAGAAAGCATTCATTTTGCTGGTTCTCGGCTTCCTCGTCCGCCGACATGGGACGGGTCGAATAACAGGCGCCCCATCCCCTTCCCCCACAACCCCACAACCCCACGCAGACAGAGGAGAGAGAGAGAGAGAGAGAGAGAGAGAGGAGAGAAGAGAGAGAAAGAAGGATGTCTCTGGTGGACTACGACGCTTCTTCAGACGAAGATGCTTCGGACGTTGAAGACAACGAGGCGCAAGGAGGAGCGGAGGGAACGGGGCAGGACCCAGAAGCCCCGAAGCCCTGGCCTACTCAATCCGAGCCTCCTCCTCCTTCGCCTCCTGCTCAGACCCGGTAAGTTCGATCGGGAAAGACTGCGTTTTTCCCTCGTTTATCTTTTGGGTAGAATTTCTTCCGACATTTCGGACGCGGGTTCAACGTGGGGCTTCATCCAGACTACCCAGCACCTGACGATTGTTTGTGAATCCTGCATTTAGCAATTTGACGGCATGGGCAGCGTCGACCGTTCGCTTGGTCTAGTGTTTTGTATCCTGATTGTGTGCTGCGTGACGACATGAGGCTTAGCAACTGTGCCCTAGATCCCCTTGCTCGGATAGAAGTAGTTAGTTGGTTGGTTAGTTTTGAGGGGTGTTCCGGTTGATGGTTGTTCATAGCTCTCAGTGACAACTCTTCTGATAATCGCGGTCCAGTATTGGTCTGCCAAAATCGTGGTGATGAGCCTCAAGTTCTGTCCTTTTGTTTTGTTTCCATTGCTTGGAGCCATGCGGTCGCATACCAAGTTAAGCTGATTACGTTTGTGATCTTCTGATTATCTCATAAAAGTCTTGCATCAGATTTCAGTTGATTTTGCTTCAAGCTCCAACATTTCAATGATTTGATCTTTTCTGTTTGTGGTGATAATGATCGAGCAAATACCGTTCTCGTACTTGAAGATGCAAACTTCCTCCTCTTCCCTACATAGGGGTTTCCGCTTTTAAAATTAAATAAGAGGTGGTAGCGTTGGAGAACTGCTGAAAAATAGCTCGAACGTCTTGATTTGTAATATTTGGACATTGTGCACCATGGCCAGAGTTGGTGATCTTGCCCATGCATTGTATGTTTTCAGAAGTCGATACACTCTAAATTACATCTTTATAACCTGAGAAGTTGTTCTAAAAGAGAAGATTACATTGCTTAAGATGTTGATGCAGATGGGAACACTCTGTAGAGTTCCATTCAAGAGTAAAAGTTTAAGCAGCCAATAGGAGAATAATTGTCTTATCCCACTGTCAATTTGGCAAATATGATTTTCTATTGTTTTACCATGGTGAGTTCTTTTTTGGTCCTTTGTTTAGAAGTATTGTAACTCCCTGCCTTAGCCTGTTTGAGTCGACCGATAGTTGGCATCAAATGTTTGTGTCACTTGTATGGCGAGGTTCTAGGTGCTTTATGGGTCAGTTACAAGTATATGATAGTGGTATCAGTCAATGAAATGTCTCTCAAGTAGATGGTAGTGAGGAGAGAGAGAGAGAGAGAGAGAGAGAGAGACTCTTACTTTTTGACTTTGGATAAGTTGCCTATTACTAGCTATATTAACATGAGAGATTGGCTATATTAAAGGGCCAAAAGTTGCACCAGGTATCCAGTTTATCCATTTCAGTTAGCATGGTCTATAGGTAGGACTGCTTTTCCTAGTGATCTTTAAGAGATTCAGTATGTCTTTCTTGTGATCTGCCATAAGTTTACGATTGTTGCTGTATATGATAAGGTTTAGGTGTTCTCATTTTGTAATCTTCACTTGCATTGTGTATAGGGGATCATCATGTGCATCAGATCATCAGCTAGAATCCACTGCAGCTTTACCAGCGCCCCCAATTGAGAAACTTCCTGATGCTTCCCTCTTGTTGGATGGTCCAGCTGGATTGGCTTCTCCGTTGAGTGGTGGTGACCATGCTTCTAGAGTTGCAGCAGCAAGGGCTGAAAGTTCTCTGCGAAAGAGAGAGTCTCATTCGCTATCTTCATCTGTTCCCCGCAGCAAAGTTCCTAGGGGGACATTCCGCCATTTGAAGAATGTTCCAGATACTGTTGATGGACGACTGGTTCCTCCTCAGCTTAGTGGAAGGTTAGTTCATTCTAAACTTTGGCATCTGCATTACATTGTGCCTTCTGCTTAGCAAATAAAATTTTTTCATTCTTGTCAAAAAAGTACTTTTTCCTTTTCTTTCTACCTTCCCTAATAAATCTGAAGACAGGAAAATGAATGTTATAAGTTCAAAAAGTTGTGAAAAAATTATTTATGATTCTACATGTGAATTTATGTATATTTCGTTAGATTTACGGTGTTTTATTTTAAAGAAAAGTCAATTTGTGGACCTGCAGAATATGGAAAAAAATTAAAGTTACAAAGCTCACTGGAAAGTGACTTTAAAACTGAAGAGATGATTATATTAATATTCTACACGAATTACCAATAGCAGTGGGTACCGACACAAGCAGTTACATAGAACGAACACTGAATAAAAACACAAAACACCTACTGAGTTGAATCAGTGTTGACTGAGTGAACTCGGATACCCTGATCCAAGTACCAATATGCATTCGAGTACCCTAACATGAGTACGTGCCATACGACATACACTCAATCTGTCTGCAGGACTTCTTAGATCAACCTCCTGAGTGAACTTCCACATTCTGTCTCCTTAGAGTTCTTAGATCAACGTCTGGCCCAACATTAGAAGTGACTGGTTTAGAACTGTGATTTAGAATTTGGATGGTTATTGATGCTGGACCTTGATAAATTCAGTCTTCAGCGGTGATTCATAGATAATATTTTCATCATGCAACTGATTGGGAGTTTTAGTGGTCATTATCTCAAACTTAGTTTTGTGTGTATGCAAGAAGTATTTAGACTGATGAGTTGGTGCTTGTTTTTCTTTTTTTCTTTATTTTTTTCCCCAGGAGCAATGTTGTGACTGAAGATATTAGCAAGTTATTTGTAAAGGGACATGCTGAGAAATCATCTCATTAGGGAACTTACAAACGGGTCGTAGTTTCTTCTCCGTAACCTTATCAGACCTCTCTTTTTAAAGCCGTGAATATGTCCACTTTCTGGAGGGTCTGGCGTGTACAAAATGGCAAGCAATGTTGTATGAGAATGACCAGATAAAAGATTCATAAACCCGGCAGGATGATATCATGGATCGCGTCAAGACAGAAATTTTGTATGTGGTGGAGTATGGATGTTGCAGGAAACTATTTGGCTGAACCTTTCTGTTGGTTTAATGGTGCACATGTAAGGGATGGTCCATTAATTTACTTTGGTATGATAGCGGCTTTGATAAGCTGAATCTACCTTGTTAATGGAGAATAAATGTGTTGCTGAAGTCAAATGATTTGGGGGGTCAATTATTGCTGCTATTGGCTGTATCTCCTAAAAATAAATTTGCATCATCTCTCTTCTCAGCCGGCCTCTGTGTTCTTTTTTTCTCTTTAAAAAGAATATACATCTACCTTCATATCGTTATGAGATTTTTCTTTACTTGCAAGATGATATGGCTAGTGGCCTGGCTATGGTTTCGAAGACTTCCATATCTTTTAACAGTTCTTCATCAATACCGTCTTGACACGAAAGAGTATATCGAGAGATATCTCAAAAGAATGTCAATATGATGGTTCGAAATTCTTTTCATGATGTAGACTCCTCTTCATCTATAGACTGATATCGTTCGCGATAATTCTGATAAGACGGCGGAATTGAACATCACCAGCCGAGGACACTCGTGTCAATATGGAAGAAAAGATTGAGTTAATCCATGTCATGTCAATATATCCATTTGCAAGATGAGTTAAATTTGATAAGTCGTGTAATTTTGGCCAACAACAAAAGATAAGGGGATAAGCCAGAGTTCACATCCTTAATCAGTGAAATTGATCTCATACCATATTGACCCTGCTTCGCTCTTTAGTAGCTTTGTTAAAGCTTAAGACGGAGGAGTATCTCATGGATCCGGAGTTTATTCCTCTCTGAAATTCCATGGGGCTCATCCAACGGACGACTAATTATTCTAGTGATATGCGTGTTCAGTCAAGAAAGGGAAAGTATTCTGCCAGTTATGACGAGCTGTTCCGTGGCCCTGATTTGATTTTATAGACGACTAACCAAAGCCAATGACCCTTCAGCAATTCTTTATCAGTATTGCTATCTTCCTCGTGCGTAAGTTTTCACACCGGGCGTTGGATGTAGACCCAGCAGAGACTCATTTCATTGAATCAGGAACCGATAGACTAGCAACCCCAGGAGCAATCTTGCCAAACCCATCATGACACAGAATCGTAAGCCACCATAACTCTTAGCTCCAAACATATTTTATTGAGCCGGGGACAAACCCGTCTACATCAGATTGTGTACATGATTATCTTCTTTAATAGAGCAAAAACTCTCCTGGGCCATCATCACGTTCCCAACGTTGAAGCCCCCTTATCATGAAGAACCTTTTTTTTTCCTCATAAAAAAAAAAAGGGGCAGCCTCCGCCAATTAAGAAAAGTTCACCTTGGTCACCCCTTTGAAAACTTCCACTAAAGTTTGAATCAATCACTGACTGACACTAAAAGAAAAGCTTTTTTTTTGGACATAACACTAAAAGAAAAGTTAAAAACAGCAAAAATAAATAATGATAGATTGGGCATTTGCATGTCTCTGTCTTTACTTTGCCAGCCTGTCTCTCCCCCTCCCTTTCTATACTTTTAACTTTTTTTAATCTTTGGCAATGAACCCCTTTTTGTGCCACTCTCCAATTTCTCATCTACTAATGATAAAAGACTCCTCCGGTAGGGGAAATTTGTAGGGCAGTACCTTTAATTAAGTATGTGATCTATCTAAAGATCAGATTAGGTTAGAATAGCAGAATTTCTAGCCTTTTCTGGGTTCAAGGAGTGGAGAAGAAGTGATGAGATATAGAAAAGGAGAGAAGAAAAGGGAATCACAAGCTTCACTGACTGTCACACACACTCGCAAGTGCTGTTCACAGACCCAGAAAAGATTCCTGCAGCAACACACCGTGCACTTTTGTCATCCGTGTGGCGTCAACATCTACTTTTAGATCTGTGAACGTCCTTTCCTCTCGTTCGAGAACCCCATTAAAAGATTATGCAGCAGAGAGAGTTGCAGCATCTCTCACATGGGTGTGTTGTTGGTGCGTGAGGTAGAGACCCTACACAACCTGGCATCAATTATATTCAGTATTTTAAGGAGGAAGGGGGGACCCGCCGTGAATGTGTCAGCACCCCCATGTGAGATCACTGTGACACACTGGGTTCTGTGGGGCCCATTCACTCCATGAATGGCACAGTTTCTCCAGTGAAAGGCCTGCTCTGTTGATGACCCCACCACCCACATACATTTGCAAATGTTATCATGTCACTCACCCCTAAAGTTATCATATATGGGCAGATAATAATAAAGAGAGAAACTTTTCTAAATTTAAAGGCAGCACATCCACCCAAGAGGGACAGAGGAGAGAGAGAGAAAGAGAGAGAGAGAGAGAGAGAAGAGAGAGGAGAGCCATTTCATAAATTGTGAAACTGACTTCTTTCTGGTTGCTGATCTTTCACTAGTTCCTTTTCTGTCTCTCTGATCCACAAGAGTCGTTGAACACAAACTGTTGTATAATAAACAGCTACAGTAAACATCAAACATTTAATAATCGACCTCACAAATTTGTACCTGAAAACTGAGCTGACTAAAACTCTATTCATCTCTGCCTCTCCCATCATCCGTTCCTCCCCTTCAAATCTCTCCCCTCCTTTCACTTCCAAATTACCATTTATGGGGGATGAAAAATCAGCCCTTGTAGTCACTTCTTGCCTTTTTGGCCACTCCCTGGCTCTTTGAATTCTTCGATTCTTCTTGCTGTACAAAGATTTGATCTTTCTTGTACCCTAACAACACAAACTAATAGAAGACTGTTGCTAATTATGGACTCCGCCACCCTCCCAAAGGAGGGGCCGTAGTAAAAACTTGAAAACGGGAAGAAGAGGAAATTTACAGCTCTGTGAGTTTTAAAATACTGCACATAGACTGTAAAATTCTCCTGGTGGTCCAAACTGCAACTAGAAAAAAACATGTGAAAATAGCACAAAGGAGATTGGGCTATCCCACTTAATTTAGTCATTTTTTTACGTATGCATTTTTGTATGGTATCCAGTAGTATAGTATGGATAATTGAGGTAGTGGTGGAGGTGATGGTAGTGGTACGGATTCTCTACAGATCTGGTCTTGATAACGGGTTTGTTTGGTTATTGTTGTTAATCTCCCTGCAAATGTTCAGACAAAGCAGAAAAGAAACCATGTTCAGTCAAAAAGTGAAACCTCACGAGGCCTAACAATACAAGGCGGATACGAGGGAAAATTACCTCAGTCAAGGAAGAGCTAGCTATATACCCACTGGGCATGTTGGCCCTCCAGCACCGGCATACATTCCTATGGCTCCATGACCAGAGGAAAATCTGAGAAGTTTGGAGGACAAATTATCATCGTTGCTTTCTCAAAAGCATAATAATTCTGATCTGTTCTTTTTAGTACGTAAGCTTTAGTTTATGCAATCTTGGGATACAATCTTACCTAGGAATCTGGCAGTTGAAAGATGTGAATGAAGCCATCTCCACGGCGGAGGTGCCCGGGATCAAGGGTGAAGAGACCGGGTTATTGCTGTTGGGAGAAGATGAGGCCGAACCTGCGCCGTCCTTTTCAGCCTCGCCGACTACAGTGGTTAAGGAAGAGAAGTACTCTCCGGAGGCTTTGGTAGGAGATGCAAAGGGACTATCAGGAAGGTTATGCTCCAAACTGCATCATTTTACAAAAGTTGGTCATAGTTAGAAAATATGTTAAAGCAGTGGTTAGAAAACTCATGCAAGCACAAGGGAAATTGCTATTTGCTTAAGAAAAGTCAGTTCATTTCTCAAGAGCAGAAGCATATACCTTTCAGCCAAGCCTTTATCTTCAGTATGGGAACTTTCCTTGTCATTCCCATTACTCTTCTCACTTCCAGTCAAATCCTTCCCAGCAGAGACAATCAGAGACTGGTAGTTCAAGGGCTGACTGTCGGATAAGCCAGGGCTAGAACCATTCTCTGATTAAACAAAAAAAGAGAACCTAATCTTAATACCGCATTTCCCAAGGGAAATCAACTGGGCAAAATTTGAATTCAGAGAGCCTCAGAGGAACGGGTATACCTTCTGTGACGCCCAGGCTGCGAACCGAAGGAATGTTGAGGAAGGTTGGATTGTTGAACAAGGTAGGCGATTGAGCAGGAGATGGAATGGGGGAGCCAGTTGAGAGAGCCCTCTGATGATGATGCTTCTTGACATCTAGAAGCTGCAGACTCATCAGCCGTTGACTCTGGTATTCAAGGGCTTGTTGTAGATCAGCTTGCTCCTCGAATCTCCTCCTCCACAGCATGTCCTGAGAATTGTAAAATGGCCTCGCTCCTGCATTGCAGATCAAAACAAAGGGAAGTCAAGAACAGCCCACGACTCATCTCACAAAATAAAAAATCCCACTCAGGCTAAAATTCTAACCAAGGTTGAGGTCAAATGGTCCCCCCCTCGAATCCAACCCAGTTGGAGTTCCACACGGCGAAAAATCACCCCTTTCCACTAGCTGGGACTGCTTCCTGTAAAACGCCCCAACATACTAAAACTTGAGCTCATTTCCTCTCATCAATTCAGGCAAACAATGGACAAGCAAATGTGAAAGGAAAAACCAAACTGAGGAAGAGCGAGAAAACGTACCTGAACTTGTCTGGCACTTTTCCCTTCTCTTTGTAAGGCTTGACGAGAACTCTAGCATCACACACAAAATGAGGGTTCCCTTTGGCCAAAATGACCTTCACTGTTTCTGGGTAAACAAATGTAACAAAGCCAAACATCCTCTTCTGCTGGTAAGGAATTCTCACATCTTGCACCGGCCCAAAGTTGCTTCATACAACAGCCATATAAGACAATTGAACAGTCAAAACAAAGTTCTTGATTTGAATAAGATCAGAAACCGGAAAACGAGGAACCTCCGAATGAACTTGCTAGCGAAAAACATTACTCACCTGAAATAGTTGGAAACATCTTCCTCCTTGAAAGTACTGTCGGCTGGGAAAGTCAAGTAAATCTGCCTAGAAGCCGGATTCACACAACCATTCACTGAAAAATCACTCCTTTCAAGCCTTGATCTGCCATACTTGTAAAAGTCATCATTCATCATCAGCGCAGCAGCAGCAGCAGCCCTGCCCACATATGTTCCTCAACATATTATAACATGAAAGATAAGACTTTGTGGATACATTTGTTACGTCCCTTTACTGACATGCATAGCGTACCTATGAGCATCATTTTGCTGGTGATGGAGAAGTAAATTCATGGATTTGGGAGTGTAAGGGAAGGTTGCAGAACCTATGAGCTGAGAAGCAGCAGCTAGTCTCTGCTGCTGAGCAGATTTGGACCTCAGAACAGCTTCATGGCACTGGCCCATCATGTCCACTTTACTCGGGGAGCCGACCACCGCGGACGCACTACCGTCCGGGCTGCCGACCACAGAAGCGGCATCGCCAAGTCCACCACTGTGCAAGAACCTGCAGCTGATCCCATTCTTGCAGTACCCTCTTGCATAATACAAGCATGGCCTCCACCCGACTCCACAAGATGGGTCTTCTGAGGACCCCGAGCACACATCGCTGACCGAGCAGCTCCTCCGGTGCACCGGGGCGCCCCAGCCGGCGGCCGCTCCTCCGTATACGGCGGTGGGACTGGACAGCAAGTCCTGCTGGGGGCAGAACATATCGGGGTTGCTGGTGGGTCCAAGGGGTGGGGAGTTATCGTTGAGGAAGGAAAGCTGGTCTTGAAGCTGAAGCTCATCAATCATGGTGTCACTGCCTCCATTTCCATACAAACAAGAGGAAGAATTGATCAAATCATCTCCACTCGAGAGATCAGAGAAAGAACCACCACCACCACCACCACCCCAAGAAGATGGGCTGTGGATATTTGAGAGAGAAGATGGCGAAAAGTTGCTTCCTTTAGGCCTGGAGGAGATGGAGATGGGGTTGGTAGACATGAAAGGAGAGGGAGAAGAAGGTGTGGAGGGCGTTGAGGGAGAGTTTGACGGAAGGACCATGTCCTTCCTTGCCTTGAGGACCACTGAGTGAAGCAGAGTCTCCGGTCCAAGAGCCAGCCTGATCATCTCCTTCTCACCATGATCTTGGATGAGGAGGAGACCCATGATCTTGGAGGCATTCTCAGGGTCTAAACTTTGGATTCTTGAGAAGACAATCCTTGTGGCTTCATATGCGTCCATGGAAATAAATGGAGTGAAGTGAGTGTTCCTGTTTGGTGGCTGTGTGGCCTTCACCTTTTCATACCAACCCTCTTGAAACCCGGTTTTGTTGACGATGATCTTAGTTTAGTGTGCCTGCGACAGAGCGGGCGAGGTTGCTCTCTCTCTCCCTCTCTCTCTCTCTCTCTCTCTCTCGGTAAGTAAAACTTCTTTCTCAACCACAAACCCCACCTACTACCAACTCAGCTTGTGAAGCTGTGTGATGAGTTCTTTTGAGTATTCCAGTGTCCATCATTCTCACACACCTGCAGAAACCAAGAAAAGAAAGGAGAAAAAAAGGCAAAGAAAAGAAAAAGGAGGCGTTAAAAGGAGTGCTAGAAAGAGCGATTCCCGTGTGTGGGGGTTGGAACTTGAAAGCAGGCGAGGAGGAAAAATGAGAGTGAACAATATTAGAATATATATATATATATATATATATATATATATATATATATGAAAGAGTTTACTTTTCATTATCCTTTGTTAAAAAAGAGAGAAAAGAGGACATGTTGGTTGTGCTGAATTTCTTCATAAAGAAACCAGCAAGGGCTAAAAGCAGCAGCAATCAATCATATGAAGAAATAACGATAAATAACACTTAACACGCCTTTCTTTGCTAATATTGTTTGTTTCTTTCTTCCCAAAATTTCTCTCTGGTTCTTCCCAGAACTGAAATTCAAAAACAAAAGCTCTCTGTGCATGAATGAAGTCTGCAGCAATAACTGACTGCTCCTGTGGCTTACCATCAAAATCTGGTTTTTCTTCTTTCACTTCTGACGAGAAGATCAGCCTCTCTCCTTCTTTAATGCTCTCTCTCTCTCTCTCTCCCTCCTTCTCCACCGGTCAAAATTCAAAACTTTAGAGCTGCAAAAAGCAAAACCCCAAAGCCCTTGTTTCTAGGCTGGTTTCAGGCTTCAGCCATGGCAGAAACCAAAAACAACCTATCAGCTCAAATTTGCTCAGCGTCGTTTCTTGGGAAACTGAGGCCAAGTTGGTGGCAGTCGAAGCTGAAAAGGAAAAGAAAGCTCAGCTCTCCCTCTCTCTCTCTCTCTCTCACACTACCCACCTAGAGTTCTCTACCCTCTCTCTCTTTCTCTCACTAGCCACTCTCCCTATCTCTCTCCTTTGAAAACAATAAAAACAAAGACGGGTAGGAGAGGAGTCGCCCACTGTGGCAGTGAGTGAAGTGATAGAGAGAGGAGAGAGAAACAGAGAGAGAGAGAGAGAGTATGCGGAGAGCTGAGTGATTGAGGATCGAAGTGGATCCCGATCCGTGCTTCAAGTAGTGCACGTTCTCTCTTATGCTCACTTATACCCTCGATGACCCAAGAAAACTCTTTTTACCTGATCTTTTGTTTCATCCTTATATATTTGAGCTTAACCACTAATGAAATCTGAGGTGACCTGGTGAAGAAGCACAAGCCCACTTGCAGTTCCTGGACCGGGAACAGCACACGCTTATGGAACCGGATACGACTTGTCGCCCCAGGCATGCTTTGGTTTTGAATTGGATTGACCCCTTGAGTTATCACACGTACAAATTATTGTTTGGCTTTCATCTGATGCGAGGCAAAACTTGCACAGTTTCTTGTCCGATAAACAAATGGTTTTGCGAGTTTGTTCTTGTTATGTTTGTTTCTCGAATTTAAAACACAGTTGAAGCTCATTAATATAGTGCTTGAGGGGGAACTAGGATAATATTCAGTTGAAATATGCATCCAATGAAATCTGGGTTTTGTCTAAATTTCCTATCATGAGCTTGGCATCCTAATCCTAGGGGAAGAAAAACAAGTAGCTTATTAGAAATTAAGATCGTAGGCTGATTGAAACATGATGGAGGGAAATGGGGCCCATCTCCCTGAAATCTTTAATGTCTAGTAATTGGAGAGTGAGTCATTTGATGCTTAGTTTTTTTGTTTTGGTTTGATTGAGGCATTATGGATTTTGTGGGAGAGGGTCAATTCTCTCTCTCTCTCTCTCTCTCTCTCTCTCTCTCTCGAAAAAGGTGTTTTCTTTATTGATCTCCTCCATCCTCCTTTCTATATTTTGCTTCTGTTTTGCAACACATTCCATGAACATCATGAAGGATCGACTTTCGGCCTTGTCCCACCACCACATGTATGCTCCCTCTCCTTTCATCTCCACGGGGCATGTTCTTCATTGCCTTAAATAATTGAAATTATGGTGATTGATGATCATGATGATGATGGAAGTTTTATAATCCATGATTTGATTTGTGAATGTGTGAGGGAGAGGAGCAAAAGGGTGGACCCTCATGATAGAAAATAATAATCATGAAAGTAAATTTATAATGTTTTGGGGATTTGGATCTGGCCCATGTGTTTCTTGTATTCTTCCTCCTTCAAGAGTTCAAATATTTGTTTAGAGTTGGACCAAATATGCTCTCCCCCCCTCTCTCTCTCTCTTTCAAAATAAAGTTCAGAGAGAGAATCATAATAATTGACACCACAAGGTTGAATTACTTTTTCTCCCCTTTTCGCAATATTCATTTCTTTTTCTTGGAGACATGTACGAAAGTTAGAATTTTTGAGGGGGAGGGGGGGGTGAGAATAATAGACGAAAAGGGTGAGAGAAAGAGAGTAGTACTCGCTGTAATTTTTCCCCTCGCATTCATGAGCGCAAGAAGAAAATGGGACTTGAAAAGTGGAGCTTTTTCCACATGGTAGGCACAACTTTCCCTTTTAGCAGACGGCCAAAACTAGCAGCATAGCTCGAGCGAGGTTATCCAATTTATCATAAATGTGATAGAAAGAAATGTCTAATCAGAGGGTAACTTTCACGATTGGTTTTTGTGCATGATAAGGAAAACTCAATATGATTTCCAATGCTATATATTTGTGACTTTGATGCAATTCCATATGTTTCAAGATTTTACAAATTAGTAATATGTATTCCAAATGAATATGATTCGGAAAAGGCAAACCAAAAGACTTTTTTCTCGACACCATTTCTACTCTGATCATGAAAAGTTGTTCATATTTGTCTAGGCTAGACAAACTTTGAGGCATAAATTACCTTAATGATCCTCATAAAGTTCGTGTTGCGCCACTTTTTTATAGTAAAAGGGAAAACAAGGAACATCATGTCAATAGGATCGTTTATACTAGCATCTATCTTTGATTGTGTAGATTCATTAGGGAAAACGATAAAATGATCATTTAACTATGATTTAATATGTAATGTAGTTTATGAACTTTTGATTTGTTCAATACCATCTCTAAACTTTATTTTAATGCATAATGTGGCCCTTAAATTTTGGTCCAATATGAAATATGACTCATGAACTTTTAACCATTTATGTATAATATTGAATTATATTGAATATCTACAAATAGTTTGAGGACCATCTTGAACAAATTAAAGATCCAATAACAACAT
This sequence comes from Eucalyptus erythrocorys, assembly GCA_014182555.1. Lineage (NCBI taxonomy): Eukaryota > Viridiplantae > Streptophyta > Magnoliopsida > Myrtales > Myrtaceae > Eucalyptus > Eucalyptus erythrocorys. The sequence goes on from CM024603.1 coordinate 44,368,494, forward strand.
TTTAAATTGAGTTAAAGTTCGGGAACCTTATATAAATTAAAAATCCATGGACAACATTACACATTAAATTAAAATTCATAGACTGTTTATGCTATTAGTCATATGCCTTGCATCAAGAGAGGCTTCATTCAATCATATTTCATATTTTTTATGATCCTAAATAAAGAGCATCTCATAACTTAAAGAAATAACCAGGGTTAACAACAGCAAAAAATATTTTATATATATATATATATATAATTCTAGCTTTTTATCACTTGCTCATGTTGTAACTAAAATCGCACAAATTCATTATACCATACCCTTGCTCTCCTCAATGAACCAATTGTACTGTATTGTGAACAATTTGAATGGCAAAAAGTGTTAGATGAAAATGAAATGATTATCGCTCATCACATTGGCTACAACCTATATATATGACCGCAAAAGGTGGGTTGCCATTGTAACCACAGTCCATGAACACGAACCCGATGATGTTACTCATCCTGTCAAAACTTGAAAGCCTTTGAGCTCGTAATTGAATGTGACTTCTCACTTATAAAACTCTCCACTGATTTAGGGCCTTCTCGAGAAGCCTTAAAAGCAAAAAAAATATATAATAATAATAATGTTGACTTTCTCGCAAACATAGGTGCAGCATCTTTTTCCTTCAAAATTACCAAATACTTGTGCCGTGATTTCAAATGGCTTTAATCATTCATGTAAAATACAGGGTTTTAGATATATTTTCAAATGTTCCAAGTACAACAACAAGTAAAAGACGCTCGAAATGGATATTTCTTATTTGAGTCCCATAACATAATTGCCATGCAGATCTATGCAATATGCAACTGTCGGAGAGGATGTGTACGGTGATAAGAAATACAGATGCGGGATATGCCATTCTGCCGAAGAGTGATTACAGATGCCAACATAAACTATGTTGCATGCAGCGGCCAACGAAAGAGACGTGGGTAGATACGAGGAAGGCAACGAGAGTTAACTTCAGACCTTTCACTCCTCGATTCTAGTAAGCTCTTCACTTGGTTTGCATTGACTCGAATACTATTCTAGGAAGTTCAATCGAGATTTCAAGTTACAAAGCAAAAGTAAATACAAGATGGCCCTACTTCGTGCAGGAAAGACTAGGATGATTGGCCAGAACGAGAGAGACAGGAAGCAATAATGTATCAGTTAAGTTGTCCGAGGGAAGAGGGGACATCGGGCGACGGGAGTCCTTCGGACAATAAAAGAGCTAAGAGGGTTTATGTTCCCCAGGGGAACAACTTCGTGAAAAGATGGGCATTTCTGCTGCAGTTTGCATGCACGCTTAATTAACACAAACCGCATCATTGGACCAAGATATTGTCTGTCCCCTACTCACCCGATCGAATCCCTCTTTGATCGGTGGCTCCTGTTTTCTTTTTCCTTCTCTACATTAAAGATCTTAATCGATATCTCTTCACTTTCTACTGCTTCCAGTCCTTGTATCAAGAACAGGCAGCAATTCATGCAATTACCCTCCATCTGCAAATTTGTCGAGTGTCCTTGATTGCAGGAGCAAATTTTCCATAATGCTCGCGCCATCGCGACGTGGTATACCATTTTGGAATTCGTTTCTGATATCTGCTTTGAGCTAACTCAAGTCCCTCTTGAACAGCAAGAGTCTCTGCCATGAAGTTCCTTCATAGCCTTCTCACGTCTCGTGACAGTTGCCCGTGGATCAGTCTTCTTGCTCACCGTGTCCGTTCAAATATACCAACAGACAAAAGCAATCCCGTTCAATGACTCCTTCAACCGAACATTATAACAGACTAGCTAAATTTCTGATTGATCCCCCCTGTCGACTCGCAAACCCAATAACCCCCAACCATACACACTCCACCCCGATCACAACCAAATAGCAGAAGCTCCTCACCCTCTTCAAGGTACAAAAAGGGCATTGGGCATGCTCCACCACTCTTCTTCCACAAAGTCATCAGTTAGCTCTTAGTCAACAGCTTCCAAGCTGATCTGTCAATCCTCCGGGAAGAGATGGGTTCTGTTTATTATCCCCTTAGAGCCTCCTCCTCATGCATAAAATGATATGCTGGCCCCAACTGTGCAATACAAATAGATTATACATCCAGTTGACGATTGTCAGGATCAAGAGAGAGTAATCACAATGAAATTGCAAAAGTCGGGACAAAAACGCCAAATTCGGACTGAAGAGAACGAAAAGCGAGACAGAAGGCGCTAAAGAGAATGCATGAAAGGACAAAAAGAAGACTTGTCCCATTTGCGAGAGTAGGCAGAAGAAAATCTCCTCTCCCTAACAAGGGTTCTACATCTGACCAAAAAACAACAAGGGCTCTGCATCTATTCTACGTTGTCAAAGTCGTTTGTCTTATTTTCTGACCCAGTCTACCTTTTTTTTTTTTTTTTTTTTTTTTTTTTTGGGTGGTTGCCGAAAGTTGGTCCCGATCCGGACAGTTTTGTTTCCATTTAAAAAGTTGGTCCGCTCCGGCTCCTATTTATTATTATTATTATAATTATTATAATTCGTGATTTAAATGTCCTAAAGTTCCCACTCCAGTTCATTCATTCATTTAGGTTTTGCTGATTATTCCTCACCTGAGTCAATTACTTAAATGATGCCGCATCTCCGCTCACATTACTTTCGAATTTAAAGGGCTCGTGAGGCATTTCCCAGTTCCAGCTGTTTCACTAAACGTCCATAGGAACATTTTTGTATGATGTTGACCTTATGTTAGCATAGCTTTAATACATATTCATACAACAAGAAGTGTTATGTAATTAACACAGCAAATTTGGAATCAGAAATACGATATTGTTCGACCTATTTACAAGGATACATCTCAAGTTTGAAATTTTCAAAGTTTTGTAACGAACACTTTTCATTATATTTTCTTTATCTCGAATTGAGTTGTTGAAATGAGACTCGTATTATTAACATCATACGGAAACAAAAGTTTCATATCATTTTGTGATTTGGGATGTGCTGCATAATCAAGTCTTCACTTAAGGTTGACCTAACGACTGGTATATTCTTTTTAATAATTCAACTCGGGAACCAAATTGTGATTCGGGACTATTCAGGGGGTGGCTGGCCGATGTGGGCGTTTAGTGGAGTTCACCATCAGGGTGACAGTAACCCGTCGTCCTGTGAGGTAAGTACACCGTCCAATTCCATCAACCAACATCATTTAGATTACAAATTGTATAATAAAAGCTAGGCTGAAGAAAAAATTATACCAATATGGTACCGGAACTGGGTTCTAGTGTGTGTCTGTATTATATACCCAGATGTCTACATATATATTAATCTCTCTTCTTTGTATCGTAGTTCTAGCCTCTGAGAGAGAGAGAGAGAGGCTCCCTCTACTGCCCCTTTTAATATTGGTGCATGTATAATGCAAGGGATACTAAAACCAATCATTTAGAAATTTATTTGATAAGTGATGTGATACATTTTGATTTAGTGTTTGATCTAACCTGCTTATTTAAATGCCTACGAGCCATTCTTAAAGCTAGGACACATGGAAATAGAACACTACAAATACATATGACTTTAGTTCATTTTCAAGGAAGAACAATTAATCTCAAAATTAACTTTTTTACCCATTTTCCTTCATTCTTATATTCGGAAATTTTGACACGAGATTTTTCAACTTTTTTAATTTTTATACTTTTTTTCGAAGGTAGTTTTGTTTTTGGGCTAGAGTAACATAAATCACTATCCAAAAATCTAGAAGCTTATAGAATACTTTGTAAGTCTTAGGAATAGATTAAATCGCCGACATGGACATTGATTTGACTTCATTATAAGTGTTCTGAGTATTCAAGCCTTATGTCTTACCACTTTGTAATTCATACTCATTCTTTGTTCCTAATCCTATTGTCAATCATGACATCGTAAGAAAATGGGACAAACACTTCATTTCCATTTTATTGCTCTTATTTTCAACCAACTAAAAAGTCCTTTAGGGAAACCAATCAGATACGAGCGATCATACGTCATTATGAGTTTATTGCGCCCGCACGACGGGTGATGAGTGTGGCCTCTTTTGCAAATGCTTATGCATTATGTTTATGCTATCGTCATCCTTTGTCTCTATTATGGAAAAATTATCTAGTAAATCTCCAGAAATGATCCCTTTCCTCCCCTATTTCCTTTGGCTCCTGGTTATCAACAACTTGAAAAAAAAAAAAAAAAAAAAAGTCAAGGTGTGTTTTGATGAATTCTACTTTAGAAAAATATTCCACGAAATTTTAAAATTATTACATACTAGCAATTGTTTACCAAAATTAACTGAAATGATTATATTAGTAAATCGTTAAAAGGTTTAAAACTAAAATGGCCAATTTAAAAAGTTTACTTTTTGAACTGTTATCCCCTCTTGCTTTCTACCTTGAGTTCATACGTAATTCAAGATTCGACATGGTTCATATCTTGTTCAAGATTTTAATTTTATTTTAATGCTGGTCACTTAGAAAATACTTTATTAATATTGATAACACAGTAAGCACGTGAATTTTTTCTATGTTTAGCAAGAAGCTAACATAACATTTTAGGTAAGCGAGAAAGCAAAGAGTGATAAGTGCAAGCAACTTATTAAAAGAAAAAAAAAAACTCATCCGCATTACAATTATAATCACTTGTGATTGAAGATATATAAGGTTAGGTGTATAATATCGTAAGATCAATATTACAATTTCTGAAAGTTTAATTAGAATGTTATGAAGGTACTGTCAATTTAGAAAAAATTTATGCTGTCATATGAAGAGGTCAGTTGATATTTAAACATTTTGACACTCTCGCCACTCCTTCTCAAGCATAGACTAAAAGCATGGAAATTACTAATAATTGGAATAGATAAAGAGTGCGAAAAGATTTGAATTTAGAAACTTCTACTCATCAGACAATTTTCTAATTAGACTACCCTCAATCATCTTAAACACTTGAATCTTTAAAGGAAATTCACTCAACAAGAGTATCCCACTTTTATTTTTTCCAAATGTCAATGTAAAAAGTCCTTCATTTTTTTGATCCGAGGGGCACCCACGGTATCTAGTCCTTATCTTTCAAAGAGTGGGAAAAGGGGAAAAAGGAAGAGAAAAATGGGAGCAATCATGGGGGATAGATGGAAAAGAAAGGGGGAGAGAGACATAGAGAGGGGGGATATATAATTGAGCAACCACCCCTAGAAAAAGGGTAGATGCGGCACCTAAATGCGATGTAACTGGCTGCATGCAATGGACCATTTATATCATATCTCTTTCTTTGGACCAAACTCCGAATAAACAAATAATTTTTTTTTCTTTTTTTGATTTCATTAAAAATGGAATATAAATGAAATAAATATAATAAATGTATTAATTGATGGGTGTTGCGAATACACTCGTTAAGCAACCAATATAGCAAGAACTTCAAGCTCTAATGCTTGCTTTTCTTTTTCATGATCGGTGTTTTGAAATTAAAACTTTTTTTTTATGAGACATTCTTATTGTAAGGCAATTATCAATTATGATTCACACATAATAATCTAATTAATAAATGGTCTTTTTCAGCCTATGTCGGATTGCTTTTCAACTGTTCTATAGATGGTGCCTTCTTTACTCTCTAGGTATGATGAACACTAAACACCTGCTTCTCGATCTTAGACCATTCTTCGATCGTGCCTTTCTTCGATCATACTCCTTCCATTGTCATCTAATAAAAGGCGGGGATAATTTCATTATCTGGTGGACTCCGATAACGTATGGAAATTCAGCCGAAACTTCTCACCTTAATATGAAACGATAATGTACTCAATCATAAGCTTTGGAGGTTTCGATTTCTCCTTTAAATTATAAACGATTCAATATCGCTTTTATTAAAAATTCGCTCTTGATTTGGAATTTCGATGTAAATTAAGCATAGGAGTGTCATGGACTTTGTTCACGGCATTCCGCCATGCGAAAATTTTGTCCAAAAGTAAGACACATTAAGGAAATTTCCTCGTTGCCGTACTATCTATCTTTTTCTTCATTATTTATTTTCTTTTTGCAAACTTGAGTGCTTATTAAAAGGGAGAGATGGAGGGTGAAAAGCCATGTGCCCTCTCTTTCTCTCTCGACGATAATAAATAATGGGCATGCTCCATCACCGCCCTCCAATTTATTTTATTCATGTTGGAAAATAAAGAATCTTCAAATGTTCTATTCAAATGCAATTCTTTTGCACGATTATTATATTATAAAAAAGGGGAGATTATTGACCAAAAGAATTAGAAATATATATATAAAGTGGAAGTGGAGTAGAAGCCCATGTGGACTCTGGTCACAGTACATCTCATGAACTAAGGGCAAAAAAAAAAAAAAGCAATAATAGTGTCCTGGCAGAGGGCAAGAACTGAGTCGAATGGGTCCAATGCACGACTGAATCGGACGGGCAGCGAGACAAGAGCGGTGGCTTTCGTGGATGTGACCATGCACTGTCCGAATGAATTATAATTGTTTTTTTTTGTCTCCTTTCGTTTCAGAACCACCTCCCAAGACCTTACTTACATTTCTCCATAAGCTCAGGAAAATTTAATTAAAATTAGGAATTACATTAGCTGTTTTTCCTCATCAGTGTTGTCATTATGGCAAGATTAATGTGATTCTTGTTTTTGTGCACAACGATGGAAAGGGACATACATTTCGGATCCGACAAGATCTTGCCGGACTATAAATTAAAAGCCATGTGTTGTGGTCAATGTCAAATGCTGGACGCTCTCTTTCTCTCTCTCTCTCTCCGCCAATTTAGCACATCCGTACTGTCATGCACGCACTTCCCCGCCTCAACTATTTGCTCAAATATCATGTATGCCACTAGTCAATGAAAAATTGTATCGAGAACCAGAAATTTTGCTGAAGAAAAACAGAGAGAATTCGATTCTCATACAATTATAACATTGAAATGTTGATGGGCCAACAAAGGCCCGGCGTAGCGCATGATGGCCCATTTGATTTGTATTGGACCCGAGCCCGCCAGATGGATATGGATTGCTTGGGTCGGCCCTTGTTTGAGTTAACATGTAGTTTTCTCCCATGTTCCATTTCTTCATCACAACATTGATTCTCAGCGATAAGAATATGCTTCACATATACGTTTTTTTTTTCCGCTTCTTTACCAAAATATATATATATATATATATATATGCTTCACATATATATTATGTTATCGAGTGTGAGGCTTGGCACTCTTCTTTGTTGATTGTCATTTGGCAATTTAGTCGAGAAAACTATCCAAAAAATCCTAAATCTATTATATTTTTGCAAATTCAGTTCGAAACATTTTACTTTTACCAATTGAGTCTAAATCTTTTTCATTTTTTTTCAATTGAATCAATCTGAGCAATCTTAGCTGGAAATCACCAACATGGATGCCAACTTTACCATGTAGGACGACCAAGGCTAATAAGGATAATCTTTAATAATAATTTAATATTTCTTGATTTTTTTTCTTTTTTAATCATTTCCTTCTCTCTTTTTTTTTTTTTTTCATTTTTTCTTTCTTTTTCCCTTCACTAGTCCTCTTTGATGGCTGACAAAGGTTGTCGGCCTCAGGCGAGGGCTTATGAGGTCCACCCTCGCTAACCCCTAATGATGGTCGCCCACCAAGGTAAGAGTTGCCCTTGCTAGATTTTGGCAAGGGTGGCCCTCGCCAGCCCACGCCTTGGCCTAGGCATCTCTCACTTAAGGTCAACAACCTCTACTGGCTATCGACATGGTTTGGCAATGGGAAATAGAAAGAAAAAAGAAAAGAAGAGAAGAGGGGGAAAAGAAGGAAAATATAAAAAGTAGAAAAAAAAAGGAAAAAAATTTTAAAAAATATTAAAATATCATTAAAAATTATTCATATCGGTGTCGATCATGCTACATAACATGGCCGGCGTTCATGTCAACGATTTCTAATCGATATTAGTTGGATAGATTCAATTGACAAAAAGTAAAAAGGTTTAAAGGTCAATTGGTAAAATTGAAAAGTTTAAAACTAAATCGACAAAAGCATAATAAATTTTAAGATTTTTTGGACAATTTCCCCAATTTAGTTAGTGTTGCTATGTTCAAAAGGCCCAACCAAAAGAGGCCCAGGACACGTTGTTGCTCAAGCCGGACAGCAATGACCACAAGGCATCTTTCGAGGATTTACCCCTGAAATTGGCCCAGAAGTCACTTTTTGTGACTTTGCTTTGCTTCATAAGATGCGGAAGTTTGAAAAACTGAGTTGAAACCAAGTGAGGCACAAGTTGAATTAAACGACAATACGGACAATCTAATGGTACAGCAAATACTCCATTGCGGAGAACTGATAAGCTCGCCAGCAAAGACGACCTGGACAGTTGTGATCTCACTGACGAGTCACAATTAATCTTGATCACCTTGAAGCATCTCATCTGATAGCAGACCATGATCAGAAGCATTTCTAGCTTAGGTATTGGTGTCTCAGCACCGCCTCTTTGCTGGATAGCCACCCATTAGCCTAGAACAAGCTGAAACAGAGCAACCCTTTCCGGTACTGATCATATGTAACGAGCTTCTTCAACTTCCAGTGGAATCCAAGTTTCTTACAAAAACATAACCCAGCATCTACGCTACGATATCGAGCAAACCCTCCATTTTCACTTCAACCTGAGAGCAACTGTTGTGCTATCAGTTAAATCAGAACTTTAAAAGTTCGGCCTTCTTCATCAGTCATCAGAAATAGCAGTAGAGTACAGCTGCTCGGGTTTGTACAGGTTACAGGTTTAAACGTGGAAACAGATCACAAATGACATAGGGGACAACCTTTCAGTAAATCATGGAATCTTTAGCCAAAGATCACCCTCTCCTAAGATAAAAGAAACTAGAGTTTTTTCTTTAAGGTTGTGTATTCAACAAAGAAGAGAAACAACAGCCACAGGATTCAGTGTACAATCTGTTCAACAAGATGAAAATATATATTCCATTACATAGTCACGCCCAATTTGGTATGTATCTACCTATCTGTGTACATGTAATTAGAGAGTCATTTCGCACTTTTGACTAACATTGTAGACAAACTGTTATTGGGCACCCCTCTGATCCCAACCAAGGAGCTGCTACACTATAGGCCTATAGGCTTTGCAAGAGAGTAAAGCATCCATCAATGTTGGCAAAATTTGGGGGAACTTACGGAAAACCTGCTTATCATTCGACTTGAGAAGTGGTTGATGCGATCTTTTGGACCGTGTTCGAATTATGACCATCAGAATTCATGCCAACATTTGCCTGGAATTGACAATCACCAATTGCTGGCTGGCAGTTTTCCCCGGCCAAGGAGACCATCGCATCATCGCTCCTGCCAATACCAGCCAGAGATGACGAGCCCGTGCGAGGATGAAAGCACGGTAAATCAGTCCAACACGGCAACCCAACCGGTCCGCTGCCAGACTGGACCCCACAGTCACCTTCCTTAATGGGCGTATAATTGCAAGGCTTCTGAAAGGGCATAAGACCTAACTCATAATCAATTTTACCTCTGATGTCTAGCAAAAGTCTTCTAAGCTTCATGTTCTCATCTTGAAGATTTGCCTGAGCCTGCAATTTTCTAACCAATTGCTGATGCGCCATGTTCAATTGCTGGACTTCCTGCTCTAAGCGAGCTGTGTGAGCCTTCTTTTTCTCCCTATACTTCCTCACCGCCACCTTATTACGAGCATTTGTTTTCACCTTCATGCACGGGTTTCTCCCTTTGCGCTTTTCATCGTCTTCGGACGAGAGCATTTGGGTGTGGGTGTGGTAGCATGTGTGAGTGTGAGCAGCGTCTGGACCAGGAGGATTGCAAGTGTGAGTGTGAGTGCATGTCGTGGTATTTTTCAAAAACTCCTCAAATACAGAGTCCGCGGAGGCCGAGCTCTGTAAACTGCTCGAACAGCTGGCATTCGGTACCAGGACAGTATCCGGAACCTCCACCTCCCCATCATCCATGTCCTCCCTTCAAATGCTTCAAGAGGAGCCCTGGAAGCTGTCAAGAACAGAACTTTTGTCAACAACCGCAGTCAATCTAGGCTCCTGGAAATCCTGACCCTCCACAGAACTGAACCGAATGGACCTCCACCAATCCCTGCTAAAAAGCAGACCCTTTACAGCCAGGGACATGACACCCCAAGAATATATGCAAAGGACCAGAAAGACAGAAACAGAAGGTAATCTAGCGATTGCCCATCTTTCCCACGATCGATCAAATCGCATATGTACCAAAAAAAGGTCGACTTTGTGCCGGCCCCGATCAGGGAAGAAACCAAACCCCCCTCAGAAATAAGGCAATTCGACAGGTGTAAACAAAAATTTTCTTATCTGAAGTACCTAATAACTGCAGAAGAAGAATCCCAAGCTTGCTTCAAGTGGGTGCAAAGCGACGGGACGCCGAGAAAAAGACCGCCTTTTGCACAGAATCCCGATCAAAAGCGAGCAACTCAAGTTTATCTGGATTGTATAGCATCAAGATTCGATATTTATGGGCTAAAAAGGAAATATATTTTTTTGGGCTTTGCTTGAGCGTGATGCTTCAACCAATCGCCACCTCAGGGTTTGACCATTGGGAAATCAATTAATTAAGGAATATGTACATTGGAAGTCCTAAAATTTGTTATGAAAATGCAATTAAGTCCTAAAACTTTCAAAAAGTGCAATTAAGTCCTAAAACTTGTCACAAAGTACAATTAAGTCCTAAAACTTTCAAAAGTGCAATCAAGTCCTAAAACTTATCAAAATAGTTCATTCTAAGTCCTTCCATTGATTGCACTTTTAGAAAATTTTAGAACTTGGTTGCACTTTCAAGATAAGTTTTAGGACTTGATTGCACTTTCGAGACAAGTTTTAGGACTTTATTAAACCTTTTGAAAGTTTTAGGACTTTATTGAACTTTTGTAATAAATTTTAGGACTTAATTGCACTTTTTAAAAGTTTTAGGACTTAATTGCATTTTCATAATAAGTTTTAGGACTTCTAATGCACTTATCCCATTAATTAAATACTTCTCAGGTCTCAAGTGGGTGGGTTACCCTTTCTCGCTTTTTCTATGATTTTCCATCTTTTGAGGCCCCAATACAGCAACAGCAGCATGCTTGATGACTTTTCTTACGTTGGGATCAGATTAAAAGAAAATTCTTAGATTTTGGATGTAAAGAGAATTATTTAAACTTTGAAAAGAAATAATAACAAAGCTGTATGTGCATCTTCAGCCATAGCGGTCCTGTATGTTCGAAGATTTGAGAAATTTGAAGTAAAAACAAAAGGGAAAGGCCTCCAAATCCACATGAACAATTTATTTCTTGTTAGCCATTGAGTTACAACAAGTGGAAAAATATATTTTTTTTTCTATTGTAATTGTGTCAATTTAATACTAATTTTTTTTTTTTTTTACTAATTCAATCCTAAACCTTTTAACATTTGTGTCGATTCAATTTATCTGGCCAATTTACCGGCCATCCAGGCAAAGTTGATGTGGACAATTTTTTTACAATATTTTATTTTTCCTTTTCTTGTCCCTACTTCTTCCTTGTTCTTCTGGTCGGTCACTATTGGCTAGAGACGAGGGCCGGCAAGATTAGCCTCACTGTCATTGGGCAAGGCTTGCCCCCATTATTTTGTGCCTCTAGCTGATGTCAACTAGCCAAAGGAACAAGGAAGAAGGAGGAAAAAAAAAAAGAAAATGAAAAATTAATTAAAAATTTAAAAATAAAATATCATAAAAAATTATTCACATAAGCATCGACCATCAAAATTGGCCGGATAGATTGAATTGTCACAAATATAGAAGGTTTGAGATTGAATTGATTAAAAAAAAAGGTTTATGACTGAATTAGTGCCATTGTAAAAAGTTTAAGACTTTTTTGGATAATTTTCCCTAAAATAAGTATGTTAGTTTGAAATATATGATGATTGACATGTGTGGATACTTCACATCTATGCATAAGCTTAGTTCTTCCTGTTGTGGGAGGCTTAAGTTATCTAACCTATTGAGAGTTGCAATTTTTTTTGCACAATTCAGTTATAAACCTTTTAGCATTTGTGTCAATTTAATCTAATTGGCCAATTTGCCGACCATCCAGCCAACGTTAATGTGAATAATTTTTTAACAATATTTTATTTTTCCTTTTCTTTTTCCTACTTCTTCCTTGTTCTTCTGGTCGGTCACTATTGGCAAAGAGGCGAGGGCCGGCAAGATCAGCCTTGCCGTCATTGGGCAAGGCTTGCCCCCATTAGTCTATGCCTCTAGCCGGCGGCAACCGGCCAAAGGAACAAGGAAGAAGGAGGGGAAAAAAGAGAAAGGAAAAAAGGAAAAAGAAAAAGGAAAAATTAATTAAAAATTAAAAAATAAAATATTATAAAAAATTACCGACATTAGTGCCGACCTATCAAAATTGACCGAATAAACTGAATTGACACAAATACAAAAAGCTTGAGATTGAATTGACAAAAAAAAAAAATTAGAATTGAATTGGCATAATCGTAAAAAGTTTAGGGCTTCTTTTGGTAATTCTCCCTAAAACAAGTCTGAAATTAAACCTTTAAAGTCCGAAATATATGATGATTGACATGTGTGGATACTTCACATCTATGCGTAAGCTTAGTTCTTCCCATTGTGGGATGCTTAAGTTATCTAACATACTGAGAGTTGCAAATTATTTCTATCTCTTTAGTTAATTTTGAAAAATACCACGAATGTATTTGAATTTTCACCCGAATATAAAATACATACATGCATTTCCAAAATTGAGACCTGCACTTTAACCTCTGCTGGAATGACCTAAGCACCGTCCTTATGTAAAGTCCTAAAAAAATAATATTTACGGCCTTAATCATTCCCACCAGGTCCCTTGAAGTCCCAATTCAAGTGTGTTGCCGGATTCCACCACGCAGCCCCGCCACTGACGGTGCCACCGACGCCACCAGTCAAGCCGACCAGTTTGCTCCGGCAGGCGGTAGTTCCTCGGTGGCGGTGGTGGAGTCAACGACCGGTGATCGAGGGCTTCGGCGGCTGGTGGCTCACGGCGGTGGAGTTGGGGGGAGCGGTCGGAGGCGGTGATGATGGGGGGTATGTGGTGCCTAAGTGAGGGGGTTTGCCGGGTATGTTGATTGATAGGAAAAAAAAAAAAATTGTGGATGATGGTACTTTTGAGTAGAAAAACGATAATATTGTGAATAGATGTGGTATTTTGCCATTCGAGGGATGTCAATAGTCATATTTTAAAATAAAAAGCGTGGCGTGTGTTCGATATTTTCCAGACTAATTTGGCCCCAAGTCTTCAGCTCAATAAGACTTTGTCGTTTATAGTTTGCTCCGCAATAATAGAACTGTAAATAATCAAAGTCTCACAAAAAAAAAAAAAAAAAAAAAAAAAAACTCAAGGGTCCAATAGGCTAGAATTCTCAAAGTCAAACTCATGATGGAGGTTACTTAATCAATGACTTAATCATGATTAGGCACAAAACCATCTTTTTATTATCTTACATAGTTGACCTTCCTAGTTCCCGTAAAAAGAAATCACATCTGTAGGTTTACATAGAGTCCTTAGTCACGCGTGATTCAAAAAAGACTCGGATGACATTACAACTTACAAGTTGTTAATAATAACTGTGAAGGTTCAACGTTCATGAATCTCACTAAGCCAATAAAAGGAAAAAGAAAAAGAAAAAAACCCAAAAGAAGGAAAGAATTCCCATCAAACCTCTTTCAAATTTGTGATGAGGTTTGGCTCCAGTTAGAATGGAAATTCTGCTGAATTCAAGGAAGGTCATATTATAAGTAGGCAGTTTCAACTCAAAGAGCACAATAGCAAATACAACTTAAAACATCTCTAGGTGATTATTGATTGGCAACCCTCCTTTTATTGATTGCGTAATGTGAATGGTTTTCATTGTTGGGGATGCTATTCAACGAAATTGATTTTCTTGCCGAATTATCTGTGACAGAAGTAAAAATTCAAGCCATCGATGCCATGTTTGAGAGATTTTTGTACACGTGGCGTGTCGAATACTGCAATCCACGGAACATGAAAGAGCACATCCGTGAAGGGAAAAAAAACTCCCTAGGAAATGCTTAGAGGTCAAGAATTCCCACCAGCTACGGTGGAACTGGAAGGAAAACTTCTGGATAGAGGGTGTTGCTTTTGTCTACAATTGCATGCATGGAGAATTACCATAAAAAGTTTTAAATCTATTTCAATTATATCGATCCTAATTTTTTTTTTAAGGACCAATTCAATTCTAAATCTTTTGCATTTATGTCAATTCAATCCATTTGGCTAATTATGGTCGGTTAGCCTTGACGTGGACGATTTTTTTATAGTAATTTATTTTTTCAATTTTTCTTTTCATTTTCCTTTTTTTCTTCTCTCTTTTTCCCCACTTCTTCCTTCTTCCTCTGGCTAATGACCTTGCCATTGGCCAGCAAAGTTGACCTCCTTGGCTTGAGGAAGAAGGGAGGAGAGAAAAAAAGAGAAAAAAAAAAAAAAAATAATAAATTATTAAAAATAATTTACGTTAGCACTGGTCGAATAGATTGAATCAAGAGTTAGCTAAACCTAATTAGGATCGAATTTACACAATTGCAATAGACATAAGACTTCTTTGGTAATTTTTCCCCCTGTATGCATGCATGCAATACATGACCATATGTATTTTTGCTTAAGATAAAAAATTTCCACCTTCCATAGGTTTTGCTTTTGTCTACAATTATGGAGAATTACAAAAAAAAAAAATTATAAACTTATTGTAATTCAATTATATATTTCTTCATTAATTCAGTCCTTAATCTTTTACATTTGTGTCAATTCAATATATCTACCCAATTTTAGTTGATCAGTGTTGATGTGGACGTTGATTGATCTTTGAGGTGGACAATTTTTTAATAATAATTTATTTTTTTGAGTTTTTTTTTTTTTTTTTTTCCCTTTCTGCTTCCTTCTTCTTTGGGCCATGCTAGATGACGCGGATACACGTAGGATTCTTGTCGTACTATTAAATTTAGAGTTTACTTTATTTCATCTGTCGAATCTTTTTCCTCTTGCTCAAAAAAAAAAAAAAAAAAAAAAAACTTTATCTTTTTCCTCTCTAGGTGAAATTAATAATGTTCTCGTGAATCCACTGGGGATGTTGCTTTTGTTTGCAATTGTGGAGAATTATTCAAAAGGTCCTAAACTTATCGTAAATGTTGATTCGATTTTTAATTTTTTTTTTACCAATTCAATCTAAATCTTTTATGTTTGTGTCAATTCAATTTATTTGACCAATTTTGGCCGATTAACATTAACATGGACGCGGCGAGATTTTTTAATAATATTTTATTTTTTCCGAATTCTTCATTTTTCCTTCCTTCCTTCTTCCTCTCCTCGGTGAGATCGAGGTGAGGTTAGCCTCGCCAACCAATGACGAGGTTGGTGCCTCTAGCCGGCAAAGTGACCAGCCAAAGTAAGAAAGAAAGAGGAAAAAAAGAAAAATAAAAAGTTAATAAAATAAAATATTATTAAAAATTATCTATTAGATCCAAATAGTTAAAATTTGTCGGATGGTGAATAATGACATAAATATAAAAGATTTAGCATTGAATTGACTAAAAAATTTTTTTTAGATTGAATTGGTACAACTACAATAAATTATAGATTTTTTTAATAATTTCTCCCTCGCACGCTCGCATATAATATACGACCATATCCATTTTCACCATGCATCATCATACGTTGGTCCCGTATTTAGTGCGCTGATGAGTACCCTCTTGGGAGGAAAGGGTCGACCGAGGCAAATGAACGATGACAGAGGGAGCAAGTAAAACGTTTACGCAAAAAAACATATTTGTGTATATAATTATAATATATAATGACGAAGAAAGAGACGGACGAAAAGGAAAAGTCAGATGGTACTTAGATTTTTCTGGGGCAGGGATGAGAGGTGGCAGCTCGCTAGCGCTATCTGCGGTCGATTCTTGAGGGGACTTCAAAAAATTGGAACCCTCATATATGGACGAAAAACGAAACAGAGGAGCAGGGATCGACAATCCCTTCTCATTGAAGAGGAAAATTCCTTCGATCTTGATTTCTTGGGTCCTAATGATTGTATTCAATTGAGCAAGAATAACAGCTTGAATATGCGTTTTTTTTTTTTATGACCCAAGGAATCCCGCACGGCCGGCAGCTAAGCTTGAATATGCGTTTGTTCTTGAAAAGCGGTAAATAATTCTATACATGGAAAAATAGTGAGGATTTAAATTTAATTTCAGATAATCAAGAAGTGCGAGAATATGGTTTTTTTTGGAGAAAGATTTCGATATTCAACACATGAAAAACGGAAAAAAACGGTGGAGAAAAAAAACAAAAAAGAGGGAGCAACTTTTTCCTTGTTTGGCCGTTTAGAGGAAGAAGAAGCTTTCAAGCAACCTAACATCTCCCTTTCTCTACGCGTTGCTCGAATCCTCCCAATAATTCGGTGGAGACAGATTCAAGCTTTTGCTCTCCATGAATCTTCCTTCTGCAAATTGAGGGTGAAGCCTCTCTCTCATTCTCAGTCCCTCGCGTTGCAGTTTCCATTTAGTTCCAGTTCTTTTTTTTGATTGAATAAGGTGCTATTTCTTTTCTTGTTTTTGATGGGTCTGTATGCTGTGATCTTTGAGAGCTGCTCTATGTCATAACTGGGAAGCTTGTTCATTTGCGACTTCTTTTTTCCGCTACTTAATTCCCTTTTAAGTTGCCTGGCATGTGATGGGTGAGAGAAGAGAGTGAAGATTTGAAGATTTCTGGTGTTCACAGAAACTGTTCAACGAGTTTCTTTCCTTCTATTTTTGTATTGTTTTAGTATATATTCTTTAGCTTTTAGGATCAATCCCACCCTGGAGAATTGATCAATTTCCTTATCTACAGGACATAGATTCTGGGTATGGAAATTCTCTCGCACAATTTTGCACCCTGCCGTCATGTTGTGGATACGAGGCAGAATTTGAACAATAAGCATCTGAATTCTAGGCAGGCTAAGCTTTTGGGTGGGAAAAGAAGTAGGGTTTTGCTTGTCAGGATCCATAAAAGAGTTCAGTGTGCGAGTCTGTCTGCAGGAGCTCATCTTGGCCTAAACCATTCCGGGACCAATAGTATTGTTAAATCTTTGAAAGCGCCCCAAACTTCCAGGAGTGCAGATTTGAAGGTCTTAAGTGGAAGTTCTAATGGGTATGTAATTGGTGGGGAAGAGGACGCGAGCAGTATTTCTGAAGAAGGGGAATCAGAGGCCAAGGTATTGATTCCGGCTTTGCCTGATGAATCCAATGGTGAACGGGGAGCTCTTATAAGCAGCTGTTTTTGGGAATGGAAGCCGAAGCTAACCGTACACTATGAGAAGGCAGGGTGTGAAAATGTAGGGTCTCCACCGGTGTTGTTTCTTCCTGGTTTTGGGGTTGGTTCATTTCATTATGAGAAGCAATTAAAGGATTTAGGTCGTGACTTTAGAGTATGGGCATTGGACTTTCTTGGACAGGGAAGGTCATTACCATTTGAAGATCCTGCACCTCAGTATGACAGAGAAAATGACCTAGAAGGGAGGGAGAATCTGTGGGGATTTGGAGAGAAAACGGAGCCGTGGGCAAGTCAGCTGGTTTATTCAATTGACTTATGGCGGGATCAAGTTCAATACTTTGTGGAGGAGGTACCTTAATTAGCTATGTCTTTGCTTATTTAATCCTCCAGAAGTATTCCATGACATTGTTCACACACTGCTATATGGAAAATTTATGGAGCTTTAGAGTTCTAATGTGTATTCTGCTTTCGAGCATAATTCACTCGTGTTTGTTAAGCCTTTTTCATTTCTTCTGGATATGTTGTTTCAATGTGAAATTAGAAAATAAAATTGTACTCACATTCAATTCTCTGTGCCAGTGAAACATGTTCTAGAAAGTGACTGATATGTAGACAGATCTGGACATTTCTTGTGTCTGGAACTGAATGGATAGAATTCATCTTAATGATTGAATTTTGAACGATTGCTTTTGTTCAGGTCATTGGAGAACCGGTTTATGTCGTTGGGAATTCGCTTGGAGGATTTGTCGCACTATACTTTGCAGCAAGCAACCCACACTTGGTCAAGGGTGTTACCCTGCTGAATGCAACCCCCTTTTGGGGGTTTCTTCCTAACCCTGTGAGATCTCCAAGACTGGCTAAGATATTTCCATGGGCTGGGACATTTCCTCTGCCTTCCAGAGTTAGAAAGCTCACAGAACTCGTGTAAGTTGGTCAGCTAAATTTGTCACCTTCTCTTGTTTGCCACCATGACCGGGGAACTTGGTGGTTCTGCCTTGATTGAATTAAACAATGTCTTTTCAAAATTGGCATGTAAATACCAGAAACATATACTGAGATTTTTTTTTTTTTTTTTTTTTTTTTCATTTATGATTTACTCGTCCAACATGGGAGAGGAAGATGGCCAAAAAAACCAAAAAGATCAGAGGGCAAGTTGTAATTGTACTGTCAAGAGGGAAAGTCACAAACGAAGTCATTTTATTCTCATTAGCTTCGTGGACCATATCGATATCTTTTACGTTCCATGATCCTGATTGCCTCCTACACTGTAACAGTTGGCAGAAAATAAGTGATCCAAGGAGCATAGCCGAGGTGCTCAAGCAAGTTTATGCAGATCATTCAACAGATGTCGACAAAGTCTTTTCCTGTATACTTGAAACAGCAGAACATCCGGCTGCTGCTGCCTCGTTTGCCTCTATCATGTTTGCTCCTCAGGGACAATTATCCTTCAACGAGGCTCTATCTGGGTAAAGATATAAATCCTGATTCTTAATGGTGGCATTAGCATTATACGAGTATAATGTGCTTTTTTCCTGCATAACGCATTACTCTAATGTGGTTACTTTGTAGATGTCGGAAGAACAATATACCCGTCTGCCTTATGTATGGAAAAGAAGATCCATGGGTGAAGCCTCTCTGGGGCCTTCAGGTTAAAAGACAAGTTCCTGAAGCTCCATATTATGAGATCAGCCCTGCAGGTCACTGCCCTCATGATGAAGTTCCTGAGGTATGGTTTGAGAAGTCTAACTAATATCATGTGCATGTCATCTCCATTCTTTAGGTAAACCTGTGGAGACAACTGTCATCTAGGACTTTTTTTCATATACTAGTGTTTGGTTCCAAATGGTCAACAATAGAGATGAAGGGTTGTGTATATATTTACTGTTTTCTGCATACTTGAAAGTTGAAACTGATGAATCAGTAATCCTTTATGTAGTATATTATCAATGCTTTACATGTGGTTCCTGTCTTCCTGCTATCAAATAAATGTAGAAATCTCATGATCAAACTCCCCCAATACCCATTGGCTCAGGTTGATAATCCAATATCTGGAAGACCAAATCAATTTCGGCAGCATTAGTGTTAGGGTGCCTCCTTATGTATTTATGTCTAAACCAATTTTGAGAAACTTGAAAAAACTATGAACTGAGAAATTGGTTCTACCGATTTGTCACTCTCATGAGATGCTAGGAGGCCCTGGATTCCTAGGATAGCTATGGCAGGCTGTATTGCAATTCTGCCTTGGATGCTGCTGGTTCTTATGTCGCGTCAATCTATATGCAGGTGGTGAATTATTTGTTACAAGGATGGATCAAGAACCTAGAATCACAAGGCTCAGTGGCGTTGCCTCTGCTCGACGACCTGGAAACTAATCAGCGTACCACTGCGAAGGATTTAGAATTTGTCAGAGGAGGAGAAAAAAGATCCGTCAAAGTGAGATTCATCGAATCAACATCCTTACCTTGGAATAGGATAAGCTCTTTTATCGGATCTCATGTTGGGAAATTAAAACCGAAATCTTGATTTTAGAGCCTAGGTTGGGAGAAGAAATGTAAGATGAATACTCAAAAGTGCAAATGTAGTCTTTTAAATTGGTATTTTCATCTGTATGTAAAGGTTTGTAATCAAGGGCTTTCTCTTGTTTCAGATTAACACGATGTAACTAGTGAAAGGGAAATGTTAATGTCATGGTCATGACTATGCACAATTCCACATTTCAGATTCAGAATAATGATCTACTTTTAACGACCATTGGTTGGATTATCCTTGAACTGTAGAAAAGGCTACAGAAAGAGTTTGGTCAAGCCAATCCAAAATGCTGGCCATAAAGAAAACCCAAGCCTTGAAGCAATGGGTGTAATTGATCCTGTGCAGGGCAAAAGCTGCTTTGCATAGAAGATCCATCAAAAAGCTTTCCTTTGATGGGCATCATAAGCAATGGTGAACGTAAGTTTGGAAAGGGGAGCTTTCCCTTAAAGGAAATGTTCCAATCATGAAGCAGTCCAACTTTGTCACGATATGAAATTTATTATTGCAATACTTGCATCCCAAGGAAAAGAGGTATTGATTCCTCCTAAACAAATATATATTATATATGTTGGACCAAAAGCATGCATTTTTGGAACTAATTACCAATAAAAATTATGTTTCTTTGCAACATATTTATCTATAATTCTTGAAAAGTTACTAACTCAATAAGAGGATAGAAACTAATAGTAAATTACTAATGTAGATGTACAAAAGAGATTATCAACATATTATACGAATTTATTTTATTACTAACTTTTATAAGATCAGTTTTATTTATCTATATTTGGCATTTCGACGGACTTTAATTATGAATTTTGAAATATAAGCTTCACTTTGTTTGTAAAAAATAAATCGTTTAATATTTTAAATTATCCATTAACCTCGGACTACCCTCAATTCATCAAATAACCGCAGGAATCAACGGCCTGTCGCCGGCAACAGAGTCGGGGGGTCCGAGGTTTCGCAAGTACGGTACGATCGGGCAGGAACTGTCAGCTGAATGAATCTGAATCTGAATCTTAATCTACCCAAGATCGATCTCAAGATGACGAGGCTTCTCTCCAGGACATTTCGATCCGTCAAGCACCCCACCTCAGTTCCTACCAAAACCAAACCTCCTTCGAGATCATCATCATCATCATCATCCGCGTTGAAGCTCTCGGAATCTTCGCCCTCGGCGTCTGCGTCGGCGATTTCAAGAACGGGGTCGGAGCCCATTTCGGGGGATTCAAGAACATGGTGCGTCTACCTCATCCTCTCCACCAACCCACCGATCAAGACTTACGTTGGCGTCACCACCGATTTCCGTCGCCGGTAGGTAATGCTCCGCTCCTCGATTGAATCTCTCCTTCGAGGAAAATTCGGGTTTTTTGTGCGTCGATGGGTGGATTTGTTGGTGTTTGTGTACCTGGGAGCAGGAAAAGATTGAACATTTGAACGGTTTGATTCATTGTCTAGGTACCATTTGGTAGTTTTTCATTATATTTTGCTAGGTTCCTGCTGCTGAGCTGGTTGATTACCAAGTAATGTAGTTAATGAACTACCTTGATGTGATGTGGATTTGCTCGTAATGTTGAACTTTTGCACATAATTGCTCAGACTTAGCCTTGCAATGTATTAAGCATTTGACTCGAGTGTGTACTGTAGGAAGTTTTGCATATGTGACCGTGTCGTGTGGTACATGTTGATATTTCCAACGCTTGAAATGCTACTATTGGTTGATGAAACTATTTGTTCTCTCATACAGTAATGCGTCCATGTGCTATATACTCCTCTGTTTTGACCTCCCCTAACTTGGAAATGTCCTTGAGATCTTTCTTGTCCTCCGATTCCCTGTAAATTAGTATCTGAAATAGCATGCAGATACTCGGCTTCTTATCGCTACTCTTCATTTGGGTTGTATGTTTTTCTCGTTGAAGGTCATGTAATACAATGCTCGAATATTTGAATCTGTATGCCTCATTGAATCTGCGGTTGATTCAATAGTGTACAGATTTCTGTATGCATGCCTAAGTGCTCATTTATTTCTGTTGGCATATCTCAAAGTTCAAATATTTGAATCTGTTATGCCTCATTGTATCTGCAGTTGATTCAATAGTGTACAGTTTTCTGTCTGCATACCTAAGTGCTTATTTGTTTTGGTTGTCATGTCTCGAAGTTTGAAGCAACATAATGGGGAGCTTAACAGTGGTGCCAGAGCATCTCGAGCTGGAAGGCCGTGGATCTGTGCCTGCCTGGTTCAGGGCTTCAAGGACCGAAGTGAAGGTATTTTCTTAACTTTCTTGTGAGTCGACTAGAGCACTAGCTTGAAAATCACATCTTCCTTCCACTTCTGCAACTACAAGATCACAACCATGTCTTCGAAAATATGCTACTCTCACCAATTGCAACATGTAAGAAATCTAAGCAACATTCATTGCTCAGCATCCTGCAATAAGTCACCTTCTGCAAATTGGGGGCGTCCTCACTTATGTTTTTCCCTTTTGCATGTTTTCGGCACAGATGTTTTGTTTCCTCATATCATGACAAGAATTATTGAGTCATGCCACTTGTTCAAGCATCCTCATGATTGCAGAGCACAGACATGCCTCAGTGTCTGATAGTTTTAAGCTCTAATTTTCTCCGCAATTTACGCAGCCTGTGTTTTTGAGTCAAAATGGAAAGGTTTATCAAGGAAACTACCTCGCCAGAGGTCACGTGGTGACATGGAAAAGCAAGCTGAAGATATCTCTCAGTTATTGCTTCAGCATAGACAAATGGCTTTAGATAGAGTCAAAGGTGCAGTTGACTGCAGTCTTTTGGAAATTGATTGGAAATTGAATCTTACTTGATTTCTTGGGTTGTCGTTTTCACCAAGGTACGAAATGTTAATATGTCCGAAGTTAAGTTACAGCCCTATGAAATGGCTAGCATGTCGTGAGACATGTAAATGCTATTGGCAGATGCATGGTATGCTGGTCTTTTATTCTGTTTTACTTGTAACTTTATGCTCATTCGAACTGGCAAAAGGTACAGGGTGAGATTGTAGCCAAAAAGATGTCCCTCTCATACACATCGTAAAGTGAAATGAATGAAGAAAAGGGTCTTTAAAGTTCCATGTGGAGTGAAAGTGTTGTTCATCCCATCTTGTCAAATAATTCTGTATCTGCCCACTTGAACGCTTGATGGTACTCCTTGTTTCGAGAAACTACTGAAAACATCATTGTTTAGAGGCATATAGCTGGGCACATCGAAGCTAATTTCTTTGAACCATTTATTTTCAATTTTTTCTTTTTTCATTCCACAGGCGAATTAGGAGACACCAAAATCAATTTACCTTTCTTTATGTGTTTTGCTAGGCTTCAGCCTTACTCTATATTCCTGTAAATGGAACAGAGGTGTGTGTATTCATGCTCTGGAACTTGCCATTTTCTGGTGAAGTCACGCAATCTTGCACTAATCGCAAGAATGTGTGACTCATGTTGTTGGGTGTTTGTGTGTGGGTGTGTTGTCATCCTGATATTTAATATGAAAGGCACCGTTCACCTTCTGTGTGATGCACCTAACTGCTGCAGTTAGCAATTGCCTTCAGCATAATGAACAATGTTTCTGCATGTTCGAGAAGAAGAGATTGAGCTTGGTTCTTTGATGCAAAGGCTCATATTTTTATACTAGTAAGCCAGAAAAGGTAAGATACAACTATGTTAGCCTTAGATATGATATTATAAAAATCCAGGCACTTTTCGTCATCTTCGAATCCTCACTCAGTAAATTTTGCTAAGCAGTATCTTTCGAAATTCATTTCCAAAAAGAAGAGGATAGTTGTCATGATGAGTCGGTCATTCACAGTCATTGACTGTTAAAACTTGGATGGCCACTCTACAAGCGAAAGTGATGGAAAAGTGATGAAGCTTTTTCTCCTTTCGATGTGCAGCAGGGGGCAAACTTTTAACTAATGACGCTCTGCTTCCGATAATTAACTAATGACTTTATGGGGGGCCGAAAGTAACCGGTGCATCGATTCGCTTCCCCGAGTTGCGTTATAACCAGTACAACTAATGATATGGATCTTAAGGCTTCGTTCTTGTCTGATGATGAATAAGCGAGGAAAAGAGGGAACTACTTTGATTTCACGTGGTGTCTCAGCCAAGGTTGTGCCTTTAAGGCACGTTGGTTGGGTCGTGCCTTATGGGTGAGCTGTGACCACCACCATACGGCACCATTATATGTACCTCCCTAGCTTTAGGCCTTCGTGTGGGCGCAAGAACTGGGTGGTTACGCTTCAGCTTTTAACATCTATGGTGACCACTTGGGGGGAAATAGAAAAAGACAAGAACCAAAGTGAGAGAATTGAATTTCGTCTGTTCACCGAACTGGTTTTTTTTTTTTTTTTTTCCTTTTACATGAAATGAGACCCGACGGCTACGTTCTCCTTTGCCTGAAAAATCTATGATAAAAATGTCTAGAAGGCAGGAGTAGCGTCGCTCATTGCGGAGTTTGGCAATATCCGATAGGAGTAAGATCCGGGTTAGGGCAACCGAAACATCATGATCCGTCCAAAAGCTGTGATTTACAGTATTCATCCACTCAGATCTCCGCAAAGGGAGCTTCTGCTTTTGTTTTGTCTTTGCTTTCCACTTTTGTAGGTAGCATTGTCGTTGTATAGCTCACAAAAGGTTCATAAAGAAGAGGCGGACGATAATGGAAGACCCACAACGTTAAGAGCAAGCAATCTGATCATTCTCTCGAAGCTGGACCATAGTATCAACCACCAGATAAATATAATGCCAAAGCCGATAAATGTGCACGTGACATAACAAGAACAAAGGTCCTTTTGTATTATTGTGTATAGACTTCCCAGCTGCTAAGCTGCCGACATTAATGCATGCTGCAATAATGCCAAGCGGCAGCGAAGGGACAGCGGTGCTGCGTGATGGTGAAGAGGAAGTTCTTCTGTCCGGACAAACGAGTTCACCAAATTCTGGATTTTGCATCTCATCCCTCGTCTAGCTTCCTTCGACAAAGGGGAAAGGATTTAGAGAAAGTTGGAACGTGGGTAAAAAAAAAAAAAAAATGAGAAATGTAAAATTTTATGAAAGTTCGGGACCAAATCAAATCTAACTAAAACTTTGAAATTTCAAAGTGCATGGAGTATGGTGCCATTCATATCAGTTTTGCATGTACAAGAATAATTTCTCCTAGAGACTTTAATTCTCATACGGATTGTTATGGTAGTTTTGAAAATGAATCGATTTAAGATGAAGAGCTACACAATGAAAATTTATTGAAGGATCAATAATCACTTCTCTAAATACATTCTAATGCTCATATGTGTATATGATAAATTGAATAAGAAAATGTTTAGATGCGAAGATTGAACTGCATCAAGGTACCGAGTCACTTATTTCCCTTTATCTAAAGACGGGAATTTAGTAATGTTAGAAAAATATTGGTCAGGAAAAACGTGACCGTGAAGGTAGAAAAAAGGAAGGAATAAAGGAAGACGAGGGGAGAAGAGACCAGAAAATTTGATGGAAAATGACTAGGTGGAAAAGAAAAAGGAAAAAAAAAAGGGTGTACAGAGTCCAGATACAGTAAAGGTACGGCGTTGACCGTAATGTAAAAATACAAGGTCTGCGTACCATGAAATGCAAGTTTAATTGTGTATGTAATAATCTTACCACCTTAATACATGCCATAGATTCATGGGGGATTGTCCTTGGGATTCCAATTTGGTTGTCTCTCTCTCTCCCTCTCTCCCTCTCTCTCTCTCTCTCCCCCCTTCTGAGACGCCATCGCAGCTCTGTTCATTAAATTCACCAAGAACCAACGAAATTTATCTCCATAAATTCTCTACCAGCTTCTCAAGTTTCTGTACCAGCCAAAAAAAAATTCAATCTTTTTCAGTTTTTGTTTGATGGGTTATCTTTCTTGCAAAGCTGAATCCTCCATTTCCACCTCCAACTCCCATGCCCGTTCGTCGTCGTCGTCGTCGGCGGCGGCTTCCAAGAACCATCGCACCCTCAAGCAAGAACGAGAGAAGCCGATCAAGATTCAGCGGTTCGACTACAGCGACGTCGAGGCGGCCACCAATGGGTTCTCCGACCAGAAGCTGCTCGGCAAGGGCAGCCACGGCTACGTCTACAAGGCCTTCCTCCGCGGCCGCCACGTGGCCGTCAAGAAGCCCTCCAAGGGGCTCGAGATCGCCTCCGAGGTCGACAACGAGCTGGAGATCCTGTCCAAGATCCAGAGCCCCCGGCTGGTCAACCTCGTCGGCTTCGCGAGCGACTCCAAGAACCGCCTCCTGGTCGTGGAGTTCATGAGCAACGGTACGCTCTACGACATCCTTCATTCCAACACGCGCGTCCTGAATTGGGGTCGCAGGATTAGGCTGGCCCTGCAGATCGCCAAGGCCATCGAGACCCTTCATACTCAGAACCCACCTATAATCCACAGAGACATAAAGTCTGCTAACGTGTTGATAGATAGGAACTTCAATGCTCGTCTGGGCGATTTTGGATTGGCTCTCAGATGTCATGTCAATGATTTTAGGCTCCTGTCCACACCCCCAGCTGGGACTCTTGGGTATCTTGATCCGCTCTATGTCACCCCTGATAACTTGAGTACTAAGACTGATGTGTTTAGCTTTGGGATATTGCTGTTGGAGATTATCAGTGGGAGGAAGGCCATCGATGTATCCCACTCGCCACCGTCCATCGTGGACTGGGCAATCCCCTTGATTAAAAAGGGAAAGCTCCTTTGTGTTTATGACCCGAGAATGGCACCCCCAAAAGATCCCGTCGTTAGGAAGCAATTAGCTGTTATAGCTGCCAAGTGCGTGAGACCTTGTAGAGAGAGGAGGCCGGCGATGAAGGAGATTGTTGATTGGTTGACCGGGCTGAGCAAATTGGTTCCCCTTCATTCGTGGAATGGGTTTAACAATCCGTGCCTCATGGTGGAGACGATGGGACGGCCGGTCGAATCCAGGAATGTGCAGAATAGTTCTAGATTAGATAACACGGACACGGGATATGTAGATGCTCTGGATGGGAAATTTTCGAAACCAGCAATGAGGAATTCGCGAAGAGTGTACTCGGATTTGGGGTTCAGGAGTGACTTGATGGATCTCATGGCTGCTAATACAGATGAAGAATCTGAAGTTCATGGGGAGGCTAGGGGACTTGAGCCTACTTCGAAATTGCCAAACCAGTCATACAGTTCTAGATTTGGCAGTGGAAGATATGTGAACAGGGTAAGAACTCTATCTCAATCCCGTCGCAGAGACGATGCTGCCTTCGTTGTGAGGGGAAACCGTTCAGTCGGGGGAAGTCCCAAAAAGTTTCCAGCCATAGACGATTCAGTGACTCGTTCACAAACTCAGTCATTAGAGCTTGCTCACGAACTGCATTGATGTAGATATCGTGTCAGATCTTCCTCAAGAAAGAGGGTTCTAATTGAATAGTTCATGTGTTTTCTTTTATTTTCTCATTATGTTGGGGACATCACTGGTGTCTCACCACACCTTCCATAGGATGTCAATTGTACTTGTTACCGATCTTCATACCTGGATGCTGCAAAAATTGTGTACGAGGAAATTGCTATTCAATACAAAGAGAGCGCTAGGCTGACTTTCATAGTCCTTTAATCTTGTCCTAGTCTCACTTTTACAGTCGATATGTTTCTTCTGTCGAAAGAAGTAACTCAAGCTTGATTTTTATCTATTACCCTCCAAAGAATTAAGTGACCCTTGTAGAGCAAAGTTTCTTCTCTGGTCAACAAAACAATGGGTCCCTATCGGAACGGTCTGAAGAACTAGTTTTTGGGTTTCTCCATCTCTGCAGCAACTTCTTGTGTTATAATCTCCTAGATACGGTGGTCATAGTAGATCGACCAGAAGCTGCAAGTCGCAGATATGGACAGCCCGTTCGTGATCTATCAGAAGAAAAGTTCGAATTTCTTTTGGCCCAAATAATTTTGAGTTTAGAAAATCATATATACATGTGTCATGTCAACCACTCAAGCATAATTATGTGTCTAATGATAAATTATCAGTGATTGCGTAGGTGGCAACCTAATCTCAACAGTCTGGTAACAACCCTAACATGATAGCGACGCGGTGTCACTGACACCATCGCATCTCCAACTTGGTCACCTCTATGATTTTTTCCTCTCTCCTTTTCTTCGGTAAGTTCAAGCTTGGGACAGATGAAAGCCATTCAACTTCGACAAACAACAAAAGGGGGCAAAGAAGAAGAAGAGGATGCCTGAAAGAAGAATCTGGTGCAAGATCGGCAGATTAATCTTCGCTGTTATGGGCCGGTCTACAGAATTTTAGGACTATATTTAAATTGGAAAAAGAACAGCCGCGTGAGACTCCAGAGGGCAAGAAATCGCGGTCGCTGCCAAGACCAAAAGTACCCCTATTGTTCAAATAAGTGGAGTCCTTGTCAATAACAAAAACAAGAGGAATTGGAGAAAAAATTGATATATCGAAACCCTAGAAATAAGAGGCATGCTGTCTATTAGGTAACAGCAGTTAGCCGCCAAGGATGAAAGTATGCGTGGATCCTTTCCTTACATCAAGGCTTTACAGCTAATATAGTTTTATACCAGCATGTGCCTCTCCTTTTCTTACATAACCGTTTAAGATCCATCTTCTATGCATGGACCTTTGACCTTGTCGCCCATTTTCTCGAAGGAACCACCCAATTTGTGCAGGCAAACCATTAATCATTCCGGGAAAAAAAAAGAAGAAAAAGAAACACCTTTTTCTCGTTAGAATCTCTCACTGCTCCTATCTTCTGAGTGCTTCGATGGGGAAAAAAGGTACTTCTTCGAAACGTAAAGGCATGGACTAAATTGTATGAATAGAATATTTGACAAGGACCCACAAAAGGTTGATTCTTTTTGGAATGCCAGTATTAAAACGGATTCATGAGAAGAAGCGCTGCTGTTGAAAAGCATAGGGATGCTTATATATAGACACATAACACAGTACATCGTAATGCATTCGCCAAACAAGGGAAGATGTCGAAGATATTTCATCTTTCGAGGGCACTTTTTGTCCTCGAGCGGTTGGCCTTTTTTGATGATTGAATGCGTTATGGGTCACTTTTTCTAGGTCCTGGAGTGTCCAGTCACTTCACCCACTCCATTGGTTTTGAATTTGACCTCACAACTCGTGTAGACTAGCACTGATAGTGTGAGCTTTGGCTGTATATGGTTATTGTTTTGCATACATTGCTACTTCCTCCCTTCACATGCTCTTGAAGATTCAAAAAGAACTGTCTGCTTCCACACTTCTAAGTTTGAGCACCCAAGTATCTTGATGACCAGTCGTTCATATGCTTTGGAAAGATAACTAGAAAACACGGGATTTCTACGGTTCCCGAACTTTAACCAAGTACTTCCTCTGCTAGAAGAAAGTACTTTCTGAATCGATTACAGGACCAACGCAGTATTAAGCGATCAATGACGTTATCCCCTTCTGCAGAAGAAAGTACCTCTGCTAGAAAACACGGGATTTCTATGCTTCTCTGTCACATGTCGCACGCCGCGCACAATCCACTGAACAAGCGAGTGCGGTTACAACAATGCCCCCAAATAAATTTGAGATTGCAGAATGAGACTACGAACCTACTGGAACTAACTGCACAAACGAAGAGGTCCTCGAAGCAGAGCAGCGTGCCTTCATTCTTCCACTAAATTACAAAGCTAGCTCATAATTCGCAATCCTTCTATTCTTTCCAGTTGTTGCAAAATATTGACTTGATTACAGTGGCGAGTCAGAAAATGCGAAGGATAGATTTGCTCGTCGGAATAACAGCACCTAATAATACACATATTACCGAGTCTTCTCTCAACAGTTTCAAAAGCAAGGTTATTTTTCAGCGACAACGTTTGCTGCTGTCTTCCTTATCCAGATAATGGAAAAAGAAAATAAAAACAAAACGAAGAATCTTCAGCCTCACACCAACAAGATAATTAATAGTTATCTTGTGACAAGCCTCTCTCTCTCTGACAAGCTATCACTCACCAAAAGCATACCAAAAATTCATAAATGATCACTATAACACTAAGTCATGAACAGACGTCGGGCATCTCAGAAGAGACCTGCCTGGGAGAGTAACTTATAGCGAAAAATATCGTGTCAAAAACATCCACCAGGGCTAGTATAAAGCTCTCTAATTCCTTGACGCTACATATATTGGGTGGAAATCAATAATCACCAACTCCTTTAAAAACTATCCTAACGGCTTTCAGAAGTCAACATCAATGAAAAAAAACATTCTATAACAAAAGACCAAAAATTACTCCAGTAGCAATCTAAGAGAGCCATGCTTTCCAAAGAAATGATCAATTCCCCTACAGAATCCACCACACAAGGCTAAAGAGAGAAAAAAGAACAAAGGAGATGCGATGAGAAGAATTGGCCTCTTCTCAACTTAGTCTCACATTCTGCCTTGTCTTGATCATCCGCTTCAACGTGGCCAACCAGAAATTGCACTCATCCCATTCGCTAGTCGTGAGAAGTACCTGGAGAAGAAAGATTGAAAGACACAAAAATCATTGAACACACTACTCCCTCGTGCAATTGCAAAGGTAGTTAAGAGACGCGGTTTGCAGGAAATGCACCTGTATTTGCAGAGCAGTGCTATAATCACCGTTGTCTAAAGCCTGACATAGCTGGACAAGCTTATCAGCTGCATTTTTAGATATGTCTCCACTGTTGAGCTTTGCAAACAAGGCACCTATTTTCCTTGAATTATCTTCTATCTCACGCTTCTTGGCAGGATTTGCACGTGAGCCTCCCAATGCTTCTGATGTCTCATTGTAGAGTCTCGTCAATGTTGCGATGACAGGTTTCTGGGGGGCTGGTGCATGGATGCAGAAAAGACTTATTCAGTTATATGTCAGAAAGGAATGCCATCAAGCCACCACAAAGGAAGGCTGAACTCTCATCGATTTTAAGGAAGAACCAGAATTTCCACATGCAATCTTCACTAGCTACTTATTTCGCCAATGGATATGCTAACTCCAGTGTAAAGTGCGTAGAGTTACTAGTACATGTGGGATGGAATTAAAAAGTAGCATGAAAGTTTGCCCTAGACTAAAAATCTCAGCGTCCGTGGTTGCATATTTCATGGGTTGTAAAATCTCAGCGTCCGTGGTTGATTTAAACAAAATCAATCAAATCACTAATTAGATATTGCAATTGACTCCGTATATAAAGAAAGCTCCAAATTGAGATTAAGGCCTGGTTTCCATGCACCAAAAGAGGTTATCAGTTTCTTCAAATTTCCACGCACTATTGGCATAGTCATGACCATTTTACCAGGAACGGAGGATTAAGAGCATCAGAAATTATCAGTCTACTACTACAAGCAGAATCAAACTTACTGAAAACAGAAACAAAAACACAGCACGACCAAGCATGCAAGCACAAAGGCAGGTTTGGATTGACTTTTACGTTTTACTTTTTTCTTGACCTAACCTTTATGAAGAGCAATCTTTGAGTACTTTTTATCTGCAACACTCGAAACTTTCATGACATATATATGTAGGTGCATATATTTCTATATAATTTCTTCTATTTCTGAAAATTAGATGATAAATTTCGGCGAGAAAGCACAAAAGTGCTTTTTACTCATCTTCAAGTGGAAACAAACAAAGCCCTCATAAATCGTAAATAAAGAGAAAGGCAGCTATTTTTTCAAAACCATACAAAAGAAAGGTAGCTCTTACCAGGAACATTTGAAGTATCTGCTGTCTGCACAGTAGGTGGGGGTGCAGCAGGTGAGACAACTGGTTGTGCAGCTGCTGATTCAATGGGCGTAGCCGGCTGCATGGAAATTGGCCCAGGATTTTGAACAACCCCTGGATTAGTAACAGGCATAAAACCCCGCATTTGAGTAGGAGCCACAGCTTGTGGCATATTCTGGCCAGGAACAGAGCTCACTTGTGGTGGCGCAGGGGCAACCGGACCAGGTACATGAGGCAAAGGTTGAAAAGTAGGATTAACACTTCCCTATGAGACATGCCAAAGAGAACCGAATCAGTCAAACTTGACAATTCTATGATCAAAATTGGAACTGAAGGAGATACATACCGGATACAAATGAGAACCCAATGTCGGCTGCTGATACTGCTCTGGGTTCCTCAGGGCAAGAGGAGGCGCTGGTATAAATTGAGATCTTGTCGTGGTCTGACTGGTGACAGGAGTTGGAACAAAACTTGGCTAGAAAGAGAGAAAAATGGTCAACCCAAAGATCCTTTGCAAGATATCAAGGTCACGGTATGCAAAGCGAACATGACAAAACATTGTGTCATCCTTGCCCGCACAAGTTTTCATTCTTAGAAGATACAAGTTCATATGTACAAGTTCAAGTATAAACCAGCACATTATCTGACTCAGACTCCACAGGGCACAGGTAGCAGGTAGTTACTTTTCTATTCTTTGGGGCAATTAGAGACAGCAAATGAAGAAAATTCTTTTGTAGATGAGAGAAAGAGTAAATGACGATATTCACTATAATATGCCCAAATTAGACAACCATCGCTCCTTCAAACAATTCACCATTTATCCTCTTAATTCTGAGCTTTTTATAATCTCGCCACTCTTTTCCATTGGGTAAAGATAGGCAAAGGCTGTGATAGAGCCCAGAGTAAAATAAATTATCAGAAAACTCAAATAAAGCAGCATCAACCACCTCCTCATGGCAATGCAAATTATTTATAAACCAAAGATACCTGGGCATTCTGAGGTGGCTCAGATGGAACAAACATAGACGCCTGTGAAGGAGCCTGATATTGCATGGGAGTATTGTATCCTTTCCCAAATGAAGAGCCAAAAGGCTGCTGATAGTTTTCACCGTAAGGGCTACCAGGAACAGTATGCGGCACCTGTGGTTGTGCAGCTTCCTAAGCAGTGATAAGAAAAAGCCAAATATTGACAATCATAGAAAAACATAGTTGCAAAAGAAGGGGAGAGAAAAGAGAAGACCAGAAAACTCGACAACTAGATAAACCCACCGGATAATAGTGCTGAGAAGTATCAACCATGCCATAATTGGATTGATCTACACCATATACTGCACCTCTTGGATCTTGAGAGCCATTAAAAGCAGAGACGTTGGCTCCTTTTTCTGCAACAAATTCAAAATAAACCTTCAACCGCAATTTTAGCTTCAAAGAAGCATAACAGTGAAGATAAAAGAAATATCAGTTTTTATCCACTTCAAGTCTTGTTTGTATATAGAACGACTATTCTAAACTAGTCCAGATATCAGGATCACCCGTTGGATCCTTATCAAAACAATGTTATTAATGGGGAAGGAAACATAAGTATCATATAATTGCACTTCCTACAGCTGCTTCTCAAGACATATTTCATTGCCAAAAAGTAGCAGAAACAACCCCAAGTATCAATCATTCTCGTAGAAACTAGCGAAAAATAAATAGATAACTACAAATGAAAAGCGACTCTTAATGTTCTTAAAGAAAATAGTCAAGACCACATTCTTAGCCATCTCAAGCTACTATATGAAACAACAAATCATTTCACAAAACCTAATTCAACCCTGTCCTTATAAGGTAGAAGGAGGTAGCAATTGCAAATAATTCCGCTACCCATGATTAAACTCATGTTCCTAACGCTCACGTTGCTCTTTTGAGCTTTTGGATTCTACTACAGAAGAGATGAAGCAGAGGAAAAAAAAAACACGACAGAAAATGTTCTTAGTGGACAGCAAGATAGTTCTGTATATAAATTATTAACAGAGCTTTGAATCCACTCCAGAAGCTGCTTTCCCTGCGTTTGGCTCTGAGGCTACTTCTATGAAACAGGGATGAGACTTCCTTCCTAGTAACTCCCAAGCAGTTGAAAACCCCCTTGGCCGTAAAAAGAAGGGCCAGCAAATGGTACAGACATCTCATTCATTACATAAAGAAATGGAACTGCTTGTAGACAGGACAAGCGATTCTCTCTAGAAACGTATGCTAGGAACAGAACATACTAACTATAATGCATGATTGGATGTCCATTTTTGTATCATAGCTTCGATATAAGAAAAAAAAATGGACTATTTGGAATTGGTGCATGCAGATCTGTCTCAAAAAATGTGTAAACAGATGCTATAGCAAAAGCATACCAGCTTCTACAGAGAAGGCGATACGATCTCTCAAGACCGCGAGTTCAGGTGACAAATCATCTGTCCCCAACAGCTTCAAGTAGTCCATCGCGGTTGTCAAAAGCCCTTGACTAGCCAAAATCTCTGCATATTTTTCAACAAGCTTGCACACTGAAGCGCTAAATTGTTTTTGGCCGCTAGCCAATGCAAGAACAATAGTCTTTTCCATCAAATCCTGATCCCAAGAAAACATATATATGAATAACTCTCAAGTTGATACGAAGCTAATGGCGTAAAACAACTAAAAGGAGGTAACCACCTGAAGAAGGTCCATGTAGGACATCCCATCATGTTCAGTTGCCAGACTTCTCGACCAAATTTCCACTGTTTTATCAATATTCCCAGCACAAATGAAACAAAGTGTCGCCGCCAACATGTTACCAGCTGCCATAAGTTTTGAGCCTAGAGAGTTGCAGAGCATAGCCCACTCCTCCCCCTGTGCAAACTTTATATAACCAGAATTTAGATGCATCAGTGGATGTCCGAAGCATTGCGAGTTAGATCAGCAACAGATGTCCAATATAATATGGTTGAAAATCACAATTTCAGTACATCAAAGGTGTAAATTAGGCTGTCCAATCAACTAGCTTGGGTATATTACTTCCAGGCATCAAATCAAAATGAGATGGAAAACCTTATCAGTACATAGCAAGCTCGACTATCTCCAAGGAAGAATGATATTAAGTGCATCCACATGATTTTGTAGTTCTACCACCAGTGTTAAGAGAGAGATTAAAATCAAAGTGGCATAGAAAAATGGTAGTTTTTCTAGCATTCCTGCAATAAAGTAGCGAAGGCAAGTATTCGGCATAAAGAAGCATCCATCCACATCATAAGCACACAAGCAGGAGGCGTGCAAAGAAAACAAAAATGATAAATTAAACTTGAGCAGAAGTACATTGATCAGGGCCATAACAAAAGTCACTTCCAAAGAAAGTTCCTATCACAGAAACCCCAACTGGCATAGTTTCTTAACCAAAAAGAAACATGACAGTTAAATTCATTTCTACCAATGTTTTCCTCCAGTATTAAGAAACTTACACTACATAGAATAGCGAGCGTCTCTTTCCAGGATTTGAGGGGCCTGGTGTCCACAAGGCTCTGGAGATCATTATTCACCATTGCAAAAACAACCTGAAAGTAAGATGATTCATTTAACAAGTGGGATAGCACATAGATTTAAAGAAATTATCACTTACCAAGGTACTACCAAATAAAAATGTATCCAAAAAGAGAGAGATAAACAAATTTAAGTTATCTTAAAACATGTCACCTTCAAGTAAGGTGAGCGGCTCATTTTGAGGTACTTATCACGAGTACTCTCCCATAGAGAGGCACCTCCAACATGCGCAATAACCAAAGCATCAGCCAATTTATTAGCAGATATGCACAATGCAACAGCAGCCTTGTAGTCTCCAACAACCAAAGCACGTTGAACACTATCATCAAACGATGGGTCAGAGCTCTCCTCAAGTCCATCTACTTCGTCTTGCGATGGTTCCACAGCAGCATTCACAGTAGGAAAGCCACCAGCAGAAGTTGATACAGGTGTATCGGCCCTGGGACTAGGAAGATTGTTAAAAAAATCTTCGCCATTATCAGTAGGAAACACCATGCTTTCGTTTTTGTCCTCCTGCACTACTTTATCTGCAGTCACATCCTCGAGCCCAAGAGCATTAACTTGCTGGGAGAGATCCTCTTGTGAACCATCATTCGTCTCTGTAGGAATATTGAAACCAAGGTGAGCAAGTAGCTTTGACCTTGCGGTTCCATCGTCTTCTAACAAAACTTTCAAGAATCCCCATGTTTCTTGGTCATCTGTAGATCTGCTATAGAAAATTTTGTTATTCTCCAAACAAGATAAAAGAAAAATTATAAGAAAAATTATTTAAATGAATAAGTAACACACTCGCAATGTTGAGACTTCTTTTCACATAATGCTCTCAATGAAGGTCTATCCCCACTTTGGATTGCAGCTTCAAATTCAGACGAGCGGCTCACCAAAGTTTGTTCTGTAATGATATCGTGTACAAAAACCTGGAAAAGAACACGATGAAAAAATAAATGTTAAGTTCTTCTAAATAGCAAGAGTAATGAAGGGAATAAACAAGCACCTCTGAGGAATTGACTGAAGGACCTCCTGTCGACCGAGTATGAAATGAAACCACCTTGCCTCCAAAACCAAAGGATGCGCCAACAGGTCGTTTAAACCATTTTGGAGCTCTCAGAGTTGCTGTGTGGGAAAGGAGAGGTTAAACTCATGGTGTGTGAGAGAACCACAGCAGAGAAATTAACAGATGTAAAAAAAGGATGCCAGCTGATCATTGTCTGTTAGCAACAGAGTACATGAATTGTTTGACATCAGCGTCCTTTCCAATGAGTGCACAATTAATCTGAAAAAGAACATAACTAATTGAATAATTCTTTGGTGTGCTAGTAGCATAATGCTGTGGTTGTCACCTTATAGAACCCGACCAGAACTGGTCCTGTTACATGAGAGAATCAAGTATCTCATTTGTTCATTAATTTCTGTTATGTTGCTTGAGTCAGGACATGCAACTGGCAGAATCAGCCCGAGATGAAGAGAGACCATATCTAATAAGCAAATTATAGAGGAAAGAACGAGAGGAGGACACCAAGCAATTGATAAACAAACTCTCATTCTCTCCTCCCCGCTGACAGGGGCATGCACACATGCAAACAAAGTTTAACCTGGCTAATGGTACTTGTGTTGACAAGTCATTTCTTTTCAGAGAATGTTAGACTATAAAACCAAATGCAGACTAGCAAAAACACTGGACTATTAATAAACTGTAAAGTACTGACAGAAATGTAAATTCTAGCCATTAGGATAGAATTACCAGCCCCGAATTCATTTTCGCTGACACCATAGCGGCTACAACCCTGCAAAATAATAGGAGATTTTTAAAATTACGTGTCTATATTTACAAACAACATTATGCGTCTATAGGCAGATATATAATGGATGTGCAGGTTCGAATCCTGCTGGCTTCTAAGACTTTTAATTTTTCTTTTTGGGGCAATATTGCTAAAATTCAAACCTTTACTCTTTTAATTTTTTCATTTTCTTCTAAGATATTGTTCCTTTTTTTCTCAATAAACATATGATTATGTGACCAAATAGAACATAAGGTGATCCACTATCCTCTTTTTTCATAATTTTTGTTTTCCTCTTTATTTTTTTCTTCAATCTATTCAAAAACAAATTTTTCTTTTCTTTATTTCTTTCCCAACTTATCTGTTGAGCACAGGATTGTACTGTTGTTTTGATATACTTCCATATCGAACTCAGGTATAATTAAATTGGTGCGCCTTGACATATCTCTGATAAAAAAGTTCAACAGTCCGATCTATAGTCAAGTGTTATACACCAATTTGTCATAATCAATCATAAATCTTGATCTAATGATAACTTAAAATGGCATCACATATGTTATTCTTTTATTTTGTTAGTAGAAATAAGTGGTGATTTAGCGAACCTTGGTTGCTATGTAAAAAAATTGGTAAATTAAAACAATGACAAGAGATTAAATGTCATTTGTCTATTATCAAGCAATCCCTTTACAGTTTATGGATAATATCCCAAAGAAATTTATAATAGGAAAACAGATTTGGTGCCAATTTTAGTTATCTGCATCATATGAAAGGAAGTCTCAAGTCTTTCTCTACCTCGTCATCTCTACTATTCTCGAATTGAAATCAAAAGCCTCAACAAGGTGCAGCCAGATATGAACCTTTAAACACAGAAGAAAAGAAAAAGAAATACCTCAACATTGTAGATGCCAATCTTTCCATCAAATGAAGATGCTGATATAACTCCGGGTATCTTAGGGTACCAATGCACATCAAAATTCCAGTTGGATCCAGCAGGCAATTCACAAACAATCTATGACAAACATGAGTAAATGAATGTTGTCAGAATAACATAAGCCTGACATACTGGCAGCCAGAATTGCCACTAAATGAGCGATGCAAAATAAAAAATAGACATTGAACATAAAAATGAATGAGCACTAGTGCAGGAATAAATATTAAGATAGGATGCAAAAAGAAAAAAGAGGAAAACAGCATCATAATAAGTACCTCCCCAGTAACTGTATCCCAGCATATGGTTCGATTGTCTTTAGCACAGGTGACCAAATAGGAACTATCATTAGGACACCATGACATTGCAATAACACCTGGTGTCAGATATCCAAGCAGAAGAGGTGAGAAGAGAAGCCATCAACTCAGTTATAGCAGAAATTCCAATGGCGGAAATGAAAAGATATAAGAGCAAATGCTCATTGGTATGCAAGTGGATGATGATACGTTTTACTAACAGGCAGAAGCATGTCAAAACAAGCTGCTGCAAGAAAAGTAAGCCATACCAGGTATGCAAAGAATAAACTTGGATTATATGTAGAAGCAATGGAATTCCACATTGCATTACATATGTCCAAGCAAAAACATTGATATTCATCGACATAAAGAAAAGAAGTGCAAGAAAGGATCAAAACAAGTCAGAGATGCATCAAGTTGACAATTCTAACCAGATAAAATAGTCATTTTTTCACATCAAGTTAACTCTACACAAACATCAGGGCAACGGTTTGTTCTTACAAGAAAAGAAAGCTAAAAAGCAAAGAGAAGGAAGTCTCCTAGAGGTGGTAGTTAACCTCAATGGCTGCTGCTTGCACATGCAATCGACAGTGATCACCATGGTGGTTGTCACCACCAAGACAATGCTATGTTTGTCTGTCTTCTATATTCTCAGGGTTCCATTGCTTTATTTTTGCAATTCAATTTATTTTTTTAATTTTTGACCAATTTGAGTTAGGCCTCCCAAATCTTGATTAGTTAGGGTACTGTTCTTATACTCAGTAGATTCTAGAAAAAAGCTTAAATCCAATCCTATCCTATATGATTTTATTTCTTGGCGACCAAATGCAACTGAAGCTACTAATTCATACCATTTTCCATATCAATCCATCTAAAAGATTACAATGAGAATGATACTAAGGATTCTGCATTTCTATGCTACAACCAAATCAACTTCTCCCTCATCCCTGCCTCTAT
Organism: Eucalyptus erythrocorys; assembly: GCA_014182555.1. Classification (NCBI taxonomy): domain Eukaryota; kingdom Viridiplantae; phylum Streptophyta; class Magnoliopsida; order Myrtales; family Myrtaceae; genus Eucalyptus; species Eucalyptus erythrocorys. The sequence goes on from CM024603.1 coordinate 44,407,576, forward strand.
CAATATGACATTATAAATGATAAGATCTTTAATATAAAAACAAAAGATAATACTATTGGCATAGATGTGTACCTCTTGTATGCCCCACAAATTCTTTAACAGGTGACATTATGTTTCTCATATCCCAAAGCTGCGCAAAACATCGGTACAATGAGAGATTCTACATGCTCTATCTACCCTGAGTACGTATATGAGATAGCAACAAGAAGTCAGGTCATTACCCTTAAAGTAGGAGAACTATCTTCATCTGATGCAACAACAAGTTGAGTAGCCAGGTCAGGGTTCCATTGCAAAACTGAGCAACGCCTTCTAACTGAATCTGAAAAACTGCCATTTGGTAAAGTGTGAATCATATTTACTGTTGTCCAGATAGGTACAAAGATAATAAAGACCAAGCAAATATACATGTGAGGAAGCTAGAGATTGAAGGCTACCTTATGACTGGTTTTTGTTTCTTGAGATCCCATACAACTGAAAAGCAAAAAATTAGACCTTTGCCCCGAGGAAGATAAACATCACTTTAGAATAAAAAAGAAGAAAGGGATAATATCCCTTTTTTTCTCACCTGTTGTCCCGTTATAGGAAGTGGAGGCTAATATATGTTGAACTTTGCTATTCCAAGATAAAAATGAAATTTCACCTTGAGCAGCAGAACCACTACCCTGCAAGAAAAAATATAAAGACTTTGGTCAGATGCCTCAGCAACTCCACCTTAATCTTTATCTTCCTTACAGGCATCATAGTTGACCCATACTTTTAACTTATAAAAGCATTTATGGACAAATTCAAGGAAAGGCCACTACAAGTGTCATAACTTTCATATGACTTATGAAAAAACGTTCACTTAAGTGACATAACTTTTAATCAATCACTTGATTGTCACCAAAAAAAAAAAAAAAAAAAAAAAAAAAGGTTCAGCCAATTGTCAAAAATCCAACATGGCACAGCACTTGTGGTGAATTTTTTAAAAAAAGTTATGGCACTCAAATGATAGAAAGAAAGAGTTATAGTGCTCAAGTAATTGCCGTTTGAAAGTTATGGCATTTTTGGTGTCCTTTTCCCACAAATAAATAACTACAAGTTACAGAAATCTGGACAAGACACATGAAAGACCAAACCATGAAAATAACATTTTCGACAATCAGCATCAGCAAAGAGATGCTAGACAATTGGAAATTTGGCAGTTCCACAATATAAGCAGGAGATCATTTCGTACCATAGACTAGAGTAATAAGCCAAATGTCAAGGCCAGACCAAGACGCACGTTATTTGGGCATCATTTCATGTCATGCTGGGGACAATGCATCATGGATCATAAATGATGCGTTCCATGCAAAAGTCTAATTATGTTCCGACAATGGGCACACTTTTTAGAAAAAACTGCAGAAAGTACCAAAGTTAACTTCTCTCATGAATCCAAAAACACATCAGCATGCTCGCTGCTCACTACAATGGCTTGTGGGCTAAAGATCCTCAGATACATCTGCTTAGCCCAGAAGTTAAAATTATACTGAACAAATCGAGATGTTAATTCTTCACTGATGAACGCCTTGATTAAAAAGATCCATGATGTCCCCACCAAGTGGTGTAAGGTTTGTCATAAGGAAAAAATACCCATTCATCACATAACATGACAAGACAAGCCTGAATAATATAAAAGGATATAAATAAATTCCAAAGCAAGTGAACTGTGTTAAAAATCCTCAGATCCCAACATACCCTAAGAGGAGGAAAATGAGAAGGTTCTCTTGGTGCAGCCAAATCCCAAATGCAAATTTCACCATCATCAGCCCCAGAAGCAAGTAAGTTTGGTGCAATGACGTTAAACTCAAGACCACGAACCTGGGTTAAGAAATCAACATAACAATCCAATAAACCTAAGCATCAAGAGACAGAGAGACAATAACAAGCAGTGAACAGGAAAAGACGAAGACAAGGGACTTACAGGTCCTTTATGCCTAGAAAGGTGTCCTACGATTGCCTTATCACCAGCCTCAGAACTGAAAAGGGAAAAACATTAAATCAGAATACTACTGTACTTCCTACAAACAAAGCAATAGTGTCAATCCAAATAAACACCAGCTGAGACTGTCATTACAAATCAATAACAGCACAGAAGTCCACAGGAATAGGCAGCTCAGCTACTTACAAAAAATAATGCCAAAAGCATGTGATATTTATTCAGCCTTACAATAAAGGGGATAGATCTCATTACCCTATTGATCTTACCAATATCCCGGCTACATTAACAACCATTCACCTATCCACTTTACTCATTGTTCAAGTGCATGGATTCTCATCGTTTAACATGGTATCAAATGGGCCATGTAAGTGGATGAGCTGTCCCCCTTCTAAAACCAGTTTCAACTGGCAGTTATGAGGCTACTTTGCGATATGTGCTATACAACTGCATCCTATCACAGAAAATACTTTCCGCAAGAATTTGCACGGAAAACAAGTACAAATAGTCTTTCAAACCTCATTGTTGTTTCTGTTCTTGAGAATATGTTACTACAGCAAAAAGGAAAATTTTTCGAAAATGACGACTGAAAATAAGTTCAGTTTAAGTAATTTCAGACATGGTGTGAAAATATTTAAGAAATGAACGTGATAATCATGTGTCTCAATTGAGAAGCCAAATGCCAGCTAAAACCCCTCAGCAAAGGGAAATCGAGGAGGTTACACTTCAAATTGCATCTAGATCACTGAACTGAAACCTAATACCAAAACAAACATTTCCAAGGCTAAAAAACACACCACATAACAAGCTTGAAGAAGCTTAATGAAGCTTGGAAATGAAATTTCATTAAAAGCTTGCTTTTGATCATTCTCATTAAAAATTGACACTTGAAAATTCAGGGGATGCAAATCTGGATTCTTGCTATTTTTCAAAAATCAAACAAAGAAGAGAGAAAATCACAGGTCAGCTTCAGAGAAATAGCAGGACTTAAACGACTAATTTACTAGGTCTAGAGGCACTTTTCATGACTCAGTGATCCTACGTCTTTAATCTCTGCATAAGGCACACCAACCAAATGACACCTTCACTTAGCAAAAAAATGACCGCAGTTCTGAAAAAAGAGAGAGTATTAAATATATGGGTTATTCGAATCATCTTACTCCGGATGACTAAATAAACTCCACCAAAGAATTTGAACATCCGCTCTCTCTGTTTTCTGGTTGATTTGGAAGGAACAGAACAAGAGAGCTTTTGATGGAAAATAATCTTCCATTTTTTGTTTTGAAAGATACTTGAATTGAAGTTTTAAGCTTTTGGTATCGTAAAAACTTGCATATGGATGTTCTCATGCCTCGGTGTATATAGTTAACGTGAGAGCTCTCTTTGGCTTTGTGAGCTTTTCATATAAGGGTTTAGTTTTTTGAGCTCTTTTTGCATATGGATTTCCATGCCCTGGGTCCTCTACAGTTAAATATTTAACCTATCAGAAAAATAAAATAATAATAATAATCAAACTAAATACCTAGAATTAAAATGGAAAAATGCAGCTTGAAAAAGAACTTTACTACTTTACTCAGTTAAACAAGCAACTTAAAATTGAAATTAACCTCAATCCACTACTTCTCTTGATCATATCTCTTGAAAGAACATCCATCGCTCAATTCTTGTCCAAATCATTCATCCTATAATGCCCCACCAAAATGAGAATATAGAGGGGCTTTTTGGTTCAAGAAACATTTTTGGATACCTTTTCCATAAAAAATGAGAATGATTTCATTCTTCACTATTCTGAAAAGATGTTTAGTAAGTCAAAATGAGAATTTCTACAGGAAAGAAATTTTCAACACCTGTTTCATGAGTCAATTAAAAAAAAAAAATTCTTTCCCTTTATTAGCCAAAAAAGTTCAGTCCAAACGAATGTGCTTCCATTTTGGACTGAAAACAGTGAGAAACCAGAGAGGTGTTTTCTTTTTTGTTCCTAAGAAATAAAAACGAGGTTACTGCATCTTTTTCTGAGAACATCTCTATAATCCCACCAAACATGGTAATAGTGACGTTTTCAATCCCAAATGAGAACAGAATGGAAAATTTGAAATTTTCCATCAGGGAAACAGGCCCTAGAGTACCAAAACATGATTTCAAGTAAGACCAGATAAGTGGGCAATGACAGAAAGGACTTCCCTTCAGATATCTAACCTCAACTAACAAATTACAGATAGATTCAATAAAACCACTATCACATAGCTACGTACAAGTAGTACAATTTGTAAGGGACGCAAATTACTATAGATTTAGATGAAGGTGAAGAATTTGTAAGCCAAACCATTCGATTCAAAGACGAATTCTTCAAAAATGTAATCTCCTATTCTTCTGAAACACGGCAACAATCCTGCTATACAGAAGCTACAAAGATACAGAAACTAGACAGCAGTCCTTGATTCTTTATTCTGCAACTGAGATTGTTTAAGAAGTAGAAATGCAAAGCATGTCTAGGGACCCTCCATTCGTATGGATACTAATAGCCAGACTAACTGGCCTTTCGCAACAGCATTCACCAGTTCGTGACGAGAAAGTTCGGACTTCAAGAAAACTTACGCCCATACCCATCATTGCCACCATCCTCGCACATCATCACTCCAATAGACTAGAGACCTCAGATTCCCATTCCGTTTCCGAATCAAGAAACGGGCGATTGCATCCAAGAAGAGACGTTCACCAGCCAAACAAACGCTCGAGCTAGATCTCAACTCCAAAACACCAATTTCACGCTCGAAACCGAACCAAAACAATTGGCAATTACCGGATCAGGGAGAGCGGGTTCCAAAGGCCAATGGTCCCGTCGACGAGGCCACCGGCGATCAGGCCCAGGGAGAATTCGTCGGAGCCGGATCCGTTCTTGCCCCAGGAGAGCCGGTTGAAGCGCTCGGAGCTGGGGGATTCGGCGACGAGGGGGAGATCCCGATCGTCGGACTGGAAGTCGAGGCCGAAGATCTCGAGGCTGGCGGAGGAGCTGAAGGAGAGATCCACCGCCCCGGCCATGGTCCCGGTCGCCAAGTACCCGCCGTCGGGGGCCATGGCCACCGACGCCGACCGGCCCACCCCCTTTATGCACGCCATCGCCGGAAATTGCAGTCGAAAGAAACAGCTCTCAAGATTACGGATTTATTGGTACAGTACAGAATCAATCGGATCAATCGACGAATGGGGAGAACGAATCTCAGAGGGGGCGATGGCGGTGGTGATCTGGCGATGGCGGTCTAGGGTTTGCGTGATCTGATCTGTGCATGAGATGGAGAAGGAGAAGGAGAAGGAGAAGGAGAGGGACGGGAGGAGTGGATTTTGGGCGTGTGTTTTTCCTTCTATATCCAGGCAGGAATTATATCATCGTCCTCCGGCGTCGCTGTATCATGGTGTTTATTTTTTTTATTTCTTTCGCGTAGAAAGTCATTTTATAGTAACGCCCCTGGGGAAAAACAATGAAATTTACATTTTTGTGTAGGATTCCACGATTGTCTTAAGATCATATATATAAGATCATATATATATATATATATATGATCGTTTTCGTAATTTTTTATCCGTGGATCCATTCGAGGTTTAAGTTGCAAAGCGAACATTTTGGAGTTTCATTTGTGTTGACCCATGGAATTGTTTTTGTATGATTTGTAATCCATTAATATGAGATTTGATATAGGAGAAAGAGACAATATTCGCATAATTCAGTCCAGAATTTTGTTGAAGACTACCGTACTTTATGAGGAATTAAAGATTAAAGTGCGGCAGATAAAGAGGGTTGTTTCTGAAGCACCCGATATTTAAATACAAAAGATTATTTAGTCTACGATAAGGAAAGCCATATTCGAAATATGTTTGTTTAGAAAGCTTAATATTAGTGAAGGAGAAGTGATGTATAATTTTGACAATAGTGCGACGTAATTGTTTTTTCGTTTAAATACTTTTATTATGGGTTTGGAATGAATATTAAAAATTTCGGAATACTATAGTAAGTAAGTTATTTATTTGTTTAAAATACCCATAAGTTAATGAATTATGTCATTAACTAGCTATAGTTTATTGAAATTATTTTATTTTTAAACTAAGTAAAAGTATTTATTTAATGTAATTTTTTTACTGGCCTAATCAAATCACTCGAAAAAAAAATAATTACACTTTAGTTAGCGGTAAAGTGTTATGAATAATTCGATTCGAATATCAAAGAAATAGGCTATATTTGATCTTAAGCTGCATGAATTTTTTTTAATGAGTGACATAGATGCAAAGAAATACTCTATAAATGAAATCCTAAACGCAATTATTTTAAATGATATACATTTACATTTTCTAAGCGAGACTTATCAAAAGACATAAGTTATAATTTCAAATTATACAAAAACAAAATTTAAACAGGGTGAATAAATATATAAATTGAATGGATTTCCTTAAATTCATTATTGTAATATTTTCAAAGGTTAACACTGCCAAAAATCCTAAACTAGTGACAGTAATACTCCAATTTTTTTTATATCCCAAAAAGTCGAAACTATGCCCATTGGGATATTTACTACTCCATATTTCTTATGAGTATCACTAGAGACCCTAGATTATATTCACTATGATATCCCAAAAAATTCGAAACTATGCTCATTAGAACACTTACTATTCCATACTTCTTTCGAGTATCAGTAGAGACCCTAGATTATATTTACTATGATATCCCAAAAAAATCGAAACTATATTCATTGTGACACTTACTATTCTACACTTCTTTTGAGTGTGACAAAAGACTCTAAATTATATTTACTATAACATTAATATGCTGAAAAAATCATGCGTTATCAAAATCCAAAAAAATTTGAAACTGTGCCCATTGGAACACTTACTACTCCACAGTTCTTTTGAGTATCATTAGAGACTCTATATTATATTTACTATCAGAACCACAAATTTGTTTATATGCCGAGAATTTTGAAACTATGTCCATTGAGACAATTATTATTCCATGCTTCTTTTGAGTGTCACCAATGATCCTAAATTATATTTACTGTGATATTGATATGCCAGAAAAGAATATTTGTATTATCAAAACCCCAAACTTTATCCTTCCACCACCAAGAACTCCTACAATTTGGACTTTAAGAAATTCCCAATGAATTTTGACAAAATATCCTCCATTATTGGTACAAGTTTGGAGCATCGGCAACATGAAAAAATGTTTTGGGTAAAAATTTCAACATGGTCAAAGTTCAGGATATTTCAGCGGTAGAAAAAGGGTATTTTTTTTATCATACAAATACCATTTTTGTGTTTCTGTGACAATAAAAATGCTTGGCATACTAGGCCCTGTTTGTTAATGTTCTTTATTTCTATTTTTAAACAAAATTTTTATTTTTTTGTTCCAAAAAACAAAAAAAAGAACAAAAAGGCGTTTGTTTGCGTTTTTATTTCAAATCTTTTTTTTTCCCGGAGCACATTTGGAATAGAAACAAGAAACAAGAAAATCTTGTTTCTTGTTTAAGAATAAAATTTAAGAATAGATTTTCTCTCGTCCTCTATTTTCTTCTCTCTTTTTCTTCTTCCTTTTCTTTGGCCGGTCGCCGACCTCGGCAATGGCCAACGACCGCCGTCGAGGGTCGATAACCTCGCTGGAGCATCGCCGGCCCTTGACGAGGCCAAGCGTCGCCGGCCCCTGGCGAGGCTCGACCTCGCCTTGGCTGGGCGAAATCGAGCTGGCCTAGCGACCGATGCTGACTTGGTGGTGGCCTAGCGACGCCGAGCCTTGCGTTGGCTGGGCGAGCTCGATCTCGCCCAGCAAAGGCGAGGCCCAGCCTCGCCGTGGCTGGGCGAGGTCACCGGCCCTCGTCGGCCGGCCGGGTCCGGGGCCGGGCCGAGGCGGCGATCGGCCAAAAGAAGAAAAAAAGAAAAAGGAAAAACAAATAAAAAATAAGAAAGAAAATAGGAAAAATAAAATAAAAATATTAAAAATTTATAAGAAATAAAAAAAATATACAAATTTACCAAATGTTTTTCTTTTCTTTTTCTATTTCTGAAATAAATTTACCAAACACGTTCTTCTATTAAAAAATTGTTCATCGGAGTAGAAATACTTTTTTCTATTTCTCGTTCCCATAATCAATTTTTAAACGAAATGTTACCAAACACACCTCTAATGTCTCGGTAGGGTTTTTTTTTTTTTTTTTTTCTTGGTGGTAAACCTATGGTATTCTTCTCGCATCGATACAAGTTTATGGGTTTTGTTGCATAATAAAACATGTTAGTTTTTTTTTTTTTTTTTTTTAATGATTCGAGAATTGCCATACAGCTGGCAGCCGGCGACATAAGCTTGAGGCACTAGCGCGGGGACCCACCTCTCACAAAGACCCCACTTAAGTCACACAATGGGAGCGAAAAGTTTCGAACCTCTATCATCCCGGATGAGGGGTCAAAGCGTGAACCAACTTGTCCACCGCAGAATGGGTGAAAACATTTTGGTATTACGGTAGGCATAATTTAAGATTTTCATTGGTATTTTCCCTTTTTTAAAAGACAAACGACATCATTTAAGCACCATTTGAAATATATTTTTTATATTCATTTAAGTTTTAACTCAAGTATTTGCACCGATATGGCTTAAAATTTTTGTTTGCAATTACATTTACGAAAGGGTTAATAGCATGAAAAAAATCTAAATTGGTATATCTCGATAAATTTATCTTAAATTAATTTTTTTACCATAAAAATCATATATAACATATGATTGATTTCAAAATTAGATGATGCAAATATTTATGCAAGAAGAGAGGATCAATCTTTTAGGAGCACCCACCCAACTCAGTTGATACTTTTGAATTATATATATATATATATATATATATATATATATATTTTGATAAAGTTTAACAAATAGGGTTCGCAACTTTAGTCGCGGCTTATATAGGTGAATCCACGGAGGGTCTTCCGTTATTTAAATCACATATCTCCATCACTTTTAGTGATTTATCATTTAATGAATGACTGATCTAACTAAAGTATTTGTTACTATTTCAATTAAATTTGATTTAAATATGAATAGCGAATTAGTGTGGGTTGAATGTTATTGTTGTCCATCCTCTTTAAATGAAGTTAAACATATACACTCAACTCCATTAATCAGCACAAAGATAATTAGAAACTTACTTGCGTCACGTAAAAGTAAAAAAAAAAATAAAATTAATTAATTAGCACATAAAGCATATAAGTTATCTCTAAACAGCAGCTTGGGGATAATTTTGTCATTCCGCCAAATTTCCAGCTTGGCTGTCGTGTGGTGTGACGCATAAAAGTAAAAAAAAAAATTAATTAATTAGCACATAAAGCATATCAAGTTATCTTTAAACAGCAGCTTGGGGATAATTTTGTCATTCCGCCAAATTTCCAGCTTGGCTGCCGTGTGGTGTGCGGTGGCGTACGTCAGCATTGCCAATGGAGAAGTGCCAAGTGTAATTCTCGAATTGTGTTCCCCTTTTGACTTTTACTCTCAATTTTCACCTTTAATTATCCTAATACCTCAACCCATCAATAAACGTGAATTTTGAAAAGTGAATTAAATTTCCAAATTTTACGGAAAAGGCCCCTTCGGCTTGACCAAATAGAAGTGCAAAGAAAATTTAATCGCGAAAGCATAGCTTGTTGATTCCTTCTAGGAATACTACACAACATACTTCGTTTCAAAAGTGGTCTTAAAATAGTCGATGAAATTAGAATTTAATGATATTATGTTTTGATTATTTTATCTCATATATTTAAATCGGAACGCCCGATCAAAAAAGAAAATCGAAACATAAATGCCCAAATATGGGTTGTCAATATAATATACAACTTCATCGTTATAATTTCTTGTCAAGAAAAAAATTACCATAAAATAAATCTAAGTCCATCATCCTTAATCTTAAGGGTGATGCTGAATTTTCAACTAAAGATCTCAATGATGAGTTTGCATTTTGAATCAATTTAACTAACCACTAGCAAAAAAGCACTTTTTGATGGGGATTGTGTACCGAAAAGTGGAACTTGATCTACTGTCATAACGTGGAGCTTCCAAGTGAGAAAGTGGAGCACGTTGAAATGAAGTAAATGAAGCCAAGAATAGCATTCACAAAAAAAAGAAAAAGAAATAAAAAAGCACGATTAAGTTTAAGGGTACATTTATTTGTTTGTCGGGATGATTTTAAAATCAAGCAAATTTCTTTTTTTGTCTTTTGTCCTTTTCTTTTTCCGTCAACTGGCTAAATGAGGAAGAAGAAGAAAAAAAGAAAGAAAGCAAAAACAAGAATAATCTCATAAAATTATTATAAGATTAAAAGTAATTTATAGAAAAATAAATTTGAGGGTCATCTCAAATGTATTTTTGTTCTTTTTCTTATTTCAGTAATAGAAATTTATATAATTACTAAACGCATTTGAATGTTCAGAAATTTGTGTAAAGAATAAAATAAAAAAAACAAAGGTTAAATTGTTTCCGAGAATTGGGACAAATGAAGGTTCTTCTAAACGAATACGATAATAACCCTAACCCCAATTTGAGAATCACCTTGTTAAATTGGCAATGAAGATAAGAAAGCAGGAGAAACGTCTCACAATTAGGAAATGTTTAAAGCTTGCCCAAGATGCAATTTCGCCGCAACGCCTTTGTCTTCGATCCTCCACTCACGACCCCATCTTCCTTGCAAGACCTCCCAATACTTCTGATTCCCTCAAATCTAACACCGCTTTTAACATAAAAACAAAATCTTTCTTCCAATTTCCCGTCCTAAAATCGTGATTTTCCGCTCCGTTTATTTTTGTTAGAGCAGCACATTGATTCTTGAATCAGTTCTTGATTGAATGCTGCGAAGATAACAGAGAAGAGCTTTTTTGTAGGGGAGAGAGGGAGTAAGTTTTCCCAAGCACGATCGCTTTGTTCACTCCCCTTGGACAAAGAATTTTCCACATTGAACTTCATTTTCTTTCCAAAAAAAGCAAAAAAACCAAAATTGAAGTAAAAAATTAATTTAAAAAACCACGATAAATTGCAGGCACTAAAGTAAAATTTTCCACCGACGTGGTGATCACTCGCAAAATTTAGGCATTTCCGATGTGTTTTAACCCAATCTACTCTAATCAACTTGAAAGTTAAGATTTAATAGGTTCCCATTTCTACTCGGACCCAAAACATCATAATATCCAAAATGGATGTTCAAATTTACAAACCAACCTTTTCCTTCACGAACATGATAATAAAGAGGTTACATCTGTCATACATCGACCAAGTAAAATCCAATATTTGGATAGGGAAACGTGGACACTTTCCTAACAATGTAGCTTCCTCCATGCACAACCTAAGAACAAAACACCCCAAGACCAGCCTTTCCCGACAGATGGTTCCAAGGGGTCTTCAGAAGCATGATCAGCTCTCCTCCTTGTTCAACTCAACCGGCGGGTTGTGCCGGTCGAAGGGGAGTTTGATCTTGCCCATGGAGCCGGCGGGGACGAGCTTGAGGTTCTCGCAGTTGCAGATCTCAACCATGAAGCCGTCCGGGTCGGTGAAGAAGAGCTGGTCGATGGACGCCCCGCTCTCCTCGTCGTCCACCGTCCTCTTCTTGTACTCTATGCCCATCTCGCGCAACTTCTTCTCCACCGCACTCATGTCCTCGCACTAGTGTCATATGATATCATATTAGAATTAGAAAAGCTCATTATCAACGAGTCACACGGGGCAAAAGTTTGAAATGATAACCTGAAAGGAGATGTGATTGTCCATGGGGTCCAAAGGGTGAGATTCCGGGGGGAGCCGGTCCTCGTCGTGGGACTGGACCAGGTGGATGCCGATGCCGTAGTTGAAGAGCCACGCGCCGTCGAAGTCGAGGGCCTGGGGCCGCTCGATCTCCACGAACCCCAGCACCTTCGTGTAGAACTCTGTGGAATCCTTCACCGACCGGCACAGCCTCGACACGTGGTTCAGCGCCATCAACGGCATCTCCTCCTCCTCCTCCTTCTCCTTCCTCTTCTCTCCTTCGCCGCCGCCCGCTTTCTTCTTCTCCTTCTCCGCGACGTCGGCTCTCTCCTTCTCCTCGTTCGCTCGATCGCGGGACCCGTCCTCGACTCGGTGCGCTTTGCTTTCCATGTTTGCCTTCTATGTTATCCTCGCTTCGTCACCTGTGTTACCCGGGGGAAGACATGGCCGCATTTCTTATGCTATACATATGGCGGCACTCGCTCTAACACAGAGAGAGAGAGAGAGAGAGAGAGAGAGAGAGAGATGAATTAGACACGAAGAGGACACGTAGCGTCGATCGCATTTGGTGCAGTAGGACGTGTGAATACCGCAAGGTGACTTCTGTCCGGTGTACCTTCAAATTATACGTGTTTTCATTTGCCAGATACGTACGGCCCCGTATGTCTAGGAGGGCGTATCATGGGATTCGAGAGGGTTTGAACTTTCTAGTAAATTGAATCAAGTGATATTTCAAATATTGAAAAAAAGAGTTAGAAGTCCCCAAAGATATTCTTTTCTTGAGTTAAGGGTGCCTAGATATAGAGTGGAGAAGTACCAAGGAATAATTCTTAGAATTGTTAGATTAAAAGGACAACAAGGATCTATGGTGATTTTTTTCTGGCATCCTGGTGGTCAAGAAGAAGGATAACTAGGGTACACTATGCTGATAGATGGTGTGACGACGGCCAATTACGTGGTTGTAGTTCATTTCTTGAACTTTTGAGGGAGGGGGTATTTATATCAATTTAGATTTAAACTTTTTTATTATGCCAATCTCATGAAATCCAAGACATTTTCATATCTTGTCAATTGAATCCATTCAGTCAATTTATATTGATAATTACTTATATGGTTGCTAGTGGTTCTACATGGCATGGTTGGCATTAATGAATATATTTTATGTAATTTTTTTCCTTTGTTTTTCTTGCCCTTCTCTTTCTTCAAATGGCGTGATCTTAGATAACTTGCCTTGAGCCATGGTTGGCAGTGGTCTAGGCGAAAGCGAGTGCTGGCAAGGGAACCCTTGCCTAGGCAACACTTGATGAGGTCTCCCTAACGTGGGTGAGGTCAGCCTTGCTAGTTCTGATGAAGGAGGCCTCATTGGTGCGGCGCCTGCCCTTGTCAACCATGATTTGTGGTTAAGTCAAAAGAAAAGGGGAAGGAAAGACAAGAAAAATTATAAAAAAATGAAATTATTAAAAAAATATTAACGTCAATGTCAATCATACCACATAAGACGACTAGTACTCATATTAGCAATTTTCAACGTAAATTAGTGGACGGACTTAATTGACAAACGTGACAAGATTCGGGAATAATTGACACGATTGAAAAGTTTAGAACTAAATCGACGTAATTATAATAGATTTATAATTTTTTTGGTACTTTCTCATAATGGATAAGAGATAATAGCAAGTGATTTACGAAAGTAGAATGTATAGATATTTGAACTTTATTTGAGGGCCTCAAATAAGAACCGTGTTATTCAATTACTGTACTATAGATGTAAAGGAGCAAGATACAATCACTCTTCCTTCAAGTAAAGTAATGAAGTTTGAAAGAGGAAAATTCAATCCTAACGAACATGTTAATCCCTAGATTTACGACACTTTCACATGATCATGTAATATGCTTTCGGCGTCAGTTAATATCTCGAGTCCCTCCTCTCACTTTGGTGGTCACGGATTGGTGGGGGACGGGAGAAGAGTACAGACAGGCATGTCAAGGTTCGGCCCTAACGAAAGAAGAAAGAAAACGGCAATTTCCAATTTCAATTTCAATTCCAATTCCAATTTCTTGCCCTCATGTAAACAACAACCGTAATAATCGCGCCTTGATTCTTACAAAACATCGAAATTCTCGAAATCCTTTAGAATATTCAAGTCTTTTTGGCATCTTCTCAAAACTCAGGAAGAATTCCGTTCTTCTTCCTTTCTTCATTTCTTGAACTTTCGAGAGTAAAATAATGAACGAAAATTTCCGGAGCAAGGCCCAAGGAACGTACGGTGAAGATTTGACGCCCCCACAAAAAACCACCGCCGCCGCCGCCACCCCCACCACCACCACCAACAACCTCCGTCGTTACCGAACGACCATCGCACGCCCGGACAACTAACCCTCTCATCTTTTTTACTTGTCTCGCCGCTGCAGACCCAACCGAAACAGCAGAGCAGAGCAGAGATCCCACCCGAATCATCACCTTACTCGCTCGAAAGCGGAGGAGGAAGAGGAGGGAGGATGTACAGGGACGTGTCGAGCTGCAACACGTACAACTATGGCGACGCCACTTACTGGGACGCGCGCTACGTGCAGGAAGCGGAGATGGGCCACTTCGACTGGTACCAGCGTTACTCTGGCCTTCGCCCTTTCATTCGCACGTACATCCCCAGCTACTCCTCTCGCGTCCTCGTGGTCGGATGCGGCAACGCCTGTATGTGATCCCGCCCCTCCTCTTCGCCTCTCTCTCTCTCTCTGCTTATTACTCATGCCTCGTTTCCTTCGTGCCCTTTTGTCTTGCATCCTCAGTGGTCGTTGTGGTTGTTTCGATCTGCTTGAATGCAGACGGGTATGGGAGAACGGGTTCAAATTTGGGATCTTTAGGGAAAAGTTTGGGATCTTGCCGGTGGAAACCCCCTAGTTAGTACTTGGATAATTACTATGAATTGAGCGGAGGATTATAAGTCATTGTTCCGAGTTTGTTTTCCTGATTTGATTGTGCCGTGGACTAAGAACCTTGCACCTGGATAAACCTACATGGTTTTAATTGCATTCTTAATTTGGATATTTCCGAATTCTGTTCCCTCGAGGACATGCAAATTTGTGTTTTTCTTCTGGGTAGGAGTTGATAGTTGGCCTGGTCCTAAGTTAAACTCGCTGGTTATTATCCGTCCAGTACCTGTTCACTTATTTTTTAGGTGAAACTCTGCTCTTGCAATGTGTCGAGGAAGTAAATCAAGAACATGGTATTTGAGGCTTTGAGCTTTACATCTTCTGCATTGCGATTATTATGGGAGAGAAAAACTCTTATCTGGTGGCACTTTAGGTGGTCAGACTGTAAATGGTATGTAGCATTGAAAAACTTGGAGGACAATTATTACGCTACAACATAAAGGAGGTGACTCTTCTGCATGGAAGCATGAGAGCTTTGAATTGCATCTGTTGTTGCAAGTGTGAACTATCTACATTTGGTCATCCTGTAGGTAGAAGAGATGGATGAGTGAAAAATAGGGCCCAAGTATCATGATGTCAATGGTTAACCATTCTCGAAGTTAGGCTATCCTGCCGTTTCCTCTGCTTAATTACTGTTCATCCTGAAGTTGAAAGGAGTCTGTCACTTCTGGCAGTGCTTTTAGATGCTAAACTGACTTCATCGCATACCCTGCTTATTTTGTTATTTGTCTTGCTCCTGCCCTTGTTGCTCATGTGGATATTCAGGAAAATTAGAGGCCTTTTTTAATTTTGCAATTAGATTATTCTTTCCCAGGTTTTTTGACGTCAGGTGATTCTTTCCCTTACCATTATTCAATTTTCTTATTCATTATTGGATTCATTGTGGAGCTTGGTTTATCTCATTTTCTTTTGGCAAGTTCTTTTATATCATTTGTGCAGATATTTCATTGTATATCTATGACTGTCTTCATGATGGATTATTGAAGAAAATTGGGTGGATTGTGTTGGAGTATTGTTGGGGATGTGAGAACTCTAAATCAACTGTCTGTCTTTGATAGTTAGATAAATGGCAATAAACGCAAGCATCCCCTGGATTAATCTAAATCATTGTGGTTCATGATAAACATACCTTTTCTCTATTTTTTTAAGATGTCGAAGCCACACAAACTTTTGTGCTTGATTGATAGTACTAGAGAAATATAAATTTTCTTTTATCAATTGTAAAAGAGGAAATTAATCTTTTTCGCACTTTGGAAATCCTGGGTTTGATCCCTTCATCTCTGTCTGGGTTCTTATTAAAGACGCAGGAAGGAAAGTAATGCAACTATTTCTCGACCATAAAGTAGAAACGCCTCTCGAGTTTCCAACCTCAGTCCTTTTCTTTGGCCATACACCCTCCATTGCTTGTTAACCACTCTTTTATGGTTAGTTTATTGCAACAGAGGAGTACCTAGCTGGTATCTTCAATGCAGAAACATATCTATAGTCACTAAAGAATGAAATTTGATTTTCAAGTCACTATTTTGTTTCTCACTAACAGATTGTTGACCAAAGTCATCTGAAACTTTTGGATTTCGGGTTTGTGGTAGTGATAGAAGAAGTAAAATATATTATGAAAGCTTATGGAGGTTCTGTAGAAGTTACTACAGCAGAGTTGTGGCATTCTTCTGTAGTTTGAGATGTTCTTCTCATGAAAATTCTTCTTATTTGCAGTGATGTCCGAAGACATGGTAAAGGATGGGTATGAAGACATAACAAACATTGACATTTCCTCAGTGGCTATTGAAATGATGAGAAGAAAATACGAATCTATCCCTCAGCTTAAATGTATCCTTTTAGCTTTCTATATTTGGTTTCAGATACCATTCTCCTGCTGCTTCCAAATTCTGGTTATTTTTCCTTCATGAAGCTTGATAGATATGCAAATGGATGTTAGGGACATGAGCTTCTTCTCGGATGAGTCATTTGACTGTGTCATCGATAAAGGTTAAAGTTCTCCCCCTCAATAAATACTCTTCTAATTCTCAAGATTTTGGCATGCTGATTGTAATCTTTTTTTTTTTTTTTTTTTTTTTTTCCTTTTCCTGAGATATGCATTCATGTGGCTTGTTGATATGGGACCAGGAACTCTGGATTCCTTGATGGTATGTTACTTATTCAATTGTCTAACTAGTGAGTACATCCTCAATAATTTCATGCATCGGCATTTTTTTTTTTTTTTTTTTTTTTTTTTTTAATTTGTGCTTTTCTTGACTAGTGTGGCACTGATGCTCCGACAAGTGCTGCTCGAATGCTAGGAGAGGTGAGCAGGTCGTGTACATGATTTCCCTTGCTGACTTCTTTTTATGTTCTTATAGAATTTCTTTGGTATTTTTTCTTGAAGATGCAGTTCATCTTCTCTTTTAACTGCTCCTGTCCTCACTTGTGTTTGTTTCTTGCTTGTAGAGTTCTTAAAGCTGGAGGAATCTACATGCTGGTAATTAAATGCAACATGTTAAGCTTATCTTGCCCACATCCATTTCTGGTTTTAGGTTAAAAAAATAGATGATGAATTGCAGATCACATATGGAGATCCAAATGTGAGGATGCTTCATTTGGACCAACCAGTATACAACTGGCGAATCATTCTGTACATCATACGTAAGTCCTTCTGATCTGGAGAGAAATCCCTTTTAAAATGGAAGAATATGACCAATATGTCCTGACAATCTGCAGAAACTACTTGCTGTAACTGAACTCTTACCATTAGAAACATCTATTATATCTACAGGCATGGGGATCATTGTTTAGGTTGTTTTATATCCTTTTCTTTTCTGGCCAGTTGTTTTATATCATTTGTCCTTTAAAAGGATATGATCATCTGACTACTCTAATTAGTCATCACTAGGCTGGTTCGGTGGTATTGCATATTACACATGCATTAGTTCAAATTACAATGTGGTGCTTCTGACTGGACTTGTTATCCCTGTGGATTTTTCCAGCATAAGTATGTTATTTTGGTGCTTGCCATTCCAAAGTGCATGACATTGAGAAGAATCACAAACTAATTTTTGTCAGGTTACTTTATAGCAAATTGCAGCTCATATATGGTTTACATTGCTGGTTGTAACTTTCCTTGATTTCTAGTTTACTAATTAGTCATTTGCATTGTATAGTTCAAGTTAATTTTGTTTTGTTTTTCTGTGAGGTAAAGTGAGAATTTGTTCTTTGCATTATCTATTCATTTTTTCTACAGCCAGACCAGGATTTCAGAAGCTAGCAAACAATAGTTCAACATCAAGGTCATATCTGGAACCCGTGCCTCTTACTGAGAAGGGTTTGCTTCCACCAGATTTTGTGGTGGAAGATCCTGATTCTCACTTCATATACGTGTGCAAAAAGATGGACGAGACAGAGCTGAGTAGCATAACAACCTACCCTTTGGATGTTGATCACTTATAGCGGCTTCTCAGAGTATTTCATTCTGGTTAGCTGTCCAAGTGTACTCTTCACTAGTTTTGATGCATGTTATAACTCATCACATTGAATACTGCTGATTCGAGTAGCAGGACGATATTCCATTAATCCCCTAGGTATTTGTAGAGCTCTCTGCATGAAATGGGTGATCTTGGGACTATGATGATGTTTCTGGATGTGAAAAGTCAAATCGACCGAAGGTCCCTTGACACTTTTTGAATTATGTAGTGGTCTTGTGATTTGCATCATTAGTGGGTACTTAATTCTGTTCTGTCCTAGTCCCTGTCCTTGTTGTTGTGGTGTACATTGAATTGATAAAGATGCTGATTAGCTTAATAATGTTGCATGGTCAGATCACTGTCCTTGTCTTTCTTGCAGATGTAAGTTCTGTCTCCACGCATGTTAAATACATGTGCATTGTTTTTCCTTTACCCACAAACAAAAGCATGCACAAGTACATATGCGCATGTGAACGTACGTTATGAATGGTGGGAACGTACAAGGGATGATTTAAAGTTTAGCAGCTCTTAATTGGTGAATTGCATTTAAAATGAACTCTCAATGAACTTAGGAACAATTTCATTGCTGGATCCATTGGCTTTCCTAGAGCAAGGACAATGCGTTTCCTGTGTCTTGCTGGGTTTCTACTCAATTGATACATGTATAGAGTCTATCGATTTGATAAGCATAATATGAGACTATCAACTAGGATGAGAATGTTGGAAGGGCAAATTCAGGGCTCATTGAAGAAAGTTTCTCTCTCCAGAATGCAAATTTATAGTGGAGAACTTGGTGGTTGGAGGCATTTGCATGCATGTGTGGACAGTGCGCGTTGGACCATTTTGATTCTTCACGAAATTAAGCGAATGTAAAGCTGTTTCAAGAGGATATCTTTTTAGCTTATAATTGGTAAATAATAATCAAAAAGGATCAGTCACTCTGGTCTTTTCTCATAAAGCTCTTTGACATATTTTTCTTGTATCCCTTTTTCCTAGTTCAAATGACCATACTTGAGAGTGTACGGTTTTAAATAATAACTGACGAACATGCTAGTCTTGACGTGAGCAATCCACCTCGGACAAAAGCGCAGAAAGATATCTATTTTTGAGTGTGAAAATTAAACAGGTCACTATTTGACTTAAAAGGGAATTAAGTTTAAGGCATACAGGTTCCGTTTGTTTGAAAAAAAAAAAAATATTTCTAGACCTTTTTTCCGACTTCTAGGTGTTTGAATAATAGAAAGCTTTCAACAAAAAAAAGAAGAAGAAGGAATTATAGAAAATTAATCGATTCATGGAAAATGTTTTGTATAAACTAAATACAAGAAATTTAAATTGGGGGAAAATAACTTCCTTTTATAGTAAGAAGGAAACAACTTTCTTTAAATCATTAAATGAAAAATATATATTTTTTTTATCATGAAATTTTTAGTGAAACAAACATGCCTTAAGTTCATTGTCAATTAAAGCTCCCTTGTTTACAAAAATTTTACATTTTTTTTAAATATTTTCTAAAAAATCATTTTTCAAGAAAATGACAATATTTTTTAGTAGTTGGTTGAGATCTATAAAAAAAAAAAAAAAAAAGATTTTCCACGATTTTGAAATGAAAATTTGATATAATTTTCCTAAATATACATATGCATACATATATATATTTATATATTATTTGAGTGTTACTAACTTGTGCACGGGTAATTAAAGAACCAAAATCTTAAGTCTAGCTTCAATGTTTTACAACTTGAGTGTTGGGGACTCGAATATGGGCACTTGGGTCTTGAGCAAGAGCACAAACATTATTCCTAGGTCCACAGAGGCTGGCCTTGATCCTTGGCACCTAAGCCTTGGTTTGCAAAAGCTAAGTGCAGGATCTTGGTACCAAGCAATAGTGGCTAGGATGGGGGAACTAGTGCTCGGGCTTGAGTCCTGGACACTTGAACTTTGAGCAATGGAGGTGGGGCCTAGGATGCTAGCAACGATTGAGCTTGGGGTCCTTGGTGCTTGAGCCCATAGCCCAACTCCATAAAGGCTAGGCCCGAGTTCATCAAGGTTGGGCTTTGGACCCGATCCTTGTGCTTGTGCCTGGGTCTCTGATGCCTGAGCTCAAAATGTCCATGCCACGGATCTCTAGTGGCCGAGACCTAGTCTCGATGTAACAAGGGCATTGGTAATGGATTCGAGTTGCAGCCTTAGTGGACCTAGGCTTAAGTGCAAGGGACCTTGGGCCAGGCCGTTGGGTATTAAGGCTGACATTGATGGACTAAGGCTTGACCTAAGTGGATTAGGATCTAGGCACTGTTGACCTAGGCATGGGCATCGGAGTCTCGATTCTTAGCTTTCGTGGACTTTCACTCTGGCATAGGGATATGGGCATACGCACTAGAGGCTTAGGCTCAACCTTGATGGACTTGAGTTGGGGTGTCGAGGACCTATACTTGGCCATCAAGTTCCCAAACCTGATCTTGATGGACCTAAGTGTGGTCGCTAGGGTCTTGGGCCTCAGACTCGATGGGTCTAGGCTAGGGTGTGGGAGATTTGAGCACGGGCACTGAGAATTCAAGTTAGATCACTGGGGACTTGGACTGAGTGCCAGGGACCTGGTTAAGAGTTTTATGGACTCGGGCTCGGGTGACAAGGAGCCATGCTAGGGTCTAAGGATGGCTATCGAAGTCATGCGCTCAACTTTTATGAACTCAGGCTCGTGTGTGGGGGCATCGGGCATAGGCATGGAGGCTTTGGGTTTGGCCTTGATGGATTTGGATACTGGCGCCAAAGACCTGGGCATAAGCGCCAAGGTCTTGGGCCCAATCTCAATGGATCCGAGTTTGGGAGCCGAGAACTGAAAATGAGCATTAGGGTTTCTATGTCAAGCATAATGTTTGTGGTTCAAATGTCGATATTTAATTATATTTTGGAAAATGATTTTTGATTTTTAAAAGAGAAAATTATTTTTCTGAATTTAAGAATAAATTTTCTCTAATCAGAAGACTCATTTTTTTAAGCGATTCAAACGGAAAAAAATGAGGAAAATATTTTTCACAAAAAAACAGGGGAGCCTAACTCAATCAAATTTAGGAAGTCGAAGAGGTCTTGATTTTGAAATCCCACGGTTAAATTGATTTTTACTAAAGCCTCGGTCAAGAACTGGCTATTTAAGGACCTAATAGATTAGCTCAAATAATTGTGCCAGTAGTTGCTTACATTAACAACTAGGTATAAATCTATGCCAAAATAAATTATAGGTAAGAAAAAATTGTATGTGGAAAGAAAAAAGGAACTTGGCATTTATTGAATGTACAAAGTCTAGCATCTTAGTGTTGCAAGCAAAAGAATTACATCGGCTCCCATCTGACTTCAGGCTGGTGATAAGACTATCCGGGAGCCAGTGGGCGATCGGTGATCTATGGTGGGAGGTGGGCGGGTGGCGCCCGGGGGGTGGCGAGTGACCAGCAATCAACGGTAGGAGGCAAGCAGTTGGCGTTCGGTGGTCAATCGTGAGCGTCCAATGTTCCACAGGTGGCAAGTGGGTGGACGACAAGCGATGATAATAGTAAATGACGAAAAGAGTTTTCATTTCTCACTTTTGTTTTAAAAAATTTTAAATACATTTTCTATATGCAAGTGAGCCTAAGATTAGCATCAATTGAATTAGGGGTGGACAAATTTAGATTTTGGACAAATAAAGAAAGAGTCTATCTTTCCCTCGCCAATATTTGGTAACCGCCGAAAATTAAATAACTAAATTGGCAAAATCATACAACTCATACTGCAAACTAAGAATGATGCTGTTTGCCAGCTTTTACTCCACAGCAACTCTCGACAACTCCCCAACATTTACACTAATTTGGGCAACATCTTTAATTAACTTAATTAACATCAAGAAAAGGAAAAGAATTGGATTCTAGCTCGCCCATTACCCACAAAATCAATTCTCTCATCTTGTCCTTTATAGGTGTGTGAATACAGCAAGAAAATTTGAAATGACTCCTCTAGTTATGGTAATGGTTATCCCAATACATTTGAAAAGTTTGGGGATTTATTAAAATAAGGAGGTGGACCCATATAATATGAGGATATGTTGAAAATTTGGGGTATGTTATTATAGCAATGGGTTATCCCAATTAAAGGAAATTCTAGGGACAAAGTTTACAAAGACACTCTCAATAACACTTACATTGCTCAAATGTTGGATGATTCAAATAAAATAGAGGTTATCTCTATTTATAAGTTAGTCTCTCTATAACTATACACTCCCTCCCTTTGATCTAAAGAATTAACCCTCCCCATTAACCCTTAATTCAAGGAAGATCAACCCAAAGTAGGAAATTGTTTAGAGAAATTGTGGAGAATACTTGTATCTTTCAAACGAAGGTAAGGCACCCTATTTATACATGGATCTAAAGTTAGATAGTTCCATTTTCCTATCTGTCACTATCCATTAATCACAAGTATAGATTTTCCATTATACCCTTGAAATATTCTAGAGTCTCTTAGAAAATGTAAATGTAAGAAGATTCTAGACCTCATGGTTCTCTGGGCCGACTGATGGGCTATCTTGAGCCATTTCCTCCATCCGTTGGGTTTGGACAATTTGTACATCATACAAATTCGCGCTTCACGAAATTCAGCATTCACAAAGCTCTTTAAAGGGTATTTTCTTTATACCGAATAATAGGTAACAAACAATTCAAAAGGATCAATAACTCTGGGTTTTTCTCATGAAGCTCTATTATATTCTGAATTTAAATTATATCTTGTTCCTTTACCGGCAACAAAAATTCGTCTCTTTAAGTATTTCAAATTACAGTTTATTTATTCTTCATTATTTTTTTTTTTGTCTTCTTTATGAGTGCCTCTTTTTCTAGTTTTAATAACCATGCTGGAGAATGTACCATTTTAAATATGAATCCTCCTAGATTTAGATGAGGAGGAAAATGTTTTACATGTATCAACTAGTTATAAATTGATCGACCCATTTTCGACGAAAGGCTGAGATAAAATGATAAAGTTGGTCCTGTGTGCGTAAATTAATCACCTAATTATTCGACATAAAAGGGAGTTTGGTTAGAAAAGTCAGGCTCGGCTGAGAGATGGTCCAAATTAAAGCTTAAAAGTGCTGGTCAGACGAAAAGCAATTAACCGACGCGTCCGATGGATTAAGTTCACTGTCGAAGAGAGTTCAAACAAATTTAGGAAGAGCCAAAGAGAGGTCTTGATTTGGAAATCTCACGGTTAAATTGATTTTTACAAGGATCTCGTCTAAGACCGACTATATAAGTTGGTTATATTAAGAATCCCGTGTGATCCAATCCAAAATAAATTATGGCTTGACGGATCATTTGCATCGACCACTTAAATTGGAAGTAGGAACAGCTTCTAAGAAGTCGGAATGGATTGGAAAGATTTTCTTTCCGAAATTCACGGTAAAACAATCTGAAAAAAATACCTATATTAAATAATATACATCAACTCGAAAATTTCTTATCGACCAAGTAATGCCAAAAAAGGGATGGCTTAGCTTGAAAGGAGCCCCGGCCAATGCAGCAATTACAAAAAAAAAAAAAAAAAAAAAAAAAAAAAAAAAAAAAAAGAAGGTTTAATAACTGGCATCTCAAGAGCAAATCCCAGAGGGGCAAACATTAAATGGAATGTACCTCGTAGAGAGATTTTAATTAAGGAGCATAAAATGGAGAGATGCCCATATTTTTTGCAAATTCCCAAATTTGGCAATAATTGTTTCTAATCGGGTCAAGAAATTTGTGTGTGAAAAGGAGGGGTTGCCACTTATCGAATGTGGCACCTCAGCATTCTATGTAAAGGAATTGTATTTACTCTAATTTGCCTTTTCCAGGCTATGGGCACTCCAAATATGGCAATAAGACTATGCAGAATTCTAAAACTAGAAACAGCAGATAACAAATAAAGAAAAGAGTCCTCTTACCCTCACCAAAACTTGACAACTTTTGAAAACTAAATGACCAGATTGGAAAAACCATATACCTCATGCTGCAACCCAAGGGTGATGCTTTTTGCCTGCTTTAACTCCACAGCCCCTTTTGGCAACTCCCCATATTTGACTAATTTAGACGGTTTCTTGATTTAATCTGCATTAAAAAAAGGGAAAAGAATTGAATTGGCTAAGGTATCCCACCACATCACGCACCAAATCAAGTTCCTCTCTCTCTCCTCTCTCTTTTTTTGGGTTTCTCACATCTCTAAATACAGCAAGAAAATTAATGCAAGCCCTCTGATTATGGTAATGGACCATCCCATGTATGGCAATACCTTTACAATAAAATGGAAAATTTGGGATCTCTTGAAATGAAGAGATGGACCCATAAAATATCGATATTCTTAAGAATTTGAAGAGCAGGGATAACGGGGGTGGGCCCACGGGAGAGTCCTATTAAAAGCAAAACACTCAAAGTGGCAAAAGGGAGAAGCATGCACAACTCTATCTTACTCTACAGAGCCATGCAACTTGCCGTTTCCAGGCAATATTGCCATTTGGTGCAAAACGCTCTTTCTCTCATCACGCCCTTTTATTTTCTTCTCCTCTCTGAATTTAGTACTTCCTTCTTTGCCATCTATAGCACAAGAACCCAGACATTAAAGCCCAGTTTTTTTTTCTTTTTTTGGTTTTGAAGGAACGGAAAGAGGGTTGCTTTTTTAAACAGCCCAGAAGGGAGATTTTGTTTGGGATCACCAGTTCTGTTCTCTCTCTCTCTGTTTTTTTTTCTTTTTTTTCGGGTGGGACGGGGTTTATTTTCTGGGTTTTGATTTTGATCAATTGGGTTTCTTCCTCTCTTTCGTTTGAGAAAGAAAAATGGGGAGAGGGAAGATTGAGATAAAGAGGATTGAGAATGCAAATAGCAGGCAAGTTACATTCTCGAAAAGGCGTTCTGGGTTGCTCAAGAAGGCGCAGGAGCTCTCTATCCTCTGTGATGCTGAGGTTGCTGTCATAATCTTCTCGAATACTGGCAAGCTTTACGAGTTCTCCAGTTCTGGGTATGTGTTGTAAAGTTTTGATCTTTTCTTTCTCTTCAAATCGATTGAGTTGCATGTTTTGATCTGTTTTGCCTGACCCTTTGTACGGACTTCCTTTTTGCTTTGTTTTTTGTTTCTGGGCTTTGGAACCTGAAGTGGTCGTCTGATGATATGCTGCTTGTGTGCCTTTGCTTGAAGCAGAGAGTGAATTTCTTTTTCCAAAAAATTGCATGTGTTAGATCATGTCTTCACTTAGCTCTGTTAGTCAAAAAGCTCTTTCATTCCATTTAACTAGAAAAATGTGGTTTTGGTTGTTGCACGTCTTTTGGTTGTTGCAGGGTCTCATATTTTGCCAATCTAGTGGTAAATTTAGGAACTTTATAGCAGTAATTTTCTCTGAGTTCTATTTCCTTTTAAATACCAGGGAGGGTTGTGGAAATTTGAGAGACTTTTTTGTATAAATTTTAGATCGTATTTACCTGAATAGTCCTCTGTATTTCCAGGAGCTCTTGTGTCATATAGTTCTTTGTTAAGGTTTCTAGAAATTAGCGGTAATGGACTTTTTTTGTTCATTCATGTTGCTGTGTTCCTTTGCCAGTTGATGTTAGAATGCTTGAAAGGCCGTTGTAGAATTTGGCAATCATGTTCACTTTTTGGCACACTGGGATATTTTTCTAGGACTTTGCAGATGTTCTTCTCCTGCTGAATGGATCTTTGCAATCGATGCTAAATTTTATCATTCTATTCCTTGCCAATTCAGATTTTGTAGACACTTGTATTCTCAAGTTAATTAAGAGTCTTCTTTCATGTTGTGCATATCCTGTTTCAATATAGAACAATTCAAGAGCTGTAAATGCTAAATTTTGTTAGCGTTATATGTATTTATTCTCAAATTTTATTATTTAATCACTTTCCTTACCTCGAAGGTGTCGCCCATTTTGTTTCTTGTGCTTTCTGGGACTGACTTAAGCTGGGTTTTTCTTGTGGCATTGCAAATTAATTGTGAAAATCCAATAGAAATCCAAAAGCTGAAATTTTTGTAACGGCTTATTGGTGAGGGACTGACCTGACAGTCAGGAGTTCAAGGTTTAACTCCTCAACTTTGTGCCTCCCCATATCTCACCAAGTGTGGAGGGAGGGGTTGGCTCACACATTGCTAGTTTAATCAACCCGAGGACCTATGCTGGTATGGTTTGCCAGAGAGAGGGTTTCTCATGCTTTGAAGTTGAGACTTAACATCAACGCACTTTTGTAGAATATAGATATAGAAAATGGAAGCCTGGGTACAAAATAAAAAATGCTCTGTTTAGAAGTCACTCTGGAGATCTTTGCAGTGAGTATGACTTTATTGAACCCAAACGAACATTGAAGCAATGTGATTTAGTTAGCATGTAATGATTGATTATCATATCTGAGTCGCTTTGTTACCTGAAGCTAATGTATAGCTCTCTGTCAACTCATCCAACACCAATAGCAGATTGGTTTCTCACTTTGAGGTTGGATCGTTGCTTTTGATGTACTCCGACATTTTATGAATTCAAAATATTCTGTTATTTAAGTAGCTAGCCAGTGGAAGAGACCTTGTTTTTTATGATTTTTCCACTTGCATCTTGTATTGCAGAATGAAACAGATACTATCAAGATACAACAGGTGTCAAGATTCTCCAGAGTCCACTGTTGTAGAGTACAAGCCAGAGTCTACGGTATCATTCTCATCACTGCTCAACTTGGTTCACTTGCTGGTCTTTTTCATTATTATAAAGCCAAACAGGATCCATTGAATGCATCATCTTTGGAAAGAGTTGCCAGATTATTACTATTATTTTTTTAAATAAGTGCCTTTTGCTTACGTTAATATGCTGGTCCCATGTTAAATTACTAGAGATATTTCCTCTAGCATCCCTCCCATTTAGACTGTACTCATATAATTAAATCTACTTTTCTGACTTAACATTATTTCACCTGAAGAAAGAAGATGATAAGGTGATAGACACCCTAAAAGATGAAATCGCAGAGCTGCAGATGAGACAACTGTGAGTGTTTTTTTTTTTTTTCCTCCTTCATTTTTTCTTGTCTGTTCCTTTCTTTAGTCAATACTTCACTGTTCATTTCTTGCAATTGATAGAAGGCTACTGGGCAAGGACTTAAATGGCCTGAGCATTAAGGAATTGCAGCACCTGGAACAGCAATTGAGCGGGGCCTTATCATCTGTCAAGGAGAAGAAGGTTTTGATAGAATCAATCTTCTTTTGGCCTTTTCTTTTCCTTACAGTTGAAGCTCATTAGGAGACACAAATTTTAAACTGAATTCTGCATTCTGGGTTCTGGATTGCCTTTTCTTTGGTTGCCTTAACGTAATTTATAATATTTCAGGAGCAATGGCTTCTGGAGCAGCTGGAGCGTTCAAGATTACAGGTCTGCCATATTTGATATAATTTTGTGAAAGACCATGGCTAATTCAGAATGAAAATCCCTAAAGTCGTGACTTGGTACTTATCATGGTATGGAGGGAAAAATTGAAAATTATACTCGATTCAATCAAGAAGCACAGAAAAACTACAAACCTTTTCCGTCTTTCAAACAATCTGATAAGGTGCTTTATGAGCAGAGTCTACTGTTGCTTCACGTATGTTCTTCACCCTCGGGGTTTGAGTTACTAATTGGTATCGTTGCATGTAGCACACTTTTTTGTTGGCCACGTAGTTCTTAACTGTAACTAGCTTGATCTCTTCTTTGCAGGAGCAGAGGGCTATGCTGGAGAATGAAACTCTGCGCAGACAGGCAAATATGCTCATCCCATATTTTTTCGTCCCTATAATCCTCAGATAATCTGTCGTACTTGAGAATTGAGACCTCTCTTTTGGATTTCCTGCACACGCATTGCAGGTTGACGAGCTTAGAGGTTTTCTTCCATCTACCCATCAACTAGAATATAATCCAGAAAAAAGAAGGAAAGCCCTCAACAACTCTGGCTCTGGCAGTCCTGATAAGACCTGCAATCGTACAGCTGAAAACGGAGATTCTGACACAACATTGTATCTAGGGTACGAAATCCCCCTATCCTTGATTGAATAAGCCAAAATTAGTTAGTTTAGTGTAGTTTCAGTTTCATTTCAGTAGTTGACAAAAGAATATGGTAAACCACTAAGGGAGTTTACTGAATAAAATGTTCAGTGTGGAATCATAAGGAGGGTTGGCAACATGAGACACAACCTGACCTCCCCGAAACACAATATACTGAGAGAAATCCTTATGGCATAACACTGCATTTTTAATCCAAATATCGACAAGTTGACACCATTCTTAGGTGCTTGATAGTTTAATTTGCTAGTGGTCGTTGTGGCTACATCTAGATGCTGATTTGTATTGAGCCTAAGCCTTGTCTTTGGCTGTCCAGGCTGCCATTTGATGTGTACCACAAAAGGAGCATGTCTGACAAAGAGAACTACAACAGCAAAGGGAGTCAAAAGGACCTGCCGTGATATGCTTTTGGCATTGTTTTCCTTCATTCCCTAGGAACTATGGCTTCTTAGATTGATGTCAACAGTTAATAGATTGATGCATCCTTTTAAAAACTAAGAAAAAGTTAAGGTCTCAGCTTTACTCCTCCCTCATTTCTTAAAGGGCGACAGACAATTTCTCCTCAGGATATTCGGAAGGCTAGGCGTTTGCCAACCTGTTTTTAGAGAAGTGGCTTTGGGAATCGCAGATTGTTGGCTTACTTTTGGGGCCTGAATTTTAGTCGTTTATTAGCAAAATTTTCCTTCATTGGCTTGAGATCCCTTTTTTATCATCAGTCGTGCCTGAAATCTGATGATAGTGTTGTGGCAAGTGGAAGATGAAATGGAACTTCGCTACCTCTGAACAGAAAAAAGTAAATAAATAAATCGTGCTTCTTTCTGATGAAGAAAATACACTTGACAACAATTCGATCGGAATTTACAAACAAATTATATGTACAACTGAGATCTAATGAACACAAAAGTACTGCAGTATGCCCTTTTTGGTCCCCCCTAATGCGTTCCTGGTCTTGAGCAATCGATCATTTGATTTCTGCTTGCCAAGACCTCAGCGAAGAGAGCATCCACCTCCTCCCTTAATCCATCCAACATCTTCTCTAATCCTTCCAGTCTCATCTTCAATTCCCCAACTTCATTACTGGTTTTCCCATCTTCCAATGCAGCAACAAGGCAAGCCACCGAACCATTAATCTCCCGAACCTCTTTCAAGACACTACCTTTCTCCAGCAATTCTTCGTAAAATCCTGCTTCCAGACTGACCAAGGAAGAGCTGAGAACCTTGGTGGCCCCTGTTCTCATTTCCATGTATGGTTTTACATCTCCAGTGAAAGCAGAAATCAAAACCCCACAAACCCAAGATTCAATACCCTTCATAACAATCAAAGCTTTCCGAACTAACAGGTCCTTCCCAGAACAAGCCCTTTCTTGGTCACCATCTTCTTTTGTTTCTTCCACTTTGAGATCCTTGGTAAAAGCTTCTTCTGGCTGAAGGGCCTTCAAGCGCTCCAGGGCATGAGACGGTGAAGCATCAGCCAAGCTCAAAGCATGGGTGAGACAGACCCTGGCTTGGCCCAGATGAGAAATACTTGAGCTGATCAGATTCATGTGCTCCAGCACATTCAAGCTGTAACTCAGATAAGCCCCCGCAGTGCCAGCTTCCCACTTGCTCATGGGGTGGTCCAATGCCACCACCAGCTGCGAAAATGCCCTGTTCATGTGAGGCAAGAGCTCAAAGCATCGGCGAATCCAAGAGAAGGAGATGGGCTCCGACACGGGTCTTGGATTCGAGAACAGGCTCTTGAATTTGCTCGAAACATCGGACTCGAACGATTCTAAGAAGGAGGAAAAGAGTTGGGTCTGAAGGTGGTCGGGCTGGTGGTGGAAAAAGTGATCCTCCATCTTGGAACGGAATTTGCCGAATCTTGCCAACACAAGAATCATCCCTCTCTCGCAAATCTCAGGCTCAGGACACAACAGGAGGAAGAAGAGGAAGGTTAGGTTTGACCGGCGCGGTTTCTTTTACCATAAGGCTGCGTCTGGTAGATAAATATATAAAGAAGAGTTGACGAGAGGCGTGTGTGTCGGGTTTCTCGGAGGTTGCCTTTCAGCCAGGAAGACCAACAGGTCGGAAGAAATCACTGCTTTGATCTTCCCAAGAGATTACCACGGCTGCCTCCGGGGGACGGATTGGCACCAGGTTTTTTTTAAGCGGCGAGTGGGGTATCTGGCGGCGGTCAAAGTCAAACTGTCTTATCCTTTCGTTTCGCTGGCGAGTCCTTCGCATCAAAGCAGATACAAGCGGCGCATTTCTTGCGGCCATTATAGAATGTGACAGAGGAGGAACCGCTGAAAGCGCGTGTCGTCCAATACG
Source organism: Eucalyptus erythrocorys (assembly GCA_014182555.1). NCBI lineage: Eukaryota > Viridiplantae > Streptophyta > Magnoliopsida > Myrtales > Myrtaceae > Eucalyptus > Eucalyptus erythrocorys. Next base: position 44,438,047 of record CM024603.1, read on the forward strand.
CTTTGAACAGCTCGTTTTTCACCTGCTCTGCCCAGGGACCGACAAGAACCCGCGTGCGTGAAGGCACGGGGGTCTGATGGGGGGTCATTCTCATGTTTCTTTTCTGCTGGTCGGCATCTGTCATCCACAGTAGATGCTTTGAGCGATGGAGTTGCAAAGAAAGATTTGAGTTTCGATTTCTTTTTTGTTTTTCTCTTTGAGTATGCATGATTAGAATACCAAATTGAGCTGACCTGCTGGGTGACAGCATGTGTAACTAGAACTCTACAAGGATTTGTGAGCTTAATAGAAGTATTTGATTCCATATGACCGAAATGAATTATAATCCTTTTATTGTACTTAATGATAATGCATCCGCTTAAACTTACATGTCAACTCGATCTATAGGGTATGTGTTTTTATTCCGAGATAATCATCGCACTTTTGATTGTATCTTTTGTTTATTCAAGTTCCATAATCTACTTTGCTTGGCTTATAGCTCGATTGCGAGTCTAAGATGACTTGATCATAATGTAACATGTGCTTATTTTAATAGCTGAGATAAGTCACTAGGAGATGATTTGAAATTAATATCTTGAATTCATTTGTGCCACTCGCAGAATTCCTACTTTTTCACTTGTCATAGGCTTGTTCACATGGAAAGTTCATTGGATGCCCTGAAAGTTCTTATGTGTTCCCCAAGAAAGCAGAATGCCTTGGCAATTGAAAAAAAGCCACGAAGAATAATTCTATGATAGACTTGTTCATAATTTTTGTTGGGGTAGTCAGAAATGGGTTTCTGTTGCAATAGCAGATCACTTATATGGGCCATTGTGGCTTATCAGTAGCCCATTTTTATGGCCATTGCATCAATTTTCGTGGTACAAAATCTAGGCTTGATCCAATCATCTGAGGGTAAGCCCTTAACTAAAGGCCTCATCCAATAATTAAAGGATCGGCTTTTGTTTTGTTCTTCTTGAACTGTATAGTTGGGAACTTTCTTCACCGAATTATCATCGTCCTTTTGTTCTTTGTTTAAATAGTATGTCCTACTCACATTCAATTTTTTTCTCCATTTACGTAGACCAATCTGACTATGAATATAATGTCATCTTTTCGAAAGGACAATTTAAAATTTAATTGTGTATATGGCATTTATCGAGAAGAATAATATCATATATTCACATTATCGGAGAACGGAATTTATAATAACCATCACAGGACGCCCTTTGACCAAATCATCTTCCATTATTCTCAACAAGAACAGTCCAGGGACAACCTATAATAATGCATCGCCAAAAGCAAGTTTGCTTGCGGAGGTTCAAGACAAGGCAAGGCGGGAATATGCTCTCTGCATAATGGCTCCATGGACTTGACAACAACCGGGCGGCGTTGATAAATAATGATGTGGATGAGGAACATAATCATTGTACTTTTTCTTTTTTGCTCCTTCACATGACATTTGATGTTTGTCTATACAATTCGAAGGTTCGTCACGGACACAATACACTTCATATGAGCCAAAAAAGGGACGGCGGGGAGGGGAAGAGAGAGAGAGAGAGAGAGTCTCCTACCAAACTCGTTACCTTCCATGGAAATCAAGCACCTTCCCCTCGGAAAATGTTCCGCTGAAGTTGGATCGTAGAGTAATTAATTTTGGTTGAAATTCGTTCTTTGACCTTTTCAAGATTGAGATAAGTCCTATGACGATTTTGGATAGAAATTATACCAAAACACACGGTTTAACAAAATTTAATCAATGATGAAGTTTGATAACATAAAATTTTTTATTGTAATTTAATTAACAATAAAGTGTGATGGTAAAGATAAATGCCAAAATATAATGGACTAGTGGATAATTGAAACAACGACTAAAGTACAAATGCGGCATATAGGTGAATCAATGGAAGAGCGAAAAGCAGGCCATCATCGATGACGCTTAGGAGCTTAGATTGCCAAGCAAAGCTTTTAACCATGCCAACTCACTTTTTAGGTGTAATTACGAGGCAGAGTAGATTTGTCGGGAATTGAAAGATGTTAAAATTACGGAATAGTAAAAATAAAGATAAATTCATGAGAAAGTTGAGTTTTATGATTGATTGATAAATTCAGTTCTTATTGACTAAGTTTGATACTTATTTATAATAATAAAAAAATTGGTTATTTTTGGATGTCTAACAGTATTTCAAAACCGCAATTCAATGATGATATTTTAGTTTGAATGATTGCATCACCTGTCCAAATCCTAAAGGTCCCTCCACATTCCTTCTCTTTGGGTAACCCGCTCCTTGAAATCGAAACACCAACTATATAAGGTTAGAACGAAACACATTGCTAATGAGCGTGAGCCCTCGTTTTCACTCTCTTTTATGTCATACCAAAATATCACCGTACCTGAAATCATAAAGTCTATATATTTCTACCTAACCAACTAGATAAGGTTAGAATAAAACACCAACTAGACAAGGTTAGAATAAAACATATTTCTAATGACTCTTTGCTAAGATTAAAATATTTTAAAATCGATTAAAATTATTAGCTATTTTGGGGATACTCTTAGTAAAATAATCTCAGTAATTTTAAAAAGCAAAAGTTTATTTTGTATTTCAGAATAATACCCAAGGTTTGCCGATACAACTTTTTTTTTATTACAATAAAGAACAAAATAATTTATTATGAATAGATAAATCTTTGTTTTTCATGACATAAAATGTTAATTCCTATATTGCTATTAGTTCAAATTACTTGAGAGAAATATGAACCATCGATTTTTCTTCTGTATCTTACACTTTTTCTATTTAAGTGACTTGTTTCTCTGAGTTCGCCTAAAAAAAAAAGGTGGTAAATTTATAATTCCTCCATATTATCTAATCAATATGTGTTTTTGAATTTTATATAACCGATAAATAATTTTCTTATAGAATATTTAATGATAAAAAAATCTCGCATATCATCTTTGACTTGTGTTTTTTTTTTTTTTTTTTTTAAATGAATTGTCAGAAACCATCAAATTACATTAATTTATAACAATACTTTTCAAACCTTTTCAAAATTCCACAGTATTTTCTATCGCCGAAATGTGATTCTTTTCTACTTTGTTCTTTTTAATTTCCATTTAATTGAAAATAATTTCATTATTTGGAAATTATTTCAATGCAACTAACGTTGCAGTTTCCATAGAATTATTTATCACTTCATTTTCTAGAATTTCCAAGACCATATTTTTTTCGGTTTTATTAACCTATTTTATTGTCTTATGGGTCCTATTATCTAATTCCTTAATTTTCTCTCACTTCTTTGTAGTAACATTGGCTGCCGCTCCTTTTTTTTTTTTTTGAAATGTTATGGCACCAAAGTGAGCTTTGTTCGAAAGTTATATACTGTTAGTGGGTTGGTAGTTCTAAACAAAGTTGGTATGTAAGACAACGGTGGGTAAAGTTATTGAAAAACAAAGATTGGTAAATTAATGTAAAAATTGATAAATTTGAGGTGTGGGTAAAGAAAGACAAATAAAAGATGGCAAATATAAGAAAAAAGCAAAATGGCACTAAAGTGTCATAATTTTCATACAATACTTACTTGCATTCTAAAGCTTTTTATTGGATCACTTAAGTGTCACTTTAAAATAAAAAAAAAAAGACCATTTAAGTACTAACTCTGATATGTGTTGTTAGAAATTTGGCGTGTCAATATTTTATCAATTTTCATGACCAACGTGGCTCTCCAACCAACGTGGCTCTCCAGTGTGTTAAGCCAGCAATAATAGCCCTAAATGATGTTGTCTATGTCTTTGTTCCAAATATAAACCTTAATTTCAATTTGTTTGAATTAGGATTTCTGTCCGCATTTGGTATTATTATTATTATTTTTTAAATTTGCAAACAATCAAGAAAAAGAAAAGGTGGAAGATGATGAGATGCTGAAGCAAATGAGGAATCTAATGAAGGTCGTCGCCTCAGTTGTAGTCGGATACGCCTCTTGGAGCGGGGCTCATCCCCAGTTTCACCCTATCAATGTTTGACTCCACAGCCATGAAGAGCTCCATCTCCAGATTTGGAAAACATGCTGCTAGTCCATCTCTAGATCAACAACCATGGCAATGGCGGTTCGACCAAGGCTTCATTGCAAACTCTGTCGCGACCCCTTTTTTTCGGGGGCGCCCGGCCGGATCGGGTACGAGCGCCTACGGAGGCTAATGGCTTAGTTGGAATTAATTAAAACCTGGACTCTTCCAAGTCTGCCAATTCACGACTTTAAAATTTTTAGTTTATAAATCAATTTTTTAAAATGGAGTCGCCACTAATCAATTTAGGGTAGGTTGATTAGAAACCTGAGCGAAGTACCGGGAGAAATACTCGCTTCTGCGCAACTAGAGAAATTAGGATCGGGGACTTGATTACACTAGTTAATTACTAATGCCCTTTCGGTACCTAATCTTGTTTAAATCCTAAGGTTTTTTGGACGTTTGGGGATTTTCCATGCATTTTAGGAAAAATAACATTTTTGGGGGTAATTCCTTCATTTTTGGACATAAAAGGGATTTTTGGATTTTTGGGGTATTTTTGGAAAAATACAAGTCTTTCTTGGCATTTTATGAAAATTTTGGGCCTTTTATGAATTTTGGCATTTTTTGGGATTTTTTGAAAATATTAAATATTTTTGATTTTTAAATATATTTGAAAAATAATTTTTTTCATATTTTAATTATTTTTCGAAAATAGATTATTTTTATTTTGGTTTTTAATTTTTTTTGGAAAATAAAACATTTTTAAACATTTTTTTGGATTTTTCGGAAATTAAAAAAGGTTTTTGATATATTTTAAAAAACAAAATATTTTGAAATAAAATATTATAAAAGAAACTAACTCGGGTCGGATCCATGGGGCGGATCCGACCCGGACCGACCCGAAATGCGAATTTTTTTTTTTAAAAAAACAGCGAAACGGCGTCGTGGAGGGTCGGACCGCGCGCAACCCGCAGGCGCCGGGTCACGCATCTGACCCGCTCCATGACCTGATTCACGACCCGGCGACCATCTCCACGAAACGACGTCGCGTCGCACCCCTTCACGGATGCCCGACCTGACTCCTCGGCAACCCTACCCGACCCGGCTTCGACGCTCGACCCGACTCCCCGCCGCCTTTAAAGACGTGGAAACCCTACCCGGTTCCCAATCCGGGTCCGACCCGGCGACCTGGGATCGTGACCCGGCAAATCGGGAACCTTAGGGTTCCTGGATTGGGGTGATAGCGGCGACGACGAAGCTGAATCTGTCGACGGCGACGGTGGCGGAGGGACTCCGACGGACGGCGAGGCTGTGTTTTACCTGCTTCTAGGGCGGCGATAGTAACGGTGACGGCAGAGGGGCGATTTGCAGCGGTGGGGCACGGTGGCAACGGCAAGGTTTCTCCTGCTTCCCTCTCTCTCTCTCTATCCCTCTGCAACTGCCTTCGGCGAGGGCTTGGATCGAAGGTCGTGAGCTCTCGGCCCCTCTGAAGTCTCTCAGAGGGTGTCCAAGAACCACAACTTCGATCGAACTCCCCTTTCGGCCTCTGCCTCTGCTGCTGCGTGTGCTTGGATTGACGGGGGATGGAGCCTATTTATAGGCGAGGAGTGGCCGGCCAACGGAGCTCGACCGGGGGGGACTGCCGTGGCTTCGGCCGGCCGGATCGGCGTCCCATCCAACACGTCCCGTCGGCCACCTACTCCCCTGCTCCCCCACGTGCCTCGCTGCTCGCCCGATCCACGCCGCGCCTGCTCGCACGTGCTGTGCACGCGAACGGGTGAGGAAGACGACCCGGCGGGTCGAGCGCGGGTGGGCGCGGGCGTGGGTCGACCCGCGCGGCTACCTCCCTTTTCTTTTCCTTTTTCTTTCAGTTTTCTGTTTTCTTCTGTTTTTTTCTGGTTTTTCTTGTTTTTTTCGGTTTTTTCGGTTTTAATCAAAATAAAATAAAATGCAATAAAAGCCGAAATATCGGTAATAGTACTAAAATTAATTAAAAACCCATAAATAAAATTAAAACCTAAAAATTAGGCGTCAACAAACTCAATTTTCCCCTCCTCATTGCAACCAACGGTAATTGAATTTGGCAGACAGCAAGAGAATGAAAAAAAGAGAAGAAATAGAAAGCAGAAGAAAAATCAGGAGGGAATTGAAGTCATATAATTTATCGGACTCCGTGGAGGAAATCTGCACTACAGTGCATTGGAAAAGGCTCTCCTTTGTTGTCGTTGAACGAGGAATTGAAGGAGATTTAACAAGAATGAATGAACATATGACGTGGTTTTTGGTCTCATAGTCCATGTTGGACTTGTTTTTCAATTAAAAAGTCACGTATAACTTATCATTTTATTAAAAAAGTAGCGTAGGATTTTAGACTGGAATTGGTCATTAGAGGCACTTAAGTGATTGTTTTTCATCTGGTTTGGCAATTAAGTAATCCGGTGAAAATTTTGACACCAAAGTGAACACTATACGAAAATTATGACATTTATATTATCATTTTCCTTAAGAAAATTTGGTAATTTGCAAACTGTCACATTGAGTTGATAATTAGGTGACCGTTGATTCGTCCTACTACTGTAAGAGTAGGTGTTTAGATGGTCCAAGTGGTCAACATAGTTGGCTTATAAGATTGGTGTAGTTGGACGATGGATTTATTATATAGAACTTGGCTTGTTTAATAAAAATGAAAATAAGTGCAGAAATTTTAAGGTACTGAAAATGAAAATAAAAAATTATGGATAACATCTGAATTGAATAGTAAGTTTTTCGTTCTCATACGAAACATGAAATAGTGAGCATAATTTGAAGGTTTTGACAACACAATTACTAAGATTATACTTTCCATTATCACTTAATCAATTAAGTCATCCTTACTTATCAAAATAAGTGATTTTTGACTTAAACCAATTTATTAAGTTGTGTGTATTGAGTGGTAATCGAACCCTACTTAGTTTTATTGGAATACTGACCAAAAAAAAAAAAAAAGTTTTATTGGAATAGCCAGTGGAAGCCAAAAAAAAAAAAAAAAAAAAGTACCAAAAGGAAGCCCATTATTAACATCTTGCCATTGTTTATCACTCCGTTATTCACATGGTAACACGTATACCCCACATATTTACTAACTGTAGATACTTCATCAGTCTTAAGACACGACATCCATATTTAGTAACAAATCGTATATTATATTTGTAATCATCGTTGATTAGATTAGATTAAATTAAAGAACATATAGATTAAGCGGCATGTGTTTCCATATGACAAAACACTATCTATATTGGAACCACATGGCAAAACATGATTCCGAAAATAAAAAAATCTCAATTGCATGGACGTTATTATGTAAATAGAATCAAGCTCACTCGCTCTGGTTGTTGAGACTTTTCCGTTCAATCAGGATTGCCTCCTTCTCTTTCATCCGATCTTCTATATATACGGCTAATTCGAATCCAATTCAAGTAAAACCAGTAAAACCACCAATAAATTCTCTCTCTCTCTCTTGCGGCTCCGTCTCTCTCTCTCTCTCTCTCTCGTGGCTCAAGGAGGAAGAAGCTGAGAGCAAAGAGAATGGAGAGAAACTCTAAAATCCACTCTTCTCTTCTTCTTTTCTGTTTATGTATCTTGTCAGCCCTAGTTCAAATCCAGGGAAGGAAGCAAGGAGATGTTCTTGATTCTCTATACAAAGCGAAGTCGGAGAAATCAAGGATCGACACAAGCCTTTTTCAGGCAACCGATCACCATGGAATTCTCAAATCTAGAATTTATAGTCAAGAAGGGCTGAGGGAGAAGGATAGGATCAAAAGGTTGCCTGGACAACCGTCGGTCAAATTCGATCACTATGGCGGATATGTCACCGTAAATGAATCGGCCGGTCGAGCATTTTATTATTATTTTGCTGAAGGGGTGAGAAATAAGGAGTCGATGCCGCTTCTTCTATGGCTTAACGGAGGTGTGTGCTTTAGTTTTCCCATTTTCGCTTGATCTTCAGTATCTTTTTCTGATTTAGAAAGCAATGTAAAGTTTTCTTCTCTTTCAATGCAAGTACAGTATTCTCTTGACTTAAGAAGTTATCATGGGTTTTATAGTCAACACAGATAATTGCGTGGTGGTTTCACGGTCACTTCCGGCTGAAAGTAAAGTTGATCAATCGATATAAGTACTTCGTCACGAAAGCTAAGCATGTCTCTGTTTGTTGTGGTTGGCTTTTCATCACTTTTGAAGCACTGCAAGCTGTCACATTTCTTTCATATTTTCACATACCGTGTGCAGTCGAAAGTATACTAATACAAGTTATTATCAGGATTTTCCATTTTCTAATCTACCTTGTTCGATAATCTTGTCATTCTGACATTGGAAGGATTATCAGTGAAATGAAATGTCGCAGATTTAAATGTCCTCTCAATTTTCTACATGCATATACAAGCACAGATGAGCTATCTATGTAATTTCTTTGGTTATATATGTATGTCATTATACGGTAAATCATCTTAAGAATATTTTCCTGTGCTTTATAGTAAGTAAATTGTTAAATTTACGTTGCTGATTTTTCAGGTCCCGGTTGCTCCTCCCTCGCCTATGGAGCAATGCAGGAACTCGGACCATTCCGAGTCCACAGCGACGGGAAGACTCTTTACAAAAATAAATTTGCATGGAATAATGGTAAAGTATTTAAAAAATATAGTGTAGTCTTTGCAAAAGCATTTCACCTTTTCTTGTCGCTGACAGAGCAGAGTAATTATTTGCTTTGCGAGGCCAGCTGCGAACGTGTTGTTCCTAGAGTCTCCGGCTGGCGTCGGTTTTTCTTATTCTAACACGACGGCGGACTATAGCTTGAGCGGAGACAGCAAAACAGCCGCGGACAATTATGTATTCTTGCTAAATTGGCTGGAGAGGTTTCCCGAGTACAAGGATCGGGATTTTTACATTTCAGGCGAGAGCTACGCGGGTCATTACGTGCCTCAGCTCGCTCACAACATCCTATCCAACAACAAGAAGGCGAACAAGACCCTTATCAACCTCAAGGGGATTATGGTAAGTTGTTTTCGCGAATTGCATTGTCTCTTATCTATATTGAATATTGAACGAGGCGTGTTTGACCATTGGAAACACCTAACGTCTGTACATTCACAACTGGAAATGCTTTAAGCTTTTCGTGTGGTTTTGTGCTGGCTTTTTGCGTTCTGATGAATGATCAAAAGCTAGAAGTCATCATGCACGTCTTGTTCATTACTCCTTTCCACATTGAACATCATCGACATGTAGAAAAATGTTTTTAGCTGTCATAATGAGTAGAACAAGTGTCTTTGTTGGCTGTTTTCATTATTGGAGTTGCTGGCTTCTACTCAATTGTTCTATTCGCTATAATGGATTTTAACTAACAGCTTAGCATGTGCTTATTATCGTTGTCAACTCGAGGAATATTTGGTAACGATGCCGCGTCTTTTAATAAATAAATAAATAAATAATGTGGATGCTGCATCATCATCGCTGTAGTAGGTATTGGACTGTTATCTAATAGCGCCATAAAACCCACCACATGTGATGCTTTTTGTCTTTCCTTTTGTCTTTCCAGCGTATCATAATTTCGAATTTGAGTTCATTAAATCTGGTCCTTCTAAATATTTATCTCTGGTACTCCATTATGATTGATCATTTTATGGCCAAATGGGGCCCTTGGGCCTAGAGAATGAATATAAATTAATTGAACATGCTTGCAGATTGGAAATGCAGTAATCAACGACGAGACGGACCAGCGTGGGATGTACGAGTACTTTGCTACGCATGCATTGATATCGGATGAAACAGGATTTGCGATTCAAAAATATTGTGACTTCTCACCAAATGCCACCAGTCAAGTAAGCCAGTGCCTTTCGGCCGCGCAGGCTGCGAGTAACGACGTTTCTGCCTTGGACATTTACAATATCTACGCCCCTTTGTGCTTCTCTTCCAACCTTACATCTCATCCCAAGAAGACCAACGTGAGCTCAGATCCACCTGCCTTTTTTTGTAGGACAATTTGAAAAGCCTCAACTCAAATTTAAGTTGGTCATCCATTTTCGGGTTGCGTTTTGTTTTCTCAGATCATGGACTTGGACCCGTGTGGCGATATCTACGTGCATGCGTACATGAATAGAGAAGATGTGCAAGAGGCGCTTCATGCTAACGTGACGAAGCTCGATCACGACTGGGAAGGGTGCAGCAGTGTAATCCAGGCCTGGGGAGATAGCCCTTCCACCGTCCTCCCTCTCCTCCGGGAATTCATGTCCAGTGGACTCCGTGTTTGGGTGTTCAGGTGAAAACGAAAAAAAACAGAGACAAATACACAGTTCGGTCACTGATGTGGGGGTATGTCTAACGAATCTTTGAAAATGCAGTGGCGATACGGATGGGAGAGTGCCGGTGACTTCGACCAGGAGATCCCTTAGCAAGATGAAACTCCCGACGAAGAGTCCATGGCGTCCTTGGTTCCTTGGGGGAGAGGTGAGGCGGCTCACTTGTTTTGATGCCAATTTTAGAGGAAAGTGACTCAATTTGAAAAGTAATCCGCACCGTCTTTGACGCATGTAGGTCGGAGGGTACGTGCAAGTGTACAAGGGAGACTTGACGTTTGCGACCGTACGAGGAGCGGGGCATCAGGTGCCAAGCTATCAGCCCAAGAGAGCTCTCTCTCTCATCTCCCACTTCCTTGCCGGCTCTCCACTCCCGTTGCAATAGACACTTCAAGTGCTTGAAGATGATGATACAATGCTTGGGGATACATGTAACTGTTCAGTTATTTAGGATTTGTACAACTCGATTGATTCTTCTTTAATAAAGAAATTGGTGCGGAGAAGAATGTGATAAAGCAGGGAAAATTGGCGAAGAGACCGAAACACACCGAAAGAATAGAAATCGTTTGTTGTTTAGGGCTTCAACAAGAGAGATGAGATTTGTGAACGAAGAAAAAAATAATATTCTGTTCATTGACTAAAGAATAGTACACGTGCCTATGTATAGGCTTTACATAACGATTACTAAAGTAACAAATAAGAATAAATCAAGGAGACTATATAGAATCACATAATAATATACATAATCAAAGAATATCCTAAATATATCTCTAACATCCCCCCTCAAACTCAAGATGAATTGACAGATGTAAGGGAGAATTACTAAAAAAGTCATAAACCTATTGTAATTGTGCCAATTCAGTCATAAACTCTTTTTTTTTTAAAGCCAATTTAGTCCTAAACCTTTTACCATTGTGCCGGTTTAGTCAATTTGACCAAAATTGGTTAGCCGATGCTGACGTGGGCACTAGTCGTCCGGCAAAAGCTGACATGGCAATTTTTTAATATATATATATTTTTGAATTTTTGAATTTTTTCGAATTTTTAAATTCTTAGCCTCGCCCAGAGACGGTGAGACCGCCGTCACTAGATCTGGCGAGGAGCCTCGCCGGCCACCGGCGAGATTGACCCTCGCCAGATTTGGCGGGGCCTCGCCCAGTGATGGCAAGGTCGGCCTTGCCCAGTGACGGTGAGGCCGGCCTTGTCGGCCCTTGCCGCTGGCCGGCTAGAGGAAGGAGAAGATGGAAAAAAAAATTAAAAAAATTTAAAAATTTGAAAAAAAATAAAAAAAAAAAAAATTGCTATGTTAGTTTTTGTCGGACGGCCGGCATCCACGTCAGCACCGATCGACCAATTTTGGCTGGATGGACTAAATTGGCATAATTGGTTTAAGACTAAATTGACAAAAAAAAAAAAAGTTTAGAACTGAATTGGCACAATTGCAATAGGTTTAGGACTTTTTTGGTAATTCTCCCAAAGATGTCAACTTAAATTTGGAAAATAAATCCAAGTAGAGATAAGTCGACTGGTGTGACAAAGAACGTGATATCGGATGAAATGAAAGTTTATCTTAATGTGCTTAGCGTGTTCATGAAAAAATCATTATGTGCAATTTGTGTGACAGCCTGAATTTTTAGATTTCATTTTTGATTAAATAAATCGGGCCTTTCGTCGAGACGCCGATAGTGCTATTCTCTGAGCTGATCACTCACGAGATAACTGGTCTATCTGGGGAAGTAATTAAGGAATTTAAATGTAATGGACTTGAGAATTCGACCAGGAATCAACTATCCGACCGTGTTGGTTTGCAAGGGTCATTATGGCATCGTCTGAAATCGATCAGAGACTGGAGATAGGTCGATTTGACTGAGATATGTGATTAGAGTGTGGGTGATTTCACCTGATTGCAAAATACTCATCAATCGACACTAGACCGATTTTTCTATCGTTTTAGTATTTGGTGCCCGTATTTGAAACCTCAAGATTCTTACGACAATCGAGAGTAGCCAATGTGTCGAAGATGTACATTATGACTCGATATAAATCGATCACAGGTTAATTGTACCGAAAATTTCTAAAAGTTACCCGGTAGACCAGGTTATGCTAAAAGCGTGCTGGATTGAAATTAATCGCGAATTTGAACCCGATTTCAAAAATTGAAAGTTTTGTCGTGTCACGAGCTAATTTAGAAACGTCGACTCATTCTCCGAGGAATTTTCAGAAATCCGAGATTTTTATGGAAAATCAATTCGGACGTTGCGGGAAATTAGCGGAAATTCGGATGAGCCAAATTAAAGAAGATTTGGATTTCCAAGCTGAGCCTTTGAGCGTCAGGGACTTATAGAAAATTGTTCGGGATTTTTTTTTAGCGAAATCGGACCTCGATTTGGACAACTGGAGAGGAAATTAAAGCTTATATAGTGGAATTCAAAATTAAGCATAAGGCTGAAAATGGGGACTTCAATTTGGCTTAACTATGGAAAATTTTATTCAAGAATTAACTAGGGAACATTAGGATATTTATGAAGACTAATGGGGGGACCAGACATTAATGAATTGGATAGGTGTTTGACTTTTGGTCTCTCTCTCTTTCTCTAAACTTTCCCTACACGGTTGCTGCCCCTCTCCTTTTCCCTTCGTCGAGCTCACCTAGCTGTTCCCATTTTCATTTCCGTTCCTCGCAGCTTCATCCCTTCCATCTCTCTCTTTATTTATTTCTCTCCGCCTCGTGTCCTTGTTGCCAGCAACGCCACACATTCGAAGCTACTCCCACCTCCTTTGTTGCCTTTCTCTTCGGTCTTCACACCTGTAAGCTGCCACCTCACGCCCATGCGTCTGAGTCTCCATCTTCTTTAGTCAACTCCAGCGCTGGTTGAAGACCACCGATTTCCCCTCTGCTGCGCGTCTTCAGCTCATCAACCTAGTTTTCATCCATGCAATCGAGCCACGATTGAAGCTGCTTCTCGTTCCCAGCTCTTTCGCCTTGGTCAACGGCTCCTTGGTCTCCACTAGCTTGCCAGCAACCAGCTCCCACGCCCGCGAGATCCACCGAATCAGCAACCCATGCGGTTCTTTTTTTCAGCCCATCTCCAGCAGAATTTCAGCCCACATCAACAAGCCGCAAGCCTTCTTCGAAGGCCTCTTTTTGGCCCAAGCTGCGGCCCACGAATCCACCTTCAACAGCCCAAGAATTCAACAGCTTAGCCAGCAGTTTCTTTTGTAGCTGGGCCTAGCAGTTGGGCCATTTGAAGCCCACAATTAGGCCAAGTTTCAGTGAAGTTCAGCCCAACTTCAGCCCAAGAATTCAGCCAAAGTCAGCCCACTTAAAGCCTAGCCTAGCAATTTGAAGCCCAAGTGAGATTAGCCCAGTCTTGAGGCTCGCAAAGCAGCCCAAGCCCGAAGCCAAGCCCAGCATTTGTTGTGGGCTTGCAAGGCCTTTGGGCCCGGTCTAGGTATTCGTCGACGTCATCGAAAATTTGGAATTCGGTTGCCGTCGCGGTGATCCGGTCTTTGCTTTAAACTAGTGAGTTCACTCACTAATCCTCGCTTAGTAGGTTAATTGTGCTTAGGGTTTGATTAGATTAATTAAGCATGGTTTAGGTGGATAGATTGGATTAGACTAGTTAATTTAATTATCTGTCGATGTATGCTAGGTGGTTAGTTAGTGTATTAAGCAAGTAGACATATTCTATTATTTATTTAAGGAACCTTGGTATTTTTTCGGGTCCGTTTCGGTGTCCAACTAGGCATTACGGGTCTAAGTTGGATTTATTAGTATTTATTTAATATATTTCGTAATTAATTAATTAATTAATTTCCAGAAATTAAGCTGGGATAACTGACGACTGAAATTTAATGCTGATTGCTGTGGTGTGATCTATTTATTTATTTGAACTTGAATTTGTACTGAATTGGAAAATTACCGGGCATCAGTCTACAGCGCCAAAAATCTATTTTGGGATTGCTGAAAATAGTAAGAGGTTTAAAACTGAAAACCTTATATTTTGGTTAACGTTGGCTGTGTACCCACACACGTGTATTTTTATCAAGTATGACAAAAAGGGTAAAATTGTTTGTATCGTCGGAACAAAATACTATAACGGCTTGATGATTCGTATGTCATATGGAGAATGGACATTATACTATTATAGCTCGATGACTCATTGGTCATCTTGAGAAAGAATTGTTTGTATAGCAGTTCGGTGACTCAATATGTCATCTTGGAGATAGGAAGGTATGACCCAACGGTGTGTTATAACAGCTCGATGACTCTATATGTCGTCTTGGAGACAGAACGTTATGCACGAGCATGTTATAACGGCTTGATGACTCTATATGTCGTCTTGGAGATAGAACGTTATGTATACCCGCCCAATGTATCTATATGTCATATGGAGATAGGATAGTACTATATATATTTCACTTTGTATGAGGAGTCTTGAATTTTGATCGGACTCATAGATAGTATGGAATGGGCCGACCTAGAGATGGTCGTGATGACATGTAATCGATTGGGTTGATTGATCGATAAGTCGATCTGATTGATTGAGTGATATAATCGTCAGTATGTATTATTTGCACTGACTAGTAGGAAGGAATCGGGGACAAGGCAAGTCCTTTGACGCTTGATTATGTTTAGGTAGCCCCTAGGGCATATTTTCTTCCTAATTGGGTCTTAAGGAGTAGAACTCGCTGAGACGTAGTCTCACCCCATTGTGGGATCACATTTTCAGGTCCCTAGGTGACGGTCGTGGAGAGCCGGAAGTCTCGAAGTTTGGAAAGGTGGAAGAAACAGAATCGGCAAACTTGTCTACCTAGTTAGTCATAGGATAGTTCCTTTTTGGTTAAGTCAATAATTTTGTAAATGACATGATGTTGTAAATAAACCTGTTTGCTACAAAAGGTTTGTTTTAGTTTGAAAAATTTTGTGGCCTTACTTTCCTATCCCATTGTTTTATTGTCTGGGGATTATTTATATGCTTCCGCATGTGTATTCAAAATCGAAAGGGTCGACGATGCGCCTTGAGACATCACTATTTTATCGACCAAGCAGAGATGGGCACATGCTTGGAGGGTCGGGGTGTGACATCCCGGATTAGTGGTATCAGAGCAATGGTTAGGATTGGAGTGATAAGGAGTGATGATTTATGGGATATTAAGTAGGAAAGGCCTTTAAATTCATGCTGGTGCATGTCAGTGGTAGTTAATTGGTAAATTTGTTTGCCATGTGTGGATCGCTCAGCTTCTAATCCAGTGTGGATTTGAAAGACAGGTTTCAATAGAGACTGAGTCATGAGTGAGCCGGAGCAGAGAACCCCTAGTAAGTGAGTTGTTAGGCTTACAACTCGGGTTAGAACGCTAACTGGGGTTGGTACCCAAGGCAGAGGTAGGGCATAGGCACAGGCCAGTGCTAATGGAGTAGCACCACCTCCTGTTGGTGCTGCAGTAGCAACCTTAGGTGAGCAAGGAACCATCGGGATCAATCAGGCCTTGGATGCCATGATAGAGTTGATGGGGCAGCAAGCTTGGGATTAAGCTGCCGCATTCACCGCCACTGTTGCAGTCGTTGCTCAAGCTGCCGTTACTACTACTGTTATCGCCAATGCTGAGGCCGCAATCGTTGCCGCACCTGAAGCCGCACCTGCCATCGCCTTTGCAGAGGTTCCACTAGGAAATGTGGTCATTGGAAGGCCGATCCATAAGTTAGTGGAACATTTTTTAAAGCTAAACTCGCCTAGATTCACAGGTGCTAGAGATTAAGAGACCGCCTCTCTTTGGATTCTGGATATGGATAAGGCGTTCACACTTTTCATGTGCAATGAAGTGGAGAAAGTGGTTTTGGTAGTGTACCAACTACAAGGTAGCGCCAACATTTGGTGGAGAGCCGTCAAAGAGTCAGTGTTCCCAAAGGGTGTGGTCCCGGTGTAGGACACCTTCCTAAGAGCTTTCAATGATCAGTAGTGCCTGTGAGCAGAAACTAGAGGAGTTTCAACGTCTTCATCAATGGACGATGATTGTTGACCAATATGGGGTCAAATTTGCTGAACTTTCTCAGTACGTGCCAAGATTAATTGCAGACCCCGAAGACAAGGCTTGAAGATTCAAGAATGGTCTTCGACATGAGTTGAAACAGCCACTGGTGCCATTCGATTTTAAGGATTACCGAGAGATCTATAATTGAGCCAAGCTATTAGAGAAAAGTTTAAATGAACAAGCCACCTCGTTTGGATTGAGGTTTAATACAAATAGAGATGCAATTCGCTAGGAAAGAGGCCCATGTTTGGAGGTAGATTTCATGTTCCACCTAACAAGAAGGGTGGATTTCGTAGGTCAGTGCCCAACAGGAATGACTTGTATTGCGCTTGTGGAATGTGACATGGACTGAACCAGTGCCCTCGAGGGACGGGCGCTTGTTTTGAATGTGGCCAACAGGGTCACCTGGCCAGAGATTGTCCTAGAAGGCTAAGAGGACAACCGCCGTTATCGCCACCGCCATAGATTGGACAGATAAGAGGGTATGCACCTCAAAACGCGCCACAGGGAGGACAGCTGAGACCCCCGGTTCAAGGCACGTTGTATGCCATTACTTAGGGTCAGGCAAAGGCTGCGCCTGGCGTGATTACAAGTATGGTTTTGTTAAACGACCATCCTGCTTATGCGTTATTTGATCCGGGAGCAACTCATTTCTTTATTGCCGAGTAGTATGTTAAGTTGATTGGAATAAATCTTGAATTGCTGTAATCTGTTGTTAGTATAACTACACTTTTGAAGGATAAAATGTTATCTATTTTGGGTTGTTTTGGTTACAAGTTAGATATTGGTGAGCGAGAGGGGAAAATAGATCTGTTAGTCCTAACAATGTATGACTTCGATTTGATAATTGGCAAGGACTGGCTCACCAAGTAACGAGCTAAAATGGACTGTTATCGCAAGTCGATTCAGTTTTATCCATTAAAGGATGAGAGCTTCGAGTTTGTCAGGAACCGAGGAGGATCGTTGATTTCCCTAATCTTGTCGCTTGAGGCAACTTGTTTGTTAGACGAGGGTTGCCAAGGTTACGTGGCAACTGTTGTAGATACGACAGTTGAGAAACTGAAAATGGAAGACATTGCTGTTGTGCAAGAATTTCCAGATGTCTTTCCAAAGGAATTACCAGGATTTCCACCAGAGAGAGAAATTGAATTCGTAATCGAGTTAGCACTTAGGACAGAGCCAATCTCTAAGGCTCCTTATCGGATGACGTTATCTGAGTTAAAGGAACTTAAAGTGCAAATGCAAGAGCTATTGGATAAGAGATTTATTCATCCCGGTGCATCACCCTGGGGAGCACCAATTCTATTTGTTAAAAAGAAGGATGGTCGTTGCGCCTATGCATTGACTATCGACAACTCAATTAGGTAACGATCAAGAACAAGTATCCATTGTCGAGAATTAATGACTTGTTTGATCAATTACAAGGAGTGTCAATATTTTCGAAAATCGACCTGAGGACAGGATATCATTAGTTGAGGATTAGGAATGAGGACATTCCTAAGTTAGCATTTCGTACTCGATATGGTCATTACGAGTTCATAGTGATGCTATTCGGGTTGGCGAATGCTCCAGCTTTTATGGACTTGATGAACCGAGTATTCAAGGAATATCTAGATCAGTTTGTGGTCGTGTTCACGGATGATATTCTGGTGTATTCAAGAAGCGATGAAAAGCATGAGAGTCATTTGAGATTAGTACTGTAGACGTTGAGAGTTCATTAGTTGTATGCCAAGTTCAGCAAGTGTGAGTTTTGATTAACTCGTATTACTTTCTTAGGACATGTGATTTCAGGAGAAGGAATCTCTGTAGACCTGAGCAAAATTGAAGTCGTGATCAATTGGTCAAGACCGACTACAATGACAGAGATAAGAAGTTTTCTGGGTTTGGTAGGTTATTACAGACGGTTTGTGGAAGGGTTCTCATCATTAGCGTTACCATTGACAAGAATCCTGAATAAAGAAGAGAAATTTGTCTGGACAGACAGGTGTGAGTGTAGTTTTCAAGAGCTTAAGGAAAAGCGGACTACCGCACTTGTGTTGATCATTCCATCCGGTCCTGGAGGATTCGAGATCTATAGTAATGCATCGTTCAGAGGATTGGGTTGCGTGTTGATGCAACATGGTAGAGTTGTTGCATACGCCTCTTGTCAATTGAGGCCTCATGAATAGAATTACTCGACGAATGACTTAGAACTCGCGGTGATTATTTTCTCCCTGAAGATTTGGAGACATTATTTGTGCGGAGAAAAAATTCAGATCTTCACAGACCATCAAAGTCTCAAGTACCTGTTCTCTTAGAAGGAGTTGAATATGAGACAATGCCGATGGATGGAATTGCTGAAGGACTACGACTATGATATTCTATATCACTCGGGAAAGGCGAACAAAGTTGCCGATGCTTTGAGTTGAAAGTCTTCAGTTGCTCATATATTGATTAAGGAATAAAACTTACTCGAGAGAGGTCGAGATTCAGTATTCAAGTTTGAGGTAGGTCACCTTTCAAGTCTTATAGCCACCCTCAGAATTGAATCAAATGTTCAGATCAGAATCAAGTTACTCCAATCGACAGACCCAGATGTGCAGAAGATTTTACAAGAGGACACTGAGAAAAGAAAGGCCGACTTTCAGATTTTTGATGAAGGAATACTGAGGTTTCGAGGACATTTGGTTGTACCTGATGATGTGGAGCTTATAGAGGATATTTTATCAAAAGCACATCATAGGAGTTACAGTGTTCATCCTGGTAGCACCAAGATGTATCAGAATCTGCATCAACACTATTGGGAGTCAGGTATGAAGACGGATATAGCTAAGCATGTCGCCAAGTGTTTGACATGTCAGCAGGTAAAAGCTGAACATTGCAAGCTGGATGGACTTTGCAACCTCTTGAGATCACAGAATGGAAATGAGAGCATATCACGATGGATTTCGTGACCAGACTACCGAGGATTTAGAGAGGAAATGATTTGATTTGGGTAGTAGTTGACAGACTGACAAAGTCGGCTCATTTTATTGCGGTTCGAAAGGATCTCAATTTGGATAGACACGCAGATCTGTACGTGTGTCAGGTAGTTCGTCTGCATGGAGTACCGGTGACGATAACTTCGGATCGAGACCCAAGATTTATTGCCGTTTTTTGGAAGAGCTTACAGAGTGCCTTAGGTACCAAGCTTTAGTATAGTACGGCATATCATCCTCAGACGGATGGTCAATCTGAGAGGACAATTCAGACACTTGAAGATATGTTGAGAGCTTGTGTACTAGACTTCAAAGGAAGTTAGGAAGAACAACTACACTTGGTGGAATTTGCCTAAAATAATAGTTATTGGCAGAGCATTCGGATGGCTCCTTTTAAAGCATTGTATGGTAGATCATGTAGGACATCAGTATGTTGGGATGGAGTTGGCGAAAAAGGATTACAGGCCCAAAGTTGGTTCAACAATTAGTGGATGCCATGGCAGTGATCAGAGGCAAATTAAAGATCGCTCAAAGTCGACAGAAAAGCTACGTCAATAAGCGTCGAAGACCATTGGAATTCCAAGTTGGTGATCACGTCTTTTTGAAGGTGTCACCAATGAGGGGTACTTCACGCTTTGGCAAGAAAGGAAAACTGAGTCCGAGGTACATAGGTCCATTTGAGATTCTTGAAAGAATCGAGATTCTAGCGTATCGTCTTGCATTACCACCAAGGTTGGTGCAAGTGCATGACGTCTTTCACGTGTTGATGTTGAGAAAGTATGAGCCTGACCAAACCCACGTGCTCAATTTTGAAGAATTGGATGTGGACGACAGAGTGTCGTACGTGGAAAGCCCGGTTTAAATTGTGGTTTGCAATGAGGATGTCCTTCGCATCAAGACCATCCCATTGGTCAAAGTGGTCTAGTAACACCACGGTACTGAAGGAGCAACTTGGGAAACTGAGGAGTCGATGAGACGATTGTACCCCCACTTTTTTAGTTAAAGATTATAATAGGTTTAAATTTCAAGGACAATTTTTATAAGAGGGAAGAGTTGTGACAGCCTGAATTTTCAGATTTCGTTTTCAATTAAATAAATTGGACCTTTCGTTGACGCGCCGATAGTGTTATTCTTTGAGCTGATCACTCATGAGATAACTGGTCTATCTAGGGTAGCAATTAAAGAATCTAAATGTAATGGACTTGAGAATTCGACTAGGAATCGACTGCCTGACCGCGTTGGTCTACAAGGGTCATTACAACACTGTCAGAAATTGATTAGAGATCGGAGATAGGTCGATTTGACTGAGATATGTGATTAGAGTGTAGGTGATTTAAAATGATTGCAAAATATTCGCCGATCGGCACTAGACCGATTTTTCTATCGTTTTGATACTCGGTGCATGTATTTGAAACCTCGAGATTCTCACGACAGTCGAGGGTCGCTAATGTGTCGAAGATGTACATTGTGACTCGATATAAATCAATCATGGGTTAATAGCACCGAAAATTCCTAAAAGTTACCTGGTAGACTAGGTTACGCTAAAAGCGCGCCAGATTGAAATTAACCGCAAATTTGAATCCGATTTCAGAAATTGAACGTTTTGTCGTGTCACGAGCTAATTTAGGAACATCGACTCATCTTCCGAGGAATTTTCGGAAATTCTGAGATTTTTACGGAAAATTGATTCGGACGTTGCGGGAAATTAGCAGAAATTCGGACGGGCCAAATTAAAGAAGATTTGGATTTCCAAGTCGAGCCTTTGAGCGTCAGGGACTTACAGAAATTTGTTCGGAATTTTTCTTCAGCAAAATCGGACCTTGACTTGGACAATTGGAGAGGAAATTAAAGCTTATATAGTGGAATTCGAAATTAAGCATAAGGCTAAAAATGGGGATTTCAATTTGGCTTAATTATGGAAAATTCTATTCAAGAATTAATTAGGGAACATTAGGATATTTATGAAGACTAATGGGGGGACCAAACATTAATGAATTGGATAGGTGTTTGACTTTTGGTCTCTCTCTCTTTCTTTAAACTTTCCTTACATGGTGGCTGCCCCACTCCTTTTCCCTTCGTCGAGCTCACCTAGCTGTTCCCATTTTCGTTTCCGTTCCCTGCAACTTCATCCGTTCCTTCTCTCTCTCCGTTTATTTCTTTTCGCCTTGTGTCCCTACTGCCAGCAATGCCACATGTTCGAAGTTGCTCCCACCTCCTTTGTTGCCTTTCTCTTTGGTCTTCACACCTGCAAGTTGCCACCTCACGCCCACGCGTCTGAGTCTCCATCTTCTTTAGTCAACTCCAGCGCCAGTTGAAGACCACCGATTTCCTCTCTACTGCTCCCACCTCTTTTGATGAACTTTGTCTCAGTCTTAAAGGCTCTCTTAAAAGGATTTCTGAACTGAAAAGGAAAAATTCCAAACTGAAACAACAAGAAAAGATTTTATTTGAAAAAGTTGAAAGTCTAGACAAGTCTCTTGCTGTTTCAAAAGAAAATGAGAATGAACTTTCAAAAGAAAATACTTGCTTGAAAGAAGATTTATTGAAAGTCACAAAGAAATTTTCAATGGGTTCGAAAAAAGTTGGATAAAATTCTTTCTATCCAAAGACCCTACTTTAATAAATCCGGTCTAGGAATGACACAAGAAACCGTTCCTTTGATCGATTTCCCAAAGGTAAAGGAAAGAATTAGGAATAGGCCAACAAAAACTTTTTACAAAAATCATTTCCAAAAGGTTTTTGTAAAGTCTGTTGGTAGAAATGCTCTTACTTGTTCAAAATGCAAAAGTGTAGAACATTTTGAAAAGGAATGTCCCAAAGTTTGGAGACCTGTTAAGAAGAGCTGGGCAAAGACTGCTTATACTACTAACAATGATGGACCCAAGAAGGTTTGGGTACCAAAGAAGACATGAGTCTTTCTTTTAAATGCAGGTTACCTTCAAAAAGAAAATCAAGTGGTATTTGGATAGTGGATGTTCAAGACACATGACAGAAGACTCAAGTTGTTTCACAAAACTCTCTCATATAAAAGGAGGAAATGTTTCTTTTGGTGGTAACAACAAGAGAAAAATTGTTGGTCAAGGAACTGTGATGATTGGAAATCTCACAATCAATAATATCTCTCTTGTTGAAGGATTGAACTACAATTTATTGAGTATTAGTCAATTATGCGATTCTGGATACAAAATCAACTTTCAAGAAGATACATGTTCTGAAACAAGCAAAGATCTCTCACAATCCTTTACTGGACGAAGACATGGAAATATTTATTTGCTAGACGTAAGTCTGATAGTCCTCAATACTTGATATCGATTCAAGATGAAGTCATTCTCTGGCATAGGAAGCTTGGACATGTCAACCTGAAGCAAATTGCAAAAGTGTCATCCAAAAAGTTTGTTCGAGGACTTCCTAACCTTAAGTATCAAAAGCATGAATTATGCACTCGCTGTGTACTTGGAAAACAGGTTAGAAATTCCTGTAAATCTATAAATCAAGTATCCACTAATCGTGTTTTGCAGCTATCACACATGGATTTATTCGGGCCAACAAGAGTTCAAAGTATTGGAGGTAAAAGATATTGCTTGGGTATAGTTGATGATTATTCTCGTTTTACTTGGGTATTCTTTCTTGCAAATAAATCTGATGCATTGACTTATTTTACTAAGTTTGTAAAGAAAATTCAAATTGAAAAAGGTTATGCGATTTCAAGTATTAAAACTGACCATGGTGGAGAATTTGAAAATCATGATTTTGCTAAATACCGTGATGACAATGGTATTCAACATAATTTTCATCCCCATACACTCCACAACAAAATGGAGTTGTAGAAAGGAAAAATCGATCTTTGCAAGAAATGGCAAGAACTCTTTTGATCGAAAGTAATATTTCACCTCATTTTTGGGCTGGAGCTACTTCTATTGCTTGCTATATCATAAATAGAATCTTTCTAAGACCTATATTAGAAAAGACACCTTATGAACTGCTCAGAGGTAAGAAACCAATTGTTTCATATTTTCATGTATTCGGTTGCAAATGTTTTATCCTAAAGAACTCCAATGATTGAATTGGTAAGTTTGAAGAAAAATCAGATGAAGGAATCTTCCTTGGCTACTTTATGACAAGCAAAGCCTTCAAAGTCTTCAACAAACGCACTCAAACTGTGGAAGGATCCATGAATGTGAAGTTTGAAGACTTAGTACAAAATCAGACTCAATCTGAAGATTCTGAATCTGGCCAAGTGTCTACAAATTCTCTTGAAGAAAATCAAGCCCCAGACACTGAGCCTCAAACCAATTCAGTAGTTCCAACTGAAGAAGAGCTTCATCAAACTGACAAATCAACTACAAGTTGGAAGCACAAGTCAAGTCATCCTCCAGACCTCATCATTGGCAATATTGATGAAGGAGTTTGTACAAGATTTAAAAGACGTGAAGCTTCTAGTGCTCTTGCACTCATTTCTGAGATTGAACTGAAAAACATAGAAGATGCGTTGAAAGATGAAAGCTAGATTGAAGCAATGCAAGAAGAATTGAATCAATTCAAAATCAACAACGTTTGGGAGCTAGTTCCTAAACCAAAAGGTAAATCAATTATTGGTACCAAATGGGTATTCAGGAACAAGCTTGATCAACAAGGAAAAGTGGTAAGGAATAAAGCAAGACTTGTGGCAAAAGGCTACACACAAGAAGAAGGCATCGACTATGACGAAACCTATGCTCCGGTGGCAAGGTTAGAAGCTATAAGATTACTTCTTGCTTTTGCTTGTTTTAAGAATTTCAGGTTATTCCAAATGGACGTGAAAAGTGCATTCCTAAATGGAATTATCCAAGAAGAAGTCTATGTGGAACAACCACCAGGATTTGAAGATCCTAAAAGATCAAACATTGTTTTCAAACTGAAGAAAGCCTTATATGGTTTAAAACAAGCACCCCGAACATGGTATGAAAGGTTAAGCAACTTCTTAATTCAAAATGGCTTCTCTAAAGGTAAAGTAGATATTACCTTATTTATAAAGAGAGAAGGCAAGGATTTCATACTTGTTCAAATTTATGTTGATGATATTATTTTTGGCTCTTCTAATGAGAAATTTTGCAAGAATTTTTCAAAGTGTATGCAGAATGAATTTCAGATGAGCATGATGGGAGAACTAAACTTCTTTTTGGGACTTCAAGTCAAACAATTAAGTGAAGGAACTTTCATCTATCAAGAGAAGTATGCAAAAGACCTTATCAAGAAGTTTGGAATGGAGAATTGCAAGAAAACAGAAATTCCTATGTCAAGCTCATCAAAGCTGGATAAAGACGAACAAGGAAAGAGTGTAGACCAAAAACTATACAGAAGTATAATCGGGTCACTTCTTTACCTTACAGCTTCTAGACCCGATATTTTGTTTAGTGTTTGCATATGTGCTAGATTTCAATCTAATCCTAAAGAATCTCATATGACTGCTGTTAAGCGTATCATTAAATATGTTGCAACTATATCTAAGCTAAGTCTGTGGTATTCTAAGCAAGGAGATTTTACTCTCCTTGGATATTCTGATGCTGACCTTGCTAGTTGTAAAGTGGATAGAAAAAGACACGCGGACCCCCGAGTGCCAAAAGTTGGCACGAAGGGACACTTAAGTGCCAAAAGTTACGAAAGGTACACTTAAGTGTCAAAACGGAGCAAAATGGATCACTTGAGTGCCAATCCGGCGAAAATCCGGCCAAAACGTTGACGTGGCAATTTTTCGGCGAAAGAAAAATAAAACGGCGTCGTTTTAATGATGACGTGGAAAAAAATAATATAAAAATTAATTAAATCAAATTTATTTTAAACATTTAAAAATAACAATTTTAATATTAAAATTAAAAAATTTAAAAAATTTAAAAAATTTAAAAAATTTAAAAAAAATTTAAAAAATTTTAAAAAAGGGGTTGGATTCGGGCCGAGGGCTCGGCCCTCGCCCGCCGCGCCGCCTCGCCGGCGGCCCCGGCCGGGGAAGGGTCGGCCGGGGGCGAGGGCCCGCGAGCCCTCGCCGGATCTGGGCGAGGTCGGCGGCCCTCGCTCGGCCGGGCCAAGGTTCGCCGGCGCCGAGGGGTCGCCGGCGACCCTTGGCCCGCCGAGCGAGGGTCGTCGACCCTCGCCGGATCCGGGCGAGGGCTCGCGGGCCCTCGCCGCCGGTGGGCCAGGGTCGTCGGCCCCCGGCAAGGGCTCGCGACCCGACCGACCCTTCCCCCGGCCGGACGCGCCGCCGGCGGGCGCGGCGGCGGCGGCGAGGGCTCGGCCCTCGGCCCGTATCCACCCCCTCCCTTTTTTTTTTTTTTTTTTTGTTTTAATTTTTTTAAATTCTTTTTTAAATTTTTAGTTTAAATTTAATTTTCTTGAATTTTTTAATATTAATATTAATATTTTTAAATATTTTAAGTAAATTTAATTTTAAATTAAATTTAATTAATTTTTAGATTAATTTATTGCCACGTCAACGCAAAAACGGCGTCGTTTTTTCACTATTTGGCCACATCGGCATGTTAAACGGCGTCGTTTTGCACGTATTTCGCCGGAAATTGTCCACGTCAGCACTTTGGCCGGAGTGGCACTTAAGTGTCCCATTTCTTTTTGAATGTGGCACTTAAGTGTACCTTTCGTAACTTTTGGCACTTAAGTGTCCCTTCGTGCAAACTTTTGGCACTTGAAGCGTTCTTCTGCCGATAGAAAAAGCACTACAGGTACATGTCAATTATTGGGAAACAGGATGGCGTCTTGGTTCTCAAGAAAACAGGGTACCGTGACTCTTTCAACCGCTGAAGCAGAGTACATAGCTCTTGGAAGTTGCTGCTCTCAAATTCTATGGATGCAACAACAATTAAGAGACTTTGGAGTTGATGAAACACATACGGAAATCAAATGTGACAACACGAGCGCAATCAACATCACAAAGAATCCAATACTTCATTCAAGAGCAAATCACATTGAAATCAAGCATCATTTCATTCGAGATCATGTTCCAAGTGGAGATGTGGTGATTCAGCATGTAGATTCAAAGAATCAATTGGTTGATATATTCACAAAGCCCCTAGAGAAGGCTCACTTTGAATCAATTCGCTCAAGACTGAGTATCGTGAAATTTGAAGATGATCAGACTCAAACTTAAAGTCTGAAGGCGGTTCAGACTCATCGCTAAGTTTGAAGGTGGTTCAGACTCAACGCTAGGTCTAAAGGCGGCTCAGACTCAAAATAAGGTCTGAAAGTGTTTCAGACTCTACGTAAAGTCTGATTGTGCTCAGACGTAGAGGTAAAGTTTGAAAATGGTTCAAACTCAGAGGTAAAGTCTGAACAACTGTCAGACTCTGTTTGTTTAATCTCTTTACGTATTTTAATTCTCTACTTTATTTTATTTTTGGTAATTACTTTTCGATATTTCAAAATCTCTTTTTACTCTTTTCGACACGTAATTATGGCAGTTCATATTTTCAAAAGGCGCTTTTCTTTTCGATATTACGGTTTATTTTTGGCAGTTTTTACCTTTACTTTTGGCGACGATTCGTATTCTCGTGTTTATCTCTCTCACTATTTATACTCTCGAACCGTCACTTTTCACTCACAGCTACTCCTTTGCGATTCATCCTCATACTCTTTCGCTTTCAAAACCCTAAAAAGGTTCTATTTGCCGTTCCTGTTTCATCCCTTTCTCGTCACAAATTTTCCATTTTTCCTCGCGTTTAAGTTGAATCTTTGCTTGCTCTCCAAGAATGTCGTCTCGCAAATCTTCTAGAATCGCCAGCAGGGGACCACAGAGACAGCAAGAGGGTCCTATAAGAGTGGACCTAACGGAAGAAGATTCGCCTCAACAAGAAGCTGAGAGTCAACACTTTGAGGAAGTGGTTACGGAAGCAGAACCGGTAAGAACACTCAGATCGAATGTTGCTTACGATCTTTATAAAAGGATTAAGGATGGAAAGGTTAGCCTTAAGACAATCGAGGAATATTTGAAGGAAAGAGGGTTTAAGAGTGAGTATTTGTTTTTGATGGAGATGGAGAAGCTGAATGTTGTTGATAAAGGTACTGCACAGAGGGCGCTGGAGAATATTTCGAGTAATGCACTTGAAAATACTCCTGCTGAGACCCTAGATGATGATGAGAGACTTTTCTCTCACTTTGAATCGCGTTTTGGTGTGGCTGCTAATACCATTTGTCCTTCGAGAAGTCTATTTCGGTCGAGGGAGTATGAGCGAGTTTATGTGAAGCTGTTAAAGAGGGGTGTGGTCAATCCGAGGAGTGTGGATTTTGACTTCCTAGATTCGATAAAGATTAATTTAAGAGGGAAGTTTGCTAGGTTGCAACTGGAGAATTTCTGCACGGATATGACTGAGGCCTACTCTGAACTGGTGGCTTACTTTTACTCGAATCTATCTTTTTTGGATGCAAATCGTTTGTCCTTTTCTTTCATGGACCAAGACTATGTTGTTGATGTTGACTTGCTGGCTGACATTATTGGTGTGGAAAGAAGGAGTTTCCAGCCAATCAAAGTCTCAACAGCCTATGCAACCTTGGAGATCGTACGAGACAGAACTGTTGAAGGCAAGATATCCTACACTAGGATGAATGCCACGAATGTTTTGTTGCATAAAATAGTCATCAACTGCATCCGGCCAAAGACGACCTCGAAGACTGATGTTTCCAAAACAGAGGCAAAGCCGATGTTTGCCATCAACCGAGCGAGACCCTTCTCTCTCCCACATGTCATTCTTTTCCATATGTATAGAACTGTGGTAAAGGATAAGGCTCAGTTGCCTTATTCATCAATCATCACTAAACTTTTTATGCATTTCAATATTCAAGTCCCTGCATCTTTATGCTTGACCAAGTTGAATTTGATGCTTGTCGGTGAAAAAATGGTGATGAAGATGAAATTTCCAGAACTGAATGCAGCACTGG
This sequence comes from Eucalyptus erythrocorys, assembly GCA_014182555.1. Lineage (NCBI taxonomy): Eukaryota > Viridiplantae > Streptophyta > Magnoliopsida > Myrtales > Myrtaceae > Eucalyptus > Eucalyptus erythrocorys. The sequence goes on from CM024603.1 coordinate 44,466,267, forward strand.
AAAGGTTGAGGAGGGAAACACCTTCAAATGAGATCCCCACTGCTTCGTCAAAAAGAAAGGGCAAAGAGCCCATGGCTTAAAAGAAAAGAAGGAAAATCAACTTGCAAGATGAGGAGGATGAAGAAGATGCCATGACTTTGTCCACTCTCTCTAGGTTGAGGAGCCCTGCTATTTTGAGAACAGAGGCCGAAGAGAGAGCGAGAAGAGAAGCAGAGGAGAAGGAAGCCGAGAAGCAGAGGAAGGAGGAAGAAAGACAGAGGAAAAGAGAAGAGGAAAGAAAGAGAAGAGAGGAAGAAAGAAAAAGAAGAGAAGAGGAGAGAAGAAGAGAAGAAGAGGAAAGAAGAAGAGAAGAGGAGCGAGAGAGAAGAAGAAGAGAGACGAGAGGAAAGTCAAGAAGAAAGAAGAAGGGAAGAAGAAGAGGAAGAATTGAGGAGAGAAGAAGAAGAAAGGAGGAAGAAGGATGAGGAAGAAAGCAGACAGCGGGAGGATATGGTTGGAGGATTAGAGCCATCTTTTGCTGGGGAAGAGACCGAGAAACATCCAAGTGCTGATATGGATGTTGGCGATGAATTTTCTACTCCACCCACTAGCATTTACACAGGGGGAGTTGCTGCAGAACAGGGGACGATATCGCCACTACACTTTAGCGATGTAAGTAGGTCTGGTGCTGACTCTGAGGAGGTTTATGCATCCCACTTCCCAGAACATGAAGAATCCTCACCGATCGAGAAGGAAAGGGCTGAAAGGGAAGCTCCTAGTTTCCAAACTCAATCTGCTGGTCCAAGTGGAAGCAATGCAAATTCCACAGCGTTCACACAGCTGTTGGATATCATGTTGGATCTGAAAAAGTAGATTTTTGGGATGGACTTTGAGATGAGAGATTTAAAAAAGGCGCTGCTGAGTACTTCAGTGAACATGCAGAACCAGATCAATGCACTGAGAGCACAAATGGAATCGAATCGGACCGGTGCGAAATTAGCTTCGATGAAGGAAAACCTTGCCAAACTCGAGAAGTCGGTCTAGGAGCTTAGCAAGTTTCAACTTGTTCGTTTCCTGCAGGCCCCTAAATCTTTTCAAAATTTTCTCACTTTCACTCTACCTCTTTGATGGGACAAAAAGAGGGAGAGTTGCAGATTTGATTGCAGGTTTTGAAGATTTGAAGTTTTTGAAGCTTTTGATTTGAAGCTTTGAGAGTTTTTATTTTGAAGTTTATCTTTATTTGATTGCTTAGACTGTTTTCGTTTTAGATTTTGTTTGGGTTGTTCATTTGAACTTCTATGACTTTATGCTGATTTGATAATTTGGATCTAGACTTGTGAATTTGAATTGCAAGATCATTATATTTGTGAGAATAATTGTTATTGAACTAACACTCTGTTTTGCAGAAATAATCCTCAAAGTATATATGAGTTTTTCCTTGCAGGTTTTTAAATTCCCAAATCTATCGAGGGTTTTGTCACCATCAAAAAGGGGGAGATTGTTGAAGAAAAATCCCTTGGAGTTTTGAAGTTGACAAAACAGCCTCTACAGTACGGTCTGAAGATTCTAAGACTCAGTCAGTTACGTCTGAAGTTTTCAAAGTCTAAAAGTTTTCAAAGACAGTTAGACCCAGAAGTTCAGTCTGAAGTTTTTCTGTCTAAAGTCAGTCAAGACACAGTTTCAGTCTGAAAACCTTCAAAACTCAGTTTCAGTCTGACGACCTTCAAGACCCAAATCTAAGTTTGAAGACAGTTCGCGATTTTTACAGGCTGGCCACAGGTTATTTTTCTGGTTAAGGAAAGTAAGATATTGGATTCCATATTTCCTAATCTTAACCATGGAATATCTTTGTCTGTGATCATGAGCTTGGAAGATTTATTCTTCGGATTTTATCCGTTGAAGATCAAGTTTATTTTTGGAAGAATCTAATTTTGGGAACTCAAGATCCTGATTGTATGGGCGAACAGGATTGACGAGCTATTGTCTACTTATGTTTTCGGCGACAAGGAGATCACTTAAATTGATTCAGTCCAACGGGTTGATTGGATGAATTTTTGGTAAGTGCCAATAGGTATGAAGGCACGGAGGCTATTTAAGGTGGATCAATGTTGCTTGGAAATAAGGAGAGACTGAGTAGAAAAATCTCGATGTTAGAATCTCCAAAATCACTTGTTCTTTAAAATCTTTCATGTTCGAATTGTGTATCGAAGAGAGTTACATATAGTGCGAAAGCAGCAGGAAGCTGTAGGAGAGACTGTCCATTGAAGAAGTCTAGTTCGTATACTGTAACAGCTCTCGTTTACTACATAGTGATTACAGCCAGTTGGCTGCCAGCATGGAGAGTAGACATAGGCTTGGACTAAGCCGAACCACTATAATCCTTGTGTCAATTCTCTTTTACCCTACTCTATTTACTTTATGAATACGTGCTTTATTTATTATTGATATATCCTTGATATCAACGTATTCTACCGCAAAAGATTCCAAAAGAATTCCGCAGTAACCTATTCACCCCCCTCTAGGTTGATTCACTAGCCTATTTCACTACCCTTATTTATTCCCAGCTATCAGCTACTCACATTTATATCGTATATGTACAATTACTGAATAAATATTGTATAACCCCAGGGGTATTCTAGAAGACTCGAGAATACTCTAAGTCCCGAGGATGAAGTCGAGAGTCGCTTGCTCATGGATTGGTCACGGCCTTTATTTATAACCCTCTTGGGTCGTGCCTCTTATCGGGCCATGACATTAACCTGCAGGGGTGTGCCGAGGTGAGGTGAGTTTGGTTGCGGTGCTTGTTTAGGCTGCCTCCAAGGAGAATTTGCGTCATAATCGAGGCTTAGGGTTTTAACTCGCTGAGATTTATCTCACCTTGTTGTTGATAACCATTTTTTAGGGCCGTAGCATGGAGATCTGCTGAGTGCGGATGTGGTGGGCACAGGATGCAACATCTTTTGGTTGGCCCTGCCGTTAGTGGAGTTTAGGTTAACCCTAGTTCCTGAAGGTTTTTGAAAAAGATCGATAGAGAGTGGCCATAAAAAGGCTTGTAAGTATTAAATTTCTTGGGTTGACCAGTTGATAAGGAAATTGTTGTTTTTGGGGAAATTGCTCCTAGTGTTTACTATCCCTATGTTTGTTTATTGACCGGGGGTTTATTTAATTTGCTTCCACATGCGTTTAATTGAAAGATAAAAAGAATGGGTGGGCCCATCCTGGGACGTCGTATTTTTAATCGACCACTGAGGGATGTGCGCGTACCCGGGGTTCGGGGCATGACATTTCCAATAAATAAAAAATAATGATCGTTGGTTAGTGTCGACTTTCATATATGTGCGCACTCACATCCTTTTGATGTAGGATAGGACACCTCTTGGTTTGTTTTATAAACAAATTACCAACACAAAAGTCATCATAGATTACTCATTGTAAATTGTATATAAAATCCAACATAGAAAGATCAAGAACCTTCAAGTATGGCGATATTAAGGATTACCAAGAATTTTGAAACAGTTATTGGTGAAGGAGCATTTGGAAAAGTGTACCTTGCTTCAAGAATATTAATATGAAAATCACATTCATGATATTGCAGGCGTTCTTAACGACGGTCCACCATGGAAACTTGGTTTCCCTTAAAAGATATTGTAATGACTCCAAAAATAAGGCGTTAATACATGAATTCATGGCTAACAGAAATTTACAACAACACTCATTAGGTAGTTCTCAAACATAAGGCAAGGATGTTGGTGTAATAAGGACCAAGCCAAATGTCTTGACTTGGGATAAGGGACCACGAATTGCTGTAGACATGGCACAAGGTACATAAATGAGATGTGGATAATTGTGAATTTTTGTTGGAAGATATGTTCAAGATTTTGTTTCTGATTATGATTGTGCACTAAATTAATTAGGGATTAGATTGAGATTGAGATTGATTTGTTGAGATTAGATCTGATTTATAGAATATATCATTGCTATTTATTATGTACATCTTGTACTATATTTACAGAGGATTGTACAATCGGGAGAATTGAAGAAAATACCAAAATTTTCCCTCAACTTCTTCTTCCAGTCACGATCTTCATTATCTTCCTTGTTCTTTCTTGCTTCCTTTCATGGTATCAGAGCTTCCAAGCTCTTGATTCGGCTTTCACTTTAATTGCTTGCCAAGGAATGCTGACCTACAAAATAAAGCTATCCCTTCGGTGTAGGAATCAATTTTCTAAGAAAGAAGAAACAATAAATTTTCTTTATCATCATGACCAACCCACAGAATCCGCCTTCCGCCTCTGATGACCAACCTACAAGACAAGTCATGCCTGCTGCCTCAGAAACCCAAGATTCGACAATGGAACTTCACACGATCCAATAATAGCCCACTCAAGTCCAACACGTGCAATGGCAACCCATCTAAGGCAGCCCATTCTAAGCTAGCCCATTGCAGGCCATCTTTACCAGTGGATACCTTACCCATGGTACCCTGAGCTAAGGTCACATCCAACATTGCTTGGAGTCTAGGGCTACCAAAACTACGCTGAACCTGATGGAGCCCACCAACCATAAATGGGGCAAGTCCAACCATTGGGTCAGATCAAGTTAATGTGGAGCAGACGTGCCAATCAGGTGAACTAGGTATGGGAACATATTCCTACCTAGGATTTTTCAATGCGGGTCATAGAGTCGAGTCAAGCAATTTGGGAATAGCGATAAATCCCTACGCGAATTTTTCGTTTGATTTTTCACATTTTCCAATTGCGGCAATCATTGGCTATTTGGAGCCCAGTGACCCCTAGTATGTGTTGACTGCCAACAGACCAAAGTTGCGACTGATTAGTGTGACATCCTAGATTTTCGACTTTGCCTTCAATTCAACAAATCGGGCATTTCATTGACGCGCCTATAGGGCTATTCTCAAAGCTGATCACTCTTGAGAGATAACTAGACTATTTGGGGAAGCTATTAAGGATTTTAAGGCAAATAGACTTGAGGATTCGATCAGGAATCGGTTGCTTGACCATGTTCATCTACCGAGATTATTACGGCACAGACGTAAATCGAATTAAGATCAAAGATAGGTTGGTTTGATTGAGATATGTGGCCGATCATGGGTGACTCCACTAAATTGAAAAATTCTCGTTGACCGACACTAATTTGATTTTTCTGTCGTTTTGGTACCCTATGTCCGTATTTGAATCCTTAAGATTTTCACGACAACCGAGAGTCGCTAATGTGTCGAGTGGGTTCATTGTGGCTCGAAAAAAATCGACCATGGGTTATTTGCCCTAAAAAGTTCTAAAAACTATCTAGTAGCCTAGGTCACGCTAAAAAATGCGCTGAATGGAAATTAATAGCCAATTTGAGTCCAATTTCAGAAATTAAAAATTCTGTCATGTCACAATAAATTCTAGGACCCACAACTCAGTCTTAGAAGATTTTTCTGACAACCAAGACTTTTTGGGAAAAAGTCAGTTTAGGACCATTTTCATTCAATTAAGGCTGGGGATTAATTTTGGTCACAAAATTGGAAGCATGATGGATTCTTGGGTGAGGAGAATTATCAATGAAGGCATTGAGAAGTCAATTGAATTTTTTAAAGGTCAAATGAGATTGAATCAAGTGAGGAATGGTGTCCAATTGAGGAGAGATTGAGCCAAATTCGTAACTCCCCCCATGGCCTAGCAAAATGGACCATTTGAGGGGTTGTGAGAGGTGTGTTGGTGGATCAATGACAGCTATGGATTATTGGCTTGATGGGCAAGTATTTGGGAGACAACTTGGAGGAAAAAATTGGCCAAAGGACCCACCAAGGCCAAGCTTGCTCCACACTCATTTCCTTCTATCATTCTTCTTGCCATCCACTCCATTCTCTCTCCATTTTGGACCAAACCAGCAGCTGAAAGAAGAAGCTGAAGCCGCACGCCGCCTGGACGTCGAATCGCCGCCTCGCCGTCGCTAGTTTGCGTGCCGCTCCCCGTGTGTGCTCTACCCACGCATGCTGCCCATGGATTGCCTCCCTCACACCTCCCAACTGCTATCCTGGTAGCTCACCAGGGCTGTCCTGAGCTTGTTTAACCCTTGTGAGTCTGCCTCTAGGCCCGGTTTGGCCTATTCTCTCTTTCCCGAGCAACTCTCGCGTAAACCGAGCTTTTTTCTCTCCATTTCCAGTAGCGAACAACAAGAAGAAAAGTGGGTTTTTCAGCACCTTCCGAGCCCATTTTGAGGTGCTTGTGGGCCTCGGTTCCTAGGCCCGCTTTGGAGAGAAAGGACCTCCCCGACGTTCCCGTCGTTTGGAACCGCTCGGCCTGTTAACAAGTGAGTTTTACTCACTAATGCTTAATTAGTAGGTTAATTGTGCTTAAGGATTGTTTAGATTAGCTTAAGTATGGATAAGTGATAAGCTAGGATGGTTAGATTAGCTTTAGAATGGATTAGTGTAACTTAATTAGTGAGATTTGTACAAAAGATGATGGATTAGTTGAATCCAGTGGAATGACTGCAGTTCAAATTTCTAGACCCTGGCCGTTTTCCATTTTTGTAGATCGAAATGGGTTATGAATTTGAGGTTGATGTCTTGTTGAGAAATGTTTTAGGCATCCTCAGCTACAGCATATATTTTTCTCAAGATTTTTGGGGACTTAAAAAGAGGAGATATCAGCAGCGTCATTTTTGAACAGAATCTCAGTTTTTGCTGGAATTGGTGACCTTTTAGGATTCTAGGGGTTTTTATCAGCTCTTAGGGTTCAAATTTTAAAATGGTTTCTTCACAAAAGTTGTTTGTCATATCTTCTAGTTTAACAAAGTCAAATTTCAGATCAAATGGACATGTTTTGGGCTTCGAACCAAATTGATTTTGAAAAACAGATTTTTTGGAAATGGACTTGGTTCTGGTGCTGGATTGAGTGATCTATTGGGCTGAATCTAATGATCTGAGTTATGGTGTCTTCATGAAAAATTTTTGTTTATGTGTCCTTTAAAACATACTAAAATTTGGAAATTTTCCAAACTCGTTTAATTTGATTTCTGGATTTAAACTCGGAGATGCGCGAGTGGGCCTATTCTACTAGTTAGGGCGGGTTGTGAGTTTATGATGGTTCTTGAGGTTTTGATTGTTGGAAATGGCACCTTTGATATATGGTTAGTTTGTGACAAGCTCTAAAATTTATCTAGAGTAGTTCGATAATTTTCCGGGCTCGTCTTGTCTTCCAATTAGGCTATAACGGGCCTAAGTTGGATTTATTGACATTCATTCATTTATTTCAGTAATTATTTAATTAATTAATTATTTTTCGAAAATTCAACCGAGATGGCTGGTAACCGGTACTTTGTGCTGATTTCAGTGGTGCTCTTTGTTTATTTATTTGAGTCCTGGTTGTGAGAATTGAGGGTATTGATGATTGTGAGAATTTATCCCAAAAATTTATTAATGTGGGAATAAGTCTAGAGAATTGCTGAGTGGGGCCGTGATACCACTAACACTTACCAAAACAAAAAAATAGCCGAGTGGGGCCATGATGCCACTCAATAAAGAAAATAGTCGAGTGGGGCTATGATACCACTAAATATCGAAATTTGCTGAGTGGAGCCGTGATGCCACTAAATATCGAAAATTGCCAAGTGGAGCCGTTATGCTACTAAACCTAGAAAATTGCTAGGTGGGGTCGTGATAACCACCAAATATGGAAAAGTTGCCAAGTGGGGCCGTGATAACCACCAAATATGGAAAAATTGCCAGTAGGGCCGTGATGACCACTTATTCTAGGTTGTGCCTGTTATGCCGTGGATAAAAGTTGATTAATTGAAACGACCATGTGATGGTCTTGGTGACATGTAATTGACTGTGTCGATTGATCAATGAGTCAATCTGATTGATTAAATGTTTTGATGGTCAGTATTTATGAATTGAACTGACTTGCAGGAAGGAATTGAGGTTAAGGTAAGCCCTTTGACTCGTGTTGTGCTTAGGTGGCCTTTAGGGCGTAATTTGCTTCCTGATCGAGTCTTAGGGGGTAAAACTTGCTGAGACATTGCCTCACTGGTTATTAAATAACAATTTGTAGGTCTCTAGAGGAAGTTAGTGGAGGACCGGAAGCCCCAAAATTTGGCAAGGTGGAGATCGAAAAATTGGTGAACCTGTCTGATTAGGGAGTCATAGAACAGTTCCCTTATGTTAAGTTGATACTTTTGTAAACAGCCTGGCATTGTATATAAATCTGTTTGTTTATAAAAAGGCTTGTCTTGATTTGAAAAAGTTGGCCCTGCTTTTCTATTTCATTATTTTATTGGCTGGGAATTTATAATTACTTCCGCATGTGTATACTTAAAAAGAATGGGTCGGCAATATGTCATGGGATATTGCTTTCAAAATTGACCAAGTGAAGGATGGGCATGTGACTGAAGATTGGGGCGTGACAATTAGTCTGCAATTGATCGGGCTACAAAACTACTTGAGGTGGTTACAGGACTTCCAGCGGGCCCTCGTGACAAAGGACAAAGATGAATTTCTTGACAGAAGTGTCCCGATCCCCCTCTGATGAGCGCTCAGCTTGGCACTGGAGAAAATGCAATCAATTCATTCAAACATGGATCGGTAATTGCATATCGCTAGTAGTCGTGGCTAGTCTCCCATCGATCGAGGACTCAAAGAGCATGCGAGAAAACATCAAACAGATGTATGAAAAATTAGATCGAGTGAAAATTTTCTCTCTCATGTAGGAACTCAGCGGACACAATCAAGGCAATATGACAATTACAACCATCTTCAACAAATTATCATCCCTTTGGAATGACCTCGAAGCTGCAGAGAAGAAACTCGAGGGCCTTGAAGAAGAACTTGCCTAGTGCAAAGCCAAAAAGGAGAGGGAAAAGGCCACTTGATTTCTCCTAATTTTGAATGAATCTTACCTCGCTTTCCATTCATAGATCTTGGCCATGGAGCTGGTGCCATCTCTTAAGTGAATCTTCCATCTAGCAGTTCAGGGGGAAAGCCAACGGCTCGCAATACCGAAGTATACCGGAGGAGGCAAGAGTATCGTCCTTGCAGCTCGTGGTGAATGATGAGATTTGGGCGTAAAAATCCTAAGTCAGAACAGAGAATGTCAAGAGGGGCTAGGGTTCCATGAGGTGGAGGCGACGACATCCATTCCCTTGAAAGGGAAGGAATGAATGGCCTAGATCGTTCATGCCAATCTGATAGCTTAAAAGGGGTAGATCCATTAGTTAAATCGAATGATGGGCATGACTCCATGTCCAAGACATTTGACAGGCAAGTTTTTTCCACATCATCAAATATTTTTTAACAAAATTCAAAGGGAAAAGGTAAATTATATTGCAAGTATTGTAAATGTCCGCATCATATAATTGATAATTGTTGGAAATTGCATGGCAAGCTCAAGAAAAAGGAAAAAGAAATAAATTTTCTCTAGCAAATAAATTTTCTCTAGCTCACCAAGTTACTAGACTCACTAGTCTTAATGCTAATCCACCCATCACATATGGGCAATATCAACTGTCACGTCCCAATCCTCCAAGCACGTGCCCATCTCTACTTGGTCGATATAATAGCAATATCCTAAGATGCATCACCTACCCATTCATTTTAATATGCATGCGGAAACGAATATAAATCCCTAGACAATAACAAGATGGGATAGAAAAGTAGGGCCATAAATTTTTCAAACCAACAACACATTTATATATATACATATTAATGCATGTCTTACACAACCAAGTTGATATATATATATATATATATATATATATATATATATATATATATATCCATATAAGCCAGGTCTACAAAATAAGGGGTTTGCAAACAACTATTAATATTTGTCCTCGTCCTCCACCTCCTCTTCATCTTGATTGGAGCCTCCTTCGGAAGACACCAGGGTTCTTGGCTCTTCAAGATCTGGGTCTATCGCATCCACCACTGAACCTTCAGGAGGATTTGCAGTACCTTTCCTAAAAGCAACCTCCATCACATACAGTGGTATCTCAGATTCTAGTATGGGGCCCTCTTTCTGACCATTGCGATCTTGACGATACCATGATCTGTATTGGTAGGGCACCCGATGGGATAATCTCGTAGCGACTCAGACAACAAATCGTACAATTTCGTACTACCATTCCCTAGGGTCCCCATGAAATGGAATGTAACACCTTTGTTCTGTGACTTCCTTTGGTTGTCTAAAATTCTCGGGAAGAGCAATCATTTAAGGGCTTGAAAATGTTATCCCACAATGAGGTGAGACGATGTTTCAGCAAGTTCAACCCCCTAAGACCCGACTAGGAAGAAAATATGTCCCAAGGGCTACCTAAGCATAAACATGAGTCAGAGGACTTACCTTGGCCTCTGTCTCTTCCTGCAAGTCAATACAATAAGCAATTCATTGAATTACATCAATCAGAGCAAATTATTAAATTCATATCAAATTATCGATCAATCGACCTAGTTGATTCCAAGATGACAGGACCATCACATGGTCATTTCAATTACTCAACCTCAACTCTGAATTACGGCTCAGCGGGCACGGCTTACTAAATCTTCGACAATGAATTACAGCCCAATGGGCACGACCGATTCCAAGTTCGGTGGTAGATTATGGCCCGATGGGCATGACCGATTTCAAGTTCGGTGGTAGATTACAGCCTAGTGGGCACGACCAATTCCAAGTTCGGTGGTAGATCATAGTCCAGTGGGCACGACCATAGTTGGCAGTATTCTTGACCTGACTCACAACATCTCACGGTTCTTCACCCACGATCAACAACATTGCACTTCACGATTAGATTCCTCAATTAACAAAACCTCTTGGCTTATTTTCCCCGGGTTAAAGGTACCCGATAAAAATAATCGTGTGTAAGTATACAATCGGCCTAAGCTAAAAATATAATATCTTTACTTTCAAATTCCCCACTATTTACATAGTTGATAAAAACATTTTTGGCGCTGTAAACCAACGTCCGATTATTTTCTAATTAATTACTGAAATAAATAAATTTAGGAATAAATTCCCAAATCCACAAATCACACACAATCAGCACAATTTAGAACTCAATTAAATAAACATATCACACCACTGCAATCAACATAAAATTTCGGTCACCAGCCATCTTGATCTAATTTTTCAGAAAATAAATAAATAATTAAATAATTACGGAATTTAATTAATAAATGCCAAAAACGCAGCTTAGGCCCGTAAAGCCTAATTAAAAGCTGAGATGGGCCCGGAAAATTTCTAAACCACTCTAGATAAATACTAGAGCTTGTCTAGGCTCTAATTACGCTATTCTAACCACCTAACATGCAATAACGGTTAATTAAATTACTGATCTATCCTAACTATCCACCTAATCTATACTTAGCCTAAACTAAACAACCCCTTAATGTCATTAACTTACTAAGTAGGAATTAATGAGTTAAACTCACTTGATTAATGATCCAATTGGATCAAAATGACGGGGGCATGACAGGGGTCGAAAAACTTAAAAGTGAGCTTGCCAACCGGGGTCAGGAATGACTCGAAAGCGTGCTGAACAGTAACTTGGAGACTCACTCAGGTTGGTCTTTGTTTGGTGCTGGTCAAAGCTGCTTTGGTGGCTGGTTTGGGCCGAAACAGCCAAGGAAGATCGGGGGACTGCAATAGGGCTTCGTGGCGGCGGGCGGGCGGCAAAGCAGCTCCGGCGGTGACGGGGCGAGGTCGGTGGCTTGGGGGACTGCAGCTTGGTTCTCTAGAAATTTTTGAAATCTTCAAGATTGGTATGGGGGTTGGTCGATGGCTGCAATGAAGAAGAAGACCAACTGCTGTGGAGGGGGCCACCAAGTCTTCTTCTCATCCCATTTGGTCCCCTTAATAAATCCAACTGGCCTAGCTAGTGTCCATAGCCAATTTCCAGACCAAAAGACCCCTTCTAGAAGACTTGAGTTGGTCCAAAGGTTGGGTCTATGGGGGTGCTACAAATTTCACTTGATTTCCTTCAATTTCTCCTTAAATCCTTCTTGAACTGACTTAATTCGGCTCCTAAAAATCCAACCAACATAACAACAATCAAATTGGCATTTTTCCTCACCAATTGAACCCACTTGCATCCCGATTTCACGACAAAAAATGGTCCTATGAATTTTTTGGACAAAAAATGGCCTACCTTGACTTTTTTCCCAAAAAGTTTCGATTCGCAGAAAAATTTTTGGAGACTGAGTTGACGTTCCTAAAATGACTTGTGACATGACGGAACTTTCAATTTCTGAAATTGGATTCAAATTCACGGTTAATTTTAATCCGGCATGATTTTAACGTGACTTAGGCTACCGGGTAGCTTTCAGGAATTTTTAGTGTAAATGACTCGTGGTCGATTTTCTTCAAACCACAATGAACCTCTTCGACACATTGGCGACTTTTGGTGGTCGTGAAAATCTCGAGATTTCAATTACGGACACAGGGTACCAAAACAATAGAAAAATCAATCTAATGCCGATCAAGGAGAATTTTGCAATTTAGTGGAATCACCCACGTTTAACCATACATCTCAGTCGAATCAACCTATCCCTGATCTCTAATTGATTTTTAACTGTGCCATAATGGTTACTGCAGATGAACACGGTCGAGTCGCTAATTCCTGATTGAATCCTCAAGTCTATTGCATTAAAATCTCTTAATGACTTCCCCATATAGTCTAGTTATCTCACGAGTGACTAGCTCTGATAATAGCACTATAGGCGCGTCGATGAAAGGCTCAATTTATTCAATTGAAAACATGAATGAAAATCTAAAATGTCACATAAAAAACTAATGCAGGCATTACAGAAATTAGATACATCCAACAAAGGAGGAAGCTTTTTAGGAATTGACTCAAGAAAGACATGGATAATTGACTCAAGAGCAAGTGACCATATTATCTGTGAGAAGGGATTTTTTTTGAGTATGCATAGGAAACTGGATCCGCCATTTCTGTGCAATTAGCATATGGAAACAGTGCTCATGTTATAGTGACAAGTACAGTCAAACTTAGTCCTCAAATCACCCTTCAAAACGTCCTTTATGTCCTAGAATTTTAGTTTAATCTCATTTCCGTGTCCAAAATTTCTAAAGAAAATTCTGTCATTTGTTTCTTTCAGGCCCTTTCAATTGGCAAACTGATGGGCTTAGGTAGTCTTTCCGAAAGGCTATTTTTTGGGACCAATTTTCCTAATGATTTTGATTTGTCATCTATTTCCTTTAATAAAACATCATTGTGTAATGCAACTGCCAATGATAAAGACTTTCTTATACATTCAAGAATGGGTCATAATGCTACCTTTCCTCATTCTCAATGTCATGTTTGCCTTCTTGAAAACAGTTGCATACCCCCTTTCCTTCTAGCAAAACTCGTGCTAATGATATTTTTTCAATAATTCATGTTGATGGTTAGGGACCTTATCACACATCACACCATGATGAATCATGTTACTTTCTCATCATTATGGATGATTACTCTCGTGCCACATGGGTCTTGTTGATGCAATCAAAAGGATAGGGTTTTCTCCCATTTAAACATGTTCATCACATTGTCAAGAAATCAATTTGGAAGATATGTTTATCGAATCCGCACTGATAATGGGAAGGAGTTCTTCAATCATGATTGCACTTCGCATTTTCTCTACTCACGGCATTCTACGTGAAAGTTCGTGCATTTACACCTGACAACAAAATTGAGTGGTGGAGCGTAAGCATCACCACCTTCTGAAAGTTGCATGGGCATTGAAATTCGAGACATCCATTCTAGAGAACTATTAGGGAGACTGTATTGTTACTGCAGCATGTGACATCCCAGAATTTCAAACCTATTTTCTATTGAATTAATTAGGTATTTTATCGATGTGCTTATAGGGCTGTTCTCAGAGCTGATCACTCTCGAGATAACTATACTATCTAGGTAAGCCATTAGGGAATTTTAAGATAATAGACTTGAGAATTCGACTAAGAATCGGCTTCTCAATGGTGCTCATCTTTAGAGGTCATTATGGCACAGTTAAAAATCGATTTGAGATTAGAGATAGGTCGGTTCGACTGAGATGTGTGGCCGATCGTGGGTGACTCCACTAAATTGGGAAATTCTCGTTGACTGGCACTAATTTGATTTTACTGTCGTTTTGGTATGCTGTGTTCGTAATTGAGTCCTTGAGATTTTCACGACAATCGAGAGTCGCCAATGTGTCGAGTAGGTTCAATGTGGCTCGAAGAAAATCGACCATGGGTCATTTCTCCTAAAAAGTTCTAAAAACTACTTAGTAGCCTAGGTCACGCTAAAACGCCGAATGGAAATGAACTGCCAAATTGAGTCTGATTTCGGAAATTGAAGATTTTCTCATGTCACAATAAATTCTAGGAACGTTGAATCAGTCTCAGAAGATTTTTCTGCCAACCGAGACTTTTTAGGAAAATGTCAGCATATGACCGTTTTTGTTAAGAAAATGCCGAGGATTATTTTTGGTTGTAAAATTAGGATGCAAGATGGATTTATGGGTGAGGAAAAATGCCGAAATGACCAATATTGGCTTGATTGAATTTATAGAGGTCAATTGGGATTTAATCAAGTGAATTGAGGAGTCTAATTGAAGCCATTTCACTTCAAATTTCGTGTGCCCCCATTTCCTATGGTCTTTGGACCATTTCAAGAAGTTGTGGAGAGGGTGTTGGTGGATCAATGACAGCCAAGGGATCTTGGCCTTGAGGGCAAGCACAAGGGGGGACAATTTTGTGGAAAATGTGCATGGTAAGCCCTCATCTTTGCCTCTCTCTCTTCCCTCTTGCACAGCCACTGTCCAAACCCCTCACCCCTCCATTATCGACGCCACCAGCAGTAGAGAAGAAGTCGGAGCAGCCTTGCTGTCGTCGCCTCACGCCGCCTCGTTGTCCGAGCTCATCTCTGCCCGCGTGCACCGCTTGCGCAAGTTGCGCCTTGCCGCCATCCCAGTTGCATCCTGCTGTGTTTCCCGCCTTGCAAAGCTTTGCATGAACCTGTCCAACCACCTCACAACTGAGGAAGCCGCCGGAGCCGCTGTGCACCCCGTTGAACCACCACCTGCCATCCTCGAGCCTTGCCGCCCATCTTGGCCTTGTTTTCTTCTGTTTTTGAAGCTAAAACAGAAGGTGTGGGAGTGGGTTTCACAGCAGCTTCCAAGGCCATTTTGAGGTGTTTTCAGGCCTTAGATCTTAGGCCCGCTTTGGAGATAAATGTCCCCTGTGACGTTCCTGACATTTCAATATGAGTGGATTGTTAAACGGGTGAGTTTAGCTCACTAATCCTCGCTTAATTTGCTAATGATGCTTAAGGGTTGATTAATGTTAATTAAGTGTGATTAGGTGGTTAGATTAGTTTAGAGTGATTAAATAGTGACTTATCATTGCATGTTAGGTGGTTAGATGTAGTTATTAGGGAGTAGAAATGCTCTAATATTTATTGAATGAATCTTGGGATTTTTCCCGATCCGTTTTGGTGTCCAATCGGGCATTACGGGCCTAAATTGGATTTATTAGTATTTAATAATTAATTTTCGTAATTAATTAATTAATTAATTATTTTTCGAAAATTAGGCTAGGGTAGCCAACGACTGGAATTTTATGTTGATTATCATGGTGCCGTCTGTTTATTTATTTGAGGTTTAACTTGTGCTAAATTGATTTAATTGTGGATTTTTAGGATATGTTCCTAATGAATTGATTTTGGGTAATTGATTGGTAATTACCGGGCGTTGGTTCACAGTGCTAAAAATATGTTTATGGGTTGTTGAAAATGGTGGAAAATTCTAAAGCTAAAATATGATATTTTGGCTAAGGCCAACCGTGGACCCACACACGGCTAATTTATTGGGATGTATGTTTGAGTTGGTATACTATATCGTCCCAAGGGAGATATGTTAGCTTAGCAGAATACTATATCAGCTTGAGGGCAATATGGCAGCTTAGCAGAGAGTAGTATACCTTATCAGCTTAAATTGAGTATCGTCGGTATACTATATCAGCCCAAGGGCGATATGGCAGCTTAGCAGAGAGCAGTATACCTGATCATTTCAGAAGCGAGCTATACTATCTATTACCAGCTTAGCAGTGAGCAGTTTTGATATGAACAGACTTGATAGATAGTATGAGATGAGCTGACCAAGAAATGGGTCGTGATGACACGTAATCAATTAGGTCGATTGATCAATGCTTTGATATGATGTCGTGAATTGTTGGCAAGATTGATTGATGTGATATGAGGCATCTGTAATTAGACAACCCTAAGGTGTATTGGTTGAACTGAGGTCAAGGTAAGTGCTCTGACTTGTGTTGTGTTTAGACAACCCTAAGGTGTATTGGTTTCCTAATCGAGTCTTAGGAGGGTAGAACTCGCTGAGACGTAGTCTCATTAGTTATTGTATAACCAATTTCAGGCCTCTAGATGGCAGCACCGGTACCTCCACCTCTCCTTGTTCCTTAGTAGTTTGGTATTCCCGAGAGCATTTCAGAGGAGGGACCGGAAGAGAACGAGGAGAGGGAAGAGGACGAGGAGCTTGAACAAAATGAACTTGATGAAGAGGAATCCAAGGAGGATCTAGAGGATGATCCTGAGTATAACCTGGATGAGGATTGATACCTCACCTTGTCTTGTAAACCCAGGGTTGTGAACTATTGTGTGATAGACTAGACCTTTGTGAATAGTATTGTAAAATATGCTATAAGGTTGGCTTGTATAAAATTATGATTGTGAATTTTAGTATGAAAAGTATGGCCCTACTTTTCTATCCTATTATTTTATTGTCTGAGGACTTATAATTACTTCCGCATGTGCAAATTTAAAAATGAAAGGGTTGGCAATATGTCCTAGGATATTGCTTTTAAATCGACCAATTGAAGGATGGGCACGTGACTGAGGATACTGACATCCTCTTTTTGTGGTATCAGAGCAATGGTTAGGGATTGGAGTGATAAAATGCGATGACTTATGGGATAGTAACAGGAAAGACATTTGAATTTGCGATTGATGCATGTTTGTGGTAGCTAAGTGCTATAACTGCTTGTTGTTTGGATCGCTCTGTATCTAATTTTGTGTGGAATTGGAAGTAAGTGTCAGTTTTTAAAGCTGAGTTATGAGCGAACAGGAGCAGATAACTCCTACCAAGAGGACTGTGCGTGCCGTGACACAAGGTAGAATGTCGACTAAGGTCGGTACCTAAGGAGGCCGTGGTCGAGTACCAGCGCAAGCTGGCGCGAGTGGAGTGGCTCCACCTGTTGTGGGTGCCGGGGTAGCAGCCCCTAGTGATCCTAAGATAGAAGGGATCATGCGAGTACTGGAAGTGATGGGTACTAGGATGGATCATCAAGCACAGAACGAAGCCACTACTATTGAAGCCATCGCTCAGGCTCTTGCTACTGCTGCTGTTGAGGCTGCACCTGTTGCCCGCCTACAGTTGCACCTGCCGTTGCCCTCACTAAAGTTCCGTCGGGAGTCGTGGTCGCTGGGAGACCAATCCATAAACTGGTAGAACATTTCTTGAAGCTTAGTCCACCAAATTTTAGGGGCACTGGAGACCCTAAGACCGCATCACAATGGATTCAGGACTTGGAGAAAGCATTTGCACTTTTAATGTGGAATGGAGAGGAGAAGGTGGTATTGGATTTATACCAACTTCAAGACAATGCCAACATTTGGTGGAGAGCCGCCAAGGATGTAGTGTTCCCAGAAGGAGTAGCCCAGGTGTGGGATACCTTCCTTAGAGCTTTTAATGATTAGTACTTTTCGGGTACTGCCTGGGAACAGAAGATGGAGTCATTTCAACGCCTTCGTCAGGGATCAATGACGGTTGATCAGTATGGATAAGAGGGTATGCCCCTCAGAACGCACCACAGGGAGGAAAGCTCAAAGATTTAGAAATGGTCTTCGTACAAAGCTGAAGCAGCCTCTGCTGCCATTGGACTCGACAGATTATCGTGAGGTCCATCGTCGAGCTCAGATGATAGAGAGAGGTATAATCGAGCAGGCTGCTTCCTTTGGATTGAGGTTCAGCTTTCATAGAGAAGGAATCTGTCAGGGGAAGAAGTCCATGATGGGAGGTAGATTCTAGGTATTGCCCAACAAGAAGGGTGGAGTTGGCAAATCTGGATCGAATAGGTTTGAGTTGTGTCGCCTTTGTGGAAGACGACATGGTGTGAATCAATGCCCTTGAAGGACAGGAGCCTGTTTTGAATGTGGCCAATTGGGTCACAAGGCTAGAGATTGTCCTAACCCTCGAGAGGACAAGCACAATTGCCACTGCCGCCATTGATGAGACAGATAAGAGGGTATGCCCCTTAGAACGCACCATAGGGAGGACAGCTGAGACCTCCAATACGGGGCATAGTTTATGCAATCTCACAAGGTCAAGTAGAAGCTGCGCCTAACGTGATCACAGGTATGGTTTCGCTCAACGACCATCTTGCTTATGCTTTGTTTGATTCGGGAGCAACTCATTCCTTCATTGCTGAACAATATGTTAAGTTGTGAGGATTGAGTCCTATATTGTTGGAATCGATAGTTTGCATATCCACACAATTGAAGGATAAAGTGATAGCTGCTTTGGGTTGTTTTGGTTGCAAGTTAGAGATTGGTGAGCGAGCGGGGAAAATTGATCTGTTAGTCCTAGCCATGTATGATTTCGACTTAATAATTGGCATGGACTGGCTCACCAAGCAACAAGCTAAGATGGACTGCTATCGCAAAGCGATTCAATTTGACCTCTTAGAGGGTGAGAGCTTCGAGTTTGTCGGGAATTGAGGTGGACCCTTGATTACCTTGTTCTTGTTGCCAGAGGCAACTCGTCTGTTAGATGAGGGTTATCAAGGGTACCTAGCAAATGTCATGGACACGACAGTTGAGAAACTGAAAATGGAAGACATTTCAGTGGTGCAAGAATTTCCAGATGTTTTCCCTAAAGAATTGCCAGGATTACTGCCGGAAAGAGAAATTGAATTTGTTATTGAACTAGCCCCCCGGACAGAGCCAATCTTTAAGGCTCCTTATCGAATGGCGTTATTTGAGTTGAAAGAACTAAAGGTATAGATGCAAGAATTATTGGATAAGAGATTTATTTGTCCCAGTGCATCACCTTGGGGAGCACCAGTTCTGTTTGTTAAGAAGAAAGATGGTTCGTTGTGCTTGTGCATCGACTATCGCTAACTCAATCAGCTAACGATCAATAATAAGTATCTACTCCTGAGGATTGACGATTTGTTCGATCAATTGCAAGGAGTGTCGATATTCTCGAAAATCGATTTAAGGACGGGATATCATCAGCTGAGAATTAGGAAGGAGGACATTCCTAAGTCAGCATTTCGTATTTGGTATGGTCATTACGAATTTACAGTGATACTATTTGGGTTGACGAATGCTCCAGCTACTTTCATGGATTTGATGAATAGAGTATTCAAGAAATATCAAGATTAGTTTGTGATTGTGTTCATCGCTGATATCTTAGTGTATTCAAGAAGTGATGAAGAACATGAGAGTCATTTGAGTTTAGTGTTCCAAACCTTAAGGACTCATCAATTGTTTGTTAAGTTTAGCAAATGCGAGTTTTGGTTGACTTGTGTTGCGTTCTTAGGTCATGTGATTTCCGGAGAAGGAATCTCCGTGGACCCAAGCAAGATAAAAGCCATGATCAATTGGCCAAGATCAACTACAGTGACAGGGATTAGAATTTTCTGGGTTTGGTAGCATTTATTACAGACGGTTGTGGAAGGTTTCTCATCGTTAGCATCGCCTCTAACAAAACTCTTGAAGAAAGAAGAGAAATTTGTATGAACAAACAAGTGCGAGCGTAGTTTCCAAGAGCTAAAGGAAAAGCTGACTACCGCACCTATGCTGACTATTCCATCTGTTCCTGGAGGATTTGAGATCTATAGTGATAAGTCATTCAAAGGACTGGGTTGCATGCTGATACAACATGGCAGAGTGGTTGCGTACGCTTCTCGTCAGCTGAGGCCTTATGAGCAGAATTACCTGACGCATAACTTAGAGCTCGCGGCAATTATTTTTGCCCTGAAAAATTTGGAGACATTATCTATGCGGGGAAAAATTCCAGATCTTCACGGACCATCAAAGTCTCAAGTACTTGTTCTCTCAGTGGGAGTTGAACATGAGACAACACAGATGGATGGAATTGCTGAAAGACTACGACTGTGATATTCTATATCACTCAGGAAAGGTGAATAAGGTCGCCGACGCTTTGAGTCGAAAGTCTTCAGTGGCTCACATACTAATAAAGGAGTGGAAACTAATCGAGGGAGCTCGAGATTCGGTATTCAAATTTGAGGTAGGCCATCTTTCGAGTCTTATGGCCACCCTCAGAATTGAACTGGATGTTCAGGTTAGAATCAAGTTACTCCAAATGTACAGAAAATTCTCCAAGAGGACATTGAGAAAAGAAAAGTTGACTTTCAAATCTCTGATGACAGGACACTGAGGTTCCAAGGACATTTGGTTGTACCTGACGATGTGGAGCTTAGAGAAGATATTTTATCTGAAGCACATCGTAGCAGTTACAACATTCATCCTAGAAGTACTAAAATGTATCAGAATTTGCATCAACACTCTTGGTGGTTAGGTATAAAGGTGGACATCGCCAAGCATGTTGCCAAGTGTTTGACCTATTACTAGGTAAAAGCTCAGCATTGCAAGTCCGGAGGACTTCTGCAACCTCTCGCGATCCCAAAATGGAAATGGGAACATATCACGATGGATTTCGTGATTGGACTACCGAGGAGTCAAAGAGGAATGATTCGATTTGGGTGATAGTCGATAGACTGACAAAGTCGGCTCACTTCATTGCAGTTGGAAAGGACCTTTGTTTGGATAGACACGCAGACCTGTACGTGTGTCAATTACTTTGAATGCATGGAGTGCCGGTTACGATAACATCTGATAGAGACCCAAGATTGATCGCCGCTTTTTGGAAGAGCTTGCAAAGTGCTTTAGGTACAAAGCTTCAGTACAGTATGGCATATCATCCTCAGACTGGTCGTCAGTCTGAGAGGACAGTTCAGACCCTCAAGGACATGCTGAGAGCTTCTGTACTAGACTTCAAGGGAAGTTAGGAAGATCAGCTTCACCTGGTGGAATTTGCTTACAACAACAGTCATCGGTAGAGCATCCAGATGGCTTCTTTTGAAGCGTTATATGGCAAAGTGTGCAGAACACCAGTGTGTCGGGATGAAGTTAGGGAAAGAAAGATTATAGGTCGAGAGTTTGTCTAGCAGTCAGTGGATGCTGTGGCAATAATCAGAAACAGATTGAAGACCGCTCAAAGTAGATAGAAAAATTATGCATATAAGCGTAGGAGATTATTGGAATTCCAAGTTGGTGATCACGTTTTTCTGAAAGTGTCACCAATGAGGGGAACTTTGCAATTTGGTAAGAAAGGAAAGTTGAGTCCGAGGTACGTAGGTCCATTTGAGATTCTTGAGAGAATTGGGACCTTAGCGTATCATTTTGCGTTGCCACCGAGATTGGCGCAAGTGCACAACGTCTTTCTTGTGTCGATGCTAATGAAGTATGAGCTTGACCCGACCCACGTGCTCAATTTCGAGGAATTGGATGTGGATGACCATGTGTCATACATTGAAAGCCTAGTTCAGATCGTGGACAGAAAAGAACAAGTTTTGCGTACAAAGATCATCCCTATGGTCAAAGTGGTTTGGCAACACCACGATACTGAAGGAGTGACATGGGAGACTAAAGAGTCGATGAGACAGTTGTACCCCCACCTTTTTGTTTGAAGTATGTAAGGTTTAAATTTCGAGAACAAAATTTTTTTAAGAGGGGAAGAGATGTGACATCACAGATTTTCAACCTTGTTTTCTACTGAATTAATCGGACATTTCATTGACGCGCCTATAGGGCTGTTATCAAAGCTGATCACTCTTGTAATAACTAGACTATCTGGGTAAACCATTAGGGAATTTTAAGGCAATAGACTTGAGAATTCGACCAAGAATCGGTTTCTCGACCGTGCTCATCTTTAGAAGTCATTACGGCATAGTTAAAAGTCAATTTGAGATCAGAGATAGGTCAGTTCGACTGAGATGTGTGGCCGATCGTGGGTGACTCCAATTATTGTCGACCAGCACTAATTTGATTTTACTGTCATTTTGGTACCCTGTGTTTGTAACTGAATCCTTGAGATTTTCGCGACAACCAAGAGTTGCCAATGTGTCGAGTAGGTTCAATGTGGCTTGAAGAAAATCAACCATGAGTCATTTGTCCCAAAAAGTTCTGAAAATTACCCGGTTCACGCTAAAAACGCGCCGAATGGAATTGAACCGCCAAATTGAGTCCGATTTCAGAAATTGAAGATTCTCTCACATCATAATAAATTCTAGGAACGTCGACTCAGTCTCAGAAGATTTTTTCTGCCAACTGAGACATTTTGGGAAAAAAGTCGGCATTAGACCGTTTTTGTTCAGAAAATGCCGGGGATTATTTTTGGTTGTAAAATTGGGATGCGAGATGGATTCATGGGTGAGGAAAAATGCCGAAATGACCAATATTGGCTTGATTGAATTTATAGAGGTCAATTGGGATCTAATCAAGTGAATTGAGGAGTCAAATTGAAGCCATTTCACTTCAAATTTCGTGTGCCCCCATTCCCTATGGTCTTTGGACCATTTCAAGAAGTTGTGGAGAGGGTGTTGGTGGATCAATGACAACGATGGGATCTTGGCTTGGAGGGCAAGCACAAAAGGGATAATTTTCTGGAAAATGTGCATGGTAAGCCCCCATCTTTGCCTCTCTCTCTGCCCTCTCCCTCAGCCACTGTCCCAATCCCTCTCCCCTCCATTCTTGACGCCACTAGCAGCAGAGAAGAAGTTGGAGTAGCCTTGCCGTCGTTGCCTCATGCTGCCTCGCCGTCCGAGCTCGTCTCCGCTCGTGTGCATCGCCTGCGCACGTCACGCCTTGCTGCTATTCTAGCCGTGTCCAGCTGTGTTTCCTGCCCTACTGAGCTTCGCCTAAACTTGTCCAGCCATCGGGAACATCCGAGGAAGCCGCCGGAGCTGCCGTGCACCTCGCCGAACCATCGCTTGCCCTCCCCGAGCCTTGCCGCCCATCTTGGCCTTGTTTTATTATGTTTTTGCAGCTAAAACAGAAGGTGTGGGTGTGGGTTTCATAGCAGCTTCCAAGGTCGTTTTGAGGTGTTTTTGGGCCTCGCAACGTTCCTGACATTTCAATCCGAGCGGATTGTCAAACGGGTGAGTTTAACTCACTAATCCTCGCTTAGTTTGCTAATGATGCTTAAGGGTTGATTAGTGTTAATTAAGTGTGATTAGGTGATTAGATTAGCTTAGAGTGATTAAATTAGTGACTTATCATTGCATGTTAGGTGGTTAGATGTAGTCATTATGGAGTAGAAATGCTCTAATATTTATTGAATGGATCTCGGGATTTTTCCCGATCCGTTTTGGCGTCCAATCAGGCATTACGGGCTTAAATTGGATTTATTAGTATTTAATAATTAATTTTCGTAATTAATTAATTAATTAATTAATTTTCAGAAATTAGGCTGGGATAGTCGACAATCTGAATTTTATGCTGATTATCATGGTGCAGTCTGTTTATTTATCTAAGCTTTAATTCGCGCTGAATTGATTTAATTGTGGATTTTAGGATATTATTCCTAATGAATTGATTTTGGGTAATTGATTGGTAATTATCGAGCGTCAGTTCATAGCGCCAAAATTATGTTTATGGGCTGTTGAAAATGGTGGGAAATTCTAAAGCAAAAATATGATATTTTGGCTAAGGCTGACCGTGGACCCACACATTGCTAATTTATTGGGATGTATGTTTGAGATGGTATACTATATCGGCCTAAGGACGATATGTTAGCTTAGCAGAGAGCAGTATACTGGTATACTATATCATCCCAAGGGCGATATGACAGCTTAGTAGAGAGCAGTTACCTTATCAGCTTAGATTGAGTATTGTCGGTATACTGTATCAGCCCGAGGGCGATATGGTAGCTTAGCAGAGAGCAGTATACCCAACCATCTCAGAAGCGAGCTATACTATCTATTACCAGCTTAACAGTGAGCAATCCTGATATGAACAGACTAAATAGATAGTATGAGATGAGCCGACCAAGAAATGGGTCGTGAGGCCAAGGTAAATCCTCTAACTCGTGTTGTGCTTAGGCAACCCTAGGGTGTATTGGTTTTCTAATCGAGTCTCAGGAGGGTAGAACTTGTTGAGATGTAATCTCATTGGTTATTATATAACCAGTTTCATGCCCTTAGATGGCAACATCGGTACCTCCACCTCCCCCTATTCTTGAGCAGTTTGGTATTCCTGAGAGCATTTCAGAGGAGGGACCGGAAGAGGACGAGGAGCTTGAAGAAAATGAATTTGATGAAGAGGAATCCGAGGAGGATTCAGAGGATGATCCCGAATATGGCCTGGATGAGGACTAAGACCTCACCTTGTCTTGTAAACCCCGGGTTGTGAACTATTGTGGGATAGACTAGACCTTTGTGAATAGTATTGTAAAATATATTATAAGGTTGGCTTGTATAAAAGTATGGTTGTGAATTTCAGTATGAACAATATGGCCCTACTGTTCTATCCCATTGTTTTATTGTCTAGAGATTTATAATTACTTCCGCATGTACATATTTAAAAATGAAAGGGTCGGCGATACGTCCTGGGATATCACTTTTAAATCGACCAATTGAAGGATGGGCACGTGACCGAGGATCGGGGGCGTGACACAGCATATCTTATCTACCATATGCTTACTCAGATACTGGATGGAAGAACCCTCTTCGAACTACTTTTCGAGGAGTGACCGACATTGGATCATTTAAGAGTTTTCGGCTATTTATGCTACACTGCTATAGTAGGCCCTCGGGACAATATGGGTCCTCGTGCTTGACGATATATATTCATGGGTTACCCCAACTTAAAAAAGGGATATTGTGTCATTGATCCATTGGTAGGGGAATTCTTTGTTAACATAAATGTTATTTTCCATGAAGATGTTTTCCCATTTCGTGAGGAAGAATCATCAAATGAAGGCTTAGATATCACAAAAGGTCCTCACCACTTCTTATTTGAGGAAGCACTTTCTCTTGAATATGTCCTAACAACATCTCTAAAAATAGTCTCAATTTCATATTAGAATTTGCCCTCGGAGATCGTTATGAGACCTGTGCCTGAGGATATGTCCAACACAGAGGATACTCCTCCTATCTCATCAAAACTTACCACTGAGGAAACATCAGCACCAGCATCTTCTCCTCCACCACGAGTGGATCCTCCTCGATGTTTCAGTTGAGCCACACGACCACCAACATGAACAAAGGACTATGTATGTGCTTCACTCAATTTGCCAGGTATTCACTATTCATCTCTTCTTATGCTTCATTTCTTAAACTTTCATCGAAGCATAGATACTACATTAGTCGCATATCAGAAGAAAGGAAACAGTCTAATTATAATGAGGCATCTAGTAATCCACGGTGGTAGAAGGCTATGGCAGCTAAATTACAGGCATTGATCGATAATCAAACTTGGGATCTAGTCACTCCACCCCCAAATAGAAAGGCAATCGGATGTAAGTGGGTATATAAAATAAAATATCACGCTGATGGATCTATTGAGCATTACAAGGCTCGATTGGTGGCTAAAGGATTTACTTGGCAAGAAGGTTTCGATTATCACGAAACGTTCTCGCCCATGGCTAAAGATGTCACAATTCATTCCTTCTTATCAGTTGCAGCTATCCATGATTGGCCACTACACCAAATGGACGTGCACAATGCTTTTCTTCATGGCGATTTGGATGAAGAGATTTACATGAATATCCCTCAAGGTTTACGGAGATAAGGGGAAAAATAGAGTATTTTGTCTCCGTATTTCTCTTTATGGCTTGAGACAAGCTTATAGGCATTGGTATGCCAAGTTTGCTAATGCTCTCACAACTATAGGCTTCAAATAGTCCATATATGATTATTCCCTATTCACATGGACTAAAGGTATGTCATATATCTACTTGATGATATATGTTGATGATATACTAATTATAGGCAATGATAAAGGTGCTATAGAGAACCTTAAGTAATATCTACATTCCACTTTCCATATTAAAGACCCGTAAGCACCTAAGTACTTCCTTGAGATTGCCTGATCTGACCAAAGAATTTCCCATAGTTAGCTGAAATTTATACTAGAGATTATATCAAAGGCAGGATTGTCGAGATGCAAACTAACAATTATTCCAATCGAGCAGAATACCAAACTAACTACATTAGATTACGATGCGGGAATATCTCAGGATAATGATCCCATACTCGAAGATCCGTTGAGTTATCATAAGCTCATTGGAAAACTGATTTATTTGACTATGACCAGGCCTGATATTTCATATGCCGTGTAGATACTTAGTCAGTTTATGCACAGTTCAAAGCAATCTCATATAAATACTACCTTGAACGTTCCGAAATATTTGAAAAAGTGCCAAGGACTCGAGATACTCCTATCCAAGAATGCAATATGGAGATGACGACATATCGTGATGTAGACTATGCGACTTGTCCCATGAGCCAAAGATCCATCACTAGCTTTTGCATTAAATTGGGAGAATCTCTTCTTTCATGGAAGACCAAAAAGCAAGCGACTGTATCATTATATTTAGCTGAGGTGGAATACTGAGCTATGGCAAAAACTAAATGTGAGATTGTTTGGATACAAGGCTTGCTGTGGGATCTTGAAATACAACTGAAAGGCCCGACAAAGTTATTTTGCAACAATGATGCGGCTCTCAAGCTTGTAGCAAATCCCATAGTGCATGAAAGAACTAGGCCATATTGAAGTGGATTGTCATTTCACTTGAGAAAAAATTCAAGAAGGAATAATCGAGACAAGAGGAGTTGGAACCATGGAACAACCTGTCGACATCTTCACCAAACCTTTGTGTCAAAGACAATGCGCATTTTTATTAAGCAAGCTAGGCGTCTTGGATATCTACAAGCCACCAACTTGAGCGGGAGTGTTAGAAGATATGCTCGAGATTCCATTCCTGATTATGATTGTGCACTAAATCAATTAGGGATTAGATTGAGATTGAGATTGATTTGTTGAGATTAGCTTTGATTTGTAGAATATATCATTGCCATTTATTATGTACATCTTGTACTATATTTACAGAGCATTGTACAATCGAAAGAATTGAAGAAAATACAAAAGTTTTCCCCAAACCTCTTCTTCCAATCACGATCTTCATTATCTTCCTTATTCTTTCTTGCTTCCTTTAAATTTTGCCCCCCTTCGCATTGGCATGGTTTAAGGAAATTTCACAAGAATTGTAGGTTTGGATTATCTCCATGACAGTTGTAACCCGCCCATCAGCCATAAAGAGATCAAGACTACAAACATCTTGTTAAATGAAAACATGCGAGCCAAAATATCCGAGTTCATTCTGTCAAGACCTTTGGCAGCTGCAAATAGTACTTACAAGTCAACCAGTTCTTTGGGCACTTCTGCCGACCTCCCCCGAGTAACGGCTTAGACTTGATCTTGTTGAGATAGTTCTCAATCTCTGTATGCATAGAAATCCGGCAGTCCATGTTCTTATTATATGTTGTGCCGGCACGGACCATCCACTTATGACTTAACCAATAAAAGTGACGCCTACAGTTTCAGGATGGTGCTCCTTTAGCTAATTTCAGGACATCAAGCAATCAATACAAGTGGAGATGGAAAAAGCATGCCCGTGCGTGAATGGGCAATTCCGAAGTTCAAAAGTGGGGATATACATGGACTTATCGACCATAGGTGGAAGAAAAATTCCACATCGACTCGGCTGAGATAGCAACAAAGGTTGCGGAGTCTTGTACAGAAACAGAACCGAGTGCAAGGCCAGACATAAATCATGTTACGGATCTGAAGGGGGCATTTGAACTGGCATCCAAGCACAAGTATGCGGACGGAAATCAAGAGGATCATATAGGAGCGACCTCCTTGGAAGTTGACCGAATAGTGCACTCCTGGTAAGGGTAGTTCATTCGATCCATTAATATTCATCGACATCGGTTGTGAAATTTTGGCAACTCCCAGGACTAAAATCAAGTCTTCATATATTCGAATTTGTGTCTGTGTGAAAGAATGGAATACCCAGAGGCTGTTCTTGTCTGTGTTATTATAAGTATTGAGTGAGCACTATCTTTCAATATAGTCAACTTCATTGATGGTTGTAAATTGTTCATGTCATTCCCAAATTACAGCTAGTAACGTGATCAACAGGTTACCAATTATACGAATTTACAACTGTGATTCAAAATTTTGCGACCAATATTACATGTTTACCACGAACGAATAAGTCCATCTTCTAAGACTGATTTTAGAAAGCCCCTAAAAAAGGCAACCTTGGAATGAGAAATTCGGCGTAATATGGAAGTACAGTCTATACTGGCCTGAGCTGTGAAGCTGAATCGTGATAATTGTGCAAATTTTGTTTCTTCAACTCCTTTGCGAATCTAATATATATGTATGTATACACAGAAAAAGAACACTAATGGTGCCAAGCAAAAAAAAAAAAAAAACTTTCAATAATAAATGTCTTTGATAAAGTATTTTTATCAAGCATGTGAATAGCGTGGGCGTGAAGGCTCATAAACAGTTGGTTTAAAAAAATCTAATAAAAAATATATACAAGCGCGTAGCAACTTTTATAATACACTTGTTGTGCCGTACCATATTACCACCGACCTATTTACATGATCCATTTAACATGAAAATTGTAATTTGTTTGGCGGCAAAATTTTCATTTATCATTATAACAAGATATTATTAATTAAAAATGTGTTCAAAGAATTAGTATCATCAAGGTAATTAATTGGTCTTCCTACTCTTTAACGAATCTAATATATAAGCATGCAGAAAATAACTTTACAAGTAACTAAACAAAATAAAAAAGATTTCTTAAAATATTATATAATTCTATCATAAAACATTTTTATCCAACATGTGGATTGCTTGGGTATAAAGGCTTAGAAATGGTATGAGCCCACAAAACTTCTATCGTACATTTGTTGTGCCATACAATAAGACAACTAGTTATCGTAACTAAAAACGAATAAATTGTAAGATGTTGTGAAATTGAAATATAACGTTATAAATATATTTTTGCATTTTGAAGTACAAGAATAGTGTAACATAAAAAATTATGTGTTGATACCTTTAGAAATTTTTTTCACCTACTTACTGTTTTCTATTAGAAAAGCTTTCTACATCAAAAGGAAAAAATATATACATAGAGAGAGACATTTAAATCTCTTTAGAAAATGGCCAAAATGAGTCTACTGTTCTCGCCAAACATTGATTGGAATGACTCATGTTCCACATTTATTCTCCACTTTAATTTTGAAATCCGATTTGTTTTCTATGTAAAATTTAGTTTAGTATATATCCAGGTTAGGCAACAAGTAATAAAAGATGAGAGTGAAGCAAAAAATTAAGTTCATTGAAATTATAACCAAAAAAGGAAGAAAAAACCATGAGATGAAATTACACTTGCATCATTTGTTGATGACTTGTATCCCCACCAATTTTTGTAGATTAGAACACGTCTAAAGAGTGAAGTTTAAAGATACATAATATAATAAAAAAATGAATAAAATTTTCTTGATACATATATTCAAACAAAATGTCTTGGCATAAAATCAGATAATGTTTTTGTCCGATTAAGCATTTTGAATGATTTGAGAACTCAATTGTGCGGGATTTGGTGGAATGTGAAAAGCAAGAATCAAGTCATCATAGCATGGCCAACATGACACGACTCTTGATGACCCATGCTCTCATATTCCACATCAAAAAATCTGTTTTTCCATGGCAAGAGTATTCTACGACACACCTTATTTTATCATAAAATAAAGTAACAAGGGGGAAAAGCGGCTTTAGAAAAAGTGAGGCCAGTTTGTATCCATTGAGTTGGCTGTTGTTCTGCTTTTTATTTCACTTATCCAAGTGCAAGTTGAGTGTCCTCTATTATTTAGAAACGAAACATCTTGGCAAGTCTCAATGCATATGTTGTTCTTCTTGGTTGTTGTACGTCATACACTGTGCAAGTCCCATAGTCATTAGCAAAGAAGGGAACAATTTACCAAACTAATTATGAAGTTATTTTACGGATGCCAATTCAGTAATAAACTTTTCAACTTTATCAATCGAGTCATAAACCTCTATATGAAATCCTAATGTAAGTTATTTTGGATAATCTGTGCAAATTTTCCAATATAGCATACATGTCATTTGGGATTTCATATTAGTTCATCAATACATGCGAAATTAGAATTCTTGTATTCATAGCATTTAAGTTTAATTATGTTCATGTTAAACAAGAAAAATGCAAAGAGTAAATTGGCATCTTGATCATATCTAGAAATCATGTCTAAGTCATGCATACATCAAATGGTTGCTTGTTCTTCAATTAATATTTTGCAAAACATTCATTGGAAGCTTTGCTTAGCTACATCAAGGTTTTTCCCATCTCCTCAAGTAGTTCAATTATTACTTAAATTATTGAGTGTTACACTTGATCATATCTCACATACTAGTGGTTAGGCTTAAAAGTGACTCAAATTGCTTGCAAAATATTTTAGAATAAAGAGAAAAGGTACCGAATTTGTGTTATATTTACCTAGAGTAACCAAGTCCTCGTATGCATATTTGGTTCACAAATTGATTGAGTTTCTAATTAACCCATAATATATCAATGACTACTCCAAATTGAATTGATTTGCATGGTTAGATGATTAAAACAAAAATAAAATAAAATAACTATAGTTGTAATTGTTATGGACTTGGGAGAGTCCGTACTAAGTGTAAACTTAGTAATCCATTAATTTTTCCTAATAGTCACCTCTTGGAAAGTCACAACAAGAAAAAATAAAAAGAAGAAAAGCAAAAAAAAAAAAAAAAAAAAATGCTCTAATGCCCCGACCAAGGCTTGGAAAGTAGTATGTGAGATGCACATGCTCCTTGCCTGGCAAGGATTTGGCTAGCTAATGCCTTTATTTGAGATTCAATTATCATTTCAAACCTGAGATAATATTTATTTTAAGTTTTCTTTTAAGAAAACAACTGTGCTTCACCCTTTTATTCAAAATTTTTTTAAATTTGAATGACTCCACTCTCGTATTCTTTTTTTTTTAAAGAAAAATTTTCCACGACAAAAATCTCGTTTGAATGGAAAAAGCATTCAAGCTACGACAAACAACATTCTTTTTCTTGACAAATGAAATGGGTTTTGGCATCATTTCAATCTATAAATGTGAAAACAAAAGTCACTTTTCCTAAAGCAAAAGTCTTTGCTTTTTAATTTCTTTAATGTGCATTATTGAAGCAGGAGTCCTTTTTTATTGTTCTTGATGGTGCATTGTGTAACTAGTGCAATGATTTTCTTGCTCAAGCTATAAATAAAAGCACTATGGAATTGTTTCTGAGCCCCCCAAAAGAAAAAATAAAATCATACGTGAATCATGTGGAAAGTTCTTTGCTTCCATAATGAAAGAGATTGTGTCCCTTGCACATGAATTTGAGAAAACAAAAAAAGTGATTTTCGCTTTAAAATAGTCAAATCAATTCGCTATTGCTCTAATCATACTGTGAAAAGTTATGCATTGTGATCATGAATCATGTGTAGTCTTCCCCCTATGGAAAGACATTATCAATGGGGTTTATATCGCGTGTGCATATCTAATGGAGTAATTATCTAAGATGTTCTTTTTCCTGATGATTGAACTTCATCCATAGGAGAATTTGACCATTATTGGTTATGCTGATAAAAAGGGAATATGAAAAATGCATAGAAAGAAATATTTGTAATTGTGCGTAAATGAAATAGAATTTAATCTCTTCTTTCTACTTTTTGTTAGAATCCTATACAATATAAGTTGCCCACACTTGGTGCTACGAATGGATACTGAATGAATCACTCTTATTAGGGATCATTTATAATGTGAGCGTACGTGCTTTAAAGCACTCCAAAATACATCATTCCCTAAATTTCAAAATAAGTACTCATCTCACCTATTTAATTAAATGTAAGTGAAGCTAATATAAACAACACCCAGTTAATCACCATAGAAGGGATAGTAAAATACATCAAATATTTCCCAAGGCACAATCTTTATTTATTACTTGTTAACCCTAGAAAGTTTAACAATCACAAGCCCATTCAAAAAGGTGACTTCCTACCAATTAACTCAAACTTTTGTCCTGCCTCCTTACAGGGTGTAAGAGTCGAAACTTATATTTGAAACTAATCGATCCCACCCCAACTCTCCTTGAGAATGTGGGGATTCGAACCCTCCACTTTCACCTTCCTCGTTGGATTAAATTAAATTGAAGAACATATAGATTAAGCGGCATGTGTTTCCATATGACAAAACACTATCTATATTGGAACCACATGGCACAACATGATTCCGAAAATAAAAAAAATCTCAATTGCATGGACGTTATTATGTAAATATAATCAAGCTCACTCTGGTTGTTGAGACTTTCCCGTTCAATCAGGATTGCCTTCTTCTCTTTCATCCGATCTTCTATATATACAGCTAATTCGAATCCAATTCAAGTAAAACCACCAATAAATTCTCTCTCTCTCTCTCTCTCTCTCTCTCTCTCTCTCTCTCTCGCGGCTCCTTCTCTCTCTCTCTCGCGGCTCAAGGAGGAAGAAGCTGAGAGCAAAGAGAATGGAGAGAAACTCTAAAACCCACTCTTCTCTTCTTCTTTTCTGTTTATGTATCTTGTCAGCCCTAGTTCAAATCCAGGGAAGGAAGCAAGGAGATGTTCTTGATTCTCTATACAAAGCGAAGTCAGAGAAATCAAGGATCGACACAAGCCTTTTTCAGGCAACCGATCACCATGGAATTCTCAACTCTAGAATTTATAGTCAAGAAGGGCTGAGGGAGAAAGATAGGATCCAAAGGTTGCCTGGACAACCGTCGGTCAAATTCGATCACTATGGCGGATATGTCACCGTAAATGAATCGGCCGGTCGAGCATTTTATTATTATTTTGCTGAAGGGGTGAGAAATAAGGAGTCGATGCCACTTCTTCTATGGCTTAACGGAGGTGTGTGCTTTAGTTTTCCCATTTTCGCTTGATCTTCAGCATCTTTTTCTGATTTAGAAAGCAATGTAAAGTTTTCTTCTCTTTCAATGCAAGTACAGTATTCTCCTTACTTAAGAAGTTATCATCGGTTTTATAGTCAACACAGATAATTGCGTGGTGGTTTCACGGTCACTTCAGGCCGAAAGTAAAGTTGATCAATCGATAAAAGTACTTTGTCGCGAAAGCTAAGCATGTCTCTGTTTGTTGTGGTTGGCTTTTCATCACTTTTGAAGCACTGCAAGCTGTCACATTTCTTTCATATTTTCACATACCGTGTACAGTCAAAAGTATACTAATACAAGTTATTATCAGGATTTTCCATTTTCTAATCTACCTCGTTCGATACTCTTGTCATTCTGACACTGGAAGGATTATCAGTGAAATGAAATGTCGCAGATTTAAATGTCCTCTCAATTTTCTACATGCATATACAAGCACAGATGAGCTATCTATATAATTTCTTTGGTTATATATGTATGTCATTATACTGTAAATCATCTTAAGAATATTTTCCTGTGCGTTTTAGTAAGTAAATTGTTAAATTTACGTTGCTGATTTTTCAGGTCCCGGTTGCTCCTCCTTTGGCCATGGAGCAATGCAGGAACTCGGACCATTCCGAGTCCAC
Organism: Eucalyptus erythrocorys; assembly: GCA_014182555.1. Taxonomy (NCBI): domain Eukaryota; kingdom Viridiplantae; phylum Streptophyta; class Magnoliopsida; order Myrtales; family Myrtaceae; genus Eucalyptus; species Eucalyptus erythrocorys. Next base: position 44,500,039 of record CM024603.1, read on the forward strand.
AGCGACGGGAAGACTCTTTACAAAAATAAATTTGCATGGAATAATGGTAAGTATTTAAAAAATATAGTGTAGTCTTTGCAAAAGCATTTCACCTTTTCTTGCTGCTGACAGAGCGGAGTAATTATTTGCTTTGAGAGGCCAGCTGCGAACGTGTTGTTCCTAGAGTCTCCAGCGGGCGTCGGTTTTTCCTATTCTAACACGACGGCGGACTATAGCTTGAGCGGAGACAGCAAAACAGCTGCGGACAATTATGTATTCTTGCTAAATTGGCTGGAGAGGTTTCCCAAGTACAAGGACCGGGATTTTTACATTTCAGGCGAGAGCTACGCGGGTCATTATGTGCCTCAGCTCGCTCACAACATCCTATCCAACAACAAGAAGGCGAACAAGACCCTTATCAACCTCAAGGGGATTATGGTAAGTCGTTTTCGCGAATTGCATGGTCTCTTATCTATACTGAATATTGAACGAGGCGTGTTTGACCGGTACCTAACGTCTATACATTCACAACTGAAAATGCTTTAAGCCTTTCGTATGGTTTTGTGTTGGCTTTTCGCGTTCTGATGAATGATCAACTTGAGGAATATTTGGCACCGATGCCGCGTCTTTTAATAAACAAATAAAAAATGTGGATGCTACATCATCATCACTGTATTAGGTATTGGACTGTTAACTAATAGTGCCATAAAACGCACCGCATGTGATGCTTTTTGTCTTTCCACCTACATGCCTTTCGTCTTTCCATTATGATTGATCATTTTATGGCCAAATGGGGCCCTTGGGCCTAGAGAATGAATATGGATTAACCGAACACGCTTGCAGATTGGAAATGCAGTAATCAACGATGAGACGGACCAGCGTGGGATGTACGAGTACTTTGCTACACATGCATTGACATCGGATGAAACAGGGTTTGTGATTCAAAAATATTGCGACTTCTCACCAAATGCCACCAGTCAAGTAAGCCAGTGCCTTTCGGCCGCGCAGGATGCGAGTAACGACGTTTTTGCCTTGGACATTTACAATATCTACGCCCCTTTGTGCTTCTCTTCCAACATTACATCTCATCCCAAGAAGACCAACGTGAGCTCAGATCCATCTGCCTTTTTTTGTAGGACAATTTGAAAAGCCTCAACTCAAATTTAAGTTGGTCATCCATTTTCGGGTTGCGTTTTGTTTTCTCAGATCATGGACTTGGACCCGTGTGGCGAAATCTACGTGCATGCGTACATGAATAGAGAAGATGTGCAAGAGGCACTTCATGCTAACGTGACGAAGCTCGATCACGACTGGGAAGGGTGCAGCAGTGTAATCCAGGCCTGGGGAGATAGCCCTTCCACCGTCCTCCCTCTCCTCCGGGAATTCATGGCCAGTGGACTCCGTGTTTGGGCGTTCAGGTGAAAACGAAAAAAAACAGAGACAAATACACAGTTCGGTCACTGATGTGGGGGTATGTCTAACGAATCTTTGAAAATGCAGTGGCGATACGGATGGGAGAGTGCCGGTGACTTCGACCAGGAGATCTCTTAGCAAGATGAAACTCCCGACGAAGAGTCCATGGCGTCCTTGGTTCCTCGGGGGAGAGGTGAGGCGGCTCACTTGTTTTGATGCCAATTTTAGAGGAAAGTGACTCAATTTGAAAAGTAATCCGCACCGTCTTTGACGCATGTAGGTCGGAGGGTACGTGCAAGTGTACAAGGGAGACTTGACGTTTGCGACCGTACGAGGAGCGGGGCATCAGGTGCCAAGCTATCAGCCCAAGAGAGCTCTCTCTCTCATCTCCCACTTCCTTGCCGGCTCTCCACTCCCGTGGCAATAGACACTTCAAGTGCTTGAAGATGATGATATAATGCTTGGGGATACATGTAATTGTTCAGTTATTTAGGATTTGTACAACTCGATTGATTCTTCTTTAATAAAGAAATTGGTGCAGAGAAGAATGTGAGAAAGCAGGGAAAATTGGCGAAGAGACCGAAACACACAGAAAGAATATAAATCGTTTGTTGTTTAGGGCTTCAACAAGAGAGATGAGATTTGTGAATGAAGAGAAAAATAATATTCTGTTCATTGACTAATGAATAGTACACGTGCCTATGTATAGGTTTTACATAACGATTACTAAAGTAACAAATAAGAATAAATCAAGGAGACTATATAGAATCACATAATAATATACATAATCAAATAATATCCTAAATATATCTCTAACATCCCCCCTCAAACTCAAGATGAATTGAAAGATATCAGGGAGAATTACCAAAAAAGACTTAAACCTATTGTAATTATGCCAATTCAGTCATAATTTTTTTTAAAGCCAATTTAGTCCTAAACCTTTTATCATTGTGCCGGTTTAGTCCATTTGGCCAAAATTGGTCGACTGGTGCTGACGTGGACGCCGGCCATCCGGCAAAAGCTGACATGGCAATTTTTTAATATATATATATTTTAAAAATTTTAAAAATTTTAAATTTTTTTGAATTTTTGAATTCTTTTTTTTTTTTTTGAATTTTTTTTTTTCCACATTCTCCTTCCTTTGGCTGGCGAGGTCAGCCTCGCCGGCTAGTGGGGAGGCTTGTCCCCACTGGCCACCGGTGAGGGCGAGCCTCGCCCAGTGACGGTGAGGCCGTTGTCGCCAGATCTGGTGAGGAGTTTCGCCAGCCATTGGTGAGGTTGACCCTCACCAGATTTGGTGGGGCCTCGCCCAATGATGGTGAGGCCGGCCTCGCCAGATATGGTGGGGCCTTGCCCAGCGACGGTGAGGCCGACCTCGTCGGCCCTCGCTTTTGGTCGGTGTAGAGAAGGTGGAAAAAAAAAAAAAAAAAAAAAAAAAATTCAAAAAAATTTTAAAATTTGAAAAAAATAAAAAAATAAAAATTACCATGTTAGCTTTCATCGGCATGTTGGCGCTAACCGACCAATTTTGGCGGGATGGACTAAATTGACATAATTGGTTTAGGACTAAATTGACAAAAAAAAAAAGATTTAGGATTGAATTGACACAATTATAATAGGTTTAGGACTTTTTTGGTAATTCTCCCAAAGATGTCAACTTAAATTTGAAAAATAAATCCAAGTAGAGATAAGTCGACTGGTGTGACAAAGAACGTGATATCGGATGAAATGAAAGTTTATCTTAATGTGCTTAGTGTGTTCATGAAAAACATCATTATGTGCAATTTGTGTGACAGCCTGAATTTTCAGATTTTGTTTTCGATTAAATAAATGGGGCCTTTTGTCGACACGTTGATAGTGCTATTCTCTGAGCTGATCACTCACGAGATAACTGGTCTCTCTGGGGAAGCAATTAAGGAATCTAAATGCAATGGACTGGAGAATTCGACTAGGAATCGACTGCTCGACCGTGTTGGTTTGCAAGGGTCATTACAGTATTGTCAGAAATCGATCAGAGACTGGAGATAGGTAGATTTGATTATGATATGTGATCAGAGTGTGGGTGATTCCATCTAATTGCAAAATACTCGTCGATCAGCACTATATTGATTTTTCTATCGTTTTGGTATATGGTGCTCGCATTTGAAATATCGAAATTCTCACAATAATCGAGGATCCCTAATGTGTCGAAGATGTACATTGTGACTTGATATAAATTGATCATGGGTTAATTATACTGAAAATTCCTAAAAGTTACCTGGTAGACTAGGTCATGCTAAAAGTGCGTCGGATTGAAATTAACCGCGAATTTGAACGCGATTTCAGAAATTGAAAATTCTATCGTGTCACGAGCTAATTTAGGAATGTCGACTCATCCTATGAGGAATTTTCCGAAATTTTGAGATTTTTATGGAAAATCGATTTGGACGTTGTGGGAAATTAGTAGAAATTCAGATGAGCCAAATTAAATAAGATTTGGACTTCCAAGCTGAGCCTTTGAGCGTAAGGGGCTTATAGAAAATTGTTTGGGATTTTTCTTCAGCGAAATGGGACCTCGATTTGGACAATTGGAGAGGAAATTAAAGCTTATATAGTGGAATTCGAAATTACGCATAAGGTTGAAAATTGGACTTCAATTTGGCTTAATTATGGAAAATTCTATTCAAGCATTAATGGGGAACATTAGGATATTTATGAAGACTAATGGTGGGACCAAACATTAATGAATTGGATAGGTGTTTGACTTTTGGTCTCTCTCGCTTTCTCTAAATTTTCCCTACACGGTGGCTGCCCCTCTCCTTTTTCCTTCGTTGAGCTCACCTAGCTGTTCCCATTTTCATTTCTGTTCCCCGCAGCTTCATCCCCTCCATCTCTCTCTCCATTTATTTCTCTCCGCCTTGTGTCCCTGTTGCTAGTAACGCCACATGTTCGAAGCTGCTCCCACCTCTTTTGCCGCCTTTCTCTTCGGTCTTCACACTTGCAAGCTGCCGCCTCACGCCCACACGTCTGAGTCTCCATCTTCTTCGGTCAACTCCAGCGCTAGTTGAAGACCACTGATTTCCCCTCTGCCGCGTGTCTTTAGCCCATCAACCTAGTTGCCGTCCATGTAATCGAGCCACGACCAAAGTTGCTTCTCGTCCCCAGTTCTTTCACCTCGGTCAACGCCTCCTCGGTCTCCATCAGCTCGCTAGCAGCTAACTCCCACGCCCGCGAGATCCACCGAATCAGCAGCCCATGCGGTTCTTTTTTAAGCCCATCTCCAACAGAATTTCAGCTCGCATCAACGAGCAGCAAGCCTTCTTCGAAGGCCTCTTTTTGGCCCAAGCTGCAGCCCAAGAATCCACCTTCAACAGCCCAAGAATTCAACAGCTTAGCCCAGCAGTTTCTTTTGTAGCTTGGCCTAGCAGTTGGGCCATTTGAAGCCCACAATTAGGCCAAGTTTCAGCCCAACAAAGCTCGATCCACAAATCAGTGAAGTTCAACCCAACTTTGGCCCAATGATTTAGCCAAAGTTAGCCCACTTGAAGCCCAACCCAGCAATTCGAAGCCCAAGTGAGATTAGCCTAGTCTTGAGGCCCGCGAAGCAGCTCAAGCCCGAAGCCAAGCCCAACATTTGCTGTGGGCTTGCAAGGCCTTTGGGCCCGGTCCAAGTGTCCGTCGACACCGCCAAAAATTCGAAATTCGGCCGTCGCCACGTCGTCATTGCGGTGATCTGGTCTTTGCTTTAAACCATTGAGTTCACTCATTAATCCTCGCTTAGTAGGTTAATTGTGCTTACGGGTTGATTAGATTAATTAAGCATGATTTAGGTGGATAGATTAAATTAGACTAGTTAATTTAATTATTTGTCGATGCATGTTAGGTGGTTAGTTAGTGTATTTAGTGAGTAGACATATTTTATTATTTATTTAAGGAACATTGGAATTTTTCCGGGACCGTTTCGGCATCCAACTAGGCATTACAGGCCTAAGTTGGATTTATTGGTATTTATTTAATATTTTCCATAATTAATTAATTAATTAATTATTCTCCGGAAACTAGGTTGGGATAGCCGACGATCGAAATTTTATGCTGATTGTTGTGGTGTGATTTGTTTATTTATTTGAATTTGAATTTGTACTGAATTGAAAAATTACTAGGCATCGGTTTACAGCGCCAAAAATCTATTTTGGGATTGCTGAAAATAGTGGGAGGTTTAAAGTTGAAAACCTTATATTTTGGCTAAGGCCCGCCGTGTATCCATACACGTGTATTTTCATCAAGTATGACAAAAGGGTAAAATTGTTTGTATCTTTGGAACAAAATACTATAACGGCTCGATGATTCGTATGTCATCTGGAGAATGGACGTTATACTATTATAGCTCGATGACTCTCTGGTCATCTTGAGAAGGAATTGTTTGTATACCGGCTTGGTAACTCTATATGTCATCTTGGAGATAGGACAGTATGACCCAACGGTGTGTTATAACGGCTCAATGACTCTATATGTCATCTTGGAGACAGAATGTTATGCATAGGCCTATTACAATGGCTCGATGACTCTATATGTCGTCTTGGAGATAGAACGTTATGCATACCCGCTCGATGGCTCTATATGTCATCTGGAGATAGGATAGTACTATATATATTTCACTTTGTATGAGGAGTCTTGAATTTTGATCGAACTCATAGATAGTATGGAATGGGCCGGCCTAGAGATGGTCGTGATGACATGTAATCGACTGGGTCGATTGATCGATGAGTCGATCTGATTGATTAAGTGATATAATTGTTAGTATGTATTATTTGCATTGACTTGTAGGAAGGAATTGAGGCCAAGGTAAGTCCTCTGACGCTTGATTGTGCTTATGCAGCCCCTAGGACATATTTTCTTCCTAATCGAGTCTTAGGGAGTAAAACTCACTAAGATGTAGTCTCACTCCGTTGTAGGATCACATTTTTAGGTCCCTAGGTGACGGTTGTGGAGAGTTGGAAGTCTAGAAGTTTGGAAAGGTGGAAGAAATAGAATTGGCAAACCTATTTGGCTAGTTAGTCATAGGACAATTTCTTTTTGGTTAAGCCGATAATTTTGTAAATGACCTGATGTTGTAAATAAACCTGTTTGTTATAAAAGGTTTGTTTTAGTTTGAAAAATTTTGTGGCCCTACTTTCCTATCTCATTATTTTATTGTCAGGGGATTATTTATATGCTTCCGCATGCGTATTTAAAATCGAAAGGGTTAGCGATGTGTCCTGGGACATCGCTATTTTATCGACCAAGCAGGGATGGGCACGTGCTCGGAGGGTCGGGGCGTGACGATTTGGATAACACTTCAGTTGTCACAATGAATGATCGTTCTGCTATGATGATGCACTCCCATATCTTTTAGTAGCCACCATAACCATAGTAACTTTGATGTCGTATCGGGCAAGCGCTCGATATTCTACTTATGTACTAGAGTAAGCGATAGTGGTTTGTTTCTTGTTGCGCCATGAGATAAGTGAGTTGCCCAAAATGACACAATAGCCTATAGTGGAGCCACAATTGTGAGGGTTACTGGCCTAGTCAGCATCAGAATAAGCTGTCAACTTAAAGATAGAGTGAGCAGAAAAGTGAAGATCATGAAACAACATACCCTTGATGTAGCACAAAATTTGAAGAACTACAACAAAATGAGTTGTACAAGGCGCAGTCATTTACTAACTAACAATGTGAATGGCATAATCAATGTTGGGACATGTAACAGTGGGATAAATAAATGGGACTAGGAGCAATCTTGTTATTAGTAAGCCTAGCTCGATAAATAGGATTAGTGGCATATTTTGCTTGTGAGAGATAATAAATAGAATCATTAAACGCAACCTCCAATTCTCGAAAATAGTTGGCTCGCCCAAGATTTTTCATTTCTAATTGATTACTAAGATACTGTTGGAGTTTGGTAATGCCGGTTTGATCATTGCCAGTAATAAACATATCATCTTCATATAAGAGCAGCATAATGTATCTATGATGCATGCATCAAGCAAGTAGAGTGTTGTCATAAAGACTAGATCTAAAACTAGGAGATTCTATGGTTGAACTAAGCTTGGAGTACCATGTATGGGGAGCTTGCTTTAATCCAAACAACACTTAACGTAATTGGCACACTTGATTAGATGAATGAGTGTAGCCAGGAGGAGTACCATATAAAATTTCTTTGTGAGATTGCTATTACAAAAAATATTTTTAATATCCATTTGAAATAGAGGCCAACGCTTAACAGTAGCAACAGTAAGAAGGCTGCAAATAGAAGTAAGATGAGCAGTAGGAGCAAAAGTCTCATCATAATCAATATTGTACTCCTAAGTAAAGCCTTTTGCTATCGACTGAGCTTTATACCGATCCATAGTACCATATGCCTTTTTTTAATCTTATATACTCATTTACTACATATAACAAACTTACCAGAAGGTAAATCAACCAAATCTCATGTATGAGAGTTTTCCAAGGCTTGCAACTCATTTACCATTGCTTACTGCCAAAAAGGATTGATACTAGCTTCTTGATAGGTGTGAGAGTAATAATGATAATCACAAAGATGAGCTGGAGATTGACTTATTTTGGTGGAATGACGGATGAAAGTGGATGGAATGACTGAAGGCATAAAATCCTTTGGTGGGGCAAATGTGTTAGAAGTTGCCAAAGTGGGATTGCCAGACGAGCTTGCATCAAGATGAGAAGAAGACAATTACAAAGAGGATGATTCACAAGTGGATGGTAGTACAAGATCTTTCAGAAATAAGTCCACTGAAGGATTGATAAAGAAAAGGGACATGAGTAGAAGATTTAGAGGGAGAAAAGGATGAGAACATCTTATGTTCCCAAAATGAAACATAATGAGATACATGAAGACGCTTAGAGATAGGGTCCCAACATCTATATCCCTTATGCTCAATGCCATACCCAAGGAAGCAACATAAACGAGCACAGGGATCAAACTTCGTGCGTTCATTGGAAAAAGACACACAAAAAGAAGCATTAGCAAAAACTCTAGGACAATCTAAAAGGAAACCTTGCCATATAAGCGCTCATAAGGAGAAATGTTGTCTATAACAAGAGACAGGCTGCAATTAATAGTATAAACAATAGTAAGGCAAACTTGCCCCCAGAACTTTCTTGGACAAGAGGTAGAGATTAGAAGAGTTCGAGTAATATCTAAGATATGCCTATATTTATGTTATGCATGACCATTTTGTTGGGAAGTGCCTAGACATGAGCGGTGAATAATAGTGCCTTGTTGAGATAGAAGTCTAAAAAATTCGGTGTCTTGAAATTCTATGGCATTATTAGTACAAAAAACCTTGATGTCTTTAGAAAATTGTGTTTTTATCATGGCAACAATTTCATGATAGACACGAGTAAGCTCAGATTGATATTTCATAAGATAAAGCTGGGAATGATGAAAGTAATCATCAACAAAAATGACAAAATTGTGAGTCTCCCGTGGTGGGTGTTGGAGAAGGTCTCGAAATGTTAGAAATGGAGCATGAGAAATAGATTTACTAAGATCAAATGGCAAGGCATAAAGTTTTCCTAATTGGCAAGGCAAGCGATTGAAATGTTTGTCATCAACAAATCCTAAATGACCACTGGAAATCAAAGATTTTAGTCTTGAAAAAGAAGGATGACCTAACCGTGAATGCCAAGTTTCAAATGACAAATTGACAGTAGAACTAACAAAAAAGTTGGGAATATTTAAGTAAACAAGCTCAAATAGGTGTCCCATTCTATAGCTAGTTTCAATAGTTTGTCTTGTTTGTGGATCGTACACATGACAACTAGGGGGAGAAAAGTGAACTTCAAAGGTAAGTTCACATAATAGTCCAATTGAAATTAAATTTATAGAGAGTTTGGGAACCGTAAAAGTGTTAGGTAAGGACAAGGTAGATGTGGAAATGTGTCCTCTATGGCTAACTTGCATTAGAGAATTATCAGCTATATGAATAGTAGGTCCATGTGAATGGAGGGATTTTGACCGAAACAATTGGAGTTTGGTGTCATAGATTGTAACAAGCAAAGTCAAAATACCATGAATTAGAATTACCTAAAACGACAGACATAGTAGGAGAGATAGAGGAGCTAAAAATATTAGATTCTTGAAGAATGGAATGAAAATCCTCTAGTGAGAAAGTGACCAATAATTCATTGGGTGAAGGCTCTATAGCAGCAACATTGGCGGATGCATGTGCACCTTGCTTTGGAGGTGATTGTTCAACCGTGTAGGTTGCTTATATCGTAATTGATAGACGTGGGATGTCATATGGCCACGTCAGCGGCAATGCTTACAAAATTTCTCATTTATATGCACTTTATTGTGTTAAACACGTTAAATTGGACAATAAATATGGTGAAAAAAGAATCTGGAGAGCAAATATGAAGAAACCAAGGCCAAAAATGAATTCAGTGTGCCGAAATACCTTAGAAACTAGTCACAGATTATCAAAAGCTGGTCTGAATTCGATCGAACCGTTCAGAAAAGCAACGGAACTGATTCGATTGGTCCAGTCTAAACTGGTCAACGATCTCGCCCGATCTAGTCAACGATCTGATCTGGCCCGACCAATGGGGAACGGTCAAAGATGACGTGGTGCTTACGTGTCGGATGACGTCAGCATATTAAAGACGACATGGCTGATGAAGTTAAACCAAGCGGAGAGCCGTGGCACGCGTGTTGCTGGCGAGGCACGTGGATCACATGCGTAGAAGCTTCCGGCCGTGCGTGTAGGCACGTCCAGTGGTTTTTGGTGGCGAAACTTCATGGGCAGCCTCAGCGGATGACGATGAGTCATAGGCTGATGTTTGCTTTTTCGAAAAACCCCTCAGAAAACATCCAAGTCACGATGGAACAATGGCGGGTTTCTTGGGTCCAAGATGCGACGGCACGTATGGCGGCGTCCGACGGCGGTTGGTGACAAAATTTCAGTATTTCTCGTCTGAGGACGGCGAGTTTGATGGTCGTGACCTTTTTCTGAAATGATTAGCGGAAGTGTGTCGAACAGCAACTCAAAGCTTCGGTCTTGATGTTGAATCGGTAGATACGTAGCCATGTGGCTGGCGTCGTGGTGGCCACCTTGTAGTAGACTTAATGGGCGCACCTAAAGTAATAATGATTCTGATACCAAGTTGAGACGTGTGAATGAAGAGAAAATTAATATTTAGTTCATTAACTAATGAATAGTACGCGTACCTATTTATAGGTTTTACATAACGACTATCTAAAGTACAAATAAAAATAAATTAAGGAGAATAAACATAATCACATAATAATATACAAAATCATGGAACATCTTAAATATATTATTAACAAAGACAGTTGTAATATTGTATTAACCACGTTCACGTGTTAAGACTACATATTTTGGCTTTGCTTTCATTATTAAGTATTATCTAGATTAATTTAATTCGCCTCATTGAGCAAAACACATCAAGAATTTGGGGAGCTCACAACAAGTCTCCCTGTTAAAAAAGTATATTTTTCAATGTAATTCCCGCTTTGAAATTGGTTCTTCAAGATTATATCATGTTTAAAAATGAGTTTGAAACAATGGTAATGGATTCGTTTTATTTTTTTTTTCTTCTTGCGGGCAAATTCATTCACTTTACTCTTAATTTCTAAATGGAATTCCTTCTACATAGGATTCTTACATGAATAAAGTTACACAAATTAACGCATGCAATTTTAATCTATAATCAAAAAGTACATGTTATATTGGGACTACCAACTCTCTCTCTCTCCGGTTGAGCCCTTTCTCGACCCCCACGGTGGTAGTCTTGAACCCTAAACCCTGCCTTTCCCTTAACACATCATCATTGCTTCATAGCTTCACATCTTCCACCTGTCATCTTTGCGCTGCTTATAGCTTTTCTGGAATTTCCTTTTTAAGCTCTGAATTAGTTGTTGGAAACGAAACTCATTGGCCGCATTTGGTCTACTAAATTTCTAGCCATGATTGTATTGGATATGATATGACATGAAATCTAAGGATTTTGTCATATGTAGTCCATTGTTTGGTAAATTGTAGTAATAAAATTGAATATTTTCACACATGAGAATCGTGCTAAAAAAGTTATAAACCTATTGTATTGATACTAATTTAGTTTGAAACCTTTTAATTGGATCAATTTAGTTTTAAAGTTTTTTATATTGGTACCAATTTAGTCTATCGAGTAATTTAGATAAGAAATTGCTGACGTGGATACTAGCTATTCTACATGGCATGACTAGCGTTGAAGTAGATAATTTTTTTAAAAAATTTTTAAAAAATTTTTAAAATTTTTTCTTTTATTTTTTCTTTTCTTTCCTTTTCCTTCATTTTTTTTCCCACTATAGTCATCAAGGGTTGTCGGAGCACGCAAGTCACTAGGTGAGGCCTATGAAGCCCTCGGCAGCCGTAAGTGAGGTTTGCGACCCTTGGCTGGCCTCACTTAGACGTGGGTGAGCTGTAGGCGACCATAGGTGAGGTTGAGCAAGGGCCGCGATTGAGGCCACCTCGCCATGGCCTAGCTGACCATTGGTGAAGGGGGCCTCATTTAGATTTAGGCAAATGCAGTGACCTCAGTGGCGGAATCTAACGACAATTTCCATAGCTTTCACGAGGTGATAAAGAGATTGGTAAAGAACGAAGCAATGGTATCATTGAAGGACTGCGGTCAAAACGGATGCCGAAAGAGGACGGAAAGAGGACGGAATCAAGCGCAGAAACTCGATAATGATCGAGTATGGCCGGTTATCGGACACAACTTCGGACTTGGAGAGGAAACAGATGATGGTGAGAACTGCATCGAGGTGCGAACGCGAAACCCAATGAGATCTTGACTCTCGTAATAAGTAAACAGTTTGTTGTTTTTCTACTGCTTTGCCAAAGCGCCGCGTAATAAGGATTCTCTTCCTCTTCTTCTATGGCTTAATGGAGGTATTATGTGTTCTTTACTCTCGTATTCGTGCAATCTCTAATGTCATTGCCAGTTTTAAGAAATAAAGTCAAGTTCGCTTAACTTTCAGCACAAGTATATATTGTCCATATTAAGCATTTCTGTGAAAGTCTCTCCTCTGCGCAAAGTCAACATACCTAGTAATGATCAAAGTGTCATGCAAACATTTTGAAGATGACAAAACCTTTCCTAATTGACTTATGTTTCTGATAATAAGTTTTTCTAGGTGAAAATTCCGAGATACACAATCACATGTTACTTATCAGATTCATAGTCGGTGAGAAGATCATTTCCTCGATATTCATAGTCAATGATATAAGGATACCCTCGTATAACAGCTAGTGGTTTGGCGTAGATTCCTTGTCTTACACATATCGATTAACCTAGAAGGAAAGTTGATGATCATAATCTCTTCAAGATGGAATATTGCAATCTCGAGTTAATTCAATTAAAAGACGAAATATTCTTTCTATACAGGAGATTCAACTTATGGAAACCCAGTTTGTTGTATGGGGGACAAAATCAAAGGGAAACTTCATTCTTGGCAAGTTTCATGCAATCAGATCTTCCAACAACGTTCAAATCGAACGAGTTGATTGGATGAACGATCCTCTAAGGCCAAGTCCAATGATTAGCTTGGATAGTGAGGAGTTTAAGAGGGCGTGAAGTCGGAGAGACAAGTGAGAGAAGCTTCTAAGTCTTTAATTCCAAAGTTCAAAGAAATCTTTATATTTGAAGTTCGTCTTCGTGAGCTCAAAGCTGTAATCTCTTAGAGGTTGTTAGAGTGTGAAATCGGATAATACTTACTTGAGTCGAGAGTACTTAATTTTTGTAACCATTGATAGATTCATCTAGTGGAATCTAGCCATGTGGTTGTTAGCATGGGAGAGTGAACTTAGGCTTATCAAAGCTGAACCACTATAAACTTGTTGTATGCAATTTTTTATCCTCTAAACTCTTATTTACTTCTTGTGGTGGGATATTGCACATTGGTAAGATCTGAGCTTTATATGCCTTATCATCAGATGCTGTCCTATTGCAATATTAATTTTGAATTTCTTTAGTTTTCGCATATTCACCTATTCACCCTCTCTAGGTGATAATTCTAGCCCTAACAATTGGTATTGGAGCTCAATTGCTCGCAATTTATGAAGTGCCATATTACTTATGAGCTAATGATCTAACAAGGGTTAGCAATATTGCACCAAGACTTATGGAAGAATGGAGTGACGCGAGGCCTCCATACTTCAATGAAAGGACTACAACGTTTGGAACAATAAGATGAAAGTATTCATCAAATCCAAGGATCCCTTGGAATGAAATGTAGTTTTGAGAGGAATAAGGCTTGAAGCTTCATCCTCCAAAAAGGAAGGAGATAGCAAAAATCCTGAAATCAAAGCTTTGTCTGATGTGGATATATCTAAAAAAGAAGCATTAGATGCTAAAGTAGTTTATTTATTATACTGCGGTTTATCTCATACAGAATATAATCATATTTCTTCATGTGAAACAGCAAACGAAATATGGGACAGGTTACATGCTAAGTATGAAGGAACTGATCGAGTCTAAGAGACAAAGATAAACATTCTTCTTGGACAATGCGTATCATTCAAAATGAAGTCAGACGAAATTGTAACTAACGTGTTTAGTAGATTCATTGATACTGTCAATAGCTTGGCATACCAAGGACAATCAGTGTCAAATCCTTTGAAAGTAAACAAAATCCTTCATGGATTGTTAAAGGAATGGAACAATATCAAAACATCCATTCGTAAAACTTAGAGGATTGCACCATTGTCCATACACGAACTCATGGGAACACTTCAATCATATGAAGTGAAACGTTTGAATGAAGAAGGAGACTCAAGAGGTAAGAAAATGATTGCCTCAAAATCCAACTTTGATTATGACGTCTCAAAATTTGAAGATGATGAATTTCAGGCTTGGTCTGAGTCATTAGTTTCTTTACGTCTGGGTCCAAATTTTGAGCCTAGTGTTAAATGAAAGTGACAACTCCGTTGAAAAGTTGGTAAGTGATAGACAAAAAGCCCATCAGTTATTGTCAAGAGTTAGAAAACCAAAACTAGCTAGAACATAACATTGGCTAGTCACACAAAAAAGGTTGGTAATAGTAGGTGATAAATTTAAGGCCTTGAGGAGCAAGGTAAATAAACATCGGTAGACGATCAAAGAAGTTTTAAATAATGAATATTACACAGTAAAAAGTAATGAAAATGAAAATATTAAAGTTACTAGACAACAAGTGAAATTAATTAATTAGTTTTTGTTTTCATACTAAACATGGTATAATGAGCATCAAGAGGTTTTGATAATATGGTTAGTAAGATTCTTTTTCATATGTTCTATCACTTGATTAATTAAGTAAGTCATTCTTACTTACTATAATTATTGATTTTTGACTTAGACCAATTAATCAAGTTTTGTGTATTTAGTGGTCATCAAACTTATTCAATGATCTTTACCCAAAAAAAAAAAAAAAAAAAAAAAAAAAACTTATTCAATGATGTTAAGTGCTATAACTTTCATCGCTTACGCCTTTTTCATTTCACGGAAATGCATCATTTGGAAAATATTTTTCTAAAAATAATTACTTATATAACTTACAAAGATGATCAAGCAAACATTTTTTTGCATCGTCTATGAAAATATTTTAAAAAAAATTATTGTTTATAATGAATTTTTTTATTAACTGATTATTTTAAGCAATACAAGCAATTCCTTTTAAAAAATGTTTTCTAAACAATTCACTTTTCACAAAAGAAACAAACTCTTAATAGCATGGATATTATTATCTAGATCTAATCAAGCTTACTCAGGTTGTTGAGACATTTCCGTTCAATCACTAATGGCCATCTTCTCTTTCTTCCTATTTTCTGTATATATAGCTAATTCGAATTCAATTCTATTTCCCTCTCTCTCCCTCTCTCACTCTCTCGTGGCTCAAAGAGGAAGAAGCTGAGAGCAGAGAGAATGGAGAGAAACCCTAAAGCACGATCATCTCTTCTTCTTTTATTTTTATGTTTCTTGTCGTCATTTGTTCATATCCATGGAGAGAAGCAAGGAGAGGCTCTTTATTCTCTATACAAAGCGAAGCACAGGACGTCTGGGATTGACACAAACCTTTTTCAGGCGAGTGACCCCGATGGAAATCTCAATTCTAGGATTTATCGTCAAGAAGGATTGAAGGAGAAAGATAGGATCAAAAGGTTGCCTGGACAACCACCAGTCGAATTCGATCACTATGGTGGTTATGTTACCGTCGATAAATCCGCCGGTCGAGCATTTTATTATTATTTTGCTGAAGCGGGACAAAATAAGGACTCGATGCCGCTTCTTCTATGGCTTAATGGAGGTGAATGATTCAGTTCTCCCAGTTTCACTTGATCTCCAATGCAAGTATAATATTCTCTTCATTTAGGAATTTATCACGGCTTTTATAGTCAATATAGGTAATTGCATGGTAGTTTTAGCGTCATCCTAGGCTGAACGTAAACTTGACCAATCGATATGAGTAATGCTACCATAAAATAATGAATATAAATTTGTCACAAGAACTAAGCATGTTTCTAATTGTCGTAGTTGGCTTTTTATTAATTCTGAAACACTTCGAGCTGTCACCTTTTGATAGCTTAACGAAGCAAGTGCTTTGCGCTTTGCGCTCAAGCGTCGCTATATGCCTTTCATATTAATATAAGTTATCATCGTGATTTGCCATTTAGTTTGAGTCAGTAGAAGTTAGCTATTTATGCTATTTTTTCAGGTCCCGGTTGCTCATCCCTCGGTTATGGAGCAATGCAGGAACACGGACCGTTTCGAGCCCACAGTGACGGGAAGACTCTCTATAAAAATAAATTTGCATGGAATATTGGTAAAGTATTTAAAAAATACCGAAAGTATTTCACTGTCTCTTTTCACTGATAGGTGATTAATCATTTGTTTTATGAGGGCAGCTGCGAACATATTGTTCCTAGAGTCTCCGGCTGGTGTCGGGTTTTCTTATTCTAACACGACATCGGACTATCGCACAAATGGAGACAGCAAAACAGCTGCGGACAATTATGTATTCTTACTTAATTGGTTGGAGAGGTTTCCCGAGTACAAGAATCGGGATTTCTACATTTCAGGCGAGAGCTACGCAGGGCATTATGTGCCTCAGCTCGCTCACAACATCCTATACAACAACAAGAAGGCAAACAAGACCCTTATCAATCTCAAAGGGGTTATAGTAAGTTGTTTTCATGAATTGCATGGTCTTTGTCTATGTTCAATTTTGAAATCATTAGAAACACCTAAAGTCTGAAGATTCACAATTGGAAAAGCTTTAAGCTTGCGTGTGTTTTTTGTGTTGCCCATGAATGATAAAAACTAGTAGTCATCATGCACGTCTTGGGTATAAAGTTATTTTCCATATTAAACCTCATCGACATGTAGAAAAATCTTTTTATCTGTCATAAGGAGAAGAACTGGTGTTTTTGGTAAATTTCATTGCATGACTGGAGTTACTATCCACTATCTGCTACTCAATATTTGGCACGAATCCTGCATCTGTCAATAAGTAGATAGCGTGAGTGGCTGCATTATCATTGCTGTAGCAGGTACTTAATGTAAGTAATCGTGCCATAAAACTTATTATATATGTGATGCTCGTTGTCTTTTTTTTTTTTTTTTTTTTTTTTTTGTTGGGGGGGGAATTTTGATTCAGTGAATGTAACATAACTAGGTAATTCTCTTGTTATCAAGTAACCATTATTGATTTGCACCAATCCAGTGCATTAAAGCCATTCTTCATGACTCATAATATCTATTAAATCATTGGACATAGGCAGATTGAGAAAACAAATGAAAGGATTGGATTTAAGTGAGGATATATGTGGACGAATGCAGATTGGAAATGCAGTAATCAATGACGAAACGGACTATATTGGCATGTACGAGTACCTTTTTTCACATGCATTGATATCTGATGAAACATGGTATGCAATTCAAAAGTATTGTGACTTTTCATCAAATGTCACCAATCAAGTAGACCAATGCAATTCGGCTACGGACGAAGCGGATAATGATGTTTCTTCTATCGACATTTACAACATCTACGCTCCTCTGTGCTTCTCTTCCAACTTGACTTCTCATCCCAAGAAGGCAAACGTGAGATCATATTCATTCTCTCTCTCTCTCTCTTTTAAAAATTTTTCCACTCGAACTTTTTGCGCTTTTGAAAGATAATATGCAAAACCTTAACTAACGTGATGTTTTGTTTTGCCAGATCAAGAACTTCGACCCGTGTAGCGAGGAGTACCTGCACGCGTACCTGAACAGAAAAGATGTGCAAGAGGCTCTTCATGCCAACGTGACGAAGCTTGATCACGACTGGGAAGCGTGCGGCGATGATGTTATCGAGAAGTGGGGAGATAGCCCTAAAACCATCGTCCCTCTCCTCCAAGAGTTCATGGCCAATGGACTCCGTGTTTGGGTGTATAGGTAACTACATAAATAAATGTTTTAGTCCCGCACTGTCCATTTTAGAAGTAAAGGATCCGTGATGATAATAAAATCATGTTAGACCAATTTGGGTCGGGTCATTGACGACTTTTGGTAATCCTTTGTGGGTGATTGAAGTGTGGTATGACTCATGAATAATTGAAAATACAGCGGGGATACGGATGGGATAGTGCCGGTGACGTCGACCCAGAGGTCTCTTAGCAAGATGAGCCTCCCTACAAAGAGCCCATGGCGTCCTTGGTTCCTCGGGGGTGAGGTGAGGCAGCTTATTTGTTTTCACTACATCGATCCCTTTAAGTTACATGACCTCGACTATTCTTGTCTTGGATCCCCTCCTCAGAGATGGATTAATTGGCTCGATTTGCTAAACGAAAAGTAATCTGCACCGTCTTTAATGCATGTAGGTCGGAGGATACGTGCAAGAGTACGAGGGAGACTTGACGTTTGCGACGGTGCGAGGAGCGGGGCATATGGTGCCGAGCTATCAGCCCGAGAGAGCTCTCTCTCTCATCACTCACTTCCTTGTTGGCTCTCTACTCCCATCAAAATAGACCTTCAAGTGCTTGAAGATGGGGGATTAATGCATGAGGACTCACTTTTTGTGACATCCCGAATTTTGGGCCCTAATTTCGACTGGATAAATAGGGTCGGGTTCGTTCAATTGAAGCCGGGGGTTGTGAAATTGAGGAATATGAGGGATTTTTGGATAAAGAAAATAATCAATTTGATAAGTGAGACATCAATTGATTTTATGGGAGTCAATTTGAATTAAATCAAGAGAAATTATAAGGTTCGCCTTTGGTTGTACTTTTGGGATTTAAATTGGTCCTATAGACAAGCCAAGATGTGAATTAAAGTATGGTGACATTGGATTAATTTTTGTAGACTTCAATTGGATTCAATTGAAAAGAAAATGGAAGAAATTAAGGTGTACAAAAATTGGACCCCGGCGGAAAATCAAGTGCACCTATTGAAGAGGTTGTGGGGCTTAGTGGAGGATGACCTCATATGAGGTCATGGTGGGCCACTAGAGGAAAGAGAGAAAGAAAGAAAGAAAAAGGAAAAGGAGAGAGAGAGAAGTGGTGGGACCCACTCTTTTTCTTCAACCTTGGGAAAAAGAAGAAGAGGGAGAAGAAAGAGAGGAGGGGGAGGGGAGCTCGACCGGGGGGGGGGGTAGGCCACACGCCGCTCGCCCGTCGCCGCGTCGCGCGCCACCGCCGTCGCGCTGTGCGGTCGCCAGCCCGTGCCGCCTCGCCTTGCCGTCGCCCACCGTGCCCCTTGCGCCGGCTCGCCCGCACCGATCCACCCTCCAGGCCCGCCTCCGCCGTCCGGCCGCCCTCCTTCGGCCGTCGCCCGGCCCCCGGCCCTGCCGTCGCCACACCGCGCCACCGCCGCCGTCCCTCGCCCCAAACCGCCGCCGTTAGCCCCCTTTCCCGGCCGTGGACAGCAAACCCGAAAAATGGGTATGGCAGCCCCTTTCGGGCCCATTTTGGCCGGCTTCCCGGTCCCGGACGCGAGTCCGCCTTTGGAGTTTATTGATCCCCTCGTCGCGCTCGTTGTTTTGGTCCGTCCGGCGCGTTAATCGGGTGAGTTACCTCACTAATCCTTGATTAGCCGGTTAATTATGCCCTAAGTGTGTTTAATTCGAATTAAGCGTGTTTAGGTGGTTAGATTAGATTATTTTAATATAAGTTGGATTAAGGAAATTGTATTAAGTTAATTTGGGTTTAATTAAGGTTAAAAGTGATTTGTTTAATGTTAAGTGTGATGTGACATATTAGAATTTAATTTAGATTTATTTAAATTGGTTCGAAATTCGGATAAATAAAATAATATTAAAATATTCCGAAATTAACTAAATATTATTAAAAAAACGGAAAATTTTATTTTTAGCCCCGGTTGCTCAGAATTTCGTGCTGATCGCTGCTGTGATGTTAGAATTTTAATTTGATGCTTGATTTGTGGCGAATTGAGTGTGATTGCGTAAATTAGGGGTTTTGGGTAGAAATTTCAATTGTAGAAATTGATGGGGATTTAGCCGTGATTGACCGCCTATAAGAGGCCATGCACGGTGAGGCCGAACCACCTATTAGAGATCGTGCCTTTGGGGCCGTGATAACCACCTTTTTGAAGGTCGTGTCGAGTGGGGCCGTGATGCCACTAGTGTTGAACCACCTTTTCGAAGGTCGTGCCACGTGGGGCCGTGATACCACCGATTTGTTGAGTCTACCCTTAGGGTTGTGGTTGGGAGTAGTGATTGATTTGATTAATTGACATGTAATCGGCCGAGCCGATTGATCGCTGAGACGATCCAAGTGGTTGATTGGTTGAGAATGTGATTGTGCCGTGCTTTATTTAATTGTCATATTTGCACGTGATTGAATGAGATAAATTGTACTAACTTGCAGGCGCGGACTGTTGCGAGGTAAGTCTTCTTGATGTGTGGTTAGGTCATCTTTGGGGTGTATTTTCTTTATAATAGGGGCTTAGGAGGGGTGAACTTGCTGAGACAATGTCTCACCCCGTTGTGGGAAACACATTTCGGGGCCGCAGATGAGGATTCCGGCGGAGTCGGGTGGACTGCCCCGGTGAAGTTGGGCAAGGAGTGCGAGCCAAGAAGATGGAGGATTGAATCTGATTAGTAGTCATATGACTGTTCTTTCTTTTGGTGGGCCGATCCCTAGTGTGTAGACTCCGACCTATTTCGGCTGCATGTAAACCTTGTTTGATTTTATGATTATATGTGGTTTGTATTAAATTGATTTTTGTTCTTGCTATCCTATCCCGTGTTTAATTTGTCAGGGGATTTTTAATACGTTCCGCATGCGCTTATTAAATTAAATTGGGTCGGCGACACCACCTGGGGATGTCGCATTATCACGACCATGGCGGGTTGTTCACGTGTCTCGGGGTTCGGGGCGTGACACTTTTCTCTCCATCATCTCTCTTTCTTTGGTGATTCACACGGGCGCGCATGTAAATATTCAGTTATATGGGAGTTCAAGAACTTTATTGTTTCTCTTTTAACGAAGAAATTGATGCGGAGAGGAATGTAAAAGCAGGAAGAATTGGTGAAGAGAGGGAACCGCAGAGAAAGATTTGAACTTGTTTGTTCTTTAGGGCTTGCATCGTACATGGAATGTGTTTCGTTTTCGTTTTGTTTTCGTTTAAGAGAATTGTATTAAGAGTTTGTGGATATCACACCCATTCTCAAATGTTTCAATATAGTTTTTTTTTTTTTTTTTTTTTTGAAATTATTGATGTGGATAATTTTTCCAAATTATTTCTAAATTTTTTCGATTGTCTTTTTTTTTTTTTTTTTTTTTTTTTTTTTTTTCCTCTGTCTTTTTTCTTGTTCTCCTATTTCTTTTCATTGGTTATAGGATGATTTTCAATCAAAATTGGCCAAAGCGATTTTCCTCTTGGGATTGCATCTCATATATTCAGTACACCATTATGGATCCTATGAGACCATCGTTAGGTTTGATGGGCACCGCACAAGCACATCCCCAGCGAACCTCCGTGATATATCACTTGAATTCACTGCCGCCTTTGTTGGTCCAAGGTCGCCGCTGCTGATCCTCGCCGAATCTGCTTCTGACTCGTCCTTGCAAGGAGCTGTCCGGGAAAATTATTCCAAAAATCCTAAATTTATTACACCTTTACTAATTAAATTTTAAACATTTCGATTTTGCTAATTAAGTTCTAAAATCTCACACTTCTTATCAATTGAGTCAACGTGGCCACTATGGCCGAAATTCATTGACGTAGATAATGACTATCCTATGTGGTACGGTTGGTATTGACATAGACAAAATTTATTATTTTTCAATATTTTTTTTCTATCAATCTTCTTGCTCTGCTGGTCGCCCGGCCTCTAGCGACCGGCTAGAGGCTACAACTAGCGAGGGTCCGCCTCGTTGGGGATCAAGTGAGGGACGACCTCATGGGCCTTGGGTGAGGCTCATCCTTATTGGATTTGGCAAGGGCTTGCGGCCAATGAGGCTTGCCCACACCAGATCTCGATGAGGGTGACTGCCCGTGAGGTTGGCCTTGGTGAGGTTGAGCCTCATCCGAGGTCGGTGAGGGTGACCTCGCTTGAGGCCAACAAGGCCGACCCTCCTTGGTCATAGCCTTTGGCCAGTCAACGGAGGCTGGGCAATTGGTAGAGGAAGAAGATAGAGGAAGAAAAAAGGGGAAAAAATTAAAAAAATAGAAAATAATATATAAAAAATAATAAATTTTATCTATGTCAGCGTCGATTGTGACACGTAGGATGACTGGCGTCCACGTTAGTGAATTTTGGCAAAAATTAATTGGATGGACTCTATTAGCAAAAAGTAAAAAAATGTATATAACTCAATTGGTAAAATTGAAAGGTTTAAGATTGAATTGGTAAAAGTACAATAGGTTTAGGGTATTTTGGACAATTTTTCTAGCGTTGTTCGGAGTAGTCAACTGCCATGCCAAATTGCCGGGACTTTGCGAAACGTCTTCGGAGTGACCGTTGCTTCTCGCCCCTGTCGCCTCGTATTACAATTTGAAGATCTTCGTCGTGATAAGACATCGCGCTCCTCGGTGCATGACATCTCAGGATAAACTCACTGCGGGCAGCCATAATCACAAGCATTATTTGCATCTCATGCATTATTGATGTTGCATATAGCTCATATAAGAAAATACCATTAAAAAAAAAAGAAGATTAAAATTGCATCATCAATTCACTATTCATTAAATAAAAAAAAAGTCATTAAGTCGTAATTAGTATCCTAGGATTTAATTCTTTAATTTTTTTTAAGAAAAGAAAACATAAAAAAAAAAAAAAAAAAAAAAACCTTTCATCTTGTTTGAATGTCTATCTCATGTCATAGCATCCACGTCATTACATTGCATTTATTATAGCATAATATGCATTTTATGCTAGCTCATTAACGCATGCTAGATTAAAATTCATTTAGTCATAGCATTTAAGTCAAGTCTTGTTCATCTTAAACAAGGAAAAAACAAAAAAGAATTAATTGGCCCTGCGTTTAATGAATTAATCTAGGTTATCTTACATATTAGTCCTGCATCGTAATAATTAGTTACTAGCACATAATTACATTTAAAAGTCATATTTAGGACATGCATTCATCACACCATTTATTTGTCTTTCAATTAAAGTTTGCAGAATTGCAGAATTCCCATTTCACGAAGTGATAGTGAAGCTTTGCTTTTACTTGCTTAGTGCATCTAGGTTCCTTAATCTTTGAGATAAGTGCATTGTAAATTCTCAAACTCATCGCAATTAAGTCTTAAAATTTTCAAAAAATGCAATTAAATTCTAAAATTTATCATAAAGTGTAATTCAATTCTAAAACTTTCAAAAAATGCAATCAAGTCCTAAAACTTGTCCTATTGGTTTAATCAAATCATTTTATTGATTGCACCTTTTGAAAGTTTTGAGACTTAATTGTATTTTTATGATAATTTATAAACTTGATTGTAATTTTTTAAAATTTTAGAACTCGATTGCACTTTCGTGATAAGTTTTAATACTTAATTACATTTTTTGAAAGTTTTGAGATTCAATTGCATTTTCATGACAAATTCTAAGACTTCTCGTGCATTTATCCCTTAATCTTTTCAAGTAATTTATTTGTCACTTTGATTATTGAGTGTTATATCATTGTTTGCGCACTAGCATGATCACTTCTTACATGTTAGTGGTTTAGGATTAAAATTACAAAGATTACTTACATAACATTTTAAAATAAACAAATAGAAAAGGTATTAAAAGGGCAATAGAGTAATCTGACATAATGAAGCTTCTGTATCCATAAATCTCTCATTCACAAAATTAAAATGAAATCCCGAATTTTACTTGGGAGTCTAACCGACCCTACCAATTAGTGGAGTCCAAAATAATATGGCTTAATTAAAACCGCAAGTTGCGATTAGTATAGGTTTGGAAGAGTATGCACAAGATGACGATGCTATCTCTTTAATAAGTTACTTTTTTTTTTTTTTCTCATTTAGTAATCCATTAACTTTCCCTTGGTGATTCACCTCAAGGAGAGTCTATCAATTTTTTTTTTTTTTAAGCCACCATACGTAATCTTTGTTAGTTATCGATCTTCCTTTCCATACGTTCCATCATCAGAAACAGATATTTGAGGAATGGGGATACTTCTTGAAGAAATGAGGAAAGACTAGATCTCTAGGAAATACGATCACTTACTTTGTAGACCAATATTAAACTATCGCTATAGATTATAGATCCATGATCCAAAATGAGTCACATCATCCATATCTAGTTGTATGCCACTACATATAGCACGTATGTCTTGCATTAATATCTAATATTAAAGAGCAGAAAAAGCGGCATGTATTTCTAAACAACCAAACACAAACTACGCCGGAATCACATGCTGAAATATGATTAGCAAGTAAAACTAATCAAGTTTACTCTGCTTGCCGAGACTTTCCATTAATAGGCATGTATCCCAAGACTTGGATCTTATCCCAATACCCAACCCAAACACCCCCCGCTCTCTCTCAGGCGGCCGAAAGATGAAGAAGAGTGGATGAGAAGAAATTGTCAAAAAAGTTGCAACCCTTTGGATCTGTTTCAATTTAGTGCGACGCCGAAGGATATCTAGATGACTCAGTACAACGAAAAAGTTACCGATTGCATGGTTACTGATACCAAGTCTACTTCTGTAACTTCGCGTCTGGAGGGTATGCATTCCTTGGAGGCCATTAATTCGGTAACATTGAATCAAGTAAACATTTATTTATTATATTTTTAAGGTCTAGTAAATCTCGTTTAAGGTTTCTAGAGTCCTTATTTAATTGTCATTGTTTTCTAATAAACTAGTTTGTCTTCCTTACGAGTTCTTTTGTCTTTCCAAAGAGTCTTAGTAATTACCATTGCTTGGGGGTTGTTCCAAGCTCATCTATATAAGCATGCTTTAATGAATAAGAAGGCAGACTTATTTTGAGTGATTATTCGTTTAGTCTTTGGCTTGAGAGCAAGAAGGATTTCTGGTTTTGGCTCTTATCTCTTAGGTGGATTCCTACAAGTGGCAAGCGACCTATCCATTTTAGTTCTCATTTGTGTTGCCTCCTAATTCTGTACATTTTCTCTGGCATCATAATTTTAAGCCAATTTAGTTCTAAAACTTTCGACGATTTATTAATGTAGTTGTTCTTGTTCTTGCCAATTATGGATGAAAATTACTGATGTGGACGTCAATTATTCTACGTGGCACAGTTGACACTATGTTGACAATTTTGTAGTTTTTTTTTTTTTTTAATTTTTACCTTTCTCCTTCTTTTTTCTTTTCCTTTTTTTCCTTCTAAGTTGGCGAGGGTTCTAGCTGACCCTCAATAGGTGAGGGCTGGCTGTCCCTTGTCAGCCATAGCGGAGGGCCAATGACCATTGCGAGACTTGGAAAGAAAAGGAAAAAAGATAAAAAAAAAAAAAAAGATAAGAAAATAAAAATTTATAAGAAAATCAAGAAATTTTAAAAATATTATAAAATTAAAAAATTATTCATGTTAGCGTTGAGCATCCTATGTGGCATGGCTGCTATCCACATCGGTGATTTCGGCAAGAATTTTGTTGAAATGATTAAATTGGAAAATTGTCAAAAAATTTATAACTAAATTGATCAAATTAAAATGTTCAAAACTAAATTGATACAAATGCGATAAGTTAAGAACTTTTGTATAATTTTCCCATCATGATGTCTATAGTTCAAATCCAAGGAAAGAAGAAAGGAGAAATTCTAGGTTCTCTTCACAAAGCAAAATTTTAAAATTTTGGGGTTGACGAGCCATTTTCGTGTGATTGATCACTGGGGAACAAAGGAAGAACCGAATACTAGGATTTTTTTTTTCTCAAGAAGGACAGAGGGGGAAGGACAAGATCTGAAGATTGCCTAGACAACCGCCGGTCAAGTTCGATCACTATGGCCATTATGTCACGGTTGAAAAATTGGCAAATCAAGCATTTTTCTATTACTTTACCAAAGCGCCCCGTAATAAGGATTCTCTTCCTTTTCTTCTATGGCTTCATGGAGGTATTGTGTGTTCTTGACTCTTGCATTTGCGTGATCTCTAATGTCGTTGCCAGCTTAAAGAAATAACGTCAATTTCGCTTCACTTTCAGTGGAAGGATATATTGTTCATTGTTTATCATTCCTATGAGAATCTCTTCCTCCGCGCAAAGTCAACAGATCCGAAGAAGTGGATGATCTTAACTGTATTTTTATCTTTCATACCTTTCTTGGAAGACAGCGTCGAGATATGGTTAATGGGATAAGAGCTATGAGTTATCATTAGATGCAGTTTAATCATGCCATCTTCTTGGGCTGGTTTCACAATGAACAATGGTCAAGGCAATTGTTTCTTCCTAGTCTGTAAGAATCCCTAACCGTTTTGACTTGTATACTGCTCTAAAGATGATTTATCATTGCTCTCGGTTCTTTAGCTTTACTCTCGATCGATTGATCCTAGTTGACTCAGTCAACTATTGTGCATGCTTCAAGTGAATCGATTGCCGCCACCTGTCATTTTCGCTTAAATTCCGCCAATTGCAACTCATGATAGATGTGCTCATTAGGTATTGCATCAATGAGCTTTGTGGGTAAGTTATACTGTTATGTCCCCGTGATCAGTGAGCTTATTAGACATTCCATTGATTGGGCCTTATGATTCAATTGTATTGTCATGACTTGATTTTTCCGGTCAACTTCAAAAATGTTGGAACCCAAATTTTGGGCCTAATGTCAAATAAAAGTGATAATTAAATAGAAAATTTGCTGAGTTAAAAATAGGTTTACATTATTTCCACCCTCTAAATGCATATAACACTCCCAAGATTGTTGAGCTAACGAAGATAATTAATTAATCAAAATCACAAATGGAAACGATGAAAGTTGCTATGTATCGTAATACAAGACAATTCCTATTAATCAAAAAATGATATTTTATTCCACCGCCGTATTTTTTTTTTTTTTCCATTTTTGTCCTATACAGATTTCGTTTCTTCTCTTCAACTTAGTGGGTTGGATCTCATTTTTATGAAGGATACTTTTGTAATGAGTTTGAACCTTTATGGTAATTTTTGTTAACGAATATAGTTTAAATATAAATTGCAATCATAAAATGTTCATAATTTACCAAAGAATCTCCTAAGGATTCTTGAACTAGAGAAACATTGTAAAAAACATGTACAATGTTGATATTCTTTTAAATTAGATTCTTGATTATTAAATTTATTAAAATACTCGAATATTAGATGATTCTCGTTTAAAAAAAAAAAAAAAACCATGTAAACTTCTTTAATTGAACAAAAAAAGAAAAAGAAACTACATTTAGGAAATGTTAATAAAAGGTATACTTGTCCTCTTTCTCAATCTTACCAATAAGGAAGTCTGAGTAAGGGCAATTTTAGACCATTGAAATTTTTTAGGGGAAAGCCGTTTTGAAGGTAGATATAATGTGAGTCTAAAAAAAGCCAATCAATAATAATCAATTCAAATGAGAGTTAGTAAATCAAAAGTAGCTAGTACATAATTTAAACAGATAACAGTTGGCTAGTCACATAAAAAAGTAGGTAATTTCTTATGAGGAAGGTTAATGAGAATCGGCAGAAGATCAAGAGCTTTTAAATAATGAATATTAAGTGTTGAAAAGTAATGAAAATGAAAATAAAAAGTTATTTGATAACTTATGAAATCAATTCATTATTTTTATTGTTTTCGTACTAAACTTGGCATAATGAGCATTATCGGAAGGTTTTGATAATATAACGTGTAAAATCTTATTTTACATTATGTTTGATCACTTAATTAAGTCATTCTACTTACTATAATGAGTAATTTTTGACTTAAACCGATTAATTAAGTTGTGTGTATTTAGTGGTTATCAAATAAATTTAATGATATTAAGCGCTCAAAATTTTAACTTTCAACACTAAATACGGTACAGAATAAAAAAAGAAATAACACTAAATATGGTTATCAAAGAAAAAAAAACAAGAAAAGGAAGAAGTAGAATAATATATCGCCATTCCATTGTTCACTTGGAAACATATGTACCCCTTTTTTGTTGAAGGTAACATATGTGCCTCATGTATATACTAATTGTAGGTACATATGATCAGTCTTAAGCCACGACGAATCTTATATTACATTATATTCAATTCAATTCAATTCAATTACAATATATCTTTAATAAACGGCACATGTTTCCATATGAGCAAACACCGAATATAATGGAGTCACGTGCCACAACATGATTTTGAAAATAATAAAACTCTAAAAATATATTTGTTTCGCAAAAAATAAATGATTAAGAAAATAATTTTTTTAAAATAATTGCTTATATGATCGAAAATAATTAATCATTGAAATTCTTTTCAATTATTAAAAACAATTTAGGTCTAAGCATTTTTTTCAATGATGGAAATATTTATCGTTCATTCGTTTTTATAGATAATATAAGCCATTGCTTTTAAGGAAAATGTATTCAGGCCATTTATTTCCTACGAAACAAATGGAGAAATTTACTTTGACCCAATCAGGCTACTAGGTTGTTGAGACTTTCCCGACTTTCCCGTTCAATCACCAATTGCCATCTTCTCTTTCTTCGGTTTTTCTATATATACAGCTAATTCGAATCCAATTCAATATATTAAGACCACCATTAAACTCTCTCTCTATCTCTCTCTCTCGGCTCCAAGAGTAAGAAGCTGAGAGCAGAAAGAATGGAGAGAAACCTCAAAGCACGCTCATCTTTTCTTCTTTTCTCTCTATGTATCTTGTCATCCCTTGTTCATATACATGCAAAGAAGCAAGGAGAGGTTCGTGATTATCTGTTTAGAGCGAAGTCCAAGAAGTCTGGGATCGACACGAGCCTTTTTCAGGCCAGCGTTCACCCTGGAATTCTTAACTCCAAGATTTATCATCAAGAAGGACTGAAGGAGAAAGATAGGATCCAAAGGTTGCCTGGACAACCGCTGGTCAAATTCGATCATTATGGCGGTTATGTCACCGTTGATGAATCGGCCGGACGAGCGTTTTATTATTATTTTGCCGAAGCGGAGCGAAATAAGGAGTCGATGCCACTTCTCCTATGGCTTAATGGAGGTGCATGCTTTAGTTTTCCCGGTTTCGCTCGATCTCCAACGTCATTCTTAAATTTAGAAAGCAATATAAAGTTTTCTCCTCTTCCAATGCAACCATATTACTCTCTTTACCATCACGGTTTTTGGAGTCAAGCTGCGTAATTGCACAGTAGTTTCAGGGCCATATCAGGCAGAACTTGAATTTGATCAATCGGTATAGGTATTTAATGCTACAACAATAATGAAAACAACTTTGCCACTAGAACTAAGCATGTTTCCAATTGTTTTGGTTGGCCATTTATTGATTTTGAATAACTTCAAGCTGTCAAATTGATAGCTTAATGCAGCAGGTGCTTTGAGCTCAGGCGTTGCTATATGCGTTTCATATTTTTAGGTGCAGTGCATAGTCAAAGTAGATGAACATAAGTTATGATCATGATTTAGCATTATTCATCTAGTCAATTCCAATATATGCGATCACAGATGAGCCATCTATAACATTTTGATGGTAATCTTACTACGTCATTATACTGTAAATCATCTTTAGACTTTTTTCTGGTGCTTTTGAGTTAGTAAAAGTTAGCTATTTGTGCCGTTTTTTCAGGCCCCGGTTGCTCATCCCTCGCTTATGGAGCAATGCAGGAACATGGACCATTCCGAGTCCGTAGTGACGGGAAGACTCTCTTCAGAAATAAATTTGCATGGAATACTGGTAAAGTATTTAAAAAATACCAAAAGCATTTCACCTTTTCTTTTTGCTGATAGGGTGATTAATAATTTGTTTTACGATGGCAGCTGCGAACTTGTTGTTCCTAGAGTCTCCAGCTGGAGTCGGTTTTTCCTATTCTAACACAACATCGGACTATAACGCCAATGGAGACAGCAAAACAGCTGCGGACAATTATGTATTCTTGCTAAATTGGCTGGAGAGGTTTCCCGAGTACAAGAACCGGGACTTTTACATTTCAGGCGAGAGCTACGCAGGTCATTACGTGCCTCAGCTCGCTCACAACATCTTATCCAACAACAAGAAGGCGAACAAGACCCTTATCAACCTCAAAGGGATTATAGTAAGTTGTATTCATGAACTGCATTGTCATTATTTACATTACATGTTGAAATCATTGGAAACACCAAAAGTCTGAACGTTCACAAGCTTTAAGCTTGCGTGTGTTTTTGTGTTGGGATTTTGCGTTCTAATGAATGATTAAAAGCTAGAAGTCATCATGCACGTCTTGGCTATAAAGTTACTTTCCATGTTGAACCTCTTCGACATGTAGAATAATCTTTTTATCTGTCATAATGAGTAGAAGTTACTACCCCCTACTCAATTGTTTCATTTGCTATAATGGGATTCAACTAACAACTAAGCATGTGCTTATGGTTGTCAACATCACATCAGATTATTCGGTACAAGTGCTGGATCTTTTGATAAATAAATAACGTGGATGCTGCATCATCATTGCTGTAGCAGGTATTGTAATGTAATGTGATGCTTTTTGTCTTTCTTTCTGGGGGTCACCCGATGAATATAACATTAGTAGGCAATTCTCTTGCCATGGAGTAACCATTATCGATTAGCACCAATCTAGTGCATTAAAGCCATTGCTCATGGCTCATAGTATCTATTAAATCATTGGACATATGTAAAAAGATAAGAAAAATTAAACGATTGGTTTTAACTGAGGCTATATGGATGCATGCAGATTGGAAATGCAGTAATCAATGACGAGACGGACGAGAGTGGGATGTATGAGTACTTTGCTACACATGCATTGACATCCGACGAAACATGGTATGCAATTCAAAAGTATTGCAACTTTTCACCAAATGTCACCAATCAAGTAGACCAATGCAATTCGGCTATGACCGAAGCGGATAATGATGTTTCTTCTATCGACATTTACAACATCTACGCTCCTCTGTGCCTCTCCTCCAACCTGACTTCTCTTCCCAAGAAGGCCAACGTGAGCTCAAATTCATTTGCCCTTTTTTTTCCCCAACTCTAACTTTTGCACTTCTGAACGATAATATGCAAAACCTAAGGTCATAGATTTTCGGGCTGTGTTTTGTTTGGCCAGATCCTGAACTTTGACCCGTGCGGAGACTACTATGTTCATGCTTACCTGAACAGCAAAGATGTGCAAGAGGCACTTCATGCCAACGTTACGAAGCTCGATCACGACTGGGAACCGTGCAGCGATGTTATCCAGCAGTGGGGAGATAGCCCTTCCACCATCATCCCTCTCCTCCAAGAATTCATGTCCAATGGGCTTCGCGTCTGGGTGTTCAGGTAAATACAAAAAAGAATTTTATTTTTTTTTTATCCCGCGCAGCGTCATCGGCAACTTTTGGCAATCCTTTGTGTGTGATTGAAGTGGAATATGACTAATGGATAATTGAAAATGCAGCGGGGATACGGACGGAAGAGTGCCGGTGACATCGACCCAGAGGTCTCTCAGCAAGATGAGCCTCCCCACGAAGAGTAAATGGCGTCCATGGTTCTTTGGGGGCGAGGTGAGGCGGTTTATTTGCTTTCACTACATCAAACCTCTTTTAGTTACATACCCTTGATTATTCTCGTCTAGGATCTCCTCCTCGTGGAGGGATCCACTGGCTCGATTTGCTGAACGTTGAGTAATCCACACCGTCTTTGACGGGTATAGGTCGGAGGGTACGTGCAAGTGTACGAGGGAGACCTGACGTTTGCGACGGTGCGAGGAGCAGGGCATATGGTGCCGAGCTATCAGCCCAAGAGAGCTCTCTCTCTCATCTCTCACTTCCTAGCTGGCTCTCTTCTCCCCATCAATGTAGACCCTTCAAGTGCTTGAAGATGATGGGTTAATGCTTGAGGACTCGCTTTTCTCTCCACTTTCTGTTCTCTTTCTTTGGTAATTCACATTGGGCGCGCATGTAAATATTCAGTCCTTAAGGGATTCAAGAACGTCATTGTTTCTCTTTTAATGAAGAAATTGATGCGTGGATGATTAACAAAACAATATCGAGAACTATTGTAGCTCACAAAAGTCTTAATTATTTTAATATAGTTCTCTCTGACGTGGATGATCTTCGCCAATTGTTTTCAAATTTTTTGAATTGATTTTTTTTTTGACTTCGCCATTTTTCTTTTTACCTATTTATTTTAGTTTGTCGCCATCGGAAGGGTTATATTGGAAAATCGTCACATGGTTTATCACTAA
The DNA here is from genome assembly GCA_014182555.1 of Eucalyptus erythrocorys. NCBI lineage: Eukaryota > Viridiplantae > Streptophyta > Magnoliopsida > Myrtales > Myrtaceae > Eucalyptus > Eucalyptus erythrocorys. The sequence continues at coordinate 44,532,220 of CM024603.1, forward strand.
ATAAATCAAATTGAAAAGTTTAGTATTGAATTCATTGCTAAAATAACTCAAGCGGCAATTTCAATATAATGGGAAGATTCGAACATAATGGATGAAATGACGTCACAAGTGCCGTTCCATCGCACTCCCATCATCCCATGATCCCTTACTCACTGAAGTGAGCGCTAAACATGAGTAGCCACATGCCTTGCACAAGCCGCAGTCACATGTCCTCCCTTTCTCGCTCTCGGTATTCTCCGCCTGGCAGTCCTCCTTCCCCACGTCCAGAGCTCTCTTTGGCGACCGGCGCTCCCTCACTTTTGAAGAGATTCACTGGCGGTCCCTACAACCACGATCAATTTCATCTACCGGTGCTCCTCGATTGTGCTTAGCCGAGCTCAGCCGGTCCGCATCTACCGATACTCCTCTACCCTGCTCAGCTGGCCCCTTCTAAGCCTACTGTTGTCGTCTGTATCCTCCATCCTCCGTGTTTGAATCGCGATCTTATCCACGGTGACACTGCATTTTTATTTACTTCGATTACGCATGTGTCTACTTTGCTTAAACTCCACCAATCGAAAACTCATAATTGATCATTAGGTATTCCATTGACGTGCTTTGTGGGTAAATTATAATGTTACGACTCTCATTATCGATGAGCTTTTTAGGCAATCCATAACTAGTCTTATGGATTGATTATATCGTCATGACTTGGTTTGAGCCATTAGCTTCTTCAAGTTTGGGCTCAAATTTTGGGCTTGACGTTGAAAAAAAGTGACAATAGGAAAGTCGCAAAGTGAAAAACAAAAAGCATAATTATCATTGGTAAGCAACTTAAAACAAGAGCTAGTAAACCAAAACTGACTAGTACAAATTTAGATAACACTTTAGCAAGTCACACAAAAAAGGTACGCCATTCAGTTTCATATATTAACTGGTATACTTAAGGCATTGGTGAGAAAGATAAATGAACATTGGTGCAAGATCAACAAAGTTTTAAATAATGATTATTAAGAGATGAAAAGTAATAAAAATGAAAATAAAAAAGTTATTTGATAACATATGAAATTTATCAAAGGAAACAAATGTAGCAAAAGTAAGCTATTGAATGATATCATGCCAACATGATAAAATATTTACCTCATACTAATTATAGAAGCCACGATATCCATATATAGTAACAAATCATATATGATATTCGATTCAATTCAATAAAATGAAAGTGTTTCTACAATAAGCGGCATGCCTTTCCATATGAGCAAACACGGGCTATACCTGGCACAACATGATTCCGAAAACTAGAAAAATATTAATTCAATGGATATCATTACCAAGATCCAGTGAAGCTTCCTCAAACTTGCGAAGACTTTCCCCTTCAATCACCAATTGCCATCTTCTCTTTCTTCCGACTATATATGCACCTAACTCGAATCCAATTCTATACATTAGAACAACCGCCATTAAACTCTCTCTCTCCCTCCCTCTCTCTCTAGTGGCTCAAAGAGGAAGAAGCTGAGAACAGAGAGAATGGACAGAAACCCAAAAGGACACTCCTTTATTCTTCTTTTCTCTTTATGTGTCTTGTCGTCGCTTCTTCATATCCTCGGAAAGAAGCAAGGAGACGCTCTCGATTCTCTATACAAAGCAAAGTACGATAATTCTAGGATCGACATGAGCCCTTTTCAGGTGAGCAACCACCATGAAAATTTGAATTCTAGAATTTATTGTCAAGGACTGAAGGAAAAAGATAGGATCAAAAGGTTGCCTGGACAACCGCCAGTCAAATTCGATCACTATGGTGGTTATGTCACCGTTGATGAATCGGCCAGTCGAGCATTTTATTATTATTTTGCCGAAGCGGGGCAAAATAAGGACTCGATGCCACTTCTTCTATGGCTTAATGGAGGCAAGTGCTTTAGTTTTCCCAATTTTGCTTTAACTATAATGCAAGTGTATTATTTTCTTCGCTAAGGAATTTATCACGGTTCTTAGAGTCAATATATATAATTGCATAGTAGTTAGCACGTCATACTAAGTTGAATTAAAACTTAAGGTGTGTTTGTTTCGCGAAAAACAATTCTCAAGAAAACTTTTTCCTCATTTTCCAACGTTTGGTTCATTTAGGAAAATGAGTCAGGAAAATATTTTCCTAATCAATGGAAAATGTTTTCCTTCCAAAGCTTAAATTCAGGAAAATGATTTCTCCTTTGAAAGAAACGAAAAACGTTTTCCTAAGTGTTTTAAGATCCTTGCTTAATGAAAATTTATTATTAAAAAGAATTTCTATTTTTTTTGTCAAAAAAAAAAAGAATTTCTAATTAAAAATTTTGAATTTATTATTATTATTATATCTTTTCTTTCTTTCTTTTTTTTTTTTTTTCTTGTTTCCTTCTTTTCTTTCTTTGCTTGTGAACGTAAATCCTAACTCCTCCGTCACCGCCGCCTCCTCCAACCCTAACCCCTCTTACGCTCCCGTTAGCTTTGCTCCCTCTTCTTCATCTTCGTTGGCGTCTTCTACACCTTTAATCATTTTTCAAATGCAATCCAAACACCAGAAAATATTTTAGTCATATATCACCAAACAAAGGAAAACTAGTTGTTTTCCTAGAAAATGATTTCCCGGAAAACATTTTCTAAAAACGTTATGTTTTCCGTGAAACAAACACACCCTTAGAATGTGTTTGTTTTGGGGAAAGTGTTTTCGAGAATTGATTTTTTGAACTTTCACTTGTTTGGTTTGTGAAAAATGACTAATCAGTTGAAAACACTTTTGATCAATGAAAATATTCATGCATAAATTTAAGAAAGTGAATTCTTAAATCTAAAGAAGTGGAAACATTTTTTAGGAGTTGATCATCGTAAATATTTAAATATTTTTCTTTTCTTTTCATTTTCCTTCTTCTTCTTCGACCTGTTGCTAGCCATGGCAAAGGTTGGCAATCAGCAAAGGGAAAGATAAAAGAAAAGAAAAAATTATTTAAAAAGTATTTTTTTTTTTTTTTTGGCCATGAGATAAAGTCATGAGTCTAAAATCATTTTCCAAAATGAGATTCAAACATCGTGTTCAGTCAAATATTACCAAACAAAGGAAAACTTTCCACTTTATTGAAAAAATGATTTTCCATAAAATATTTTGTTTTATCATGAAGTTTTCCGCGAAATAAACACACTACTAATCAGCCTATCAATTCGAACATGTGAATAGATTATCAGTGATGGAGAACATTGTAGAATTGAATTGGTCCAACAAATATACCACTGTCCTCCTCTTAATTTTCTATGGCACATACACGAGCACAGATGAGCCATCTATATCATTCTTTGGCTTATCTTTCTACATCATTACATTGTAAATAATATTTATATGAAATATGATTACGTGATAGTCTTTAACATACTCTAAAAATAACATTATATTTAGGACCACAAAAAATCAAATCACAAATAATTATAAATTATTGTGAGATTATTTTTTTTCAAGAATTTGTAATTCACAACAGACTGTTATTCTCACAATACCTCGAATATTATTATGCTAGCAAAGCCCTATTAAGATTATCTTCTAGTGCGTTTGAGTAAGTAAAAGTTAGCTCATTATGCTGATTTTTCAGGTCCCGGTTGCTCCTCCCTCCCTATGGAGCAATGGAGGAACTCGGACCGTTTCGAGTCCATAGTGACGCGAAGACTCTTTACAGAAATAAATTTGCATGGAATATTGGTAAGGTATTTAAAAAAGACACTGTAGTGTTCTCAAATGTATTTGACCTTTTCAGGTCCCGGTTGCGAATGTGTTGTTCCTAGAGTCTCCGGTTGGTGTCGGTTTTTCTTATTCCAACAAGACGTCGGACTATAGTGCGAGTGGAGACAGCAAAACGGCCTCGGACGATTACGTATTCTTGCTAAATTGGCTGGAGAGGTTTCCCGAGTACAAGAACCGGGATTTTTACAGTGGAGGCGAGAGCTACGCGGGCCATTATGTACCTCAACTCGCTCACAACATCCTATACAACAACAAGAAGGCAAACAAGACCCTCATCAACCTCAAAGGGATCATAGTAAGTTGTCTCTGCGAATTGCATAGTCTTTATCTATATGAAAATTTTAAACCGTGCGTGTTTAAGTACAACAAATGCTTTAAGCATGCGTGTGTTTTTGTGTTGGCCTTTGCGTTCTAATGAATGATTAAAAGCTAGAAGTCATCATGCGCGTCTTGGCTATAAAGTTACTTTCCATGTTGAACCTCTTCGACATGTAGAATAATCTTTTTATCTGTCATAACGGGCAGAACAGGTGTTTTTGGTTGTTGTTTTCATGATTTGAGTTACTAGCTGCTGCTCGATTTCTCCATTTGCTATAATGGGATTCAACTGACAACCAAGCACGTGATCATCATAGTCAACATCACATTGGAATATTTGGTACAGGTGCTGCATCTCTTGATAAATAGATAATGTGGATGCTGCATTATCATTGCTGCAGCAGGTATTGTAATGTAACTAATCGCGTCATAAACATAACAGATGTGATGCTTTTGGTCTTCCTTCTTGGGGGTCAAATTTCGATTTAATGATTGTAACATAAGTAGGTGATTCTCTTGTTGTTATCCAACCATTATTGATTAGCACCAATCTAGTGCTTTAAGTCCATTCCTCATGACGCATAATATCTATTAAATCACAAGACATAGATAGATGGATAAGAAATATAACTGAGGGTATCTATGGACACATGCAGATTGGAAACGCGCTAATCAACGACGAGACGGATCAGAAAGGAGTGTATGAGTACTATGCTACACATGCGTTGATATCCGATGAAACATGGTATGCAATTCAAAAGTATTGCAACTTTGCACCAACAGTTACCGATCGAGCAAGCCAATGCATTTCGGCTGAGTTTGAAGCGTATGAAGATGTTTCTCCTATAGACAATTACAACATCTACGCCCCTCTGTGCTTCTCTTCCAACTTGACTTCTCGTCCCAAAAGAACACCAACGTGAGCTCAAATTCATTTCCTTAATTGTTTTTCCCACTCCAACTTATGCATTTTGAACGGTAATATGCAAAACCTCAACTCAAATATGCAATGGTCACAGATTCTCGGGTTGTGCTTTGTTTTCGCAGATCATGAACTTTGACCCGTGTGGAAACCACTAAGTGCATGCTTACCTGAACAGAGAAGATGTGCAAGAGGCACTTCATGCCAACGTTGCGAAGCTCCATCACGAATGGCAATCGTGCAACGATGATGTTCTACAGAATTGGAGAGATAGCCCTTCCACCATCATCCCTCTCCTCCAAGAAGTCATGTCCACTGGACTCCGTCTTTGGGTGTACAGGTAACTAAAAAAAGGAATGTTCTAGTCGTGCGCCGCCCATGTTAGAAGTAAAAGATCAGTGACGATAATAAAATCATGGAGAACCAATTATGGTCGGGTCTTTGATGACTTTTGGCAATCCTTTGTGGGTGATTGTAGTGTGGTATGACTAACGAATAATTGAAAATGTAGCGGGGATACAGATGCGGTAGTGCCGGTGACATCGACCCAGAGGTCTCTTAGCAAGATGAGCCTCCGAACGAAGAGTCCATGGAGTCCTTGGTTCCTCGGGGGTGAGGTGAGGCGGCTTCTTTGTTTTCACGACATCGACCCCTTTAAGTTATATACCCTTGATTATCCTCGTGGAGGGATCAATTGGCTTGATTTGCTGAACGGAAAGTAATCTGCACCGTCTTTAACGTATTTAGGTCGGAGGGTACGTGCAAGTGTACGAGGGAGACTTGACGTTCGCGACGGTGCGAGGAGCGGGGCATCAAGTGCCGCGCTATCAGCCCAAGAGAGCTCTCTCTTTTATCTCTCACTTCCTTGCTGGCTCTCAACTCCCATTCAAATAGACCCTTCAAGTGCATGTAATACTTCAGTAATTAAATTGGCTAACCTGAAAATTTTAGCAGGTACAATAAATTTATGACTTTTTAGATAATTATCCCAAGTGAAATCTTTTTGACTTGGGCAAATTTTTCAAAAAGTCCTAAACCTATTGTATTTTTACCAATTCAATTTTAAAATTTTCAGCTTTGCCAATTTAGTCCTAAACCTTTTCACTTTTTATCAATTTAGTTCTAAGCTTTTTCACTTCTTCGTAGTTGAATTTATTCGGCAAATTTTAGCTGGAAATTATTGACGTTGGTGGGTAGTGCTGATGTGGTAAATTTTTTAATAATATGTTGATTTTTTTTTTCTCTTTTCCTTTATTTTTTTTTTTTAAACTAGGGTCGGCTAGGGTTGCCCATCGACTCTTGTTGGCCATAGACAAGGGTGTCGAGCCCCTAGGCAACCCTGGGCAAGTGACGCCCTTGCTAGCCAAAGCGAGGGCGCGCAAGCTGTCACGCCCTAAACCCCGAGCACGCACAAATCCCTCGACAATTGACTAAAAATGCGACATCCCATGACGTGTCACCGACCCATTCTTTTTATCTTTCAATTAAGCGCATGTGGAAGCGAATTAAATAAACACCCGGGCCAACAAACAAACATTGGGATAGTAAAACATGCAACCATTCACAAATTACTATTTATAAACATACCAAGTTAACCCTAGGAGTTTATATACAATTTTATCTCATAAAGAAACCCCTAGGTAGCCTACACCCCGGATCCCTCTAACTTGGGCACTAGATCCTCCATGACATTATTTGGGATGTCGATGTCCATGGGGTGAGCTACCTCTCCATCCTCGGTTTCAATGGGAGGTCCGTCAAAACCCTACAAGGGACCCTCCTGAGCACCATTATGCTCGTGAATGTACCACGCTTTGAAGCAATGAGACACCAAATGAAGAAGGCCCTTATCGACCCAAATTGTGGTCACAACTAACTCGCGAGTCTGGGTGGTCTTGGGAATAAGGAAGGAGGTAGACTCTGAGTCCATATGCCACGGAACTCCAAAATGGACATGACGTATCTCCATACTAAGGACCTGAAAATTGGTTAATCACGACAGGGTGAGATAAATCTCAGTGAGTCAAAATCCTAAACCCCGATTAGGACACAAATTTGCCTTGAAGGCGGTCCTAAGCACACACCATACAGAACTCACCTCGCCTCGGCACGTCCCTGCATATTAGTGTGTCACATATACATTATAAATATCACAAGCATAATTAATAACCGAAACACATCATTTTCATTATTCAAACATTCACATGGGTCCTGATTATAAGGTAAAATCGTTATGACATGCCCCTTTCTCTGCCATACAATTTTGCCTCATAATCAAGCGCAACTATCACAACCAATTAGGTGTGTTTCAATTATTACGACTTATCGGCCACAGCCAACTCAACAGTCGGCAGTCATTCGGCATAACTGAGCGTCGTCTCGCTTCGTCGGGCGTGGTAACGTCTAGCACTACCTGCCGAGACGACATTCCATGAAGGAGCATTGGCCTAGCTTCTATCACGACCGGCATCCGTTGATGTGGGGCATCCGAACTTAATCAGGCATCGTCCCCCCGACTTTCGTCAGGTGATGGGTTCTAATAGTGACCACACAAGCACATACTTGGCTAGAAAACCTTGCATTGCATTCAATTACCTCGTTTTCAAATAATGAACTTGGCCAATTTTCCTTCGTATTAAAAATTCCCGGTAAAATAATCGTGCGTGGTCACGTATTTAAAAGTGAATTGTCAAACTTGGTATGCTTCGATTTTGAAACTCCTCAATAACTACCATCAAGCGATCAATTGCACATATAAGCCATCAAATTCACGTATAAATTCACCCATAAGAACAAGCATAAAATTTCATGAAAGGTTAATCTGTCACTAAGTATGCTAATTACGATTAATTAAATAAATTACAATTAATTACGTAAATCAAACTTAATTCACCTAACCATGATTAATTAACATAACCATGGTTAACTAACCCAATTGTGGTTAACTAACCAACCAAACTAACTAGCCTAACCAAACCAACCTAACAAAACTAGTTACTCTAACTAAATTAATTAACACTAATCTAACCCTTAAGCACAATTAACAATCTAATCAAGGATTAAGAAGTTAACTCACCAGATTAAGATGGTAGCTGGCTCACGGTAACGGCAATGCGAAGGCGGTGAGAACCCGAGACCATTGTGTCCTCAACGGAGCTCAAATGGCGGCTAAAATCAGCCCTACAAGTCTCGGCCAAGGTCGGTTCGGTTATGTGGTTGTTGCACGGTGGCTGCTTGCGGGACTGTGGTGGGCGCGGCTAGATGACGCTGGTGGCGGAGCTGAGGAGGTGGGTGGAGCTAGCTGGCCGGGATGAGCGGTGAGAGCTGGACGCTAGTGTTCTGGCGGTGGGTGGACGACTAGGCTGGCTGTGGAGTGGAGCTGGTGGCTAGTTGGCGGCTGTGGCGTGAGGGTGACAAGGCTAGTGGACTTTGGCCGCAGGGGCAAGCTGGGCGTCGAATAGAGCTGGGCTGAGGCGCTGGGCTGGTGGGCAAAGCTGGCGAGCTGGACAGGCGGATGGTGTGGGTTGAGCGGTGGAAGATGTGAGCGTGTGCTGGTGAGGCGGTGAGGTTGGTCAGTGAGGCGGGCCGTTGGCGTGGGTGGAAGCGCTGGTGGTGTGGGCGGATGGTTGTTGGAGTTGGACGTGCAGAGGAGCTGGAGGGAATGACAACAGATTGAGGGGAAAAGAAGATAGAGCAGTGGGCGGACAGAATGCAGAAATGAAGAAGAAGAGGAAAGTGGGTAGAGAAGGGGAGTCGCCCGGGGGGGGTGGGTTTGAACGCACGAGGGGAGAGGAAATTTGAGAGAGAACAAGGGAGGAAAGAAAGTCGAGAGGAGGGCAATAGAAACCCTTGCAAAATATCAAGCACTCATGACTATGGCCTCAAAGTCTTCATGCCCACTAAAGTCTTTAGTTAACCCAATGAGAAATTAACTCTAATTTCTCACAAATAGACCATTTTGGGTAGCAAATAAACCATCTGAACAGCCTAGCCGAATTTCACTTAATTTCCCATTTGTTAGAAAATTGATTTTTCCGCAAAATTCTGGACTTAGACGAAAATTCGCTGAAAGATGAGACGACGTCCTATAAATGAATCGTGACACGCTCGAACGTCCGATTCCTGAAACAGAATTCAATTTCGTGGTTAAAATCAACTGAACGCAATTTTAGTACGACCTAACCTATCGGGTAGCTTTTAGGGATTTTAGCGTGTTTGACCTGTGGTCGATAATTTTCGATCCACGTTTGTGCATCTCCGACTCGTAGATGACGTTTGGTTGTCGTAAAAATCGCAAGGTTTCAATTATGTGTTTTGAATATAATATCGATAGAAAAATTGGGTTATCGTCGTTTGATGCGAATTTCGCAATCGTGGGGAACCACCCGCAATTAGACTACGCAAGGGGCCAGCTTTATATCCCTTAACAGCTTCACCTAATAGATTAATTAACTCGTAAGGGGCCAACTCCGAGTAAAATGACCATAGGTGTGTTGACGAAACAACCATTTCGTATAATCGAAACGGGGTCAGATTTTAGAATGTCACACAAGCCCTCGGCTAGAATTAGTGAAGGTGTTGCAGCCCTCGCCTAGGGCCGACGAGGGTCAATCGCGGGTCGGCTCGCCACCCACATTGGCCAAACTCCAAACCCCCTTCCAAAAAATAAAAACCATAAAAATAAAAACAAAATATTAAATTATCATTAAAATATTATTAAAAATGTGCCATGTTAACACCGGTCATCCACATTAGTAAATCCTAGTCAAAATTGGCAGGATAGACTTAATTGGCGAGGAGTGAAAATGTTTATGATTGAATTGGTAAAATTGAAATGTTTAAAGCTGAATTGATAAAAGTGCGATAGATTGAAGACCTTTTAGACAATTTTTCCAATTTGACTCTATTATTGACACCGAAATTTTGGCTATCTAGCATTTTCATTTATCTCATAAGAAAATTATGATCCACCTCAACCCCTAAACCAAAATTTCACGTTTCCTTTCTATCTCTCCCTTCCTTGCTGGCTCCCTGCTCCCATCAAGATAGACCCTACAAGTGCATGTAATAGCTTCATTGTTCCTCTTTTATTAGAGAAATTGATGAGGAGAGGAATGTGAAAGCAAAGAAAATTGGCAAAGAGGGAAACGCAAAGAAAGAGTTTGGAACTTGTTTCTTCTTTAGGGCGACGATTGGGCTCCAATAGTAAGTGGAAAGTGTTCCATTTTGCTTTTGTTTTTTAACGACTGGCTGAATATATATATATATATATATATATATATATATATATATATATATATGTATGTATGTATGTATGTATATGTATATATGTATGTATGTATATGTATATCAAGAACTTTGGAGCTCACACCGAGTCTCACCATAAAAAGGCAAATGTTTCAATGTAGTTCTCTTTGTAATTGGTCCGTCAGTATTGTAACACGTGTAAAAATGAGTTTAAAACAATGGTAACGGAATTCCTTCTGTTAGCCATGGACGGAGTTAACACAAATCGGCACTTGCAAATGAATCTTGAATTAATTATATGGCTATCACAAAATGAAATAATTACAACCTATGTAAAAGTAATAAGTGGTATATGACATAAGTGATGCAGGAGTTAATAGAGTAATAAGTAAATGGATCTGTGAAAGTTAAAACTAGATTGTTTGTGCTTGTTTCATGTTTAGTTGGAAAAGTTATTAAAAAAATTCTAAACATATTATATGGCAGTCAATTTAGTTCTAAACTTTTCAATTTAGCAAACTTATTCCTAAAACTTTCAATGGTTTATCAATGTAGTTCTTTGGCAAATTTTGGTATGTAATTGCTATTGTTGATTATTTTTGTAATTTCTTAAAAGTTTTTTTTCTTTTTTCCCTAATCTTTTTCTTTCCTTTGTCTTTTTTATTTAAATTTTCCCCGGCTGCCACAATGATGGCTAGTGGAGGGAAATAGAAAAAAAAAAAAAGGAAAGAAAGAATAGAAAAATTGGACAAATTTTGAAATTTTTGCAAAAATCATCAATTTTGGTAATTTTTGACCAAAATCAGCGGGAATGCGTACATTGGAAAATCGTCACAAATGTTGAAGATTAAATTGATTAATTTGAAAAGTTTAGGACTATATTAGTCGCCATAAATAGGTTTAGAATTTTTTGGACATTTTTTTAATTTGACTTGAAACAAATATGAACAATCTACTTTTAATTTTCACAAATTTGCCACCTAGGAAGCTCAACGTCCACATTAGCATTATTTGGCTATATCATCTCATATTGAAAGAAGATATTAAGGGTGCACATAATAAAATTTCTACTTTTCTATTTCTCTGTTTCTCTATTCCCGAAACAGGTTTGGAACAGAAATCCGTTTGGTAACATAATTTAATTTTTCTATTTTTGGTACAGATTTCTATTCCAGAAATATATTTGAAAAAGAAATCAGAAGCTAAAATTTTTAACTTCTCAATTTCTGACTAGAAATTAATTTCTGTTTCAGAAATTTTGTGATGTGCCCTAAACCAATTGCGAGCGGAATTCGTGAAAAGAAATCCGACGAAATTCGTGAACCAAGAGCATTTTCTAGGCGTTATATTCTCGGTGGAGGACAATGGAAGTGGAGCCTTCTTTTAGGCGGTGGAATTAATTTCCTACGCTCTCTCCACCCTATTTATTCACGCATTCACTGCATTACCTGGGGCGGATTCCATCTCATATAATTCTTCAATGCACCAGTATAGGTCTGAGGAGGCCATCGTCAGACCTGAAGGGCTCTCCCAGCTAAATTCGCCTGGCACTGGAAAAGCACATCACCAGCCAACCTCCATGATATCACCAGGATAGATCGGTTCTTGATCTAATATGGTTCCAAGGTGAAATTGGTAACTGGATTGGGAGAATCGGTTCCCAAAAATCAGAATTGAAGACTGAACCGGTTGATCTTAGGATCGGGAATCGGAATGAACCATTGGTCTAGTTTGGTTTAATGAAACTGGTCATTCATTTCTTCCCACTAATTATTTCCCATGATTTTTTTTTCTCACTATTCGAAACTAGACTGAGATAGTTGATAGTGTTTAATATACATTTTATTAATATTTTTTGAAGAAATAATAAAATAGAAAAGTATATTTAATTAGTCTGGTTTGGTCTGGCTCTTCCTTGGCATTGGGAATTGGATTGCCCGGACACTGGTTTTGCTTTTAGGAACCGGCAACTGGACCATGCTGGCTGGTTTGGTCCGATCCAGTCTGTGTGATTCCCAGTTCGGGAGATCCATTTTGCACATCCCTAAATATCACTTGAGTCCACTGCCACCTTCGTTGGTCCACAGTCGCTCTACTACTCCTTGCCATATTTGCTTCGACTCGTTGTTGCAAGGAGCTGTCCCTAGTGGTCGCTGAATTGCCGTGCCAGATTACTGGGACCTTGCGAAGCGTCTCTGAGTAACCGTTGCCTCTCGTCCCCATGTCCTTATATCACAACTTGAAGATTTTCGTTGGGATCAGACACCGAGCTCGACGACTTATGTAAAGTATCTCAGACAACTTCCTCTGTGCACGACGTCTCAGGACTTTCATGATATGATCCCTCATTTAGTTAAAATTGCCTACATTAGATTTCATTGAGAATTTATTATCCAAATCTAGTTGTTGATAACTACAGAGATTGCCCATATCTACTAGGATTAGTCTTGATGGAAGACTATATCTGATTATTCTCATTATACCGATTATCTGATAATTGGAGAGCACACCATCAACGTTGAGAGGGCAATTGGCTAGAAGTGCCTATTCACGATCGTTCAAGTTCCACATATCTATTCTTGATATCATCGATGGTTGAAGGTTAGTACAAAATTTACACGTTTCGGCAATTGATCCCGATTATCAAGAATATGGTTTTCTGCAAAATTTCTAATAATTATTATTAGAGCATGTTTATATCTCCACCTTGATGCTTTTCGTGAGGCCTTTTGATTAAATAAAGAAATTCAAACCAGTGATTTTGGCAAAATTTGGCGCGGGAGTCTTGGTGGTTAAGTTTTCCATTTTGGGGAATTTTGCTTGATTTCAAGCAATTTTTTTGCCATTTTCACCAAATCTTGGACCTATATGGTCATGCTGGCGTGGTCTCCAATACCCATTCCTTATTCTGGTCTAAGGTGGGCTACTAGAGGAGAACTGGATAACGGAACGCGCAACCAATATGAAGAACGGCGAAATTGCGCGAAAAAGCCTTAGGCACGTGCAGCCACCTGCCCATGCAGGCCTCAAGCGCGTGAGGCTCACCTGCTTGCGGGCTAGCATAGGCGCTTGTGACCATGCGCCCATGCAAGCGATCTGGTGTGTGAGATGCACGCGCTTGACCCGGCTCCCCTCTACTAGGGGGATGCAAGAGAACCGGGATCCGCCTGGACCGCCCGGAATCAGCGGTTCTTGAGGAAATTGGTTCGGTTCCCGGTTCCATGGGCGGATTCGTCCACCCGCCCACCCAGACCGGATCGATTAATTTTTAATATTAAAAAAAATACTAATAACAAACCCTAATCAGGCTATTGATTTGTCTATTTCAGTGATCTTTGAACCTGGTATTTAGCTGGGTTTTTTGCCAAGCTCTTCGTTTGAGTTCGGGAAGTTGTGTAATTGTAAGTTTGTGAGTTAAGAAGATATCTTTGTACCATGTGACATATGGTTGGGGATTTTTTATGTAGCTAATCTGTTTGATGGATAGAAGTTTTAGCTAGGTGTAATTTTATGTGTCAGTGTATGTGCCCGCAACGTCAACTTTATATTTCCGATTTGTGGGTGCGGAATGCATTTTCTTTCTCTACTAAATTCATGGGGTTCGTTGCTTCTTAATGCTGAATTTGTTCCGCAAAATAAGTGAAAGCGGTTTGTTGATACAAAGATGAACTGGTTCCATGGATCCACCCGGGAACTAGACCGGTCCGGTCTGATTCCCGGTGGATCCATCCAACAAACAGTGGATCCCGATTCGAATTTTTCAGAATCGGTCCTTAGCGGGCGGTTCCGGTTCTAGGTCGGGAACCGCCCACCTGGACCATGCACACCCCTACGCTCTACGCCTTTTCTCTGCATTTTACTCTTATGATTCTCCTTTGATCGATTTATTAACGGTTTTGTTATTGGTCGCCTCAATTTACTATTTTGCCCTTGTTGTGTTGATTTATTATTTTATCCTTACATGCAATTTAATGAATGTTTTATGCATGTAATTAGATGTCTAGTGATTCATATATATTTTATTAATTGAAGATTAGCTACAACATCTTTGATTATATTAAATTATATATATTAGGAGTCTTTGGATCACATATAATCAAAGACATTAATTGTGATTGGTCACCATAATATTATGAATTTTATCCCATAGGAAATTTCAATATATTAATGTGATTAATTATGATGAGATATCATTTTATCTTTTTTTAATTTACCCATAGGGATTGAGGAAGGGATTATAATTAGATAGTTTCATCATAAAGTAATTACGAATCTATTTAAATTGAAAACTTAGCCTATATGTAGTTTTTGATGTTAGGTGATTCATATTTTATACCATGTTTTACATCGGCAAAACATGATTTAAATTTATTTGCCTCAAATATATGATAAATAAGTTTCCTTTGATTATAATATAGTTTTACCACCTACGATTAGTTTTGGTATAATTATTCTTGAGTTGAACGGTGATAACTATAAAGAATGGAGCGAATTAATTCTGATCTAATTAGAGTGGATGGATATTAATTATGCTATACGGTCATATGAACCACCTACTCTTACTAAAGCTAGAAGATAGGTTGAAGTTAACTTTTATGCACAATGGGAGTAGTCTAATCACTTCAGTGTGATGTACATAAAGACAAAACTTTCTGTTAACATTCGTGGTTCAATAATTCAACATAACAATGCTAAAGGATTGCTTAAGCCTATTGATGCGAAATTTAAATATTTAGAGAAAGTGCATGTCATAACCCCGATTATGAAGTTCTCATCGTTGAAACTTATTAGTGCAAGAGGTGTGCGTGAGCACATCATGAAGATGAGGGACGTTGTAGCTCAGATGAAAAATCTTGAGGTTGGGATATCATAAATTTTTCTTGTATACTAGATCCTGAACACTCTCCCACAAGAGTATGCCCCTTTCAAGATCTCTTACAACACATATAATGCTAAATGGTTAATTAATGAAATTATGGCTATATGTGTTGGAAAGGAAGGGAGGCTACTCATGAAAAGGGGAGAAAGTGCTCATATGGCAATACATGATAAATATAAAGGCAAGGCATGCAAAAGGGAAAAATGTAAAATACCTCCCCAAGCTAGCACTAAGAAAGAATCCAAGTGTTTTTTCTGTAAAAAGAAGGGGCATGTGAGAAAAGATTGTGCCAAATTTAAGGCCTAGCTTAAAAAGAAAGATAACTAACTCATGTATTTGTTATGAATCTAATATGGTTGATGTGGAGCACAACACTTGATAGATTAATTCTGGTTCTATAATCCACATTTCAAATTCTTTGTAGAGTTTTTAAAACCGGCGGAAATCTATGAGAAGTGAACAAAGCATTTATTTAGGAAACAAGATATGTTTGCATGTAGAAGCTATTGGACAGATAGATTGTTCTCAATAGTGGTTTTGTTTTGAATTTAGAAAGAACCTTTTATATTCCTAGTTTCTCTAGGAATTTAATTTTAGTTTCAAGACTTATACTATTTGGGGTACTCCTTTAAATTTTGAAGTTCAACATTCAACTTATTGTATAAATTTGAAATTGTTGGGAGTGATATTTTGTCTCACGATCTCTTTCGAATTAATTTTCAAGACAATGTCATTTATAATGCAATGCATGTTCATGATAATGTTGGCATAAAACGATGTATTGTCAATGATGATTCATCCATGTGGTAGTATCGGAGATTATGACATATTTTCATAGATAGAATTAGGCGATTAGTAAATGATGGAATGCTTAATATTCAAGATTTTACTGATTAAGAAATTTGTATAGATTGCATAAAGGGAAAGCAGACCAACAAATTAAATAAAGGTATCAAGGGGAGAACGCAAATATTATGAATCATACATACATATATTTATAGTCCAAATATGGATTCAAGTGATTAGAGATATTTCATCTTTTTCATAGAAGATATTCACAATTCATGTATTTCTACTTGCTTTGTAGTAAGCACGAAGCCTAAGATGCATCTAAGATACTTAAAACTGAAGTAGAAAAATAATGCGATAAACAAATTAAGATGATGAAATTAGATAGATGTGGAGAATATTATGAAAGATACACTGAAGATGGACAAGCACCTTGTCCATTTGCGAAAAATCTTTAATTGCATGGGATTTTTGCCTAATACACTAGGGGTGAGCATGGTCCGGGTTGGTCCGGGCCACCCCCTAACCCTAGGACCAACCCGTACAGTGTTGGTCCTCAATTTTTAGGATTTAGGACCGACCCTATTGAGCCTAGGACCAAGGACCGGACCAACCCAATGGGTTCGGTCCAATTCCAGGGTCAACCCGGGACCGATCGATAATTTTTTTCGTCTGATTTTTTATACTTCCTAAAAAAGAAAACCTACAAATTAAAATTACACATCCATCGACAATGTGGCATTGTGCAACTAAACTATATATACCAATACATATTTAGCAAATTTAAGATGACACAATAATAGAAATTTCATACCTGCTAACCACTTATTGAGATATGTGACAAGATGGAAAGTTCTTGTAATCATCTATCTTTAATATTCATAACACCATATGCAAAAGCGTTTTCTTGCATTTGATCACTAGAGTCCACTCAACCAAAAAATGAGCTTCACACTACTTGACTAGCAAATTACCGTAGCAACTGCAGTATTACTCTATTCTTCAAAAACTTTTACCATTTGACACAAATTGAAAAGCAAAGTGCAGCTGAAATTCATTAGTAAAATATAATTAAACCATAAAAAGTTCAAAATACTTAATATAAACCATGAATATATAACTTCACATCTTGTTAATTCACTTGAACTTCTAAACACCTGAAAACAAAACAAATGACACATAATTAATACTCAACAAAAATTTTAAATTAAAATTACTATTAGTGCTATTGATAGAACATCTCAATATAATATTATATAACAGACATTTTACTTAAGTTTGAATATATAAAAGAATTATTAATAATATAATATAATATAATATAATATAATATAATATACAAGGTTGGTCTAGGGTTGGACCGACCCAAAACTCTTAGGACCAAGGACCAACCCGCACAGTGTTGGTTTTGGAATTTCAGGACCAAGGACCGACCCAGTCCCCTTAGGAACCGGACCAGGACCGACAGGGTTGGGCCGGTCCAAGGTCGGTCCAGGGTCGACCCTAGACCGTTGCTCACCCCTATAATACACTATGCCTGGTTCTTCGGACCAGAATAGTGTAGTAGAAAGAAGAAATTGAACTTTATTGGACATGGTACGGAGTATGCTTAGTAGCTTTAAAATTCCTAAATCTTTGTGGACTAAGACTCTTAAAATGGCAGTGTACATATTAAATTGAGTTTTGAACAAGATCGTCCCTAAGACGCCTTTTGAGTTATTCAAAGGTTGGAAATCGAATTTGCAATGTATACGCATATGGGGATGCCCGTTTGAAGTATAAGTCTACAACCCATAGGAAAAAAAGTTAGATCAAAGATTATAGATGAATATTTCGTTGAATATGCCGGAAAGTCCAAAACCTTATACTTTACGTATTGAATTGTTTGTTGTTTACAATGTCCCTTCAGTTTAACTAGTCATCAAACAACCAATCATTGAAATTCCAGAGCCTGCTGATACTGATTTGATAGATTCAACTATTCAGCAATTACTAGAAACTGTTAAGCAGCTAATTGAGCAACAAACTCCTTAGGAGAATGTTGATGCAATATTAAAAAGGTCTACTAGAATGAAGAAATCAGCGATTCCTAGTAATTACATTATATACCTACAATAATTTGACTATAATTTTGGAGTTGAAAATGATCCTAAAATGTTTTCACAAGCCATGAGTTGTGATAAATTCAATTTATGATACAATGCCATGAAAGAATAGATAAGTTCTAAGGCATCTAATGAAATCTTGGATTTAGCATAGTTGCCCAATGGGGTGAGGGCTATTGGCTGTAAATGGGTTTTTAAAATTAAGAAAGATTCATTGAGCAACACTGAGAGATAAAAAAAACTAGACTTTTTACCAAGGGATTCACCCAAAAGGATGGAATCGATTCCAAGGAGACATTTTCTCTTGTATCTAAAAAAGATTATTTTCGTATTATTTTAGCATTGGTTGCTCATTTTGATATGGAGTTATATTTAATGGATGTGAAAATGACGTTCTCCAATGGAAAATTAGAAGAAGTGGTTTACATAAAACAACAAGAATGATTCTTCTCTAATGCTGATGAGCATCTGGTGTGCAAATTTAAGAAATTTCTGTATGGCTTGAAACAATCATCCCACCAATGATACTTGAGATTCTATGAGGCCATATTTTTTTTTCGATTTTGTAGAAAATGCCATGGGTCAGTATATCTACTAAAAGGTTAGTGGGAGCAATATTTGTTTTTTTTTTGTCTTATATGTGGATGACATTTTACTTGTAATAAATGACAAGAGATTACTATATGAGCTGAAATAATTTATTGCTAAGAGTTTTGATATGAAGGACATAGGTGAGAGGTCTTATGTCATTGGTATTAAGATCCATAAGGCTAAGACCTTGAGATATATTAGGACTATCTCAAGAAACCTATATTAATAAGGTCTTAGATAGATTTCGAATGAAAGATTATTCATCAAGTATAGCACCCATTATAAAAGGTGACAACTAGTGCCTGAAGAATGAATTTGAATGGTAACAAATGAATGACATTCCATATGCTTTTGCCGTTGGAAGCTTTATGTATGCTTAGGTATGCACTCAACCTGATTTTATTTTTGCTATGGGAATGTTGAGAAGACACCATGGTAATCTAAGTGTGGACCACTAGAGAGCTGCAAAGAAGTTGACGAGGTACCTTCAAAGTACAAAGGGAGACATGCTTATGTATAGGTGGACTAATAGTCTTAGAGTAGTTGATTACTTTGATTCAGACTTTGTTGGCTGCATTGATTTTCGTAAATTTATATAGGGATACATTTTTATATTTGCTTCGGAGCTGTATCCCAGAGGAGTGCAAAACAAACCTTAGTTGCAACTTTCACTGTGGAGACTGAGTTCATTTTGTGTTTTGAGGCCATGGTGTGTGGTTGAAATTTTATATTGGGGTTTAGAGTTGTGGGTTCTAGCAACATTTTGTGACAATTTAGTCGCAGTTTTCATAGTTAAAAACCACAAAAGTGGTAATCGAAGTAAGCACATTGATATCAAGTTTTTAGCTATTAGGGAATGTGTTAAAGAGAAGAAAGTGATAATAGAATACGTAAGCACTGAATTGATGATAGCTGATCCTTTAACTATAGGCATGCCACTAATGAGTTATAAGGATCATGTAGTTAGTATGGACATTGGTCAAACCATGTAAATTTTCGTTTATATGGAAGATTTGTGAAACTTTTATTCATTTGTGATATTTTTCTCAATACAATTGTGTATGTTTAGTTATTTTGAGAAAAACAATCATATTTGACCTAGAATTAATATAAGGTTTATTTATTATGTTTTGTTATCACAAATGGGCTGATTATATACACTGTGATACATAAAAGATAATACTCGTTCTAAGAGGACTTATCACCATGATTCATGGGTTTTATTTTCAGTATGAAGTTTTGTGGATTTGGTTAAATATTTCGTTCAATGAAATGTTGGGATTAAGTGAGAGAATGTTATAATTTTATTTAATATGATCCCACATTTAGTTCAAAATGGCTACATTAGATTTCACTGAGGATTTATTATCCAAATCTAGTTGTTGATAATTATGGAGATTGCCCATATCTATTAGGATTAGTCTTGATGGAAGACTATATCTATTAGAATTTGTATGAGCATATAAATAGGTTATCTAAGCCAAAGTCTCTCATTATTCTGTTTATTTGATAATCGGAGAACACACCATTAACATTAAGAGGGTAATTGGCTAGAAGCGCCTATTCACGATTGTTCAAGCTCCATGTATCTGTTGTTGATATCATCAATGGCTGAAGGTTAGTACAAAATTTACACGTTTCTGTAATTGATCTCAATTATCAAGATTATGGTTTTCTGAAAAATTTCTAACACAACCTTCTACTCACTTCTGGCAAGAAGCATGATTGAATCCATGTGAAAGAAGCAAGGAGAAATTCTAGGTTCTCTCGACAAAGCAACTTTTTAGAATTCTTCCATTGACAAAGAGCCATTTTCATGTGATTGATCACCATGGAATAAAGGAAGAACCCAATACTAAGGGTTATTCTCAAGAGGAACAAAAGGAAAAAGGCAGGATCTAGAGATTGCTCGGACAACTTGAGGAACTTCTCTTCGAATTCTTAATGATTATCTATCAAGAAAAACCCTAAATTGAAAGGTTTTGGGAGTAAACACTAGTCACCATCAGTAATGGGTAGTTACCAACATCCGACGACCAATTGAAGGAAGAAGGAAGGGAAGAAATAAAAAAAGAAAAGGAAAAGGAAAAAATGAATAAATAAATAATTTGAAAAATATTTAAATATTATTAAAAATTGTCTACTTTAGTGCCGGCCGCATTACACTTCACGTAGCACAGCTCATGTCCATGTTAGTATCACTTGGAGAAAGGTTTATGATTCAATTGACAAAAAGACACGTTTATAATTGAATTAACGCATTTGCAATATGTTTAACACTTTTTTTTTGGGGTAATTCTCTCCATAAAAAATGTTGGTAATTTCATATATAAGATGATATATTTAAGGCGTTGGTAAGAAAGGTAAATGAACATTGATAGAGGCTCAAAGAGGTTTTAAATAATAATTCTGAAAAGAAGTGAAAATGAAAATAAAAAAAAAAAGTTAGGGAAAATCTCAAATAAAGACCTAAAGTGAGCCTATTTTCTCAAATAGGGATCTGAAGTGGCCGTTGTCTCAAGTAAGGACATAAAGTGGCTAACAAGTCTCAAATGAGGACTTAAACTTGCCGGCCGGTCAAAATATTCATCGGGCGGCGAGCGTGTGACATTTCTGGTGGCCGGAATATGGGCAATTTTGTCCAAAAAAATATAAATAGAAATTAACAAGCCCTAAAAAAAACCCCCAAACTCTTCACGTTCTTTTGACCTAAAAAAAAAAAAAAAAAAAAAAAAAAAGCTCTTTATGTTCTCACATTTTTCTTCTTCTGCTCTTCATCTTCTTTGTTCTTTGTCCTCTCTCGCTTGGAGCACATAAATTTTTGTTAATGGAACACGAATTGAAACACAACAAGAAACCCCTACCTTCGTTTCTTCACATCTTCTTCTTTTGTTTTTTGTCTTCGTTTTCTTCCAACAAAGAAGACAAGTCTTGAGTAAAGCCCCACCTTTTCGTTATTGAGACACTTGTGTGTAACACGAGGGCCTCGATTCTTCATTATCTTTTCCTAGGTTCGCCATATACTTTGATTCACACTCCTGTCCAACTGAGGTCAATTTCGTTCAAATTGAGGGAGGGAGGGAGGGAGGGAGGGAGGGAGGGCACGTACCTTTGGAACTCGGGGAGCCAGGGATCTTGCTCCATCAACAGAGAATTTGGGTTCCCCAAATGAGAGGGGACAAAGAACGTAAAAGATGAAGAGCCAAAGAAGAAGAACGTGAAGAGTTTGGGGGTTTTGTTTTTAGGGTTTGTTAATTTCTATATATAATATTTTTGGACAAAATTGCCCATATTCCGACCATCGGAAATGTCACACGCTCGTCAACCGGTGAATATTTTGGCCGGCTGGTAGGTTCGAGTCCTTATTTGTGACTTGTTAGCCAATTTAGGTCCTTATTTGGAACAACGGTCACTTCGGGTCCTTATTTGAGAAAATAGGCTCACTTTGGGTCCTTATTTGAGATTTTCCCAAATGGTTATTTGATAATATTTGAAATTGATTAATTAGTTTTATTTTTTCATGCTAAACATGGAATAAGGAACATTACCGGAAGGTTTTGATAATATAACTAGTACGATTTATTTTCCATTGTATGTTTCATCACTTAATTAAGTAAATCAACATAATACGTGATTTTTCACTTAAACCAATTAATCAAGTTGTGTGTATTTAGTGGTTATCAAACACACCTCATGATAACCATTGGAGTTTGCCGTAGTGGCCACTTTTTCAACATGGAAGGGAGAGGTGGGGAGTTCAAATGCCCACATTCTTAGGGGGTTAGGGTGGAGATGATTTAGTCTCAGAAATGGGTTTCGACTTTCTACGCCCTACAAGAAGGCAGGGCAAAAGTCTGAGAGTGAGAGTTAGTGTCACATCCCGACTTGGTGAGCACGTACCCATCCCTTTTTGGTCAATATAATAACGATGTCCCAGGACGCTTGCCGACTCATTCATTTTAATATAGCATGCGGAAGCAGATATAAATTCCCAAATAATAAAACAATGGGGATAGGAATGCAAGGTCATAAAATTCCAAACCACACTTATATACATGTACAACATATCTAGTTATATATATTATACAAGTCGATCCAAAATAAGCTTAACTAAACACACAAGGTTTAAACAAACAGGTGTGAGGGCCAAATAGCTATGGCTCCTCATCACTCCCATTCTCCTCCCACTCTATCTCCTCATCACTAAACTACTCCTGCTCCGACGTCCCTTCACCTTCATTGGACCCACCCACCAAGTACACTTGGGAGTCGGAATCGCCAGCTAGTCCTGGATTCTTCGCATCCTCTATAGCTCCACCTCTAGAGTCTGCTATACCCTCCCCAAAAGCCTTCTCCAAAATGTACAAATGTACAGTAGACTCGGGTATAGGATCATCCCTTCATCCGGCCTGGTAGTAACGATACCAAGACCCGTACTTGTGAGGCACATGGGTGGGTTTACCTACATCAACCCATATAGTGGACTTCACCAAACGTACTCTAAACCCTCAGGGTGGTGGTGTACTGGGATATGATATGCGATCTCAAAAATATCCTCACCAATACTGAACTGCTCAAGAGGAGCAAGTGGTGCAGCCATCTCTGGACCTGAAAAGTTATCCCACAACGGGATGAGATTACGTCTCAGTAAGTTTTACCTCCTAAGACTCGATTAGGAAGCCAATATGCATTAAGGCTACCTAAGCACAACATGAGTCAGAGGACTTACCTTAGCCTTAGTCCTTTCGTGTAAGTCAGTTTAATTCAATATTTACTGACAAATAAACACCCAATCGTATTGAATCGAATCATCGATCAATCGACCTAATCGATTACATGTCAATTAGACCATTACCCTATCATTTTAATTCATACTATTCAATCTCCAGATATTATATACCTAGTCACCGAGCCACGTGAATTCTCTAAGGCGACGCACTTAGTCACCGAGCCACGTGCATTCTCTAAGGCGACATGTCTAATCACCAAGCTCTGTGCATTCTCTAAGGCAACATACTTAATCATCGAGCCACGTGCATTCTTTAAGGCGATATACCAAATCACCAAGCCACGTGCATTCTCTAAGGCGACGTACTAATCATCGAGCCATGTGCCGTTCAAAAGTGATGTATATAATCAATGAGTCACGTGCATTCTTCAGGACGACACTCTTGGTCTCTGAGCCACGTAATTCAACTTTCTTTCTCATCTTTATCATACCCGATAAAATTGCCGTGTGTGGGTATATAGTCCGCCTTAACCAAAATATAATTATTTCACTTTCATAATTCTCGCCACTTTATATAGCCCACAAAATATTTTTAGTGCTGTAGACCGATGCTCGGTAATTTTCCACTCAATTACCAAATTAATCCAATTTTTAGAATAAATACCCACTTACACTAATTTCATTCAATTTGCACACTCAGGCATTCAATTAAATAAACAAAGAGTACCACTGTACTCAACACGAAATTCCAGTCACCGGTCATCCCAATTAAATTTCTGGAAAATAAATAAATAAATACATAAAATATTAAATAAATACCAATAATTGCAACAAATCCAACTTAGGCCCGTTATGGCCGAATTGGACGCCGAAATGAACTCAGAAAAATTCCAAGATTCATTCGATAATTACTCGGGTCTATTTACCTGCTAACTATAATGACCAACCACCTAACATGCATCGTTAACTAATCTAATTTTGCTAATTACATCTAACTATCCACCTAAACCTACTTAACCTAAACTAATTATCCACTAAGCATCATTAACCTACTAATTAAAGACGGGACTGTCGAGAGGATTGACTTTCCTTAAGGCGGGCCAAGCAACCGAGGCTTGGGACCACCTAAAAATGGGCCAAACAGAACCTCAAAGACCCACTAAGTGTCTATTCTGTTCTTGCTGAAACAGAAAGGAAAGAAGCTCGGTTAGCACGGCAATTGCTTGGGAAAGGGTGAAAAAGCCAAACTAGGCCTTGGCGAGGGTTTACCGACGGAGGAACAACGAAGGACAACTTCGGCTGAGCTTGGCCAAGGGCTAGAACGCACAACAGAGGCGTGGCAAGGGGCGGACGGCACGTAGGCGAGGGCACGCAAAAAAAAAAAAAGACATGAATTGTGTTTGTGAACAAAAGAATAGATTTAGAACAAAAACGTAAACAAACGCGTTTCTGTTCTTTTTTTGTTCCCTGAAAAAAAAAAACAGGAATTGTGTTTATAAACAAAAAAAAAAAAAAAAAAGAAATACAAACAAATAGCACCTAAATACCCACTCGCACTAATTTCATTCAATTTGCACACTCAGGCACTCAATTTAATAAACAATGAGTACCACTGTACTCAGCACGAAATTTCAATCATCGACCATCCCAGTTAAATTTCTGTAAAATAAATAAATAAATACAGAAAATATTAAATAAATACCAATAATTGCAATAAATCCAACTTAGGCTCATTATGGCCGAATTGGACGTTGAAACGAACCCGAGAAAAATTCCGAAATTTGTTCGATAATTACTCAGGTCTATTTACCCGCTAACTACAATAACTAACCACCTAACATGCATCATTAACTAATCTAATTTTGCTAATTACATCTAACTATCATAAACCTACTTAATTTAAACTAATTATTCACTAAGCGTCATTAACTTACTAATTAAGGTTTAGTGAGTAAAACTCACCTGCTTAATGAACAGTTCAACTCAAAACGACCGGAACGCGTTGAGGGGATTGACTTTCCTCAAGGCGGGCCAAGCAACCAAGGCTTGAGACCACCTAAAAACGGGCCAAACAGCACCTTAGAGACGCACTAAGTTTCTGTTCTGTTCTTGCTGAAACAAAAAGGAAACAAGCTCGGTTGGCACGGGAATTGCTCAAGAAAGAGTGGAAAGGCCAAATCAGGCCTTGGCGGGGATTTACTGGTGGAGGAACGGCGAAGGATAGCTTCGGCTGAGCTCAGCCAAGGGCTGGAACACACGATAGAGGCGGCTAGATGGCGTGAGGCATGGCAAGGGGTGGACGGCACATGGGCAAGGGCGCGCGCAGGCGAATGGTGCTCCGGCAGAGTGTGACGGCGACGAGTGACATTCTAGGTGGTCCGGCGGCTTCCTTGGCTGTTGTTGGTGCTTCGAACAGGCTGGGGGAAGGGGAATGGATTGCTGGTTGCCGATTGAGAGAGAGGGAGAGAAGAGATGAGGTTGGCGGGGACCACCTTGGCCAAATCTTCCAAGTCCTTGTCCCCTTTGACCATCCTAGGCCACCAGCTACTCCTTGGCCTCCATTAGGCCACCAATGCACATTAAACAACCCTTGAAATAATCCATTTTGGCTAGGCCATGGGGGAGCTATGAATTTGAACAATCTTGGCTTCAATTGCACTCAATTCCTTTACAATCCAATCCCATATGGCCTCAATAAATTTAATTAATACCTCAATTATCAAATTGATAATTTTCCTCACCAATGGATCTATCTTGCATCCCAAATTTGCGACAAAAAACAATTCCAGCCTTTTTTCTCGAACAAAAATGGTCCTATGCCGACTTTTTCCCAAAAACTCTCGGGTTGCAGAAAAATCTTCTGAGACCGAGTCGATGTCCTAGAACTTATTGTGACATCATAGAATCTTCAAATTTTGAAATTGGACTCAAATTGACGGTTAATTTAACGTGACCTAGGCTATCGGGTAACTTTAAAAAATTTTCATTGTAAATGACCCGCTCGATTGATTTTCTTCAAGTCACAATGAACCCACTCGATACATTGGCGACTTTTTGATTGTCGTGAAAATCTCAAGGATTTAGATGCGGACACGGGGTACCAAAACGACAAAAAAATCAAACTAGTATCGATAGACGAGAAATTTCGAATTTAGTGGAGTCACCCACGATCAGCAACACATCTTAGTCGAATCGACTTATCTCTGATCTCAAATTGATTTTTAATTGTGTCGTAATGATCTCTAAAGATTAGCATGATCGAGAAGTCGATTCCTAGTCGAATTCTCAAGTCTATAGTCTTAAAATTCCTTAATGGCTTTCCTAAATAATCTAGTTATCTTGAGAGTGATCAGCTCTCAGAACAGCCTTATAGGCGCGTCGATGAAATGTCCGATTAATTTAATTGAAAGTATAAGTGAAAAATCCAAGATGTCGGGGTGCGATCATACCGGCACTAATGCACCGGATCCCATCAGAACTCCGAAGTTAAGCGTGCTTGGGCGAGAGTAGTACTAGGATGGGTGACCTCCTGGGAAGTCCTCGTGTTGCACCCCTCTTTTTCGTTTGTAACCACCGTCCGCAGCGGCGCAGCTGGCTTGGGCTCTCTCCCCCTCACGAAAGGGAGAAATTTAAATCCCAGAGGCGTCGTTAGGGATTCTTACCTGGAGTACTGTGGTAGTGGGTCCTGCAGTCGCTCAACCAGGGTTTGCTCGCCAGCTGTCGGCTTACGGGATTCCATGGGTCACCAAAAAAAAAAAATCCAGGATGTCATGATTAGAGTAGGAATAGAGTAGGATTGATTAAAAAAAAAAAGTGCACACACACCTCGTGATATTAAATCCTGGATACTTAATTTCAAAACTAAATATGGTTATCAAGGAAAAAAAAGTAATAAATGGTAGCTGTAGAATTATACGCTAATTACATATTCATCATCAATACAAAGCCACGATATCCATATATGGTAACAAATCATATACTATACTCGATTCAATTCAATAAAATGAAAGAATCTCTATATTAAGCGGCTTGTGTTTCCATATGAGCAAACACTGCCTATATGGCAGTCTCATGGCACAATATTATTCCGAAATGAAAAAAATCTTAATTGCATGGATGTCATTACTTAAATCTAATCAAGCTTACTTAGGTCGTGGAGATTTTCCCCTTCAATCACCAATTGCCATCTTCTCTTTCTTCCGACTATTGATACAGCTAATTCGAATTAAACTCCCCCTCCCTCCCTCCCCCCCGGCGCAAACGCACACCTCATGATATTAAATGCTGGATATTTAATTTCAAAACTAAATATGGTTATCAAGGAAAAAAAGGTAATAAATGGTAGCTATAGAATAATATGCTAATTACAGATACATCATCAACACAAAGCCACGATATCCATATATGGTAACAAATCATATACTATACTCGATTCAATTCAATAAAATGAAAGAATTTCTATATTAAGCGGCTTGTGTTTCCATATGAGCAAACACTGTCTATATGGAAGTCTCATGGCACATGATTCCGAAATGAAAAAAATCCTAATTGCATGGATGTCATTACCTAAATCTAATCAAGCTTACTTAAATCGTGGAGACTTCCCCTTCAATCACCAATTGCCATCTTCTCTTTCTTCCGACTATTGATACAGCTAATTCGAATTAAACTCCCTCTCCCTCCCCCCTCTCTCTCTCGTGGCTCAAAGAGGAAGACGCTGAGAGCATAGAGAATGGGGAGAAACCCTAAAGCTCGTTCATCTCTTCTTCTTTTCTCTTTATGTATCTTGTCGTCGCTTGTTCATATCCATGGAAAGAAGCAAGGAGACGCTCTTGATTCTCTATATAAAGCGAAGTACAGTAAGTCTGGGATAGACAAGAGCCTTTTTCAGGTGAAAGACAATCATGAAAATCTCCATTCTAGGATTTATCATCAAGAAGGATTGAAGGAGAAAGATAGGATCAAAAAGTTGCCTGGACAACCGCCAATTGAATTCGATCACTATGGTGGTTATGTCACCGTCAATGAATTGGCCGGTCGAGCATTTTATTATTATTTTGCCGAAGCAGGGCAAAATAAGGACTCGATGCCACTTCTTCTATGGCTTAACGGAGGTGAGTGCTTTAGTTTTTCCAATTTCACTTGATCTCCAATGCAAATATATTATTCTCTTCGCTTAGGAATTCATCAGAATTTATCACCATTTTTATAGCCAAAATATATAACTGCATCATACTTTTATTAGGATTTGGCACACAATCACAAGGAAATTGAGACACAAGGTTTCTATCCTAATTCACCATTAAACTAAAGCTACATCTAATGAATCGTTCCACTATAATTAGCATCTTGCCGCACCTCTCAAGTATAAGAGAAAGAGATTATATCCAGTAGCTATTTATGAGCCCAAGCCCAAACTAACAATAACTTATGAGCTCAAATTATAAAAGCTCTTTGGTAGTTCAAAGGTATTGTTATCCCGTCGATGGGAAGTATGAATTACACCTCAACAAGTTTGAGCATCATCTTATGTTGAACTTAAACTTGACCAATCTATATAAGTATTTAATGTTTGCCATTAAATAATGAATATAACTTTGTCACAAGAACTATGCATGTTTCTAAGAGTTGTTGGCTTTTTATTGATTTTTAAACACTTCAAACTGTCTCATTGATAGCTTAACGAAGCAAGTGCTTTGTGCTCAAGCGTTGCCATATGTCTTTCATATGTTTAGGTGCAGCATAGTTAAAGTATATTGACTTAAGTTATCATTGTGATTCGCCATTCTCTAATCTACCTTATTCATCCTATCAATTCTATAATCTGAATGGATTAACAGTGATATAGAACATTGCATAATTGAATTGGTCCAATGAATGTACCAATGTCCTCCTCTTAATGTACCGCACATATACAAGCTCATATGAGTCATCTATATCAATCTTTCTGTTATCACATTTATACGGTAATTATATAGTAAATCATATTTAGATTATTTTCTGGTGCGATTGAGTGAATGAAAGTTAGCTGTTATTGCTTTTTTTTTTTTTTTTTTTTCTCAGGTCCCGGCTGCTCATCCCTCGCCGATGGAGCAATGCAGGAAGTTGGACCATTCCGAGTCTATAGTGATGGGAAGACTCTTTACAGAAATAAATTTGCATGGAATATTGGTAAAGTATTTAAAAAACACAGTGTAGTGTTCTCAAATGTATTTCGCCTTTTCTTTTCGTTGATAGAGCGGATCGATTATTTATTTTACGAGGACAGCTGCGAACGTGTTGTTCCTAGAGTCTCCAGCTGGTGTCGGTTTTTCTTATTCCAACACGACGTCAGACTACAGCTCCAATGGAGACAGCAACACAGCTGCAGACAATTATGTATTCTTGCTAAATTGGCTGGAGAGGTTTCCCGAGTACAAGAACCGGGATTTTTACATTTCAGGCGAGAGCTATGCGGGCCATTACGCACCTCAACTTGCTCACAACATCCTATACAACAACAAGAAGGCAAACAAGACTCTTATCAACCTCAAAGGGATTATAGTAAGTTCTCTTCGTGAATTGCATAGCCTCAAGTATAGGAAACACCTAAGGTCTGAACATTCACACCTGGAAATGTTTTAAGCCGTCGTGCGTTTTTGTGTTGGCTTTTTGCGTTCTAATGAATGATTAAAAGCCAGAAGTCATCATGCACGTCTTGGCTATAAAACCTTATCAAGATGTGGAAATATCTTTTTAGCTTTATAATCAGTAGAACACGTGTTTTTCCTCGTTTTCATGATTTGAGTTACTAGCTGCTACTCAATTGTTCCATTTGCTAAATGGGATTCGACTAACAACTAGGCATGTGCTTATTGTAGTCAACATCACATTGGAATAATTGGTACAAATGCTGCATCTCTTGATAAATAAATAATATGGATGCTGCATTGTCATTGCTGTGGCAGGTATTGTAGTGTAACTAATCGCGCCATGAAACATAATAGATATTAGGGTCAAAGTTTGATTCGATGAAAATAACATTAGTAGGTAATTCTCTTGTTATTATGTAAACATTATCAACTAGCGCCAATCTAGTGCGCACCCATTCCTCATGACTCATAATGTCTATTAAATAATTGGTCATGGGTAGATAGATAAGAAAAATAACCAAGGATTTATATTGATGCATGCAGATTGGAAACGCAGCAATCAATGACGAGGCGGACGAGAGAGGAATGTATGAGTATTATGTGACACATGCATTGATATCCGATGAAACATGGTATGTAATTCAAAAGCATTGCGACTTTTCATTAGACACCACAAATCGAACAAGGGAATGCGTTTCGGCTACGAACGATGCGGATAATGATGTTACTCCTATTGACGTTTACAACATCTACGCCCCTCTGTGCTTCTCTTTCCACCTGACTTCTCTTCCCAAGAAGACCAACGTGAGCTCAAATTCATTTGCTTCTTTTTTACACCCTTTAACTTTTGCACTTCTGAACGACAATATGCAAAACTTTAGGTCATATATTTTCGGGTTGTGTTTTGTTTTGCCAGATCATGGACTTCGACCCGTGTGGAGACTACTACGTTTATGCTTACCTGAACAGAGAAGATGTGCAAGAGGCACTTCACGCCAACGTTACGAAGCTCGATCACGACTGGGCACCGTGCAGCGATGTTATCTATGGCTGGAGGGATAGCCCTTCCACCGTCCTCCCTCTCCTCCAAGACTTCATGTCCAAGGGGCTCCGTGTTTGGTTGTTTAGGTAAATAATAAAAAGGAAATTTTTTTCTTTTCATTTTTTTTGCGCGCGTCGTCCATGTTGGAAGTAAAAGATCCGTGATAAGAAAAAGTCATCAAGAAGCAATCACTGTTGGGTCATTGACAACTTTTGGCAATCCTCTGTGAGTGATTGAAGTGGGAGTATGACTAACGAGTGACTGAAAATGCAGCGGGGACACGGACGGAAAAGTGCCGGTGACATCGACCCAGAGGTCTCTTAGCAAGATGAGCCTCCGAACGAAGAGTCCATGGCGTCCTTGGTTCCTCGGGGGCGAGGTGAGGCGGCTTAATTGTTTTCACGACATCAACCCCTTTTTAAATTATTCTTGTCTTGGGTCCCCCTCGTCCTAGAGGGATCAATTGGCTTGATTTGTTGAACGAAAAGTAATCTGCACCATCTTTAACGCATGCAGGTCGGAGGGTATGTGCAAGTGTACGAGGGAGACTTGACGTTTGCGACCGTGCGAGGTGCGGGGCATCAGGTGCCGAGCTATCAGCCCAAGAGAGCTCTCTCTCTCATCTCTCACTTCCTTGCTGGTTCTCTACTCCCGTATAAATAGACGCTCAAGTGCATACAGATGATGGATTAACACTTGAGGACTCACTTTTCTCTCCATTTTCTTTCTCTTTCTTTGGTAATTTGTTTGGCAGATCATATCTCATCCAACCAAATAAATCTCTCTCTCTCTCTCTCTCTCTCTCTCTCTCTCTCTCTATTTTTTCACCTTCTATTTTCGTTTCCTTGTTGTTTCCTTTAATAATGCAATTCCTTGTTTTTCCCAAATGCAGCTCTACCTTTAATCCAAATGGAAGAGGATCCTCAATAAATTCTAAATTAACAGACCAAATCCCAAAACAAAGAAAATCATCTAGTCAATTCTAAACCTATTTTACGGATGCCAATTCGAACCTATATATTATTTTTATTTTTGTCAAATGTAGCGCTAAACCTCCGTATGTAATTCCAATGTAATCCTATCAGCCTATTGCTTTGCCGACGTGGCAATCCACAAGTTTGGAATTAGCCATGCTTTCCTAAATGTCCGGTAAGAGAAAATTTCCTCCATTCCCTGTCGATGGGGGCCGCTCACGGAGGTTATCCACATGCAAATACTGAGCCAAACATAAGCCAGGAGTGCTCATGCTCACGGCCAACCGGGTCGAAGGCATGGAGAACGTGTTCCCTTATTGTAAAACATGACTACGCCGCTGCCCCTGAGAAGGCAGAACGTATCGCACATTTTAGGTTCAAGTTTTGGCTTCGCGCTCGTGGTCTCGCCGTACTTTTGTGTGGACAATTTACGTCTGGATAGTGGTGGTGAGTGGGTGAGGTCAACCGCACGATGACCCTCAAGTGCATGTAAGACTTCAGTTATTTAGGAATTCAAGAACTTCCTTGTTTTTCTTTTAACAAATACATTGATGAGGAGAGGAATGTGAAAGCAGGGAAAATTGGCGAAGAGAGAGAAACACAAAGAAAGAGTTGAGCTTGTTTGTTCTTGAGGGCTTAAACATGATAGTGTTTATTTGAATTGGATAAGAAGAAGCAACAATTACGCGACAATAGTACATGGGATGTGCTAGATTTTGTTTTCGTTTTCGTTAAGAATCGGCCTTCTCACCAAAAATAGAATTCAAGAAGCTGTGGTGCTCACACCAAGCCTCATCATAAAAAGTAAATATTTCAACGTGGTTTTCGGTATTATATCATATGTAAAGTTGAGTTCAAGACTTCTTCTTCTTCTTCTTTTTGTTGGGGGGTAGGAAATGCATTCACCTTATTTATTTACTGGATTTCCTCTTGACTAGGTTTCTTCCACGGACAAACTACGCAAATTTACTCATTGAAATGAATCTAGAATTCTTTATTTGGCTGTTACAAAATGAAATAATTACAACCCATGTCAAAGTTACCAGTGTTATATGCTATAAAGTGAAGCACGAGTTGATAGAGTAGTGCTGGCACCAAAAAATTGTTAGTTGGGTTCACTTCTATGTAGAAGAAGCCCAATGAATTGCAAGCCCAAAAAAGACTTGAGCTCATATGATAAGTTATATGAAGAAATATGGTTTTTCACTATCTTTATAAAGTGGTAGCCACAAAAGGAAATAGTAACAAGAGAAAAAGAGAAAACAGAAAATTTAGGGGTTGGGGCAATATCTGATTTACATCAAACTGGCATCGGAGATCAATTTGTGGTCCGATTGAGCTGAAATTTTGTCAGCATGTTTGTGGCGCAATTTTTTTGACTCTGAACGGTTTGATTTTCATTTGAAGCTCCCTACATCAAGTTTTTCATGGATTGATCAAAACCTGCGTTTTTGGTCGGATTTATCCTTTATCTCTTCTGAAATTCAAGTGTATTGCCAAGAATTATATTCTTGAAGTGTTTGTTACTATGTACCTCTAGTATTTGCTAGAAAAGGACATTGTTCACCCAATTTTGTTGATAGTGAAGAATTTCAGGTAGACTCCGGTCTTGTGGTTTTTTATCTCCTCAAATCGATGAGGTTTTCCACGTAAAAAAATCGTCTTGTGTTTGTGTGCTTGGTATTTATTTTACTCTACTATATCGATTCCTATTAAGTTTACACAAGATGGGAGATTATTTTATTCCGCTGCGTTGATTTGATATTGTTCGAATTGTTACTATTCTCCCATCAAAGTGGTATTAGAGTATCTGATTATTGCTTGATTTTTTCTGCCTTGTGTTAAACAATGGAAACGAATACGAGTAGAATGGTTACATTGAATGGTTCGAATTATCATATTTCAAAAGGGAAGATGGAAGACTTTTTATATGTGAAAAATTTTTGTTTGCCCGTATTTGCTGAGGAGAAATCAGAGAATAAAACTGATGCTGAATGGTCTATATTTTATCATTAAGTGTGTGGTTATATTAGGCAGTGGGTGGATGATAATGTTTTGAACCATATTATTAAGTATACACATGCACACAATTTGTGGGATAAGCTCAAACAGTTATATGCTCGAAAGACTAGAAATAATAAGTTATTTTTTATAAAACAGATGATGGTTCTGAGATATCAAGATGGTATTCGTTTGACTGACTGATCATTTAAATTCTTTCCAATGAATTATAAATCAGTTGGCTGCGATAGGAATCAAGTTTGATGATGAGATACAAGTACTATAGTTGCTTAGTACTTTGCCGGACTCATGAGAGACGTTCTAAACATCTTTATCTAATTCTGCCCCAGTTGGTACAATTACCATGGATTTGGCTAAGAGTAGTATTTTGAATGAAGAGATGAGAAGGAAGACACAAGGATCGTCCTCTTCACATTTTGATGCCTTGGTTGTTGAGAAAATGGGAAGAAGTGAATTTCCAAGTCCGAGAAATAAAGATAAAAGTAGAGATAAAAGCAGAGGTAAGTATAATAAATTTGCTAATGTTGAGTGTCATTATTGTCATTAGAAGGGACGTATTCAGAGGTTTTGTCACCAGTTAAAAAGAGAGAAACAAAAGGAGAAAAGTAAAGGAAATAAAAGTAATAATGACAGTGATGACAATCGTGTTGCTGCACTTAAAGAAGACTTTCTCATTATTTTTTATGATGATGTGATGAATTTTATATCTCATGAGACCAGTTGGATAATTAATAGTGGTGCATCCGTTCATGCTACGTCTCATAGGAATTTCTTTACATTATACAAGTTAGGTGACTTTGGATCTGTGAAGATGGGAAACAATGGGCTAGCTCAAGCTATAGGCATCGGTGATGTGTGCCTGGAAACCAACAATAGCATAAGGTTAGTATTGAATAATGTTAAACATATACCTGATATTCGCTTGAATTTGAATTTTACAGGCAAGTTGGATGATGAGGGGTATTATAGCACATTCAGTAATGGTCAATGGAAGTTCACCAAAGGTTCTCTTGTTGTGGCTAGAGGTAAAAAACATTCTTCGTTGTACATTATGCAGGCAGAAATGTCCATAAGCAAAATTAATGCAGTAAATAGCGAAGATGCAGCTGAGTTATGGCATAAGAGGCTTAGTCACAATAGTGAGAAGGGTTTGTCATTATTGGCCAAGAAGAAGCTCCTTTCAGGATGGAAAAGTTCGGCGCTAAAGAAGTGTGCTCATTGTTTAGCAGAAAACAGAACAGAGTTACATTTAAAAACTCCCCTCCTTCAAGAAAGTCAGGTATACTGGATTTAGTGCATTCTGATGTTTGCGATCCTATGAAAACAAAATCACTTAATGGCTTTTTCAAGGAAAATTTGAATTCATAACTTGAAAACTAAAGATCAAGTGTTAGATGCTTTTAAGCAATTTCGGGCTTCAGTTGAGAGACAGACTGGAAAGAAATTGAAATACATCAGAACTGATAATGGAGAAGAGTATATTGAACCTTTTGATGAATATTGCAAACAACAAGGTATTCAACATTAAAAGACACCTCCCAAGACGCCTCAGTTAAATGGCTTAACTGAGAGAATGAACAGAACACTGGTTGAAAAGGTAAGATGCTTACTTTCACAATCAAAGCTACCTGAATCCTTTTGGGGTGAGGCTTTAAGTACAGTTGTGCATGTATTAAATCTTATTCCATGCATTTCTTTAGAGTTTGATATTCCTAATAGAGTTTGGACAGGCAAAGATGTTTCTTATGATTATTTGCGTGTCTTTGGGTGTAAAGCATTTGTACATATTCCCAAAGATGAGGGGTCTAAACTTGATGTGAAAACACGACAATGCATATTTATTGGTTATAGACAAGATATGCTTGGCTACAAATTTTATGATCCAATTGAAAAGAAAATTATAAGAAGAAGAGACATCGTGTTTATGGAAGATTAAATAATAAAGGATATTGAGAAAGCAAAGATGCTTTCAGCACCACAGGTTAGTGATAATTTGATTGATTTGGATCAAGTTCCTCTTACAAATATTCCTACATAGGTTGATGAAGAGTAACGGGAAGTCAATGTTCCAAATAACACATATGTTCTTGAACATGTTGAAACATATAATAATATTCCTGAACCAGAGGTTCAATTAGTGTTCCACTAGATGTTCCAGTCCGGAGATCCGTTAGAGATCGACGACCTTCCACCAAGTATTCTGAAGATGAGTATGTATTATTGACTGATGGAGGTAAACTAGAGTGCTATGCAGAAGCAATAGAAGATGAGTACAAAAGTAATTACTTTGATGCTATGCGAGATGAGATACAATCACTTTAGAATAATCATCCTTTTGAGTTGGTGAAGTTACATAAAGGTAAAAGAGCTTTGAAGAACAAGTTGGTATATAGGTTGAAGCAAGATAAACATACTTTACAACCACGGTACAAAGCTAGATTGGTTGTTAAGGAATTCAGTCAAAGAAATGGTATTGATTTTGATGATATATTTTCTCCGGTAGTGAAAATGTCTTATATTCGTGTGGTACTAGGCTTGGTAGCTACCCTAGATTTGGAAATTGAGCAAATGGATATAAAAACAGCCTTCCTACATGGTGAGTTGGAAGAAGAGATATACATGGAACAACTTGAGGGTTTTAAAGTGAAAGGGAAAGAGGATTATGTATGCAAATTGAAGAAAAGTCTCTATGGCCTAAAACAAGCACCGAGACAATGGTACAAAAAGTTTGCATCAGTTATAATAGAACAAGGCTATAAGAAGACTTCCTCAGATAATTGTGTGTTTGTCCAAAAATATTTTGATGATGACTTTATTATTATCTTGTTTTTTGTTGATGATATGTTGATTATTGGTAGGAATGCTTCAAGAATTGAGTTATTAAAGAAACAGTTGAGCAAATCTTTTGCTATGAAAGACTTGAGCTCAGCGAAGTAGATTCTTGGCATTAGAATTACTCGAGACAGGGATGCTAAGAAGTTATTTTTGTAGCAAGAAAAATATATCGAGAAGATACTTCAAAAATTTTACATGGATAAGGCTAAAGTGGTTAGTACTCCTCTTGCTGCCAACTTTAAGTTAAATATGAAGCAAAGTCCTATGACTGATAAAGAGAAGAAAGATATGGAAAGTGTTCCATATGCCTCAACTATAGGAAGCTTAATGTATGCGATGGTATGTACACGCCCAGACTTGGCGTACGCAATTGGCGTTGTTAGTCGCTATTTGTCAAATCCAGGTAGAGAGCACTATAATGCAGTAAAGTGGATTATGAGGTATCTTCGGGGAACTTCAAATTTGAAACTCAGTTTCAGGATCGAAAAACTTGAGTTAGTTGGAAACACAAATTCTAATTTGTTAGGAGATATTGATACTTGTAAATCTACTTCTGGTTATTTGATTTCTTTTGCGGGTGGAGCTGTGTCATGGAAGTCAAGATTACAGAAGTGTGTTGCACTTTCTACAAACAACTGAAGGTAGTAAAGAGATGCTATGGATGAAGAAGTTCTTAGAAGAACTTGGGTTCAAGCAAAAGAGGTATGTGCTATTTTGTGATGATCAAAGCGCAATTCATCTTGGTAAGAATTCATCTTTTCATTCTAAATCGAAACATATTTATGTCACATATCATTGGATAAGAGATGTTCTAGATGAAAAGTTGTTGGAACTTGAGAAAATTCATACAGATCATAATGACTCTGATATGATGATGAAGACTCTACCGAAAAAGAAGATTGAACATTGCCAATTGATAGCAGGGATGGTGAATCCCTTCATATTGTCGTGAGGGGGAAGATTTGTTAGCCGGGTTCACTCTTATGTGAAAGAAGCCCAATGAGTTGCAAGTCCAAAAAAGACCTGAGCACATATGATAAGTTATATGGAGAAATAGAGTTTCTCACTATCTTTATAAAGTGGTAGCCGCAAAAAGAAATAATAACAAGAGAAGAAGAGAAATCAGAAAATCTGAAGGTTTGTGCAATATTTGATTTACATCAATCTCACATCGGAGGTCGATTCGTGGTCCGATTGAGCTGAAATTTTGTCAGCATGTTTGTGGCGCAAT
The DNA here is from genome assembly GCA_014182555.1 of Eucalyptus erythrocorys. NCBI lineage: Eukaryota > Viridiplantae > Streptophyta > Magnoliopsida > Myrtales > Myrtaceae > Eucalyptus > Eucalyptus erythrocorys. The sequence continues at coordinate 44,570,275 of CM024603.1, forward strand.
TTTTTCAAATCTGAATGGTTTGATTTTCGTTTGAAGCTCCCTACAGTAGGTTTTTTTATGGATTGATCAAAACCTGCATTTTTGATCGGATTTATCTTTGATCTTTTGTGAAATTCAAGTGTATTGCCAATAATTATGTTCTTGAGGTGTTTGCTGCTATGTCCCTCTAGTATTTGCTAGAGAAGAACATTGTTCACTCAATTTTGTTGATAGTGAAGAATTTCAAGTGGACTCCGATCTTGTGGTTTTTTATCTCCTTACATCGAGGGGGTTTTCCATGTAAAAAAATCGTCTTGTTTTTGTGTGTTTGGTATTTATTTTACTCAACTATATTGATTCCTATTAAGTTCACACAAGAGGGGATATTATTTTATTTCGCTGTATTGATTCGATATTATTTGAATTATTATTGTTCTCCCATAAAAAAAATGACTGACTTTTGGTTATAATCGACCAATGACAGACTTTGTAACTAATCAACAGATAAGTTGGGATGCAAATATAATTGTGTGGGCTTCATTTTCAATAATTGTAGACCATCCCATGCAATATTTTGCTGGCAACTACATGGAAGCTCCTTATCATTGTGTTTTTGCATAATTAGCCGTGTTTGTAATATATGTGAATGCTTTTGAGCCTTTGTACTTCATCTGATAAATGACATTTACATATTTATACAAAAAGAAAAAAAAAATAGTAGTAGAATTTGGTAAAAGAAAAATCATCAAAAAAAAAAAAAAAAAAAAAAAAAAAAGTGGACAACTTACAGAGCATTGATAACATGCCAAGGAAGCGATTGAACCCAAACGTCGATTATTTAGGGATGAAGTCATCTACATGGATGGATACGTAAAATTGTAAGAGGTAAGGCTTCATTTTTTTTTTCATAATTGTTGACTCTCCTAGGTAAATATTTTGTTGGCAATTATGTTGAGGCTTCGTACCCCATATTCTCGCATAGTTAGTTGTGTTTGTAATGTTGGGAGACGCTTTTAAGCCTCTAAACTTTATTTGATAAATGACATTTACATATTTATACCAAAAAGTAAATAGTAATAGAGTTTGGTAAAAAGCAAAAGCATTGAAGAAAAAAAGTGGACAACTAGAAGAAAGATAACATGCTGAGGAAGTGATTCACAGTAAACATTAGTTATTTGGGGATGAAGTCATCGACATGGATGGGTAATTGTTGATTAGTGATAGTTTCGAATTTGTTACTTCATGGTAAAGTGTTGTTGTAACTTCCTATAATGACAATTAAGATTATGAAGTTATTTGTTTGAAGATAGGATTAGGAAGTTATCATTTTAAATTCAATGACCATTTGTAAACGTCAATTATAGGCTTTAAATAACCTTATTTTACTCTTTGTAAAAGCCTTCTAATGAATCACAAAATTCAACATTTATTTTGCAAATTTATCTTTATTTTTACTTTTCCACCGTTTATATAGTTGATTGCAATTGCCTCTAGTCTTTTTTTTTTTTTTTTTTTTTTTTTTTTTTTTTTTGGAGTAAAGAATTGCCTCTAGTCTTTGTATCTTCAAATTCCATATATTTATTTTTTGTCCAAAATCAACGAAGGACGTTTCATATCTATTGTTGATTTATTTATTGATCCATATATATTCAAAAAATATTTTATCGTCCCTTCAATTTTAGTGAAACTTTTTTTTTTTTTTTTTTGGGTATGCTTGGTGGGATGCATTTTGTCATTTTAGGAGACAATGATGGCAAGGACTAGGAATCAACAAGAGTCCAATAATGTCGTTGGCGGGAACAATTCAGTGCCACAAACTGGTGATGAAGTTGCTCTGCACTTTGAATCTTCAGTTTTTAACCGAACAACAGAAAAAATGCCAAAGCAAGGGGTAGATCTTTCCCAACATCTCACTAATAATAAATTGAGAGAATGTTGCACTAAATACAAATCCTCATAAGTTAGCCACCATGAAGAGACAATTCGGTAAGGAAAAATAAAATTTGCCGACAACAAGGGAGCACGATGACTCTTAATTATTTTATTTAAAGAATTGAATGAGTGATGAATCATTCCATTCTTTTAAAAAAGGGCATAAGTTGATGCCAAAAGTGGTCACATTTTGATTATAATGGACAAGTGACGAACTTAGGTGATGGCAGAAGAGTAGTGAACAACATGATGAAAAGAACAGTGGACAATTTGAAGAGCATCATCAACTTGATAAGGAAGTTATCAACAACAAACATCCATTTTCTAGGGGGGTAATTGCCAAGTAGTAATAGCTTCAAATTTGTAATTTCTTGTGGATGAGTATTATTGTAACTTCTTATAACTGTAGATAGGATTAGAAGATTATTTTTTTTTTGAAGATGGGATTAGGAAGTTATCTCTGTAAATTTAGTAACCGCCATTTGTAACTGTTAATTATAGACTTTACATAGTCGAGATCATACTTTGTAAAAACTCCCCAATCAATCATAGAATTCAACTTTCTTTTGCAAATTTGTATTTATTTTTACTTTTCTACAATTTAAATGGCTAGTCACAACTGCCACCAATTTTCATATCTTTAAATTTCTTGTCATTTTCTTTCCCATTAAAAATGAGCAAAGGACCCTTCATATTTTCTGTCAACTCACCCATCGACCCACATATATTCAGAATGTATTTCATTGATGATTCAATTTCGATGATACAAGTAGCAAGTAAATGAATTTGTGAAAGTTTGTATTTATTTCAAATGAAATTGAAAAATTTGTCTAAAAAATTCTAAATCATTGTACAATAGCCAATTCGATCCTAAAATTTTCAGTTTTGCCAACTTAATTCTAAACCTTTTGATAACTTTCCAAAGTAGTCATTTTGACTAATTTTGACCAAAAATAATTGACGTAGATGATTTTTGCAATTTCTAATAAATTTTCTCAATTTTTGTTCCTTTATTTTTTATTTTTTTAATTCCTATTTCTCCCCACTGGTTGCCAGGGCCTTGGTAATGGCTAGTGGAGGTCACTGGCTAGAGGCGGGGGCTACAATGCCCTTACTGTCCCTTATCTGTGGTTGACGGACTCCATTGGCCATCACTGAGGCTTTAACGATCGGAGGAGGGAAATAGGAAAAAAGAAGGAAAAAAAAAAAATCGTAGAATTAAAAAAATAAATAAATTGCAAAGATTGTCCAAGTTAGCGTCATTGCCAAGTGTGCTAAGTAGGATGTTTGGCATCCATTTTAGCGATTTTCGGCCAAAATTGGCGAAGGGGATATATAGAAAAATCATTAAAAAGGTATATGCCTTTATTGTGTGTGTATATATAGGCCACTTTATCTAATCTTTGTTAGTTATCAATGTTCCTATGCATACATTGCTTCATAAGAAACGGATAAATAAGGAATGGGGATACTTCTTGAAGAAAAGTAACGAGACTAGATGTCAACCTACCCTCAGGGGAGAAAATAAGTCTAGGGATATTGCCTAAAGGATGAACCTAAAGCCCATAATTAAGCGCGAGCTCTCTCAAGCCCATACCTCATATGACATTGGGGTATTTTTAAGGATTTTGCAAAAAGGAGTCGCCACTAGCCTATTGAGGTTGGCTAGAAACTAAGTGAGGCACGGAAGTATGTCACACTTCCTACGTAATTAAAAATCTAGGGTCAGGGACTTGATTACACTAATTGACCAATTGATGCCCTTTCGGTACCTAGTCTTGTTTATTTTAATAGAAAATATTTTTGTCAGGCAGTTTAAATTAATTTTATACCTATCCACTAACATCTGAGGTAATTATGCGAGTACACAATCATTAAAGCGACTATCGTAGTTATGAGGATCCTACTTGCAGTAAAATTGAGTATGTGCAATTAAACATAATTGAATATGCAAATTAAACACGCGATATAATTAGTATACGAGCAAATAAAGGTCTAATTACACTAAGAATGTAAGACATAGAAATTCCTAACCTAACCCTGCATTTTTTAATTTTTGAAACTTTTTTAATATTAAATTTTTTTAAAAAAATTATTTTATTATTTTAATTTTTTTGGACAAATCGGGTCCGGTTCGGTCTGACCCAACCCGAGTTTGGCCCGATCATCGAGGGTCAGGTCTGGTCGGAGACCGAATCCGAGTTCGATCCGGTTGGGGGGCAGGTCCATCGACCCACCCAAATGGGCAAGGCCCGACCACCTCTGGTCAGGCCTTCACTTATTTTGGGGGTTGGGCCCAGCCAACAGGCCCAATCCCTTTTTGCAGAAGGGTTCCTTGACTCCGGGCCGTTGGCCTCCGGGGCAAGAAGGGCCAAGTGGGCCAGATCTCGAATTGGCTCGCTCAACCGGCCTCCCTTTGGTCGGTGACTTCCCAATCGCAACTAGAGGAGATGATGCCGTGCTCGGGCGGTTGTCCAGCTCGGGCACGGCGGCACCACTTTGGTTGGGGCGGAGGATAACACTCGTCCTCCGGCCAAACGACGGTCTCCGCGAGCTCCTCTCCTTCTCCGATTCTCCTGTGTTTTATTTCTCTACGGTCCTCTCCTCCCTCACCTTCGCGGCAGCTTCATCGCAATGGAGACGGCCACGATGAGCGACTTCACCCGTCACCGTCCGGCCAAGGACGCATCTCGGCGTCGCCTCAGCAGAATGAATCAACTTGCAGACGCTCGGTTTTAGCTAAAAACCAGAGGACAAAAAACTGGATCTCGCCGAAACATTTTGTCGAACAGGTGAAGGGCACGCAGGAATCGGGAGGCTTCTGGCCCGATCGGGACTCGAGGCTGGTCGGGGATTCTTAGAAAACGACAAACAAGCAACGACGACATAGCCAGGGGCTAACGAAGGCCGGAGCTCGCCCGAAACGGGCGGAACGAGCTCCGGTCAGCTCGGTTTTAAACGACGCACACCAGATGTTCGGCAAAATGTTTACCTGGATTCGAGCGGGGTTAAAGTCGGTCGGCGGCGGTCGGCTGCTCCGGCAACGATCGGCGGCTCAAGGGGGGAGTCTCCGCTTCCTCTGCTTCCTTCTTCGACCTCCTCTCCTCCTGTTTTCTCTCCCTCGCAACGCTCCCGTTCTCTCTCTTCTCTGCCTTTTGTTCTTCCTGTTCGCCCTTTCCTTTTTCTCAGCTTGCACGCGAGGCTTCGTTCAACCAACCCCCGGCTCTCTGCTGGCCTGCCTGTCTGCCTGCGGATCGTGCTGCCTGCCTGCCCCCCACGCGATCCTGCTGTCCACTTGTTGCAGCTCTTTTCTGCTCTGGCGGCCGCTTTTCATTTTCGCCGGTTCCCCGCGCGGAAGGCGGCTGAAGGAGGAAGAAGAACTGGGCGTGGGCCAGGCCGAAAGAGGGAATGGAGAACTGGGCGTGGGCCAAGCCGAAAGAGGGAATGGCTTTGGGCCGCGAGAGAGAAAGGAAAAAGGAAAAAAGAAGGGGTTGGGCTCAAGTGGGAAAAAGAAAAGGAAGGTTGCGGGCCGGGCCAAGGCCGGATCCGGCCCGACCCAACCCCTAAGGCCCTTTTTTTAAAATAATTTTTTAAATATATATTTTTAAAAAAATTATATGTACTTGAAAATTAGGTGTCAACGTCACTTGGAAATACGGTCACTTACTTACTTTATTGGCCAGGATTAGACAATTGATATGGCTTTTAGATCCAAGATCCAAAGTGAGCCATGTTATCCATATTTAGTCGTATGCCACTTCTCATGGGTCATTTGTCTTGCATTGCTATCCAATATTAAAGAGCAGAAAAAGCGGCATGTGTTTCCAAATAACCAAACACGAACTACACCGCAATCACATGCTAAAACATGGTTGGGATAATATAAATTATATTTAATTGCATGAATTATTGCGTAAGTTTTGTCAAGCCCCCTCTGGTCGTTGAAACTTTCCATCAATAGACTTGTATACATGAACACAGCTACTTGGATTTCATCTCAATAAACCACCACTAAACGCCTCTTTGTACTCTCTCTCTCTCTCTCTCTCTCTCTCTCTCTCAAGCGGCTCAAAGAGATAGGAGAGTGGAGAGAATGGGGAAGAGCCCTAAAGATCACAACTCTTGTCTTCTACTTTTTTCTCTACTTCTCTCGACGTCTATTGTTCAAATCCATGGAAAGAAGCAAGGAGAAATTCTAGGTTCTCTCCACAAAGCAAAGTTCCAGAATATTGGGGTCGACAAGAGCCATTTTCACGCGATTGATGGCCATGGATTACAGGAAGAACCCAATTCTAGGCTGCATTCTCAAAAGGGATTGAAAGGGAAAGACAAGATCCGGAGATTGCCTGGACAACCGCCGGTTGAGTTCGATCACTATGGAGGTTATGTCACAGTTGATAAATTGGCGGGTCGAGCGTTTTTCTACTACTTTGTCGAAGCGCTGCGTGATAAAGATTCTCTTCCTCTTCTTCTATGGCTTAATGGAGGTATTATGTGTTCTTGGCCCTCGCATTTGCAATATCTCTAATGCATTGTCAGGTTTAAGAAATAACGTCAAGTTCGCTTCACTCTCAGTAAAGTATATATCGTCCATTATTTAAGCATTTCTATGAAGATATCTCCCTCCCCGCAAGGTCAACGTATCTAATAATGGCCAACGAAGCAAAAGATCTTAACTCTATATTTTATCTATCAAATCTATCTTGGAAGACTGCCTTCTTCATAGTCAACACATCTTTATAGGGATATGTATGAGTCATGACTTATCATGTGCCATCTTCTTGGGATGGTTGCACGATGTCTGCTATATTAAGATCAGGAATTTCATGCTCTAATCTCAGGTCCCGGTTGCTCATCCCTTGCCTATGGAGCGATGCAAGAACTCGGGCCATTTCGAGTCCACAGTGATGGCAAAACTCTTTATCGAAATAAATTTGCATGGAATATTGGTATTGCACAATGACATATATTGTCTGATTCAAGTAACTACGAAATACTTGACTTACTATTACCATTGTTATCATGTGGCAGCTGCGAATGTGTTATTTCTAGAATCTCCGGCCGGTGTCGGTTTCTCGTATTCAAACACTACGTCCGATTATACCACCAATGGAGATCGGAAAACGGCAGAAGATAACTATGTGTTTATTCTAAATTGGCTTGAGAGATTTCCCGAATACAAGAACAGGGATCTTTATCTATCTGGCGAGAGCTACGCGGGTCATTATGTACCTCAGCTTGCTCACGACATCCTCTACCACAACAAGGAGGCAAACCAGACCGTTATTAACCTCAAAGGCATTATTGTAAGATCTCTCTCCCCTTTAAGAAAATTATCCAATGTCACACAATTATATCATGCAACACATTGTCAATCTGAGTTCATAAAATTGTCAAACTTAAATGTGAATTTTTTTTCTCAATTTTGTATAGAACACCAAATCACTTTATGCAAGAAGTACTTTGCTTGAAAAGTTTGACATCGTGTTATATGACATTATGTGAAGGATCGTGTAATTGACAGGAGAAAAGAAATGCAAATGTTCTACATCCATTTGCTTAAAGAAATGCACATGATCCTCGTCCACTAGCTTTTGACGCATTCATGTCTTATCATTTGAACATAGAAGGTAGGTTACACAATCGGAAAGCTTTGGTGCTGACGAAAATATCTTTCAATAGTGCTAGATATACACTAAAATTGGTTCAGGAAATCCGTTTATTAAGTGATGGCAGCAAATCATAGGTTGACCCTATCAATTAATCAATAATGGTCTGTCACATCTTTTTAGCTGTCAGAATGGGTAAAACAAGAAAGACGTGCTTTGGTTGTGGTCTCCATGATTGGAGTTGCTTGCCAATGATGCTCATTCATTGATCTATCTGCCAACGGTGGTCCACTAATCAACAACCATGCTATATGAGAAGGGGCATGTTGATGTCAACTTCACAGAGAAAGATTGTGGTACCGATCGATGCTGCCAATTTGCTGTTATTGTTTGAATAGGTAGATGATAAATATGTCATGTGTATTAGTACGGTCCTGCTGCAAAGATAAGATAAAGATGAAAGCGGCATCAATTGAATGTTGTTTGTCCATTTATCTAATATAGAGATAGGTGATTAATGGAATGGACCCTGATTTGTCCTCTCGGGCTGCTTGGTCTATTGCCGCATGATCTTAATTATTAGTGTTGAATTATTGTCCAACATCGCTCGACATCAAATCCTAAATTTCTATTTATATTTATGTGGAACTTTTTATATTTATGTGATTTCTCTCTACCTATCAACTTAAACTTTTAAAACAGCCAGTCATATGATATGAGATTTTGTGAAATCACTACCAACGTTTTAAAAGTTTAAGTTATTAGATGAAAGTTAAGGCATGGAAATATGCAATTGGAGAGGTAATATGGGAATGAAAAGATTTGAATTAAGGACCTCTTGATTTGATACCATGTAATGTTTTGAGAGAAAATTGCAAACTATTTTAAAAGTTTAAGTTTTTAGATCGGACTTTCTAACATGGTATCAAAATCAATGCTATCCTTCCTGCAAATGTGCCTCTACTCTCATTAGTCAAATTCCATGTGCCATGGTAAAAAATTCATGTGTTGCTCATAATCTAGCTTGCTTGTGAGAAGTGGTGTTGAAGTATTGTCTTACGTCGCTTGACAATGAGTCATAAATACTTTTTATATTCATGTTGTGCTTTTTATATTCATGTGGTATCTCTGCACCTATTAGCTTAAGTTTTTAGAACAGTTGATAGTGGTTTCACAAAATTTATAATTAGTATATATATACTCAAAAAGAGTATGGATGTTACACAATAAAATAGAAAGAATAGATTGATAGGATGCATGTGGACTTTAATTGACTGGTTATGCAGATTGGAAACGCTGTGATCGACGATGAGGCGGATCTAAGAGGAATGTACGACTATTTAGTAACGCATGCGTTGACATCGGACGAAACATGGAGCGAGATTCAGAAGTACTGCAACTTCTCCGCAAATGCCAGCGCCCAGTCGAGCCGGTGCATTTCTGCGGCCGATGATGCGGACAGCGATGTGTCGTCCCTCGACATGTACAACATCTACGCTCCATTGTGCACTTCCTCCAACCTCACTTCGATCCCCAAGAAGGCGTCCGTGAGTTGCAATTTGAAGTCTAATTGTTTTGATAGGCTTTATATATGAACAAGGTTGGGGGTAAACGCGCGCTATTCAATTATCACCTATGATCAAATTATTTATTACATAGTTCTTTTCCTTTTTTTTTTTTTTTTTTTTTCGTTTTGGTTTTGCAGATAATGAAGTTCGACCCATGCAGCGAGGACTACGTTCATGCCTACATGAACAGAGCAGAAGTGCAGGAGAAGCTTCATGCGAACGTGACCAAACTCAAGTTCGACTGGGAACCATGCAGCGACGTGATCCAGAAATGGGGAGACAGCCCTCACACCATCCTCCCCCTCCTCCACGAACTCCTCTCCCATGGACTTCGCGTCTGGGTCTTCAGGTGGAAAAATTTGTTGTGCGCAAATTTTCTTTTTCTCACATAGGAGGTAATATGATAGGGAAATCGAATTAATCATGGTGACATCGATTGAAATTGAGTATAGTACGTGGATTTGGGTGAACTATAGTGAAGCTAATGCATCAATTTAGGTACATGGTACGTAGCTTTTGGATCGATACACTAATCAAATGATTCGGAAATGCAGTGGGGATACGGATGGGGTCGTGCCGGTGACTTCGACCAAGAAATCTCTTCATAAGATGGGCCTCCCGACAAAACGTCCATGGCGTCCGTGGTACGTCGGGGGCGAGGTGGGTGGCTGACATTTCCCATCAACGATAGAGAAGTCAATATCGATAATTACGTTTCGTCTGAAGCATGCGTTGTTAATGTCATTTTTATGTAATGGGATGCGTAGGTGGGGGGATACGTGCAAGTGTACGAGGGAGATCTGACGTTCGTGACGGTGCGAGGGGCGGGGCATCAAGTGCCGAGTTACCAGCCGAGGAGAGCCCTCTCTCTCGTCTCTCACTTCCTTTCTGGCTCTTCACTCCCATCTCAACAGCAATAGCATGGACCCAATTCCATGAAGACGATCGATTGATTTTACTTGTTCTATCGCCCTTTCTGTCGATTACCATTTGGGAATTTGATTCTTTGTCCTTCCAAGAAATAAATCGATTTGGATAGTTGCGAATTTATTTTCCCCTTCCCTTCTTTTGAAGTAGTTGGACTGGACGGGTGTAATGTTAAACCTCTTCTTTTCCGCCGTACCCCGAGGGTTTCAAAGTGTACATTAGAGCTCACGTATCTATGTACAATTTAATTGGGGTTCTTCCGCAGTAGACTTGTTCCGAGCAACTGCATGCTAATCTCGATCTGAAAAACTAAGAGGGATATCAATATTTTCCATCGCGCAATAGGTAACTGGTGATTAGAGATCAGATTTTCCAAAGAAATTGATCGAGATTCCAAGTGTCCTTTCTCAAATAAAGTTAACCACTGAATTTACCTATCTAGGTGGGAAAAATTGACCAAAAAGTCTTAAACCTATCACTTTTTTATCAATTTAGTTTTAAACAATTTAATTGTACTAATTATCTTGAATCTTTTTACGTTTTGTTAATTAAGTCAATTCAGCCAATTTTGATTAGAAATTATTGATGTGGATGCTAGCCATCCGAAGTGACACGACCGCATTAACGTAAATAATTTTTAAGAATAATTTTTTTAGATATTTATTTGTTTTCTTTCTTTCTCTTTTTTTTTTTTTTTTTTTTTTTCCTTCTCTTCTTCCTCCTAGCAACCAACCAAAGGTGAGGACTGGCGACGTCGACCTTGCCAACCTTTGGCGAAATTTACCCTTGTTAGGCCACTGGCCATCTATGGCTAGTGAGGCTGACCTCACTAGCTCTCACATCTAGTTGGTCATCAACCATTGTTGAGCTTGTCGATCGGCTAGAAGAAGAAGCATGAGGGGAAAAAAGAAAAAAGAAAAACAAAAGAATAGAAAACGAGAAAAGGAAAAAAATCGAAAAAATATTAAAATATTATTAAAAAAATTGTTCATGCTAACTACGGTCGAGTCACGTAAGATGACTCACACCCATATCAATGATTTTTAGTTAAAATTAGCTAAATTGACTCAATTGGCAAAACTTACAAAAGTTTAGAACTCAATTAACATATTTAAAGTTTTAGGTTTGAATTGACAAAAGTGTAATAGATTTATAATTTTTTGGATAATTTTTCCTCTCTAGTCAAACGTGTCAAGAGGCTAGCAAAAAATCCACAGTCTATTTTGTCAAATGATACTTTTCTTCAATATATTGTAGACTAGACAAAATCCCCATGCATGTTTAGGTATAGGGAAAAATTACCAAAAGAAACTTAAATCTATTTTACTTGTGTTAATTCATTTATGAACCTTTCAAATTTGCCAAGTCCTATATATTTTGATAATTTGCCAATTAAATCATTTTTGGCTAATTTTGTTAGGAAATCATTGACATGATTGCCGGTTGTCTTATATGGCACGACTAGTGCTAATATGGACAATTTTTTTTTTTACAATTTATTTATTTTTTTTGGAATTTTTTATCTTTTTTTTTTTCCTTCATGCTTGGCGAGGGTCACCATATATGTTTCGACTTGTTGTCGCAAGGAGCTGTCCCCATAATCATTGGTAAGCAAGTCGAATGAGAATTAGTAAATCAAAACTGGCTAGTGAATAACTTTGACATGTAAAAGTTGGCTAGCCACGAAAATGGTAGGTAATTTATATATTTGATGATATATTTAAGGTGTTGTTAAGAAAGGTAAATGAATATTGCTAGAGGTTCAAAGAGGTTTTAAATAATAAATATTAAATTCTAAAAAAGTGAAAATGAAAAAAAAAAAAGTTATTTGATAACATATGAAATTAATTAATTAGTTTTATTGTTTTCATGCTAAATATGGAATAATGAGTATTATCGGAAGGTTTTGATAATATAACCAAAATGTTTTTATTTTTCATTGTATGTTTCATCACTTAATTAAGTTAGTCTTACTCAACAAAATAAGTGATTTTTTTATTTAAACAAATTAATCAAGCTGGTAGTTTTTTTTTTTTTTTAATGTACTTGGAGGAACTGCCACCGCTGACAGCAGGAGCGTAAATCCCCAAGTGACACGTAAACGAGAGGACTCACCACCCCTAGCGTCACACTTAAATCACCTAGCGTCTCCACTAGGTTCCAAACTCCTCAGGTGAGGATCGCAAGGCGCCTTATCTGAGTGGAGCCACCACTACGGGTGGTATCGTTCTGTAGTAGTTATTGACACCTAAATTTTGGCGATTTATTTAAGTATTTATTAATTGCATTGAAAAATTAGGGATTAATTTTTAACCCCTTAACAAAAAATTTTCATCAAAATTGCATCACATATAGACATTAGGAGCATTTGTGTCACTAGTTTTAAAATTTACAAAAAAAATTAAAATAAAAAATTCGAAAAAAAAAAAAAGAGAAAAAGAAAAAGAGGGGCAGTCGGACGGGGTTCGGACAAGCCTTGGGCTGGCCCCCTTCCTCTCTTTCCTTTTCTCTTTCCCTCGCGCTGGGACCGGCTCAGCCCTTTTTCCCCTTCAGCCCAGTCTTCCTCGAGCGCCTGTAGAAAAAGAAGAAAAGCAGCAACAGCAGAGGGGAGCAGGGGGAACAGCCGGAGGCAAGGGCGATGCTCGGCTGGAGCTGGCGGTCGCGGGGGGGCTGGGGTGGTGCGGCCGGGGGGTCGCAGCTGGCATCGCAGGGAGATTGCGGGTACAGCCGAGGAGAAGAAAACCACTGAGAAGCACCGAGAGGGGGGACGAGAGAACACAGGCACCGTGAGAGAAAGAGAGAGAGAGAGCGCACAGAGAGAGAAGGAGAGGAGGAGGAGACCCCCCTGAGCCGTCAATCGCTGCCGGAGTTGCCGACCGCCTCCAACCCCACCGGAACCCAGGAGGCAGAACAAACAGAACAGGGGGGACACAGACCGGGAGACCGAGAGAGATCCGAGAGAGAGATGTTCAAGGGGGAACTCTTCGGTCAGAGTCCGAGAGAGAGATGGTAAACGGAGAGTGAAAGGTCCAAGCGACTGAGAGAGCAAGAGAGGGCGCCTCGGCCCTGCGCAGACCCGTCCGAGGACCTTCCCGGCGACGTCCTCAAGCCGAACAGGTACGCTCGGCTCTGCTTGCATTCTGTTTTGGGCACACCGGGCCGGAGATCGCCGCCGTCCGGCTCGCTCGAGCTTCGGCCCTTGTTCCCCGTACGTCGTCGTGCGTCGAGGTCGCCGGCATGGATTCGAGTCCCGGCGGGGCCAGAAACCTTAGGATTCGTTGGCGCACGTCAGCCGTTTGTGAAAATGTCTCAGTTAGATCAGTGAACACTTACACCGATTTTTGCTTTGCTTTCGGAATGCTAGTTGTGATTCCATGTTTCCTTCCTTCGTGGCTGCTTAGTCGGCATTTCCTTGTCGCCTGTTTCGACCAATGGTGGGGTCGGGTCCGTCAAGCCTCCAAGTCTGGATTGGGTCAGTGGGGTCGCCGGAGTTTGGGGACCGTTGGGGGCGACCGCACCGCTTGTTCGCGGCCGCGCAGGTCGGCATCGGCGGTTGAGGCAAAAGAACTTTCCGGTGAAAGTTGGTCCGGAGGGTGGCTGTTTCGGTGAAGGTGGGGGAACGAACGAGTAAGTAAAGAAAAAAGTCGAGATGGAGAAGGAGAAGACCAAAAGAAAGAAAGAAAAAAAAAAAAAACAAAAGAAAAAGCAAGAAAAGAAAAGTGCCGCAAAAAGTAAAAAGGAAATAGGAAAAAAGAGAGCAAAAGTTGGCTTCGGGAATGAGGAAGTTGAGAACCACTGGGATTCGCCCTAGTGGCCACCCTTCCAACATAGAAGGGGGAGGTGAGGGGTTTAAACCCCCACCTTCTCAGAGAGGGATGGGGTGGGGACGCGCAGTTTCAAGTGAGTTTCGCCCACGCCCGGCACGAAAGGCGGGGCGAAAGTCGAGAATGAGTGTAGAATAGGTATAGAATAGGACCGACAAAAAATATATTAGTTTTAAAAAAACTAAACTAAAAAGAAAAAAAAAATCTTTTTTTTATCCGACGTGGGTCGGACACAGGCTCGGAATCGGATCGGCGGGCCGGATTGGGTTTTTACCCGGTCGAACTCGTTTTCCTAAATAAAATAATACTAAATATTATAATATTAGAAAATTTTAAAAAATTATAATTCAAAAAACTCAAAAAAATGGAAAAACAATAAAAATTCAAAAAGTTTCCGAAAATTCAAAAACTCAGAAAACATTAAAAAATTCGACCTTCTTTTAAAAAAATTTAAAATTTAAAAAAAAAAAAAAAAAAATTCGAAAATCTAAAAAATGTAGGGTTTGGTTAGAAATTGCTATGTCTTGCATTCTCAGTGTAATTAGGCCTTTATTTGCTCGTATATTGATTATATCGCGTGTTTAACTTGCATATTTAATTATGTTTAAGTGCACGTGCTCAATTTTACTGTAATTAGGATCTTGGTAAATATGATTGTTACTTTAATGATTGTGTACGTATATGATTACTTTACATGTTAATGGATAGGTATAAAATCAATCTAAATTGCCTGACAAAAATCTTTTCTTTTAAAATGAACAAAATTAGGTACTGAAAGGGTACTAATTAATTAATCAAGTCCCCGACCCTAAATTCTCTGGTTGCGTAGGAAGTGAAATATACTCTCATGCCTCTATTGGCGACTCCTCTTTACAAAATTCTTGAAAATACCCTAACGTCACACGAAGAATGGGCTTGGAGAGCTTGCACCTAATCATGGGCCTCAGGTCTATCCTTTAGACAATACCCCTAAACCTATTTTATCCCCTGAGGATTAGGTCATGATAGTAGTTATAGATAAATCATCAATATTTAGCACAAATTCCATACATAGAAACAAATCATATATTATATACGATTCGATTCAATAAAATGGAAGTATTTCTATAATAAGTGGGGTGTGTTTCCATATAAGCAAACAGTGTCTATATTGGAGTTACTTGGCACAACATGATTCCCAAAATGAGAAAAGTCTTAATTCAATGGATATCATTACCAAGATCTAATGAAACTTACTCTTGTGGAGACTTTCCCGTTCAATCACCAATTTCCATCTTCTCTTTCTTCCGATTATTTATAGAACTAATTCGAATCCAATTCTATTTATTAAAACCACCATCAATCTCTCTCTCTCTCTCTCTCTCTCTGGGGCTCAAAAGAGGAAGAAGCTGAGAGCATAGAGAATGGAGAGAAATCCTAAAGCTCGTTCATCTCTTCTTCTTTTCTCTTTATGTATCTTGTCGTCGCTTGTTCATATCCAGGGAAAGAAGCTAGGAGACGCTCTTGATTCTCTCCACAAAGCGAAGTATGGTGAGTCTGGGATTGACGCGAGCCTTTTTCAGGTGAGCGACAACTACGAAAATCTCCATTCTAGGGTTTATCATCAAGAAGGACTGAAGGAGAAAGATAGGATCCAAAGGTTGCCCGGACAACCGCCGGTCGAATTCGATCACTATGGTGGTTATGTCACTGTCGATGAATCAGCCGGTCGAGCATTTTATTATTATTTTGCCGAAGCGGTGCAAAATAAGCACTTGATGCCGCTTCTTATATGGTTTAATGGAGGTGAGTGCTTTAGGTTTTCCAATTTCACTTTATCTCCAATGCAAGTTTATTATTCTCTTCGCTCACGAATTTATCACGGTTTTTATAGTCAAGATATATAATGCATGGTAGTTACGACGTCATACTAGGCTGAACTTAAACTTGATCAATCGATATAGTATTTAATACTACCATAATATAAATATATATTATAATATATTATATATAACTTTGTTGGGACAACTAAGCATTTTTCTAATTGTTGTGGTTGGTTTTTATTGATTCTGAAACACTTCGAGCTGTCGTATTGATAGCTTAATGAAGCGGTGTTTTGCGCTCAAGCGTCAACGTCTTTCATATTTTTAGGTGCAGCGTATAGTCAAAGTATATTGATATAAGTTATCATCGTGATTTTCCATTTTCTAATCTACCTTATTCATCTTGTCAATTCCAACATATGAATTGATTATCAGTGACATAGAACATCGCAGAACTGAATTTGTCCAATAGATGTAGCACCGTCCTCTTCCTTATTTTCTACAGAACATACACAAGCACAGGAGAGCCATATTCACACTTTTGGTTGTCTATCAACGCCATTCTATTGTCAATCATACCTATATTATTTTCTGGTGCATTTAAGTGAGTAAAAGTTAGCTATTTATGCTGTTTTTTCAGGTCCCGGTTGCTCATCTCTCTATGGAGCAAAGCAGGAACTCGGACCATTCAGAATCCAAAGCGACGGGAAGACTCTCTACAGAAATAGATTTGCATGGAATAGAGGTACAGTTTTAAAATAAATTTTCAAAGTATTTCACCTTTTTCTTTTCGCTGATAGGGCAGATGAATTGTTTGTTTCACGAGGGCAGCCGCAAACGTGTTGTTCCTAGAGTCTCCGGTTGGGGTTGGTTTTTCTTATTCTAACACAACGTCGGACTATAGAACGAACGGAGACAGCAAAACAGCTGCGGACAACTATGTATTCTTGTTAAATTGGCTGGAGAGGTTTCCCGAGTACAAGAACAGGGATTTTTACATTTCAGGCGAGAGCTACGCGGGTCATTTTGTAACGCAGCTTGCTCACAACATCTTATCCAACAACAAGGCGGCAAACAAGACCCTTATCAACCTCAAAGGGATTATAGTAAGTTGTTTTGCCGAGTTGCGTAGTCATTTATTATTGAATATAGTGCATCTGAAAATCGATCTCGGATCCTCTATTATGAAGGATAATTCCTTGGCCAAATGGGGCCATGAGGCCTAGAGAAGCCCACATCCTGATGACTCGCAATATCTATTAAAATATTGGACATCGGTAGATTGCTTAAAAAAGAAAAAAGGATTGGTTTTAATTGAGGACATATATGGATGCTGCAGGTTGGAAACGCGGTACTCAACGATGAGACGCACCAGATTGGGCTATATGAGTACTTCGCTACACATGCATTGATATCTCAAGAAACATGGTACGCAATTCAAAAGTATTGCAACTTTTCACTAGATGCCAGCAAAAGAGGAAGCCAATGCAATTCGGCAACTGAGGAAGCAGATAGAGATGTTTCCTATATCGACACTTACGAAATCTACGCCCCTTTGTGCTTCTCCAACCTGACTGCTCATCCCAAGAAGACCAACGTGAGCTCAAATTCTTCTGCTTTTTTTCTCTGTCTCCACAGAAACTTTTCGCACTTTTGAACGGTAACATGCAGAAACATAACTCAAATTGGCAATGGTCATGGATTTTTCGGGTTGCGTTTGGTTTTGGCAGATCATGGACTTTGACCCGTGTGGCGAGCTGTACCTGCACGCGTACCTGAACCGAGAAGATGTGCAAGAGGCGCTTCATGCTAACGTGACGAAACTCGATTACGGCTGGGACACGTGCAGCAGTGTCATCGAGGGCTGGATGTGGGGCCCTTCCACCGTCCTCCCTCTCCTCCAAGAATTCATGTCCAATGGCCTCCGTGTTTGGGTGTACAGGTTTTTGTGTGTGTGTGTGTATTTGTTCGTGGGCGATTGAAGTGGGAGTATGACTAACGAATAACTGAAAATGCAGCGGGGATACGGATGCAGTAGTGCCGGTGACGTCCACCGAGAGGTCTCTTAGCGAGATGAGCCTCCCTACGAAGAGTGCATGGCGTCCTTGGTTCCTTGGGGGCGAGGTGAGGCTGGCTTATTTGTTTTCACGACATCGACCGCTTATAGTTACATAATTATTCTTGTCTTGGGTCCCCTCCTCGGAGAGGGATCAATTGGCTTGATTTGCTGAACTAAAAGTAATCCGCGCCGGCTTTAACGCGTATAGGTTGGAGGGTACGTGCAAGTGTACAAGGGAGACTTGACGTTTGCGACGGTGCGAGGAGCGGGGCATATGGTGCCGAGCTATCAGCCCAAGAGAGCTCTCTCTCTCATCTCTCACTTCCTTGCTGGTTCTCTACTCCCATATAAATAGAACCTCAAGTGCCTGAAGATGATGGATTAATGCTCAAGGACTCACTTTTCTCTCTGTTTTCTCCTTCTTTCTTTGGTAATTAATAAGGGCGGGCATAGAATTCTTCGATTATTTAGAAATTCAAGAACTTCATTGTTTCTCTTTTAACAAAGATATTGACGTGGAGTGGAACATGAAAGTAGAGAAAATTGGCAAGGATGTTGAGATGCATGTATGGGTTGTGTCATATAAGTCTCATATCGGAAATATGGTATGGTGTAGAGAACTTAATTTATTCTAGTTGATTTATAATTCATTGGCTTAAATGTTTTTGTGAAGGTGGATCTAACTAAATATATTGACAAGCTCGAACTTAAACTTTCTCATAGTGGTCTTCCCTGTGAAGGCATTAGGCTTCTACTATATGCTCCCAACAAATTAATTGTTAGGAATCAAAAAGTGGAATATCAAGATACTGCACTAAGAAATATCTTCACTATCGGTATCAAGTTTTAGGGTTACAATTACAAAAGATATTGCCTAATATATAGTAAGAGTTGTTGACATACCAATCATAGCAAAAATTTCATGTACACTATTGGCAATAGTAGTTTCTTCTTTGCATTATCATGAAAATTACATGTATGTCATTAGTGGTAAAAAGCCTCTCTACTCTAATGTTACTTTCCTAGAGGACTCCACAACTCTTATCAATTTCTCACTTGGAGACGGATATTAAAAACAACAATAGTCTTTTATAGCGTTCACTTGTCTTTATAAGCCAAATTGTCCTAATGTAATGGCTTCTTCATGGACCCAGGCTGAGGTAATGCACATCTTAAGTTTTTCAGTGATGACAACCTAGGTTAACATATTTGTTAGATTTTTTTCATCAAGAATGTTCTTCAATGATAGTGTCCCATCATTTATCAACTAATGTGACAATATTTTAACTCAATATGGTTTGTCCTCGAATGAAATACCGGATTCTTTACTAAGGAAATAGAACTCTGATGAATGTCATTGGAGTTAACATTACTATCTTGCAGGAATTCTTCAACCAAATTGTCTCTAATACCGGTCATTAGGAACAAGACTCGTTAAAGAGAAAAAAATAGGGAAGAAGATGCACAAATTTTTACTTGAAAAACCTTTTCAAAATCAAAAATGGAAAAAACCATTACTCCACATCAGATCATCTATTCACTATCACTATCAAATTTTTAAGCTACAACTACAAAAAATGTCGTCACAATATATAGCAGAAGTTTAAGGCAAACAAGTTATAGTAGACATTACATGTATGCCATTAGTGGTACTACTTTATTTTTGTTTTAACATGAAAATTATATGTATGTCATTAGCAGTAAAAAACTTATTTGCTTTAATATTACTTTTCTCTATCATAATTCACAACTTCGTTGGAAGATAGGGGAATGCAAAGAAAGACTTGAATTTCTTTGTTCTTTAGGGCTTAAACATGACAATGTGCAAATTAATTAGATAAGTATTGGCAACGATTGTTTTAGAAAGCAAGTGGTCGAATAATAAAATAAATAAAATAAGAAAATAAATTGAATACTAGATTTACGTGGTTTGATCATAAAGACCTTCGTTCACGGGAAAAGTAACAACGGATTTCATTATACATTAAGTGATAGAATGGAGATTATATACTCGAGTCACTCAAACACTTTCAATATTTCTCCAGCCCCAATTACATCCAATAGTGTTTAACCCTACAAATCCTTGCGCAACAATCTCTCAACCTTGTGAAAGAATTAAACAAATCTTGAACTCACAAGATTTAATTGGCTTGAACACTAATACTTCTTGGATGTCATTCATGAATAAGCTTTGCCGCATGAGAGACACAAAGACTCATTGCCAAGCACCCATCACCTACGGACGTCTCTCACAAACATAGGAACCACGACACTCAAAGAAAAACAACACTTTGATCAACAACTCATGCCCAAAGTGCCCACAATCCAATATATATAAGCCAAGAGTTGACTGACTCCAGTGCGGAAAGAAACCCATGCAATCCTAAGGGTTTGTTTGATAACTAATCACATAGTAATTGATTCTATTATTTTGTTTCCTAGAACAAAAAAAGAATAGAACTTATTGTGGTAACTTCTTTGTTCCCATGAATAAATTTGTTCAAAGAGAATATATTTGAAGCATAATCAAGAAATATAAAAAAGTCGTTTCCTTATTCTAGGAGACATTTCCAAAATGAAGCCATAATTTTTTTTTCTCTTTTCTTTTCTTCTTTTTTTTTTTTTCTGCTCTTCTCATTTTCTTCCTCATTGCCAGTCGTTGGCCATGGCGATGGTCAATGACGGGCTAAGCGAGGTCACCCAGAGACTCCCTAGGCTGGGGGAGGCTCGACAAGCTTGTTGGAGCCTTGCAAACTTCGTCAATGGATGGGCGAGCTTGCCTAGCCATAGATGAGGTTGCATAGCCATAAACGAGACTTAGCCTCAACTAGATCTAGCAAGCCTGAGGCCTCATCACTAGTTGCCGCAAGACTCGATCTCCCTAGGCTAGGAAAGGTTGAGCCTCATCAGGCCTTGCCCTAGCTTGGCGAGGCTCCGGCGAGCTTGTCAGACCTTACCCTTTCTTAGAGAGGCTCTGGTGAGGTCACCAAACCTCGCCTAGCTCCTCACTGGCCATTGCTGTGGCTATCGACTGGTCAGAAAAGAAGAAGAGGGATGGAAAAAGAAAAGGATAATAAAAGATAAAGAGAAAAGAAAAAAAGAGAAAATATAATATAAGTATTTCAAATTTAAAAGAAATTCTAATTCTTAAAGAATTTGAGATTTTGTCAAGCGCATTTCTTTCCCAAGAATATAAATTTTGAACGGTTATCAATTACTTTCAAGAGATAAGTGTTGCAGAAGTCCTAAAACTTGTCACGAAAATGCAATTGAGTTCTAAAATTTGCAAAAAATGCAATTAAGTCTTAAAACTTGTCAAGATGTTTCAATCGAGTCTTAAACTCGACGCCATCAAATTTCCTAACGGAAATTTTTTTTAAACTATTCACCACGTGAGAGAGAGAAACAATTAAAAAAATCCACGTCCGTGCCACGTCAATTTTTTCCATTACGAAATTTGATGGCGTCGATTTTAGGACTCGATTGAAATATTTTGATAGGTTTTAGGATTTAATTACACTTTTTATAAGTTTTATGATTCAATTACATTTTCGTGACAAGTTTTAGAACTTCTGCAGCACTTATCCTTACTTTCAAATACTCAAAAATTCATCTATAGAATAAATAAAAAGGAATCGTTTTTAAGCAGAAATTATTTCTGAAAGTGGTTACCAAATGCATCATAAGTAAACTCGATTGACGAAGTCAACATTTGAGGTTGCCTTTTCTATCTTTATTTTCTGGTGCGTTCTAGTGAGTAAAAGGTTAAATTTGCAT
This sequence comes from Eucalyptus erythrocorys, assembly GCA_014182555.1. Lineage (NCBI taxonomy): Eukaryota > Viridiplantae > Streptophyta > Magnoliopsida > Myrtales > Myrtaceae > Eucalyptus > Eucalyptus erythrocorys. Next base: position 44,591,752 of record CM024603.1, read on the forward strand.
TGCTGATTTTTTCCATCCGGTTCCTTCTCCTCGGCTATGGAGCAAGTGCAAGAACTCGGACCATTCCAAGTCCACAGCGATGGGAAGACTCTTTACAAAAATAAATTTTAATGGAATAATGGTAAAGTATTTAAAAAATGTCTTTGCAAAGAGCATTTCGCCTTTTCTTGTCATTGACAGAGCGGAGTCTTACGAGGGCAGCAGCGAATGTGTTGTTCCTAAAGTCTTTTGCCGTTTTCGGTTTTTCTTATTCCAACACGACGGCGAACTATAGCACGAACGGAGACAGCAAAACAGCTGTGGACAACTGTGTATTGTTGCTAAATTGGCTGGAGAGGTTTCCCAAGTACAAGGACCAGGATTTTTACATTTCAGGCGAGGGCTATGCGAATCATTACGTGCCTCAGCTCGCTCACAACATACTATCCAACAACAAGAAGGCAAACAAGACCCTTATCAACCTCAAAGGCATCATAGTAAGTTGTTTTCATAAATCGCATGATCTCTATCTGTATTGAATATATATATATATATATATATAACAAAATCTGTATTGAATATTGAACGATGCGTGTTTGACCGTTGGAAACACCTAATGCCTATACATTGGCGCCGGCAGTAGAATAACCAGGCGTGCAATGCGAGAAAATATTAGGTACGCTAACAGTGCCACGCAATCCGTGCTCTGAACCATTCAGAGAGTGACACATGTCCGTGCGTCAGTCCACGTCGTCCCACTTCTCTTCAAGCCAACGCACGGAAGCCTCTCTCGCTCCTGTCTCTCTCCTCTCTCTTCTCACTCTCTCCGAAATAACTCTCGGCTGGCGGCTCGGCTCGGCTTGACTGGCAGAAGAAAGGACGACTCCCACTTAAAATTTCTCTCTCCTCACTTGAATATTTTGGGTTTTGTCTCTCTCTCTCTCCTCGAAGAGCAGAGAACGAGCTGCACTTCCTCTGTTTCCTTTTCTTAGCGCATCCCACCCCCACCCCACGAGCGGCCCCCGCCTCCGGAGGGGAGCGCCTGAGCCGTGCGGCCGGCGGAGGAGGTGGCGGCGGCGCGAGCGAGGACGGAAGGCGGAGGAGGCCGAAGCGGCGCGGCGGCCGTGGAATCTGAGGCCGAGGAGGGCGGTGAACCCTCCGCCGCTGTCGTTGAGGAACGGCGAGGCATTTCACGACGCCACGGGCGGCGCGCTCGGCGGGGACAAGGAGAATTACGCCGCGCAGCAGCAGCAGTTGCAGCCGCAGCCGCAATCTGTGCGGTTACGAGGCTTCGTGGGCAAGGGCGAGGGGAAGGAGAAGAAGAGGCTTCTCTGTGCCCTCCCTCTTTCCGACCGGCAACCGACGAACCACCGCACCGGACCGGCGAGAGGACCGCGAGACCTAGCTCCCTCCCTCTTTCCGACCGGCGAACCACCGCATGGGACCGGCGAGAGGACCGCGACCTCCCTCCCTCTCTCTCTCTCTGCCCTCCCTCTGTCCGATCGACGAACCACCGCTCGGGGCCGGCGAGAGGACGAGCAATCGACGAACCACTGCACAGGACTGGCGAGAGGACCGCGACCTCCCTCTCTCTCTGCCCTCCCTCTTTCCGACCGACAAATCACCGCAAGCAAATCAGATGTTTTTGTAGAGATCTCCCATCGTCGCCTTCATCTTCTTTTTTCCCCCTTTTTTTTCGTTTTGTCGTTTTTTCCCCCCTAGTGTTCTGATGGTGGATCTGGAGTTGCAGATGGAGGACGACGGGATGTCTCACATCAACCTCAACAGCTTCTTCGGCGACCTCCCTGAGGCCGGCGACGTCATTGGCGCTTGCTCCTCGACGAACGCGTTGTCGTCGTCTCCAGACTCGGGGCTCTCGTGGTTAGACGAGATCGAGAACATCCTGATGAAGGATGACGAGGACGGCGGAGTTGTCGGTGGTGGGATTAGGGCTGATTCGAGCCAGGAGTTCTGCGATAGGTTCCTCGCTGACGTGCTCGTTGACTCCCCCGGAGATGGGTCCACGGAGATAGCCAAGGGGTCCGGCGACAAGGAGGAGCCTGGATCGTCATCCGACGGCTGGGTCGAGGCTGCGAAGGTTGATGGGGCTAACGGTGGTGGTGAAGCCTATGATCCTGCTTCTGAGAAGCTCTGGAGGTACGTTGATTAGGTTCTCTTGCACTTCTCGTGTGATTATTAAGCTTATTATATGATGCATTCTGATTGCTCAGGTGGGTTCACTAAAACCTGAGAAGGCAATTTCTGATGTCATTTTACGACAAGCAAAAGGCCTTGCAATAATTACTGTTGTGAAAGTTGGTATGATGGTAACCTACAATATTGGAACCGGCCTTGTGGTTGCTCGTAGGGAAGACGGCTCATGGTCTCCACCTTCTGCAATTTCTTCATGTGGAATAGGGTGGGTAGCACAGGTAGGCTCGTTTTATCGTATCCCTGGATTTTGATTTCATCAACCTTAAGGGCCAAGCGTCGAAACCAACAAGTGTTTTTGGCTTTCATGCAGTCTGCAGATTAACCACGTGTATCAACGTGCTCAAAATGATTGTTTCGATAATAAATATCAATGTGATTTTTTACTCCATCCGGAATGCTTGACATATTGTCTGCTTCATTTCCATGGTCTCTGTGAGAATTTTCCTTTGTAAATGTCTGGTCTGTCATCCTTCTATTTCATGGAATGTGCCATTTGTTTCTCCTTTCTGGAACTCTATCTAAGAACAGTATTTCTCAGGATGAGATTTGGACTTTTTGTTTGATTACCATGTTGCCATTGAGTTTTCAAGTTCCTTTCTGCATCTCTGTTCCCTTTCTCTGAATTTGTGTTTTGCTTTATTGTGGAAGGGGGAGAAGTCCCTGAGCCGGAGATTGCCCTTGTGTTACTTATAATTGTTCCCTTTCTATTAACATGTCTATCGCATTAATAGCTTCTGCTTGTGTGGCTTAAGCTCGAGCAAAGAAGTCGTGCATAAAACATAAAAATCAACTAAAGAAATCTTTAGTCGATTCCCCTTCCTCCCGAAATGATAACAACAATAATAGTAAAAATCATAGTCATATATGAAAAGATTATCCCTGCAAGAAATGTTTGATTTTGTGTGATATTTTTATGTAGAGATATCCTTATTCCAATCAATAGTAACCAATCAAGGGTGATTGCAGGCTGGAGGAGAATTGACAGACTTCGTTATGGTGTTGAGAACAACTGAGGCTGTGAAGACATTTGGTGGCACTGCTCATTTTTCAGTTGGGGCTGGTTTGAGTGCAGCAGTTGGTCCCATTGGAAGGGCTGCTGAAGCTGATGTATGAGCGAGGGATGGTGGCTGTGGTGCTTGTTATACGTACAGCTGCAGTAAAGGTACTCATCTATATAGCTATTTTTCCTTTTAAACTGTGGAGTTGTCCTCTGGACTGATTTTTGGGGTATGTATACATTGCTATGCAAAAAAACATTGATAGTATCCTATGATATTAACCGTTTTAATGTGATAGTAATTTCTCTATTTTTATTAAGTCCTAAGTGGATGCAATAACAGTCTTGGGACATAGAAAAACTGCTCATTTTGCAAAGGATCTTGTTCTCTCACTTTCTTTCTTCCTCATTTGTCTCTGTTGCCGAGGTGAGCTATGTAGTCTAGCTTGTATGGCATGGGTATCTGTCCTTAGGCAGTCATGTAAAAGACTATTCTCCGATTACTTAAAATGCTCTTGCACAAATGCTAGTTATATATTCAATAAAATGATGATACTCTTTACCTTTTCAAGCTATGTGAAGCTGTTTTCATTAGATCATTGGTTGGAAAAGTTTCTACAAAGAGCATTTCTTGAGAAGCTTGCTTGTTGTGCATTTCGTAGTGCCAAAGAAAGGGGAAAAGGGAGAGACATTAGTTGAGAAAGCTTCTGCAGGGATATTTTTGAATAAGCAATCATTTGAGAGAACACTGAGTTCAATTCGTCATAGATCCGACTTAAATTGAGATGCTCATAGTAAAAGTTGGAGAGGTTTAGAATTTGTATTTCTCAGTTCTCCTTGACATTCCACTTATGGTTGGAAAGAACCAAATTTTTGTGATTATATTGTTTCTTACGTCCGTTTTCAGTTGCACTAAATTTAGAGCTACTGATGGGTTTTGTAACTAACCCTTTCTGGTTTTTGTTGCTGCAGTCGTGCTTCAGGTTGTGGACTGATGAAGATTGACAGAATTGGACGGATCATCCAATTTGCCGGAAAACCGAAGGGCAATGAGCTGAAAGCAATGGTATCATCAATGCAATAAATACTTCCTATCATTTGACGTGACTGCTTTAGCTGTTTCCTTAGCAGACATCATCTCTGCACATCATGTAATGCATCAACTAGTCACTAATCTTATTTGGATTCTCGTCTCCTGCACAAACCTCTGCCCACAGCAAGTCGACAGTACTCTTCTTGGGCTATCAAAGCAAGATGCAGTGAACTTGCCATACATTGCCTCAATGGGCGTCTATGTATTTAAAACCGACGTGTTACTAAAGCTTCTGAGGTGGAGCTACCCCTCATGCAATGATTTTGGCTCTGAAATAATTCCGTCAGCTGTTGCAGAGCATAATGTCCAGGTCAGGAACTTTTCTTTAACATACTAAGCTACAGGCTTTCTCTCTCTCTCTCTGTCTCTCTCTCCCCTTCATTAGAGATGTGTGTTTATAGGTAACTTGTACTTGCAAGCTACCTTAACAGAAATGCTGACTTATCAGGATGCATTAATTTGTCAGGCGTATCTGTTTAATGACTACTGGGAGGACATTGGAACAATCAAGTCATTCTTTGACACTAATTTGGCCCTAACAGAGCAGGTGTGTGTGTGGTATTGCATCTTCTGCTTGATAACTCAAAACTGGAGATGTCAATGTCATATGCTAATTTAGTCATCACCTTCTATAGTCGTTAATCACTTGATATGCTGGCTTAACCTTAGGGCTGGAAAAATACTTACTCTTTAGATCTTTTTGGCTACAATTTCTATGTCAATCTGGGGCCTCATCTCAATCACATTCTCTAAAAAATCATAGAAGCTTTGAGTTCAAATTTTGGCTGTCATAAAGCGATACCGTTTGTCCTTTGAGGAGACAGTGGCTTTTCTAATAGTGGGTTAATTTCCTGTAATGCAGCCTCCAAAGTTCGAATTTTATGATCTACAAACACCTTTGTACACGTCTCCGAGATTCTTACCCCCAGTAAAGTTGATAAATGCAGGGTAAGCTTGTCAACACGATAAGTCTGTTTTTGTAATGGTCTAAACTGTCTCTTATTTGAACTGTTTCTGCAGATTGTAGATGCAATAATCTCTCACGGTTGCTTCTTGCAAGAATGTAGCATTGAACACTCCATTGTTGGTGTGCGCTCGCGTCTAGACTACGGTGTTGAGTTTAAGGTGTGCTGCATTCTTATACGTTCTTTGACCTTTTGAAGATCATAATGGTGATTACTTGAGAAAATTAATTTTCAGATTCTTGGATGATTTGGTTGGAATGTTGACATTTTCAGCTTTCAACTTTTTGGGTTAATAGATCCCATCGGAACATTTTGAGGTGGTGGACCAGATTTAATAGGGGCAAATGATGCCATTCAATTTGTTCATATAACTCTGCTGTACAGTGATAATTTTGAATTGTTGTATCTTCATCTATTGGTTGTATTTCCTCAAGTTGAAGGTATAGTGGACTTAGAACAAGTCAGGATGCTTCTAACACACGTCTTTTGATTACTTGATGGTCATTTTACGTGTCGTTTTTTTATAGACGCTAATTTCCTTTGTCAAGCTAATGTACTAAGCAAGTCATCAGTATAGACATTCCAAATTTGCTACAAGTTCACAATACTGGGGTTAGTTTGTGTGCCAATTTCTGTAGCAATGGCGACATACTTTAATGGGTGCTGGTTTTGGGACACGTTTGAATTTGCAGGATACTGTGATGATGGGTGCATATTACTATCAGACTGAAGCTGAAATCGCATCTCTTCTGGCACAAGGGAAGGTTCCTATTGGGGTTGGACAAAATACTAAAATCAGGTAATTATTCATTCTTTGAATAGGCATGTCTACAGGAAATTCTGAATGGACGACTTGTTAATAGTAGTTCACAATCCTTCCACTGACAAATTCCCTTGCTTTTTCTTTCTCAAGGAACTGCATAATTGACAAGAATGCCCAGATAGGGAAAAAATTTGGTTATTCACGACACCGATATCAGTATTGCCTTTTGCAATCCTGATACTTCAATTCCATCCGGATTTATGACTGGATGTGATCCTTCCATTTACAGGGTGTTCAAGAAGCAGATAGACCAGAAGAAGGATTCTACATCAGGTCAGGGATAACAGTCACACTGAAAAACGCAACAATCAAAGATGGAACTGTCGTTTGAGAAGAAAACAAGAAAAAAGAAGGCCGGTGGAGTCTCAGACGTCATAGCACGTGTGATTCAGAAGAAAGCTGGCTAAATCCATACACAACCTTGCTGTTTTCATGGCTTTTCTGTGTCCAGAGAAACTAGATGTTGTGCTGCTCGGTTGTGAAGTAGGTCTTAGTTATGTGACTAAGCTAGTGAGAGGCATATAACCTGAGTTAGCTAGTGGGATGCATATTCTGTATAAGAGAAGATACTATACGCTTGAGGGGTGTGCCATCCTATTGAAGGATGTACTGAGCTGTACATATTAAGTGTAGAGAGAATTGGACCACATGAATATGAGACAGTTATAGTACCCAGTATAAATGCTACTCCCTCTCTCTCCCCTAGTCCTTATTTTTCTCATGCCTAACATGCTGGTGCTCGTCGCGCCATTTACGCTGCCAGAGTGAATTTCACCGGGTAAATCTACCTATGACCAACTTTGTTATTTGATTCTGGTGATCGATCTTAGAATCCATCCTTAATTCATTTGATACATTTCTGCTTTTCAGGTTGATCGGGTTTTGGGCTGTCGTGTTAGAGGTAATGATGCAAGTTCATTGTTTTATGTTTCTGTATGTATTGTAGACATCCTTAATTCTGTTAGTTTACTTGTTCCAGAGAAGCAGGACAAACATCGACATAGTCTTCCTGGCGAAATCAACTTAGATGCAAGAGACGGGGTGGACTTGCTGATGATAGACAAGCTGATATAAGCATTGGCAGTGATATCAAACTGCACAATCTGAATGTTTTTCAGTGGTTATTCTCTCATCAGCTTTTGAGTGTGTAGATATACAAACAAAATTGACATTAGTTAACTTTCAGTTAGTTTTGGAAATCAGGACAATCTTGATTTTTTAATTCTTGTTATAAAGAATATGGTGGTTCTTAATTCTCTCTTTGTATTGTTGGATATATCTTGAAAACTTTGTTATTCAAATATCAAAATGCTATGTTTGAGTTCTTTTGGCCATCGACTAGAGAATACTAGTGTCATACAAAATACACTGCTTCAATTTCGTATGATAATGTCGGTGAGAAGACGCAGCATTGTTCAACTCTGATGAGATGTTGGTTTAATAAGTTATAAGTCCATTCACTTTGGTTCTTTAAGCTCTCAATTCAGAGTGTTTATTCGTTTTAGATTTTGGGTGTTTTGGAGGTGGAAGATTGAAAGCTTAGCTGAACTAGTTCAGTTTTGACAGATGAATTTGACTTATTGGTTTCTCGTTGCTGGGGAGATTTTGTTTCGTTATACTGAATTTTGTTGTCAATATATTTTATGAAATAGCATGAGAAGTTTGGCTTCCTCGGATGGATTGAATCCTAGTCTAGATTAGATGCTCTTTATTTTTGTTTCTTGACGCTCAGTCCTGAGAGATTGAATTGTCTGAAATGCAAATAATTGGATGATTGTCTATTTTCTGCCCTTCCCTCATTGCCAATGGGGGAGGGGAATGGAAATCTCGATGCTGATCCAGCTTTCTGCTTATTCTGCTTTTCAGTTCAAAGTTAGTGTGCAAATTGACTGGAGATACAGTGAACAAATCGGAGGAACATATATGGAAGCATATCAACGGGAAACGGTTCCTCAACAAATTAGGTTTGTATGTTTACCCTCAGTTTGATAATCAGTAGGCTTGGAAATCTATGCATGAGATAATTTAGGATGTCACACTTTGTGGTTCGCTTATGTTGTTAGAAAGCACTGAGGTTTATATTTTTATCTTGACAAATTGAGAGGACAGGGATGTTTGAAGTTTTATGTGATAATGATCATGGTGATATCTGGTAACAGAGCAGAAGGAAATGGAAAAGCTGACACAGAACAATTTGATGGAAGAAGTAGATGAAAAGCCAAAAAGTTGTCAAAACAGAAAAAGGACAATTTAGATAAGAAGCAGAAGAAGGAAAAGCAGAAGTCTGCTGGTGAGATTATATCGGAAGTCAGAGACTCTGCTGAGAATGGCAGTGACACAGAGGATGCTGACTTCTGGATGCCTCCGGCTGGAGATCGTTGGGACTTTGATGATGGGGGAGATAGATGGGGATCTGATGCAAGTTCAGGGCAAGACAGTGATGAAGAAGCCGATGGAACAGGTATTTTTTTTTAATGAGTACTGAGCTTATGTACTATATAGTGAGTGATGGTTAACTCATATCATGACACCCATTACCTAGCATCATGGCTCAAGTAAAGTATTTTTCTGAATTGTATTCTTTAGTGACATTGTTCTTAGGATTGCTTGTGCTGTTATAAATACTCGAATGTTAATTTCCCGAGGCAGGGGACTTTGGCATGACAATCAATGATTGCCTTACCACGTAGAGGATAATGAGGATTTCTTAGCAATAAAATGGAATGAATTGTTGTGACGGTTTTCCACAACATAAAATTTATTGGACCAAAAGCGAGCTTGTCGGTATTCATTTTCCTATACTTCAAGATAACGTTTCAGATTGTGGGTTTCTTTTAACAAATTTTGGCAATATTTTCCTGAACTAGATGGTCTCAATGAAGTTGACGACAAATTCGACCAAAAAAAAAAAAAAAAAAAAAGTTGACGACAAAGATTCCGAAGAGATTTCTGTGAGGTAACTTCATGCCACTAGTTTTCCCATTAATTGATTATTTTTAGTGGGGATGGGGAGCAGTTGGTGAATCCCAGGTTGATATTTATAAATGCAGGACAAAGAGGATGTCGATTGAAATTGGACCCAGCAGCTTTGCTTCGAGGAAGAAGAAAAGTAGAAGAAATCCGACCAGTTGAGGCCCTAGGCAGTGATTCGTTGTTTTAGCAGGTTCATTGTACTAGATTGTTTGAAATCTTCCATCAAGGTTGTTTGTCTGACCTGTTGATGGAGAAGTCTCTGATTATGAAGCCAATGAACTTTAATTTATATTTGAAAATGAACGTTGTTATTCTCTACCTTTAAATGTTGCTCAAAAGGAAGGGTTCATTCAATTGATATTCTTACAGTCTGCTCAATTGAATTAGGAGTTCGCAGAAAGTGCTATTCAGAATACCCATGATGAATTTTCCTTTTCCTTCTTGTGGCAGCAACTGAAGCATTGTTTATGAGAAATGAGTAGTCACCATAATTATCGATAGAACACAACTTGCATGGACCATTATTATCCATGCTGTAAACTCTTTTTTGTACAAAGTATAGATGACGCTGTCCAACCACTTTGAATACTGACAGATTCTTCCATCTTCCCCTCAATAAAGATGCTAGCAATAGCCATATACGTGTTTTTGTTTTCTATAGTCACTTACCTATGTTAAGAAGTGCAACTCCTACTTAAACTGCGGGTCTGTAGTTGCCTGTTTAATCGAGAGTGTAAAACAACATGCTTATTTCAGACATTCTATGAAGAGCACATGTTAGTTACAGCATTTGTTCTGGAAGACTGCCAAAAAAGGGGAAAACAATCTGATGCATGGTCCTTTTTGATATATGACATTATATCATGAACATATTCTAGGGCCAAGCAGAGCATAATTTATATTCATAGTGTGAATTTAATAGAATGAAACCATGTTTTTCTTTAGTAAAATTCTGCAAGTAATACTTTAACACGATTTGATTTTGGACATTGATATTTAAAGAATGGCTGTGAAATATGGTATGTCATCGTTGATTTTCCTTCCTGCTTATTCACTTTTAAAGGTGCTTGGATCGGTGCCTCTTTGTTGTGATTTTAATCTGTTCCAAAGTAGCGATCCCCAAACTCCCCCATGCCTGGAATCACATGCGCATTCTCATCCAGAGATGCATCAATTGCTGAAGTCACAATCTTCATCTTCGGAAATCTTTTGCACACCACATGTATACCTTCAGGTGCCTGCATTGTGACATTTAAATTGCAGCAGAACTTTAATTGCGCTGCTTTTGGTGGCTTCAGAAGAATATGAATACCAACTTCACTTACTGTTATAAGATTAAGGAAAATGATATTAGACTCTGATACACCCTTGCTGAGAAGTAGGGTTATGGCCTTGACGGCAGAGTTCCCTGAAATAAATGGATTTACGCAGTGTTCATGTCTGTTTCAGCTGGTTTATAAAGTGATGGTGACTATTTCTGTGTTTCCAAACCTGAAGCGAGTACTGGATCGAGTAGGAACACGTGGCGGCTTGAGATGTCTGCAGGTAGCTTTTCATAGATCAGCTGCACAATATCATTGCCAAAGTATAGTTACCATGTCGCTGAAATAAGAATGTGCATCCGATCACTTGGCTTTACTAACCTGCCTGCCGCTATTACCCTCTCTATGAATGAGGATTTTGCCAATTTTGATTCCCTTACAGAAGGCCCTTAATGCATTCTCCATGCTCTCGCCGCTGGCACATGCACAATCAAGTGTGAGTAATCCATTTAATTTTTGCCACCCTTAGTCGAGTTGTTGTTAGTTCAGTGAATCTAGTGCATGCAAGGACAACGCTAGCAGATTGCATAACTCTTTAGCATGAACAAGGAGACCAAATAGCTCAACAGTGGTGTGAGTGGAGAATTCGATGCTATGTAAAAGCAGACAAAGCCTTGGTGAAGTTTCCAGGTTGAGACAGCAACTTTGTGCCCTTAATTACCATCTCAGTAACTATGCGATCCATCAGTTACCAAAAAGAACTGATGCTATTCGGAAGAAGCAGCCGTAGCACCGCAAAAAAAATTCTGCATAATCAATAACAAACTGCTATGCTTGATACTTGCCAAACCTTGAAATATGCATAAATATGCACGTAGCCCTTAAATGTTATGAGCCCTTAGCACTATGGATAGCTGACTCCGTCATATTGAATGTACAAATGATATAACATACCTTCTGATGATCGAGACTCCACACAACCTTTTGCAGAAAACAACTCCAGTGTACACAGATCCTGAGAGGAATGAAAGGCATTCAATTTCTCTAGTGTCCATGACATAAAGCAGATATTTGGCGCATTCCATTCGAGTAGTTTGGTGAAGGGCTTTGGCTCAAGCCTGGATGACCCATCAAAAAGAAGAAATTTTTTCCAACCGAAACTTACAGACTACAGAGACTGAACAACGCATATGTACAAGTGAAAAGACTTAATGTAAAGCATCAGTGTATCTATTGTCGTCCTGTTAAACAAGGAATGTAGAAAGCATTTTCTGACAACCTGTTGGAGTTGTTATCTGTTTTTCAGAAAAGGGGAGATGGCCAAGTCCGTGCTCCACCACCTGCAAAAAAATTGCAAACAACAAATCAAGAATTAAAACAGACAGATTACTTCTCCAGTTCTCTAGAATGCAGCAATAGCCAAATTGCTTACCAAGCGAATAAGACGATCAGCATAGAAGACAAAGTCATGTTTGGTTGTTCTGACATCGCGTATAAGTGTGTGCATACCCCGTATCTGGAAATAAAAACAATCATGAAGCAGTCCGTGGTATTAGTATATTAGTCTCTGGGCAAATATAAATGAGGAGTTCACACACAAGCGGTTTCCCATGTCGTACAAGAGGAACTCTACTGGAACACGTACAGAAAAATCAAGAAATCGTTGAAGATATGAAGATATGTGAATGATACCTGAAAGGTAGAAGTAATCACTAATAAATTAGCGTATATCTTGCATAGATCATGCTGGCCAAGCTTCATATGAATATGTTGAACTATCAAGTCGATTGCAACATCATTATCTCCTCCTCTAGGGATGATAATATCAGCAAACTTTTTTGAAGGCAATATGAACTCATCGAAACTAGGCTTCACAAGCCTGTCATACTGAAAATTGAAGTAAATTGCCTCGTAAGACAACTTGCTGATGTGTTGCTATCGGATGAGTGATGGGGCTGCAATGCATGCACACACACATGCACGCACAGAGAGAGAGAGAGAGAGAGAGAATCTTTTTAAGTAACTTTGCGGTGTATCCCTTCTTGGTTTTAGTGGGAATGTGAGTGGTTTCTTTTGAAAGAATGACACGTCTCCTCATTGATTGAGATGGCATTTATATGAGGAAGGGATTGAGATCACTTACTTGGTCAAGTACACCTTGAATGTCTCTGCCTCTTTCAATGGTATCCCGTTGAATCCTCCGTGCAAGTCGTATATCAGAATCTGCACTGAAGAAGTGTTAGGATGGTTATTAGATTGTAACCCTCAATTCCATGTGAATAGCTAAGCTCGTGCCACCTAATGATGCAGGGAAAATATGTTAAGAGGAGGAGGTCAGCAAAACCCCCCAGCTTCATTATGTAAATGCAACAAACTTTCTAGCTGAACTAAGAGTTCATATCAGAACGAAACATTGAGCATATTCATGTGGAAACTCCTAATCTTCTTGTCTTTTTATGAACTGAAAATAACATTTCTTTTGATTAATGATCACCAATGTACGTGTCAATATAATGTGCCTTTCTAGCAAACATATGCTTTAGTGATCAAAGTCAGAAGGGGTCTAAGAACTATTAAATTGAGGTAATGTTTTCAAGTCCCAAGCTATTTAATTTCAGAAAAGCAGAAACCCACGCTGCAAAGCTCAAAGACAGGTCAGATCCTCTCAAAACGAAGGCAGAACTACTTACTCTACTGTACGAATGATAGAGAGACAAGGACCATAAGAGACCTGTGTCAACGAAGATCTTCATGTTCATGAGATCACGAACTCGAGGATCATGAAGGACAAGAATTCCTTCTAAAATTATAACGTCGGAGGGGTTGACCTACACAAATTAAAGAAACAGCAGTATAAAGTTAGTATGTATCTGATTGGGAGGATCTCCAGAAAGTGACAGAACAAAAGAAAAGGGATCTTCACAGATGTTATAACAATGTACGTGCCATTCTAATGCTGGACATTCCTCCACCATTAACTTTTTATGGTAATGGTACTCTTCTCAAACCAGGGACTTGCTCTTGGAAGAGACAATAATCTAAGCATTTCGCGGGTAGAAAAAGGGCAAGCTGTTGACCCGGACCAATGCCTGACGCAACCAACTGAAGTACTTCAGATGATGGGGACAGTTCTACATTCATTCTCTCCCAAGAAGGTTGATGCATCGCTGAAGTTTATGTGTTAAGTGGAGCCTCCTTCTGAGCAGGACTTGGCATTGTGGCTACCGATGGTGGAAATGCATTAAGCTTAGGGGCCAGAGGGATAGAACTTGAAGCAGCATCATCACCTAAGAAATTCTGCAAAGGGCATTGCCTGCTCTCCTGAACTTCTGCCTGGATGGGCCGCATTTGCTCTAGCTTCTCTCTTTTAAGATTGAGTCTTGCATCCTTAGGTCGAGAAGGAGGAGGGCCTAGTATCACAAAAGGAGGAATGGTAGGCTTATCTTCCCCATATAACAGTCTCACTGATTGAGCTATTGCAGATACAGTGGGCGGCAGCTCAGGATCTGGTGGGGGCGGAGGAGCAGTCACAACTTCTTTTCATCAACTGAATTAGCATTGGCATCCCTTTCATCAATTGAATTAGCAGCAAAAAACTTACACTGAGAAGAAAAACATAAAGAATTGTGGCACTCACTATTTTTCCTTCAGGGCGCGTCCAGCAGGTGTATACTCCCGTTCTGGCTCTTGCTCTGGCACCCGTTCCTCTTTGTCACCACTCTGCTTTATGTTTCAAAGGTAAACCAACAAATAATGAAATTGTGATGCTATATAAGTGCAAGTCAATGCATGAAAACCTCAGCACCATTGAGATCAAGAACAAATTTGATTTTATTGCCCATAAATTTTCTAATGGATCAAATAGCTTAATATACTCAGTGAAAAACTCAAAATACAAACCAGCATCCTACCTTCAACGATGTCAGCAGTTCAAGCTAAAAGCGACATTAGGACAAGATGAAGAGAAAAAAATATCTTTCAACAGGAATTTGAAAGCAAACTCATGCATGCACAAAAGTTAAGGAGGAAAATAAGCCGTATGTTCAATGCATGAGTCCTCCTTACAATTGTTTGTGACTGAACTTTCCTTCATTAGTGGAAAAATAACAAATCAAAAAGGAAAGACATTTGCAACTTCATAATCCAAATTTCAACTCCCAGGACCCATAATAAATAAAGAACAATGACAAAGGGATTTATTTAGTTTCCCTTTCCATAAAAGGAGCATGGTTAAAAGTGGATCCATGAAGTTGCTCTTCAGCACAACAGAGAGTTTCTTTCAGCATATCAAAGAAATAACCATTAGATCACCATCATAATCCCTTGGTCAATATTTAACACCATCGGGTACACTCTTTTATGTGTCCATAAGCCACCTACAACTAAGCAATTATCAGGAGTATCAAATAATAGATTTGGGCCTCATATTCTCATCTCTCAACACCTTTCCCTGATACTAAAAGATTATTATGAGCGTCAAATGTTGAGCAACTTAACGACTTGAAATGAGTACTGGGATTTAAGGTCTTCTTATCCAGTGGATATACATCCTCTGTACCTCGCTTTATTTTAAATGTGATTAACCATGAAAGTTTTTCTATTATTATTACGATTAACCATTGAAGTTACTTAAAATGCGATAAAACAGGTAGCAAACTTTGATTCTGGCAATTAAACATGAAGCTGTAGATGATGTGAATGGAAGTAATTTAGATAGATCACTTTCTTTATTAAAATCTAAACTACTTCATTGAAGGAAGAAATAAATCAGAGAAGTATAAAAGAAGTTCATTCGGGACATGCTGAGAGCATAGACATGATGAGAGTAGATCTTCTACGTGCTGTGTTCATGATACGGAATGATACTTTGTGAGGAAAGATATCCTAATCAATTGCAAAAAAATGCAGTGAATTCAATTCTAGAAGTTTAGAGCTCATCAATTCATGTGGAAAAATTAAATAAACGAAAAACATGGTAATGTCAGATATCATAAAGAATTTAACAGCAAAGCTCAAATAGGGATTCCCTCATAGATCTATACATCCAATGATTTGAACTCAGATTCACCTTGAACATCAGTTTCGTCCACTTCTTCAGCATTGAACAATACCAACTCCAGCAAGGCTGCTTCCTAATAAAGACAATAAAAAATGACATACGGTGAAGAGCTAGGTTAGGTGCTGATTTAAACCACCAAATATTGCACATATTTGTCCATGCCATAGATTTTAGAGGGACTCTTTTTTGTTGAGGGGGAAGGAATGCGCTAAGCAGAAACAGAGTCTGGCTTGCCACACAATTTGCCAATAAAACCGAAGGAAGTGACCAGCTCAGCTTGCATTGAAAAATAGGATGGAGTAAAAGTTACCAAAAAGAAAATAGTGTGGTTTGGTTTGGGAAACCGTATTAATGCAGTTTGTTTGGTTCGGTGCCCAACTGAATGAAAAAGGGCTGTGCTCACCTCCACTATCAACGGTGCAATGTGCATCCACCGACAACTTAAATGGATAGATCAATGAAGGTATAAAACGTTAAAAGAGCAGCACATTCCATGAAGCTAAATACCTGAAGGGTAGATTGCGAGAGGAGGATGGACACTCCGGTCTTTAACAATTCAATGGAGGATTACTAGGAGCCAATGCCTCTGCAACAAACTGTGGCCCAAGAGCTGAACCTCCTATTCCAACTGAAAGGGCGAGAGAAAGCAATCCACGGGAGAAGTAGGAGGGGGCTTAATCTGCAAATTTGAGCACCAAACATAATCAAGTCAATCAATCCATCCGTGTCCGATGCAATCAGCCAAGCACACTAAAAGAAAACCAACGATCAAAAACTGAATTTCATGCTGACATTAATTGGAAAACCTGAAGAAAATTTTGAAATTACTGCGTCTTAGAGTCGGAAATTTCCATGCACGGTCATTTCAAGTGAATAATACTAAAACGAGCTCTCCACCTCTTCGACCACAAACCAATTCAATTTATCAGCGGCTCACGCTTTTCTCAAGCTACTAAGACAATGCTGGCGTTTACCAGAAAATTGACACAGGCATCTACGACGGCAAACCGATTCCCAGGAAAGAGAAAAAAAAGAACGCAGGGAACTACAGACTTTCTTACCACATGGAGAGCAACAACAACCGGAATTTCAGAACTGACCTCACCGCTGACCACGTCGGCAGCGAAATTGCAGACGGCGTCGAGCATGCTCTCAATCTGCGCCTTCAGGAACGGGGCCGGCGCGAGTTCGGACTTCCTCAACCAGTAATGCCCAACCATGAGGCCCTCGCCCAGGCCGGGTTCGCGATCGCGCCCTTCTCCAGCTCCTCCACCGCCTTGAACGCGGCCTGGAACTGAGGCTCCATCTTCTCCATGAACTCGTCCGTGAACTCGATTCGGCCTGCGTCCAAGGAAAAGCCCTAAATCCGGTGCTGGTGCAGCCAGTCCACGTACCTCGTCCACAGCGAGCTCCAGCCCTCTAGCCCGCATCTCTCCTTCTTCGCCGCGCCGTCGGCCCTGCCCAGGTACACCCAGATCTCCCTCGCGACAGATTGGGCCAGCGACAGGGACAGCACCCGGTCAACGGCGGGGAGCCTGGTGCCGCTCGGGAACGAGACCGAGGCCGCCTCCCTCCTGCCGGAGGCCGACGGCTTCGCGGCGGAGGCCGGCGGCGTCTTCGGCCTGAGGGAGGGGGGGAACGAGCAGATGCCAGAGACGGAGGACGCCATTGGCGGCGGCGGCAGCGGCTCGGAGTCGGAGTTGATGACGAGTAGTTCATTGGAGGGAGGCAATCGGACGGAGGCCCAGGAGTTGTCGAGAGACCAACGCGAGCACAAACCTTATGCTCGATCTCAGCGTTGGAAACAGTTGGAGGCGAAGGGGGTCGAAAACCAGCTGCGACTGATGGGGCTCTTGGAGGAGACGACGTGCCAGAGGTAGATGACCGGCGAGGCTTCTTGGAGAGGCGGAGGCGAGGCGGAGGCGGTGGGGGTGGAATGCGCTGAGAAGGAAACAAAGGAAGCGCAACTCGTCCACGAGGAGAGAGAGAGTCCAGAAAATATTCAAGGGAGGAGAGAGAAATTTTAAGCGAGATGTTGCGCATTTATTATCCGTGCTTTCTTCTGTTCAGCCGAGCCGACCCCGAGCCACCAGCCGCGGAGTTACTTGGAGCGCACCGAAAAGCAAAGAAGGCTGACGTGGACCTGCCGCTGGACAGGTGTCGAACGGTGAATGGTTCAGAGCACCGATGACGTGGTCCTTTGAGCGTACCCAATATTTTCTCCGTGCGATGCAGCAGAAAAGCACGTTGAGAAATAAAATAAAATAAAAGGAGAGAGAACTAGAAAGGGACAATTTTTTTTTTTAGCTCCACTTCTTTTCCTCTCGAGAAAAAATATAGAAGAAGAGAGGGGCCACCGATCATAAAAGTAATTGTGCCTTCCATTAAAAATCTTATCATCATACGGTACATCTCCCCGTTAGCATGATCAATACCATGATTCTTATTTTATCTTGCAAACTCGAACCTATGCGGATTTGCCCTCCCATTATTCTGAATTTGACTTAATACTCGCTAAAGTATCACGATAAATAAAGGGATTAAATTCGTAGTGCGAATATATTGACATTTCGCTTATTATTGTGCGTATTTAGACATGCGAGACTTTTTTTAAGGGAAGGAAAACATCGGACGGCACAAATATGCAAGTGATGAATTGACGAAGTAGCAACGTATTGCGAGTATGCTCTTCCCTTTATTGCCCTTTTTTTTTCTTTTTTCTGGTTTATGGCTTTTGCTCATGCATACGAGGCAAAAATAAAGTATGATTAATCAACTCGACAACTATCATCATCGAAATTTTTTTGAAAAAGTGTCACAAAAAGTCTCAAACATTTTGCATTAATGTTAATTTAGTCATAAACCTCTTATTGATATCAATGTAGGCATAAATCTCTCATTCTGACTAATTTTGACTAAATTTTACTGATATAGATATTGATCGGCTAACATGACATGACGGATACTGACATGGACAACTTTTAATAATATTTTAATATATTCGAATCTTTATTGTATATATTATTTATATTTTCTTTTCTTTCGATTTCTTTTTTTTTCCTTCTCCTCCTCCTTCCCGCAATCCATCACTAGACCTTGACGATCAACCAGAGGTGACGGCTGGCAAGGTTGAGGTCCACCTTGCCAGAGGTCATGAGGTCATGCTTGCAAGGGGCTCAAGAGGGTTGGGCAAGGCCAAGTCTCACCAATAGCGTGAGGCCGCCCTTACGGTGTGGGTGGCCTCAAGCTAGCCTCGCCACCTAGCCCGAGTCCACCTTGCGGCCTAGGTGGGACTTGACCTCATTGGATTTGGTGAGGCCGGGTCTTGCCCATGGTCAACGAGGCTGCCCTCACGTCCTGGATGGCCTTGAGCCGACCTCAGCAGAGGCTGGTTGGCTTGACCTTGCTGAATCCGTGTTGACACGTTCCTATTGAGTTAGAATTACTATATTCTCTTTCATCCTAATCCAAATTCGATTAAACTCTTCTCTTTCATCCGATCTTCTATATATACAGCTAATTCGGATCCAAATTCAATTACTCTCTCTCTCTCTCTCTCTCTCGGCTCAAAGAGGAAGAAGCTGAGAGCAAAGAGAATGGAGAGAAACTCTAAAACCCACTCTTCTCTTCTTCTCTTCTCTTTATGTATTCTGCTATCCCTAGTTCAAATCCAGGGAAGGAAGCAAGCAGATGTTCTTGATCCTCTATACAAATTGAAGTCCGAAAAGTCAGGGATTGACACGACCCTTTTTCAGGCAACCGATCACCATAGAATTCTCAACTCTAGAATGTATCTTCAAGAAGGACTGAGGGAGAAAGATAGGATCAAAAGGTTGCCTGGACAACCACCAGTCAAATTCGATCACTATGGTGGATATGTCACTGTAGATGAATCGGCTGGTCGAGCATTTTATTATTACTTTGCCGAAGGGGTGAGAAATAAGGAGTCGATGCCGCTTCTTTTATGGCTTAACGGAGGTGTGTGTTTTAGTTTTACCAATTGCGCTCGATCTTCAGCGTCTTTTTCTCATTTAGAAAGCAATGTAAATTTTTCTTCTCTTTCAATGCAAGTATTCTCTTTACGTAAGAATTCATCACGGTTTTTATAGTCAACGCATGTAATTGCGTGGTAGTTTCACGGCCATTCAGGCTGAAATGAAACTTGGTCAATTGATATAAGTACTTTGTCAAGAAAGCTAAGCATGTCTCTATTTGTTGTGGTTGGCTATTTATCACTTTGGAAACACTGCAAGCTGTCACATTGGTATATATATTTCACATTTTCACGTACCGTGTACAGTCAAAGTATACTAATACAAGTGGTTATCTGGATTTGCCATTTTCTAATCTACCTTGTTCGATGCTTGTCATCCCGACATTGGAAGGATTATCGGTGATATGAAATGCGGCAGGTTTAAATGTCCTCTTCATTCTACATGCTTATACAAGCAGAGATGAGCTATCTATATCATTTATTTAGTTATATATGTATGTTATTATACTGTAAATCATCTTAAGAATATTTTCCGGTGCGTTTTAGTGAGTAAATGGTTAAATTTATGTTGCTGATTATCTAGGTCCCAGTTGCTCCTCCCTCGGCTATGGAGCAATGCAGGAACTTGGACCATTCCGAGTCCACAGCGACGGGAAGACTCTTTACAAAAATAAATTTGCATGGAATAATGGTAAAGTATTAAAAAAATATAGTGTAGTCTTTGCAAAAGCATTTCACCTTTTCTTGTCGCTAATAGAGCGGAGTGATTATTTGTTTTACGAGGGCAGCTGCGAACGTACTGTTCCTAGAGTCTCCTGCTGGTGTCGGTTTTTCTTATTCCAACACGACGGCCGACTATAGCACAAACGGAGACAGCAAAACAGCTGCGGACAATTATGTATTCTTGCTAAATTGGCTGGAGAGGTTTCCCGAGTACAAGAACCGGGATTTTTACATTTCAGGTGAGAGCTATGCGGGTCATTATGTGCCTCAGCTCGCTCACAACATCCTATCCAACAACAAGAAGGCAAACAAGACCCTCATCAACCTCAAAGGGATTATGGTAATTTCCTTTCATAAATCGCATGGTCTTTATCTATATTAAATATGGAATGATGCGTGCTTGACCATTGGAGCCACCGAACGCCTGTACATTCACGCCGGGAGTGGAATAACCCCGCGGCAATGCAATAGAAAAGGACGTTGAGAAATAAAATGAAAAAAAAGGTCGAGGTTGACTTCACAAGAGGCCATGAGGTCGCACCTAGGAGGACTCAAGTGGGCCAGGTGAGGGCAAGCCTTGCCAAACCAACGCGAGGCCGCCCTCGGGACCTGGGCGACCTCGAGCCAGCCCCATTAAAGGCTGGGTGAGGCTTGATCTCACTGGATCTAGGCGAGGTTGGGCCTTGTCCATGATCGATGAGGCTGCCCTTGCGACTTGGACGGCCTCAAGCCAACCTCGCCAAAGGCTAGTTGAGGCTTGACTTTGCCGAATCTAGCAAGGTCGGGCCTCACCCATGGTCGATGAGGCTTGACCATCGCCGACTGTTGCCTTTGGTTTGTTGCTGAGGTCTGGTGATCGGCTAGAGGAAGGAGGAGGAGAAGGAAAAAAGAAAAAGAAAAAAATAAAGTAAAATTAAAATATTAAAATATTAAAAAATTATTTAATGTTGTTCATGTTAGTAGTGATTGTGCCATGTCAACCGACCAGCTTTCAGTTAGCAAAATCGGGCCAAAATTAATTGAAAATGACTAAATTAGTATCAAGTCAAAATGTTTATAACCAAATTGGTATCAAGTGAACAGATTTAGGATTAAATCGACACCAATAAAAGGCTTAGGACTGATTGGTACCAATGCAAAAGTTTTAGGACTTTTTTGACATATTTCCCCATATTTTCTTGTCTATATATATATATAGGTATGTCAATATATTTTAAAGATCGTATTGACATTTCAATTCCGTCTCGTAGCTCTCTTTTGGCCTCTCTAGATGAATTGAGCGTGCAGTCGTGTTGCGAATGTACCTCTTGGAGAAAGCAAATGGTCGGATGCCAAGCTCGGACACTTGACACGATACTTGGACATTAATCTATTTTCCACATTTAACGTCATCGACACGTAGAAAAATCTCTTTAGCTGTCATAATGAGGAGAACAAGTGTCTTTGGTAGTTGTTTTCATCATTGGAGTTGCTAGCTCCTCAATTGTTCTATTCGCTATAATGGATTTTAACTAACAACCAAGCATGTGCTTATTATCGTAGTCAACTCGAGGAATATTTGGTACCAATGCCGCATCTTTTAGTAAATAAATAATGTGGATGCTGCATCGTCATCGCTGTTTTAGGTATTGGACTGTACACTAAAAGCGCCATAAAACGCACCTCATGTGATGCTTTTTGTCTTTCCAGCGTATCATAATTTAGAATTTGGGTTCTGTGAATCTGGTGCTTCTAATAATTTATCTCCGGTACTCCATTAAAATTGATCATTCTATGGCCAAATGGGGCCCTTGGACCTAGAGAATGCATATGGTTTAATCGAACATGCATGCAGATTGGAAATGCAATAATCAACGACGAGACGGACCAGCGTGGGATGATCGAGTATTTTGCTACACATGCATTGATATCGGATGAAACAGGGTTTGCGATTCAAAAATATTGCGACTTCTCACCAAATGCCACCAGTCAAGTAAGCCAGTGCCTCTCGGCCGCGCAGGATGCAAGTAACGACGTTTCTCCCCTTCAAATATACAACATCTACGCCCCTTTGTGCTTCTCTTCCAACCTGACATCTCATCCCAAGAAGACCAACGTGAGCTCAAATCTATCTGCATTTTCTAGTTCCCTCAAACTTTTGCACTTTTGTAGGACAATTTTAATAGCCTCAACTCAAATTAACATTGGTCATCCATTTTCGGGTTGCGTTTTGTTTTCTCAGATCATGGACTTGGACCCGTGTGGCGATATCTACGTGCATGCGTACATGAATAGAGAAGATGTGCAAGAGGCACTTCATGCTAACGTGACGAAGCTCGATCACGACTGGGAAGGGTGCAGCAATGTAATCCAGGCCTGGGGAGATAGTCCTTCCACCGTCCTCCCTCTACTCCGGGAATTCATGTCCAGTGGACTCCGTGTTTGGGTGTTCAGGTGAACAAAAAAACAGAAACAAATACACAGTTCAGTCATTGAAGTGGGAGTATGTCTAACGAATCTTTGAAAATGCAGCGGCGATACGGATGGAAGAGTGCCAGTGACTTCGACCAAGAGATCTCTTAGCAAGATGAACCTCCCGACGGAGAGTCCATGGCGTCCTTGGTTCCTTGGGGGCGAGGTGAGGCGGCTCAATTGTTTCCATGCCTATTTTAGAGTAAACTGACTCAATTTGAAAAGTAATCCGCACCGTCTTTGACGCATGTAGGTCGGAGGGTACGTGCAAGTGTACAAGGGAGACTTGACGTTCGCGACGGTGCGAGGATCGGGGCATATGGTGCCAAGCTATCAGCCCAAGAGAGCTCTCTCTCTCATCTCTCACTTCCTTGCTGGCTCTCTACTCCCATTTAAATAGATCCTTCAACTGCTTGAAGACGATGGATTAATGCCTGAGGACTCACTTTTCTCTCCATTTTCTTTTTCTTTCTCTGGTAATTCATAGGGCTCCCATGTATTTCCTTAGTTATTAAGGAATTCAAGAACTTCATGTTTCACTTTTTTCAAAGATATTGATGTGGAGAGAAATGTGTAAGCGGAGAAAATTTGTGAAAATATTGAGATGCATGCATGAGTTGTGTTAGAAAAATCTCACATTAGAAATATATTATGGTGTAGAACACTTAATATATTCTAGTTAGTTAATAACTCATAGGCTTAAGTGTTTTAGTAGAGCTAGGTTCAACTGAATATGTTGATGAGTTCGAATTTAAACTTCCTCTTAGTGGTCTTCCCTATGAAGCTATTAGGCTTCATGCTCCCAACGAATTAATTGTTAGGAATCAGAAAGTGAAAAACCATGAAACCACACTAGTCAATATCTTTACTATTGGTATTAAGATTCAGGGTTATAATTACAGAAGATATTGGCCTAATATATAGCATAAGTCTATGGTGTACAAGTTATAACAAAAATTGCATGTGTACCATTAGCAACAATATTTCTTCTTTGCTTTTTCATGAAAATTACATGTATGCCATTAATAGTTAAAAGCTTCTCTACTCTCATATTACTTTCCTAGAGGACTCCACAACTCTATCAATTTCCCACTTGGAGACTGATGTTAAAAACAATAATAGTCTTTTAGTCTTCCCTTGTCTTTATAAGCCAAACTGTCCTAGTGTAATGGCCTCTTCATCGGTAACCGAGGAGGTAAGCTAAGATAATTCACATCCTAAGTTTTTAGGTGGTGACAACCTTGGTTAACATATTTGCTAGATTTTTTGCACAAAGAATTTTCTTCAACAACAGTGTCCTATCATTTATCAACTAAAAAATGTGAAGATATTTTAACTCAATATGCTTTGTCCTCGAATGAAATACCGGATTCTTTACTAGACAAATAACACTCTAATTGTCATTGAAGTTAAGATTGCTATCTTGCAGGGAATTCTTCAAACAAATCATCTTTGATATCACCTGTTAGGAACAAGATTGGTTAAAGAGAAAAAAAATAGGGAAGAAGACACAAAGTTTTACTTGAAAAGCCTTTTCAAAATCAGAAATTGGAAAAATCATAATTCCACATTAGGTAATCTCTTCACTATTAGTATCAAATTTCTAAGTTACAACTAAAGAAGATATTATCACAATATATAGCAAAATTTTTAAGGTAGACAACTTATAGTAGACATCACATGTATGTCATTAGCAATAGTACTTTATTATTTCTTTTAACATGAAAATTTTATGTATGCCATTAGCAGTAAAAAGCTTCTTTACTTTAATATTATTTTTCTTTATCATACTCCACGACTCCATTGGGAGAGGGGAACACAAAAAAAGAGTTGAACTTGTTTGTTCTTTAGGGCTTAAACATCACGATGTTTAATTTAATTGGATAAGTATTAGCAACGATTATACACCAATAGTCCATGGAATGTGGATAAGTATTAGCAACGTTTATACACCAACAGTCCATGGAATTTGTCGTTAACCTCTAGCCTAATTGACTAAAAATGTCAAGATCCGTGAAGCTCACAGTGAGTCTCACGGTACAAATTAAATAGTTCAATATAGTTCATCGGTATTATATCATGTGTATAAGTGAGTTCAAGGCAATGGTAAAGGATTCACCTTTTGAAAAAAAAAAAAAAAAAAAAATTGCGGGCAAATGTATTCACCTTATATACTGACTGGAATTCCTTCTGACTAGGTCTCTCCCATGGACATAGTTACACAAATTAACACATGCAAATAGACCCAGTATTATATATTTGGCTATCACAAAATGAGATAATTAAAACTTATTTAAAAGTTACACGTGGTATATGATATCAAGTGAAGCAGCAGTTGACAGAGCAGAACTTAAATGGATTTGTGAGAACCAACACCAAATTGTATGTATTTGTTTTAAGTTAAATCTATAGGACTTCATTAATGTTTTTTGGCAGCCACTAATTCCACCCTATTTAATGCTAAAACCAGTCATTAGTACTCAGATGACCAAAATACCCTTCAATTAATTTTTTACTTTTTAACTGTTTCATTTTTTTTTCCTGGCCGAGTCCCTCTTTTATTAAGTCAATGCTTTTGATGCAACGTGCTTGTTGCCCAATCAAAACGAGCAAAGAGGTACATAAGAGAAGATTACGTTGATTTTGTTGTCTCCTTAAATAATTATCAGACTCTCTTTAATCCTTGAAATTTCAAACGGACTTGTCCCTGTCCCTAGCTTTCACACACCGCGCACAAGTCACTTATTGGCCACTCGCCACCAAAGTCGCAGCACGACATCCCACTCCTTCCTCAGCTCTCGCCACCACTCCTCCCTGCCTCCAGCTCGAAGCCCCTGTCACTGCAAACTGGACTCAAGAGCTCATTCGAATTCCCCAAATCAGATCAGGAGCTTTTGTGGGCTCGGATCAATACAGATTTGAGGTCATGGCCATTGCTAAGGATGGGGCCGAGAGGGCGCGAGAGATGGAGCGGGAAGAGAAAGAGAGAGAGAGATTAGACAAAGAAAGAGAGAGGGGCATGAGTAAGGACAGGGTGCCAGAGGTTGAATCAAGTGGCGGTCGTGCGGTGGCCAGCGATGGTCTCATCGGAGGTGACTTCAATGGCAAGTGACATTCTCTCTTATAAACCTTTCCATTCATCTCGGTTGAGCAAAGAAAAAAGTACATTCAAGTTGAAGCAAATGCGTCAACTTACTGAAGGAGAGAGAGTGAAATCCGACCATGAGGAGACAAAGAGAGAATAGTTTAAAAGTTTGAATTTTTAGTTTGAATGTAATTTAGTCAATTATTTACGTAGGAGTCATTTAGTAATAAAGGAGTGTAAATAGTGGCCGCCTTTTCTTTTTCATTTTTTCCACCTTATCCGATTTTATTAATTCTCGATTTTCTTTCGCATATGTTGGTTTATAAAAAACTGATCTTTGAGGAATGAGGATATTTTTTGAAGAAAAGAGGAAAGGCTACTCTTGCAAAATGTGATATTTCCGACAAAAAAGATTCCAAAATGTCATTTTTCATGAAAATGACAATATTCTTCGATGTTTAGCTAAAAGTAAATATAAATAGGAAAATATTTTTCGCCATTTGATATGGAAAATCTTATTTGATTTTCTAAGGAAAAACTATAAAAAAAAAAAAAAATTGAATTTTTAATTATTTTTACTTTTCTTTTTTCTTATTACTCAGTTGGTTGCCAGCCATGTAACAACCACCAGCTGGCCACAGGTGAGGGATGAGCTTGCCCAAGGCAGGTGAGGCTCGACCTTGCCAGATAAGAGCTAGAAAGATTTCATATTACCAACTTGTTCCACGGGTGAGGGATGAGCTCCCCCAACTTATTCCAAATGTTATTAATGCCACTTCTTTAAATAAGAGCTAGTAAACCAAGACTAGCTATAGTACATAACTTAAACAAATAAAAGTTGGCTAATTGCACAAAAAAGATTGGTAATTTCATTTACAAGTTGATACTTTTAAGACGTTGATGAAAAAGGTATATAATATTGGAAGAAGATCAAAGGAATTTTAAATAATGAAGATTAAACGTTGAAAAATAATGAAAAAATTATTTGATAAAATATCAATAACTTTTATCGTTTTATGCTAAACAAAGAATAATGAGCATTATATCACCCACCTGGGTGGCGCAGTTGGCTTTGGGCCTCTTCCCCCTCACGAAGGGGAAGGGTTCGAAACCCCAGCGCGTCGCAGGGTGACTTACCTGGTGGCACGTGTGTGGTGGCTAGCACGTGTCGCCCCCAGTGGTTTACTCCCGGCATCCGGCCGTGCGGGGTTCCTTGGGTCACCAAAAAAAAAAAAAAAAAAGAATAATGAGCATTATCAGATGGTTTTGGCAATATAACTAGCGAGATTTTATTTTCCATCGTATTTTTATCACTTGATTAAATAATTTATTCTTACTTACCTTGATGAGTGATTTTTCACTTAAACCAAATAATCAAGCTGTCTGCATTTAATGGTTATCAAAAGCACTGACAATTTAACTTTGAATACTTAATATGATCAAAGGGGAAAAAATGTAACAAAAGGAAGCTGTTGAATAATATCTTGCCATTTATGTCAATCCATTGTTAACATGGTAACATATTTACCTCATATATCTACTAATTGTAGAGATATATCATCAGTATTAAGCTGTGACATCCATATCTAGTAACAAATCGTATATTATACTCAATTAAATTCAATTCAATTAAAGTTTAGGGTAATAAGCGGCATGTCTTCCTATAAGAGCAGACACGGTCTATATCGGAGTGACAGGGCACAGCATGATTCCGAAAATGTGAAAAGACCTTAATTCTATTACCTAGATCTAATCAAGCTTATCCAGGCAGTTAAGTCTTTCCCGTTCTATCAGAATTGCCATATTCTCTTTCTTCCGATTAACTATAGATACAGCTAATTCGAATGCAATTCAACATATCAAAACCACCATTAAAACTCTCTTACTCTCGCTCTCTAGTGGCTCAAAGAGGAAGAAGCTGAGAGCAGAGAGAATGGGGAGAAACTCCAAAGGACGCTCTTTTCTTCTTCTTTTATCTTTATGTGTCTTGTCTTCCCTGGTTCCAGTCCATGGACGGAAGCAAGGAGATCTTCTCCATTCCCTATACGAAGCGAAGTGGGAGAAGTCTGGGATAGACACGAGCCCTATTCAGGTGAATGATTACCATGGAATTCTCAATTCCAGAGTTTATCGTCAAGAAGGACTGAAGGAGA